>OY728151.1:1258789301-1259430262 GCA_963277665.1 Viscum album | reverse complement strand
GATATAACCTCATCTAACAAGAGAGTCCTATGAAGAATTTAATAAATTCATGTTCCCTCAATCCATGGAAGTAATTGGGTTACATGGAAAGTATTTATGTTTATTAAATTAAACACTCATTTATTAAAAAGTGTTCTAACTCTGTAGGAATAGAGGATCTATCAATTACTCAGTTCTTATTGGTAATTTCACTTGATAAAAATCTTTCAATAGAGTGCATCTATAAAATGAAATATGGCTCTAATCTTGAAAATTGTTAAAAGAAAAAAAATTTCTATCTAAAGTTCATAAATAGAGTAAAATTTGAAATTAAAAATAGTTGACATAGGAAGGTGGTCTTCATAAGTCAACATATGGTGTCTCATGGGATAATAAAAGGTGAGCGGTATTGGGGAGATTAATTTTTATTATATAGATTATAAGAGATAAAAGAATAATATTTTTTTCCTCATGATTTTATAGAATATTAAAAATATCATGCATAGATATCATTGAATAAAGAGTATTATATTCATTAATGATGGAATCCATAGTTTGATTCTATTATAATGGGGAGACTGATGTGTAGTCCCTGATTGGTATCCATTTTGATAATTCAATTTCAAATAATATTAGAAAAACACCTACACAACATTCAATGAAAAAGAACATTGAAATTGGAAAGACCCAAAAATCCTTTGGATATTTTTTTCTTAAATACATGGGAATTTTACGAGTCCGCAGTTTCTTACGGAACCTGATTCCGAGGCCCGGTGTGCGCGTAATATTTTTCTGAAGTTTTTTTCAGGTACGTTCAGTAGATGTACAAGTGGGATTTTATATCTTTCGAACCGGTGCTCAGGATTGAAATCTGAGGACACCGATGAACTCACAGCACCAGTATTCGCTTAAAGAGACCTTTACCGCTGTTTCATTTTATACTAGTTGCATGTTATTTTTGGGAGTATTCTAATTTAAATATATAAAAGTATGATTCACATATTTTTATGTGGGTTGTTGTTAAATCCACCAAAGGGAAGTTGTAAGTGGGTCCCAACACCCACATAATATCCCATGGGAGGATATTGTGTGGTGGGGACCACACGAACACAAACCCCTCAACTCCCCCTTGAAACTTTTGAAACCCCTCATTAATGTGTGTTAAACCCTCACCTTTCCACCTCCCTTTTTAATTTTGAAAACTCCCCACCTCCCACTTTCTCTCATTGACTTTCCAACACCGTTAATTCATTAATTGAGCTCCACAATTAATTATTTTATTTCAGTGTTTGAATTTTGAAAACATTATGCTAACTTTAAATAAGTGAATCTATTCTTTTATTTGGGGTTGGCATAATCGTTGGAGAGCTTGGTAGTATTGGTAGAGCCTTGGAGAAATGGGGAGAGCTTTATTCCAACGAAAAACACCGTCTCCACCGAAGAACGATGAAAGGTCACGTTCCTTTCCAATCGGGGCAAGAAAGGGAAGATGCCACCAGTGAAGAACATCGCCAACGACAATGACTCTCCCTCCGACGTTGATGGAACGACGTCTGTCTTCCATGTCCCCATAATCTATGACTTCGAAACCATTCTTCAATTGAGGTAGGAAGGTTTATTTAATTTTAAATGAATAAAATTCTATCCTCAATTCTTCGATGATTACTTTGGTTTGGTGGTGGAGAAATGATATCACCTAACGCAGAGGGCGCGGGCCGAACAAACACGACCCGACGACCCACCGTTGAATCTCGTTTGGTGGACATCGGAGGTGTAAACGAAATGGCGTGGTGTCGTTGCACCGCGCCGGAAGAGGTGGCGCGACACCATTGTGCCCCATAGAGAGCTTCAGGACCGCGGTGTCGTCATGCCACGGTGGAGGTGCGGAGGCGGCAGGCTAAACCAGCCGTTGTGGAGCCCGTCCGCGGGACGACTTGTCGGCCAATCCGGTCGGCCCAATCGAAGACCGCGATGCCCGTAGGAGCTGCGTGGAGGGAGACCATGGCCCCCAAACACAGGCCGCTCGGCTAGAGGAACCATTCGGTCACATTCTGGCTAGAATGAAGGACCGCAGCGCCCGTAGGCGCAGCTCGGAGAAGACCGCGGCCCGCTGTGCGGGCCGCTCTACTGGGTGAATCGATCGGCCGCCTGCCGGCCGGGCTAGAAAACTGCGGCGTCTCTTGGCGCTGTGTGGGAAGAACCATGACCCCATGTGTGGGAAGCTCACACCGGACAGAACTGGCCTACTACGTGAAGCCGTGCATAGGAGTGGCGGTGCCTCTTGGGGCCGCCGGCTGAACCGAACCAGGTCGGGCCAACCCGCCAGCCCACTGGGCTTGATGGGCCGGACCTATCTTCTCTTAAGCGTGACTATCTCCTAGACTGCATGTTCGATCGACGTTCCATCTACAACCTTGGGACTCTTACGACAAGGCGGTCCTTTTTAGATACTCTATGTTATTTTTGGAAAACTTTGTAAAATGGCCGGGTTTGGAATGAGCATAAATCTAATGGGGCCCCTGGAACAGAAATGCTAATAACTCTCAGACCGGGCATCTGATTGATGTGCCATCTGTCGTGTTGGGTTCCTTATAATGTGACAAAACTATAGGATACAACAACTCAAGACTTCATGGTAGTTGATGTATCGTCACTTGGCTCGAGGAGCGGACCCTCCTGGAATCGATCTTTCTGTGTGTGGGAACCCTAGAGCTGGCTGCGACGACTACTGAACTAGAATCCTATGTGGGTTAGACAACGATGATTACTGAACTAGAATCCTTCATGGGTTCGATTGTGATGATTCCTGAACCAGAATCCTCCATGGGTTCGACATCGATGACTACTGTACTGGGATCCTCCGTGGGTCTGACAGTTCTGACTTATGTTCTTGTATCCTATGTGGGTCCGACAGAGTAGTCGGTCCTGTATCCTATGTGGGTCCGACAACTTAGCTTGTCCTGTATCCTATGTGGGTCTGATAGCTTAGATGAATAATTGACTACATATAATCATCTCTATCACTATATGAAGGATGTATACATGTGTGATATGAGTCATTTATTTCAATCATTATCATCGATTTGATTGACCTTACTTCCTGTGTGGACTGGGTTGTGATTGGGCTCGAGAGTTAGAGCCGGAATGTGACTCGTAACATAGGCATATGTATGGTAATATACCTATGTAGGGTTGGTTGATACTTCATGATTGTATCTTTCTACTGTGGTTTATCCATTGTGGATTCTGGGAAACCATCAGGGGTCTCGGGGTCCCCAACTGTGTATCGTTATACTCACCCCTGTACAGGCTATTCCCGCACATCGTTGTGCTGGTTGCAGATGATAGACAACAGTGATTGAGGTAGAAAGTTGTAGTCTTGGATGGTACCCGGAGGTGAAAAACTTGGAGATACGTACTTAGAGTGGACGGACAGACCTAGGGTGCTGAGGAGGCCATCTGTACCCACCCTTCAGGTGGGATTCCCGGAGGATGACTCAGTAGTTGCTGTTTACCTTTCTGCAGTTGTACTAGCTTTACCGTTGTTGAAATGTACTGTTGGTCTTGTATTTCCAGCCCCTTTCTATTCAATACATAATTTTTTATATAGATTTACTTAGTGTTTTCTTTCAGTTGCATACTCTACTACTTGTGTTCAGGCTGTGTGTTTGTTACAGGTTAAAAGCCAATGCCTTCCCTTTTATAGGGATTACGCCTTCGGTGCTAGTCACCAGCGCCTGGCCTATGGAAGGTGGGCTTGGGGTAGTCACGATATGGGCCCCGAGGAGGGGTCGTGACAAAAATCAAATATTACATCATCGGGAATAAATTAGATAGTCGGAATGTGATGTTGTAGAATGTTCATATCAATATACTGGTTTTAGACATGATGATAATGAATTTACTCCTAGAATTATTTTAAGGACATAAATTAGATCTTGGAGTTCATTCAACTCCCCACACTTGAAGAGTGTGGATGTGGAACCCCTTTTTCCTTGTGGTATGGTGTGTTTTTACAATATACTAATATGTGTTATTCATCATGTTTCATACCACAAAAGAGTGACCATTAGGTTCATTGAGAAATGGTGAGAAAATGCCTTAATAAATATAAGGGATAGGCTGATAAATTTTGTAGTGAAACATAGGGACTTTTAAATATGATGATGATAAAACTATTATACCAAAAAAGATGAATCACGAAAAAAAACTATCCTTTAGGTTCAAGAATATACCAGTATACATGTTTAGGTTATGTAGTGATCACAAAGGCAGGTCTTGTTATATATTTTTGTATATTGATGTTTTGTTGCAACTTCATTGAGAATGAAGTGATTCATTAATGAACTTTTCATTATTATATTGTTTCTCACAACAAGGTTGACCCATGTGGGGTTAGAGTATGTGTTATAGAAGTCCTTGATCAATATTTGTGGATAGAAAAGGGAAATGATATCTCATGCGCATTATTTCTCATTAAGTTGGTTCTTGATTATTATAAGGTTTATTAACAATCCTAATGGGGGACTGTTGGTAAAAATTCCTCTTGGTGGTTCTTTTGGATTGATTGTGTTTGTTTAAAAGGTTTTAAGTATTTGAAAAATGATTTTTTTTAAAGGATTCATAAATAGTGAGTGTGCTTGTCTGATCTCGGGTAGCATGAATTTCTAATCTCGTAAAGCGCAAAATGTCTAATCTTGCATAGAAAAAATATATGATATTGTAAAGGGAAAATTTATAAATGATCTCATGGTGTGTGAATGTTTTATCTTATGGAGTCTGAATTTCAGAACTAATCTTGTGGAATGTGAATGTCCCAACATAACTCATAGATAAGTTGTGAAAAGCAACAAAATAAATCACAAAATCTTTAGAGGATATCACATTGATATGATGACAAAAACATGAATACATCACATGATTATATGGGGATCTCTCAAATAGATCATGTAAATCACTTAAAGACAGTACCTTATTCTCAAAGGATCCTTTGGAGTGATCATGTGAAGTGCATGAAGAAAAAGAAGCTGATAATGATGAGGATATCTCAAGATAATTAAAAATAAAATGAATATTATGTATTTTAGTGGATCTCACTGTGAGATTACATAAAATGAATGATGAAAAATAAGCTATAATTGAATTATGTATCTCATTTTTTTTTCAAAATCATGTGATCAAATGATTTTATTTGTACCATGTGATGAGATCTCATGAAGAATTTGTAGATAGTTTCACTAACACCGTATGATTTTCAATTAATGTTCCGAAGGGGTCACAGAAACTGCTGGAATAAAAATCAATCAGACATAGGATTGTCTTTGTATCTCAAGATGTGAGAACCAGAAGAACCTTAATAAAATTATGATGATCATCTAAATCAGTTGTGATAATCAACATGCGATCTTGTGAAGTGATCACAAGAAGCTAATGATGCTTCTTATCGAGGTAGTGGAATGGATGATTGTCTGCTATTTGTGGAGTTAACATGGTGTAATTTTGCCTACAAACATCCATTAAACAATCTTTATGAACTGATGAAGTTTCTATAGAAAAATATTATCTAAAACACAGTTCAGAGAATGGGTTTTGCGTGAAGTAAAGGAGTATATGTGATTGGAATCGTATAAGTATTTTCCATGACCAGAAAGAAGTATTCCTCTTAAATCATGTGATCCGTGTAATTAGAAATATGTCATGTGAAGGGGTCTCATAATGGTAGCTTTCAAATATAATTATGTTTAGTTTTTTTTTCAAAAATAGGCATAACCAATGATATCATGCGATCCACATGAACTAAATATGATCATGTGATCCACATTAACTAAACAAGATCTCAAGATCCATATAAACTAAAAAAGTTTTCATGATCTATATGATCTAAATGAGGTCTTTCAATAAACATTGGTCGAAAAAGGGCTCATGACTAATTCTCATGGATAGGTCTCATGAAATAGTCTCAATGTCGAATTACACAATCTACATGATCTAAATGGTGAATCATGAAGGGGTCTTGTGGAAGGGTCTGGAATAGGATCTCATGTAAGGGTCTTGCACTAGGATCTTATGAAAGGGATATGAAAAAGGATCTCAAACAAGGGGTTACATTCCATGATCTCATTCAAGGGTTATGCTATTGGATATCATGAACGGGTTATGTTATAGAATCTCATTCAAGTGTTTCATGCCAACATTAATTTATGGCAAGTATCATGGCAGTATCATAATTTAAAAGAAGAAGAAAAAAAGTGATATGAACTATTTGACACTACAATCAAAAGGAGATTAGTAACTTCTACGTACATGGAGGTGAGTGAATGACTTTCATAATCTTAAAGGTATTTCCAAATTGAGGAGGAATTTCTAGGATCTCACATGGAATTGTAATTCTCATTGTGATGTTCACATAAAGGATGTGAAATAGGATTTGATGTCCAGAAGAACCCATCATAAATTTTGAGCAACTACCAACAACAAAATATATTTAATTTTTCCAACATGCCAATTTTTTGGCATCTAATGTAGTGGCCATAAGAGAGAAGTGTGAAAGAAGCGATACTAGGGACATAGTAAATTTTCCCCCAAAAGTTTAAGGGATTTAAGTGTATCCATGAGTGACATTGCCAAAAAAACAACATTATTTTTCATGCAGTTGGTACATTGGAACATTACCATTGTATACTCCTTTGATGTAGCCTAGTAAGGATAAACTAAGTAAAAAATTTATGTGTCTTTGTGAATTATTTATTTCATTTCTTTATGTGCATCATAATCAAATAAATTTCAAAAGGATATAAACAATATAAATGCTAAACAAAAAAGAAGTCTCCCTTATAATAATTTTGTCACGATCTAGTGGGGTAGGAAGAATTTTGTATAGAGAATATGTACCCAAATTCACCCCCATCAGGGAATCTAAGCCACTTTTATTCCTAACTGTTTTATTATGAGATATATTTTAATATACATTATTGATCAATGAACTAGTATACCCGTTATATATTTTTTTGTATATCAGTTCTATAAATCATAATACAATTGGAACATTATCACCATCCATTGAAGAAGGATAAAATATTATTGAGAAACTATATAACATAAGAACTTTTGTTCATTGAAGAACATAATGAATTCTCCAAATAAATAATACCTTACCTGATTCATAGAAAACACAACATCTGCCAACATGAGTTCCGGAGTTTCATAAATGTATTCATGAGAATATAACTATGTAGATCTACAAGACATTATTTATCTATTATATATCATCACTAAACCTATATTATAGGGAAAATAATAACACTAAACCTCTAATATATCTTATTCCTTATATAATTTAAGTATAGGGGTTCTTAAAAAATTATCCCTTATAAAACAAATGTAGACTAATATTTAGTAGCTTAACTGATGGTCTATTCTTTTAATAAAAAATCTAGAAAATATATTTAAATCCAATTGAAATTAGATAAAACCTATCATTAATATACCATTAGAGAATGAAATTTACACTCTTGAAAGTCATTATTAATTAGCATTGAAGAAACACAACTTAAATATTTGACAGACCATTTAGTATTTCTCACTAAGAAACAACATTCTCATGGAAGTAGATATAAAAAAATGAAAAATCAAAATAAAAAATCATTTGTATAGCAAATGATATGGAAGGATAAGAAAACAAAAAAAATGTTCAATATTCTCTTCATCTTTCCTTGGTATTTTTTATTAAAAAATCTTGAATTAGTAAAGATAAGGATATAATACATATTACATTAATCCTAAAAATACCACTATTACATTAATAACTGTAAAGGAAACAATTAAAAATGAAAAATTTATATAATAATTTTTGAAGGAAATATCTTTATTTACCCTCATGAGATGGTATCCCAAATATAATTATATCCTTTGGACTTAACTAACTACCCTCATTGTTATATAGAAACATAAAATATTTGTGGTCGATATTGATTCTTCACCATATCCTTGTTCAACTTTGAGAAATAAATATGAAACCTCACACCCTAAACATCATTCTTGATAAAAAATAATTAATTATTCCTCATATAAATCCAATGGTTAATGAAACCCTTAACTAAGAAATAATTAATCTTGATTTGAAACTCTTAAACCATAGTGGGTTCTATTTTAAAAGTATTCATAAATATCTATAATACACCAGGATATATCTCAACATCAAATTCAGTATTTTTTCTTGAATGTAAATTTGTAATCTCTTTCGAAAAACATTGATAAATTCCTTTACAATGCACAAAATAATCTTCTCCTGAATTTAAGATGAAAAAAGGAAAAACATAACTTGAGATGTAATTATTTTTATTTTTATATACATCAACAAATTATATGGATTAATTTCCCTAACGGACACCTTAAAAACGTGGTTTTATTTAAAATAATTCACCAAAATCCCAAATTACAAAATACATTCTCACAAAAATAAAATATAATCCCTAAAATGTTCAAAATAAAATATTTGCATGTTTATAAAAACCAAATACCATTTCATTTGGACACGACACATTACTAACATGACTTAATAAACCACATCACCTATCTCTGATTGAAGCTATTTTAATAGGATTACTATTTTAGTTAACATATCATCTTAATTGTTCTCACAAATACACTTTAAAATCTATGAGAAATAAATGAAATCAAGTATCCATAATCAAATAAAATATATAAATAATTAATAACAATGCATATGACACCTCACACCACATTATGTCCTAATGGGTCCCCAAATTCCTACGTATGAAATTTACCCCATCTAATTTAGTTCAACTTTCTTCCACATCCTCACATATTCTTATCCACTTATACATTTGGAGGAGTAATTATTTTTAGAAAACTTCTAACAAAACATCCCTAGTACATATGATGAACAAATTAGCAATGTCATTTACATATATATGAATAATATATCACTACATCACTAATAATCAAGGAGCGTGAACCGAACACTATTTAAAACAATGAATATGTGATCTAAATTGATGAATAAACTTTTTTGAGGCCAAGGAAAAATTACATTATGAATTTTCAAAACCTAATCATAGAAATCCTCAATTACATACTATGAATATATTTTCCATGTTCCCATAAATTCACTTGATCATCCTCAACACCTGGGTATAAGTATATAGAATAAAACAGATGAAATATTCACTGGATCTCTTAATGAAGGGTTCTATTAGAGTGGAATGTTCAATATTACTAATCATCTATAAAATTTTATGCAATGCCACTATAAGAGAATCAAACTCACAATGCGTTATCTTACATTCCAGCTTCCCAAGAGAATAAAAAGATATATTATTACCTACCTTCATAACAGGTGAAATTCATGAACAAAACCTTATAACTAATCTCAAAATTTTATATACATAATTTTAGATATGCCATAATATATAGGGTATGGGATCTACTATTGTATGGATTCTCTTCATTGAATTCTCACTACTAATGGAATCTTTCCCTCCTCAAAATACCGTATAGAATAAAACATAATCTCTACTTCCTATGGGCATCAAACCATTTCTATTTTAGAAATATATTCCTAATATTTTGTTAGATTATGAGTATTTATCTTTCATATATGAATTATGTAACCTTTATTCATCATTGTTGGATCCTTACTATTTTGTTTAACTATGGTTTTTTTTGTCACAATTTCTTCATATACTTGATTATTTCATATCACATGTGGAATAAATAAAAGCAATAAAATGTTTTAGACTAATAAAAATGTGAATATATCTAGTAATATTGCTAAAAGATAAATTATAGATAAAAATTCAATTCACTACATGTGAAATATTAATTAACACTATATATGACACATGAACTCTAACCTATATAAATACCATGTCTATAGTACATAATCCCTCTTGTAGTGATTCTTAAATAATAATAACTCATACTATAAATTAAGAAAGGCAACATGTACTTTGATCTAACATCATTTTTCTACTTCAATTAATAAGATAATGTAATACAGTAGCATAACCAAACCATGTAACTCTCACCAGTTCCTTATCCAAATACAATCCTCCACATTATTCTTTAATACCATTTGGTCACATCCCCCACCTACTTGAGCTCCATTAGTGCCAATAAGGATATCAAGAGTGATTCCCAAATCAAGACACTAATAGGCATTGATTGGATACAACCATAAAGGGTATAATCACAATATGGGAGGTATTACCCTTATTTTAATTTAATACCCACCACATCAAAAAAAATTATAAACCACCAACAATGATTGGAATAATAAAACTAAGTAATGTCAACCAAAAAATCCCAAATTTATAAATGTTATCAAATTGAAAAAAAAAACTGATTCTCAATTTACCTACTCTAGCTAGATCACATAATTCATAGAAAAATTTCATTTTGGTACCGCCAATAACATGCTCTTATATGTTACAAAATATTAATGAAATGATGGAGAGTACACAAGTATACCCAATAGGTTCCACCTCCATGAACTCAATATTAAGTTAATATATATTATAAATACTAAATTAACGTAATATATATGTATATATATTCAATAATTAAGCCTTGTAATAATGTAAAACAATGTCACAAATAAACCTCAACTACATGTAATCCATATCATCAACCACATTAAATTAACACCACAACCACAACCTGAGTTTCACCCACCATAACATAATGTCAACATATCTAATAATAGTAGTCAAACCCAAATCAAAAATCTAATTCCATAATGGGTAATATGAAACTATAAAAAAATGAAACATTGGTGTAGTAATATAGCTAAAAAAATAATAATATTTTTTATAGGAATACCCAATCACTCTTTCACATCAACATCAAAGAATAACACACTTCCACAACAACCACCTTATAAATATTGGAATACCAAATCCCTCTAATATCCATAACATAAAAATTTTAAAAACAGTTATCAGAATTTTACAACATAACATAAATAATCTCTATGATGGTAATAATGTCAAACCATCACATACACAACACAAAACCATGATCCATAACACTATAATAATCATAATTTAAGGACTTAAATAACATCCCCTATCCTTTTATTACTCATCTAAACTCCATTTCCTTATTTTTTTCATGACAAACCCCCTAATTAAAAATGTTAATAGGGAAATCATGCATGGATTGAAGCCTCTGAATACATGTCTTGAAGTCCTAGAGGAATAGAAAACAAAGAAAAGATGATTAATAAATGTACATTTTTCAACCCCATCCTCAACTATATATTTTTATTCATCCACTCATGATCATCACTCTAACATCGCATCTAAGGCCCTCCATCGACGACCATCAAAAAGGTATGAAAGGATTGTATCCTTGTGTAAACTTTTTTCTCCAAAGATGGTCTAACCAACATACAACCAAACTACACTAGTGACTACCATCATATCGACTTACACTCCATCAGTTTGAACCTTATCTAGTATAGACATGTGAAAGCTGAAAAATGGTGGAATGAATGCTCAGTGGACCAAAGTAATAATACACTGCCCAAAATCAAAAATTGACTAAATATTAAAATTAATACATTGCCAATTACATGAACCAAACCTAACAATGATATAGTAAAGCAATATTTCTATAATAATTGTATCCTCCCTAGGTTTCTTGTATGATTAAATGATGACTTTACCACTCTGTTAATCCCCAAACTACAACTCATCCAATCCTAAAAAAATAATCAGTATGTCCATAAGAAATATACCATAGCTAATCATAGACAAATACTACACTTGACCGAGTATAAAATAACTAAATAACCAAAAATACTCCTCTTTATCTCAATTTCTATCATATAAATAATAATATTAATGTTTAAAAATAAAATTAAATAATAATTTAAGATTATTCCTCATATAACACAACCTCTTACGGTATCACATCAAGTAGTCATTTATCATCATTTTGCAACACTATCATTACCCTTTCCTATAACATACCACATCCTCAATAATTTATTTTAATGGAAATCTCAATATTACTGGGGAATTTATAGGTTTGTAAAAATGGTTTCACATGAACATTTGGGTTCCAGGTGAGAGGTCATTTATGGTGTTATTTTTAATGATTTTTTATGTTTATGGATGAAATTTATGTGTTATTTTATATTGATTAAAGTATTATAGGTCTTTAGGAAACATGGGTTAAGGTATGGTTATCTTTGGTGGAGAGAAATCGACATTGGGTGGAAATATGAAGCCACCAAAGTTATAATTGATACCATCAAAAGTCTGATGGACCATCCACTGTTATACATGTAACAACACAAATTTTCATAAATAATAATTTACTTATTACGTAATGTAGTCATTGAAAACATATACACTAATTTGGTTACTCTGTTCAGTTTTAAAATATTGTTGATCAAATTTAGAAGTCCATTGAGAATCATAATTATTGATAATATATCACTTTTACAATGATTTTTGATATTATTTTACATTAAGGGATATTATAAAGACGAACTTCCACAAAGTAAATAAAATATATCCTCAACCAGTAGGATCATACCCTACGAAGCCCAATTATTAGAGATTCCTTGGGTGATGGAATCACTTGACTTTTCCCTTGATAAACACCAAACTAAAATTCAAAAACTAAAACTTGAATGAAACTATTTATCAGATAAGATCATTTTTATCAATATCACAGCCAAAAAAAGGTTCACTAATACCCCCAGGAAAGTTCTGTCATCACACATATTACCCTTTGGGCATACGCTGGTGTAAAAATGGTTTATATTTCTAAACCCTAGTAGCATGAATGTGTTTGTAATTTTTTATAATAAAATAATGATTATATTTCTCCATTTTACTTATTACTTTATATATACATTTATATATGAGTTGATGAAAATTATATTTTGATATGAATAAGAAAAAATTGTATTTTTGTAAAATATATAATTTTAGTAATATTTTTGATAAATTAATTAATTTTAAAATAAATAAAACATTCATGTAATATTATTATTATAAATTTTTTTATTTATATTTAAATGAAAATTTAATTTAATGAAATCCTTATTAATCTTTACATGGTTCATAAAATAGTAATTATTGTTTGAAAAAGTATTTTTTTAGTAAACAAGGATTTTGATTTAGAGGTGTAAATTCTAATATTTAGGGAATTATTTTGACAAAATATATATTATTTGTGAAATTAGTTTGTTGAAAATAGACAATGCTATATTTTTTATAATTGTATGATATAGTCAAATTTTTGGGAAAAATTAAATAATGTACAAATATAGTGTTTATATTATAACATCATAATTTCCTAAAAGTGATGTAATAAATTCCATGAAATAAACCATTGACCAAATATATATTTTTCCTCTAAAATAATTTTTTTTATTTTTTTTGATTATTTTTTACACTCTTAATAAATCATCAAAAACATACATTAAATTTTAAGGTTTTAAAATCAAATTTTTATAAATATGGCTCACTTCTACATCAACAGTGATATTATTTTACTATTATAGGTTCAGAAAAATGTGTAAAATATTTAAAACCTATCTTTTTTGGTAGAAACCTTGGGAAAACCCATGAGAAGGTTAGGGGTTTTGATTATTTTATTACGGAGAGTCCAAAACATGTTTTCATAAAATAATAAACAATTCCCCTATATTTTAAATTAAATATCCGCCCAATGTCCCATTCCTATTTAAAAAATCCATAAATTTTATATCCATATTCCTTTATAAATCCTTACCAAGCTACTACCAATCTCTAAATAACCTGCTTCTAAGATTTGAGAATATCCCAATCAAGGTAAGTGGATTTTATCCTCTTTTTTAAAGAACATTAATTATATTATGCCACTTGATTTTAAACTATTCTTGTTTTAATGATTTATTAAACATTATATTTATGATGCTTGTGATTTAAAGGTAATTATTAACAAACATTCAATATCATTAAATCCTTACAAGAATATTTATATAAACATGTTATGCTGTTAAAATTATCCTTCAATTTTTCTTGATAAATATTTTTGTAGTGTCTACCCATCACTATTTACTCTCATGGATTTTCACCTAGATGTGCATATCCTTCATTTATTGGGTAACTACATATATATAACCTACACTCCTTAATTTTGGAATTAAAATCAATGAATTTTTTTCTTATTTTTTATTATATATGGGGCACACTAATAGAAGTACATGATATGAATGTGATGTGCGGGTTCAGACCTCCAATGTAATGGAAGATGTTTTTATCTCTTAAGATTCCTTGTATGGTTCATGGGATTTTATCCTAATCACACTATTTTATTAAGTCCTGATTGTTATCCTTGAATTTTTCTTTTGATTCCATATTTTATATTGTTTCCACAGTCCTATGTTTCCTTCCTCTTATTATCTTATATCATGATTTGATGTTCATGTTTATTATTCTCGCCCCTCTTACATTATCATGATATGCCTCCTTAATATCATAAATTACATTCATAATCATATTATTTGAATATTCCCTTATTGGGCTTTATATATCACCCCATTTTTATGTACATCCCCTGGTCATATAATGCAGTATTAAAAGTTATATTATATATAAAGGCATGTTTTGATGTTTTTAAATAATTTTTTCGAACAGATTTGTCATGTCTTTATGCTATATATGTAATTACCCATAGAAAATTGTATTAATTGTATTTTTATTTTTTAAAAAAATGAATTAATGAGTATTAAATACATGGATTATCATAGTTGGTATCAAATAAATTTTTATTTATGTTTTGGGGATTGAGATTAGAAAAACCACATGAAGAATTTTTGTATAAAACAAAACATACGACGGAATCCTTAAATTTTGATAAATTATTGAGTATGTCTTTTCCATGAAATAAAATAACTCTATTTATACTAAAATTAGATGTGGATATAGCATAGTAAATCATATGTGAAATAACCCCGAAAAGGACAAATTGGGTATTAACACAATCATCACCTTGTGAAAGACAATGTGGGCTAGATTCATGCTAGGTTTGACACTCTCGGGGGATATTCTATGGCATATTCAAAATATCATTATGAACTATCATAAAATAAATAAAAATTAACATACAATTTTTTGTTATAAAATAGACCAAGGATAACATTGATTTAAACATATAATCTCATTGTATAGGAGTATATTTTATTATCAAGTATCACACCAATGTTCATAGTTCCCATTTTAAATGATTAATGGCTTAAAATTCCCATCCCTAATTTTTCATTTGTTTTACTCAATGTATTGAAATTAGTGGAACTCAGTCAATAACAAATTTTATGGGATACGTAAGGAATTATTAAATTGGATTCTCAACCAAATGGGAGTAAGAGTCGTTATGTTCAAGAAAATATATTCTTTATTAACACAATTTCTAAAGGAAACCATGAATCAGGTGGAAAACCCACATCACCATAACAAATAGAAAGTCCCTATTTATTCTTTTATATGATGAAGTCCCCAAAAATTTAGTTTATCACTTGATCTTTTAATCACAAAACAATAGATAAACTCCATTGAAAATATATTCTCCATTACTCAATGTTGTAAGAAATAGAGGGTCACACTATTAATTTATCTTATAGAGGGAGAAACTAATCAATATTTGACATTGATGAAAAATATGAAGCATAGAGAGGAGATTTAATCAACGAAGTAGAAGTAATTATGGAAGATGTTTTTTAATAAATATTTTCTTCACAGACATTAGCATAAAAAGGTGTTGGATTTTCTTAGGCTCAATATAAATGAGGGTAAATCCCTTGGGTCTTATAGAGAGAACTTCATAAGAATATCAAGACACTACTGTTTCATTATTATTTACCCAAAAAAGAAAATTTAACAACTTCTTCAGTGGTCTAAAATAAAGTATAAAAAAATATTTTGTAATTTGAGACAGTGTAATCAATGATGAAAATTTCAATTATGACCTAAAAATTGTAATGCAGATCAGTTCATCTCAAGGGATCCCTGGTCTATAGATAAGAAGCGGGGATTGGATTGTATTTATAGGGGAGAAATGCAGAAATCTTGTAGGGGTAATAAATTCAATCACATAACTTTTCTAAAGCATGGGGAGAACCATTCTATAAATTTCATGATGGAGAAAATAAAATTCTTTAAGCATCATAAGGAAGGGAACCTATCTAGAAAATATATACAGGACAAATCAACTAATGTTATGGTAGTCAAGAATGATCTAGTCAACCCTCAGCCTATTGTACAATTTCTTTAACTATAAGGAACAAGCAAACAATGTGAATCAATGCACTGTGATAAGAGTTTCTGACAAAAACCAACAACAATAACCTATAAGGCCTAGATATCAGAGGTGAGCTTATATCATCATAATGGTTAATGTGGATCCAAAAAACAATGTGGTGAAATGTATTCTATTAATTCATTCAATAATAGTGAATTTATTTTTTATCTTTGTTCTATGAATTATTTTATATAAGAAAAGTTTAGTCGAAATATTCAAATGCCACCTAAAAATATGGACGTTTCACTATTGGTGAAAATGTAAAATGTAGATATTATTTCATTCCAAGTATATAACTTATCCAATGTACATATTTGTGGTTTTAATTTCACAAAAAATCATGTGATACTCTCTTTAGTATAATTTGATTTCATTATATGTATGAATTTTGAATCCTTGTATAGATCCATAATTAATTATTGAGAGTAGGAAAACACCCTCCATATCACAAACCACCCTTGAATTTAATATAAGTTCCACGAAGTGGATGAATCGCCATTCAAACAATCATCTCATGAAAAAATATTATTTCTGAATGAGAATGAGTATATATCTAAAAAGATTGAGACTGAGGAAAATATATTCCTTAATGACATACCCATTATAATAAAATATGATGATGTCTTTCCTTAATCATTTTCTAGTCTCCCTCCAAACAAGAAGGTTGTGTTCCCAATCAAACACATATCAGTATCAATTCCAATATTCATGTCTTTATAGAGAATGGACACTTATTAACATGAAGATATAAATCAAAAAATGACATGAGAATATAGATAAATGGGTTTTATGCCCATGTTCTTAACCATGGGTTGAACAGTTATTTTTTAAGAATAATAATGGTTTAATGCACCTTTTCATTGATTATCAAGAGCTCAATAAGATCATGATAAATAAAAAGTATCATTTTCCATTGATTGATGACTTTTTCGATCATCTACGTGGAACCCAATACATATCTGAGGTGGATCATCAATTATGATATCATCATGTAAATTTGAAGAAGGATAATATTTCTAAAACTACTATTTATAGAAGGTACATAAACTATGATATCTGAGTGGTTCCATTAAAAATTTCTAATACTATATCTATATTCATGGACATAATGGAATGAGTCATTAGGGATTACCTCGATAAATTATTGGTGGACTTTATGGACGATATTATTGTCTACTCTAAAGGAAAAGTGGAACAGGAGTATCATTTGAATGTTGTAGAGAAGACCTTTTGAAAATAAAAGATTATGAAAAGTAAATCAATTTTGATTTTTGGTTAGAGTGAGAATCATTCTTGGGGAATTTTATCATTAGAATATATTAATATATCCTTAAAAAATGGTAATTGAAGGATGTCCTAGATCACATCTTTGATAGAGATCCGTAGTATCCATAGATTATCACTATACTATCTTCAATTTTTGAGAAATATCTTGTGATTTTCATTCCCACTAACCAAGATAACCCAAAGGGGAGTGAATTTTATATAAACTGGTTAATGTGAGGAGATTGTTAAGGAGTTAAATAGAGGATAATCACTACACCTATTCCCATATTACCCCCAATGGGTAAGGATTTGTGATTTACATTGATGATACCAAAAGGGATTGGGTATAATACTCTTGAAAGATGATAAATTGATAACTTATTCCTCCCACCAATTAAGGATCAATGATAAAAACTAAAAAACCCATAATCTCAAAATGGTTGTAGTGATCTTCACATTAAATATTAGGTGCAATGATCTATATGGGTAATAGTGTGACATATATATGGATCATAAAGGATTGAAGTGTATATTCACACCAAATGAGCCCAATATACCAAAATGTAGGAGGTTAAAGCTAATCAAGGATTATGGTTTTTCAATATATTACAATCCGGTGAAGGTAAAGAAAGTGGAAGATTTTTTAAGTAGAAAGGATCCTACAACCCTATCCATTTTGGGGGAAGAAAGGGATCTGATCAACATATACATGAAAAGAATGGTCTTGAGAATAATAAAAGTATATTCATCACACAAATATCAAATAAATTATCAAAAATCCATTCTTGAGGGGATGAAGGAGGTCCAAAAAGATGAAGAGGATCTACACTAAATGGTACTAAATATTATAGAGTTAAAATTTTATAAATATTGATTTATAAGGTTTATAACCTGAATATGTGTACTATCAAAACCAGAATTAAAGAGAGAACATCTAGTTGATGTGAATATGTCATCCTTCACTATTAATCAATGAATATCATGATATGTATAGATATTTGAATCAAAAAATATGGAGGGATAACATTAAAATGTAGATTGAAGAATTTGTACCTCATTGCTTGATATACATGCAAGTCAATGTTTAATTGTAAGATCATGGAATTCACTGAGGTATGTCCTTATTTAAATATGGGTTCAAGTCTCTCAATTTTGGTTAATTAAATGTTTTCTATTTTTATTTATAGGTTTAGTGGTCTTATGGTGGTTTGGGGTGTGAATGGAAGGGAAATTGGGACATTATGTACATGTTTCATAGTTGGCACACAGTTAGTGAAAACTGTGTGAAGGTGAAGGCCGAACCATGAAACCTAAAGAATATGTATTCCACACAGTTGGTAGAAAATTTGGAAAAATATGCAAGAATTACTAAGAAAACTTTTTTTCTTAATATCTTTAGTGAAGAGGTTGGTGCATATTTGGCAGATGGTTTGGAAAATCATGCGGTCAAACCATGTGCCTCATTAAAAAGTGTGAATTTAAAAAACTGCCCCCTCGAGGATTTAAGTTTTTCTCAAGATTTATTCTCCATTGCTTCCCTAGTCAACCCTAGGGACGAACTTAGATTACCCATGCTTCCAAGTGATCATTCTTCTTCGATTTTGGTCTTTTTGGAGTTTCTTTGGGTGCATATTGAATCTCTGGGTATGTCAAATGCTTCCCTTTCGTCACTTTTCAATTTTAGGGAATGTTGAATTCGATATCTCCTTCCAAATCCCTAAAACCCAATTTTTTATTGATTGTAGGTTTATGATTCAAGGGGAGTTTGAATCTAGATCTAAGGCTAATGTTAATGGTGTGTCCAGCTCTGGAATCGTCGTCGGTGATCTAAATGTTGTGTACCAGAGTTTTAAATGTTGATTTGTGCAAGTGTGGTGGTGATTTTAGTTCACTATTATTGTGAATTTTATTACATTAGGATGACTTGGAAAAAATGTTTTCAAAATAAGGAATTGTACCCCTTATGATCCCCATGGGATGCATTGAGGATGATTTTATCATATATGGTCCATCCATGGGGTGTGATTACATTATCAAAAGTGGAAAATGGTAATGTTAATTATCGAGTTGGTTTGTAATAATGTACAGTCCATGATAAATGTGTTGACATGATATTTTTTAATATAGGTAGGAATTTAGGGAGGATGTTATTAATTGTTGAAAATGGAATATTGGATTGTTTAGCATGATGTCAGAAGGGGATAAGGACTTATGTAAATTTGTCAAAGAGATTATGGATTGGTAAAGGAAATGTGGGAATAATTTAATCCGTAAGAATTTTTGAATATGTTAAATGGTATAATTCTTGTGAATTGGTGATATTTTTTTTGAAATGGTTAATGGATGGAAATTTTGAAATATGGTTGATCGTTCATGCATGATCATTGGAAAATGGGTGAAATTTGTTATGCCATGTTAGAGGTAAATGGGTTAATTGGTTGAGGCTTGATAATGATTTATATTTTGAAATAAATGATAATTGTAAATGTTATGTGTATTTATTATTAATGGTTGTAATTTGGTATATGGGTTAAATTTATATAACCATGTGGACATGTATTAGATGTTATGGGTAGTGACTGATGCTCTACTCCCATGAGTCTAGTCGGACTAATGCTCTAAACCCCACCACAATAATTCAATGTTTAGGAATCAATACTGATTCTCTAGGCCCCTATGTATGCATTGGATGATTACCTAACTTACTCTCCAAGGTAAGTATGAGGAAATTGGATGATTACCTAGACTTACGCTCCAAGGAAGGTGTAAAGGATTTGGATAATACAACCTGGACATGTGCCCCAAGGTAAAAAAATTGGTTTGGTTGTGTGGTGTTCACCCTAGTGAGATAGAGATCATGATTATTACCTCATTCTTAGAGGTTGAACAACATAGGCTATTTTGAAATGAATGGAACCCCAAACCCATGGAATTAAATGGTGATAATGGTTAGATAAATAATGGTTTTCTAATCAAATATTATCAACAACTGTTAAGTTGTTCTATATTTTGTACTTCCACGAACTATCTATTTAGAATGGATATTTTATAGACACCACTAGTGGTGGCTTAGTGAGTAGTACTCACACCATGCTCAGCCTACCATTGGGTAACCAATCATATTTCATGGTTGCAGGTTAGGAGAAGGGAAAATTCCCTATACTTGGGAGTTTAGTTGAGCATGGGATGTGCTTTGATGGGGATCTAGACTTAGAGTCAAGTTCTATTCTGGGGAGTCATATGTCTATCTTTATTTTGAAGTTCCATTCACACATGGAACTTTTATCATGACAAGGAATGTTTACTTGTTCGGTTGTGGTTTGTACTATGTTTTTTATTTGTTTATTAATGAATTACCCTATTTTAATGGTTATTTTTTCCATTTAATATATATTGTATATTGTGAATTACTCTGAAAAAGAGGGTATCGTCTCCCAATGTGATTTATTAGTCTCTTGTTGCAATTCAGAAACCTATGTCATATGGGGAGGCGCGATTAAGGTAATGTGGTAACTTGTATTGGAGAACCATTTTTTGGATTCTTGGTTGAGGACATTCTATTAATGATATATATCTAATGGTATGATGAAACCAATTCATATACCCATGTAGAGTTAGTAATATATAACCATTTATTTCATTATATGACTCCCCAGTATATATATAAGAAACAATGTCATTTGGGTTTTATTCAATCACCTTTCAAATTCAGCGCATTTCACTATTATCAAAGAAGATTTCTCAATTGACCAACTCACTAAGATATAAATAAGAATAGTTGTAAGTATTCATGGAGTAAAACGCTACATTATATCTGATTGATAAATGTGGTTTACCTAATGTTTCAATAGAATCCTTCAGTAACTGTTGGATACAAAGATGAGTTTTTGTACTTCTAATCTCCCTCATATGGATGTTAAACCTAACATAACCAATCGAACTATAGTGGAAATCTTAAGGCCATAATCAATGGATTTCTAAGTATTTTTACATAAAAACATTTCATAGTGGATTTCTCATATAATTGTTCCCAATATAGCATTCAAGTGGCACCTTATGTGGCTCTATATATGAATATTTAACACCCCATGTTTTTAAAAGTGGAACATCATGTTCAATAGCCTGTATGACATGTAGCACCGAGATTAGAAGAGAATATAACACCCTATGACTATATGATATATTTATTTTTAAATAAATTCAATATATTTGATAGCTAGCAATGCACGCAACACTTGGTTTGAATGAAACTCGATACTCTATTAAAATATGATGATCTAAACATGAACATTATAACCTAGATATTAAGATGGTGGTTATGAATAGTAATATATAAATTATGTAAAATTGTATTTTTTATAAATTTATAAAATTAAAGGGTCATCAATTTGTTATAAATTAAATAAAATGACCTGAAAGATAAAAAAACTTAATCTAGAAAACTGTATTTTTTTAAAAGGATGATTAGTCCTTCCTTGTAAATATAATTTAAAATTAATTTCTACCAATTTATTAATATTTATATGGAAAAAAATTACTTCATTTTTTAAATTATCCTATAATAATTATCCTATAGTGAGTTTTTGGTATTTTTTTAATGATTTAACTTTTTTATAATAATGAAAAATAAGGAACATTTTTTGAAAACTACCTTTTTATTTAAATTATTTATAATGTTAAATTATATATTATCTTTTTTAAAAGTAAAATAATGTAGTATATATGTATATTAATCTAATTTTAATCATTGGAATAATTTTCATATTAAATTTTGATATAAAAACATTGTAGTCTTTTAAACACCTTCTCTTTAGAAACATGTTTTCTCATTGCATCTACAGGATTAATTTTTAATTAAAATTTCTCAATTCATTGAATTTAATTTAGAAAAATGGATTAACTATTTTGAATCGGAATAATTTATATTATCTAACAAGTTCAACTTAATGTTTTACCAAAATGAACATTGAAAATTGTAAAAATTAATTGCTGTGATTAAGGTAAAAATGTATTTAATTGGGGTAAAAAAAGATCAGGGTAGAAATGACCTCAAAACTTTTCTAAAACTTATTTTATGGAAATATTTTTTCCGTATAATTTATAATACTCTGTCGTAAAAAATTTAGGGCCCATTTTGAACTTAGGAAACATAGTTACACAATTTAATTTTTGAAAATTACAAGTATTCCTCTCACCTCTCATATAAAAGGCCACCCCCTATTCTCTCTTATTCACAAATTCAAACCATTATTTATCAGTCAATAACTACCCAAATCACATCCAAAATTCTATCCCCTAATCCTAGAAATTTTTTTGGTTCTTAATTCATTCTAGGAATATATTAGAAATAGTCTTAAGGAGGTGGTCCAAGAATAGTTAAAATCCCTTAATATGAATTTATTTATTATTTTAATTTTCCACCACTTTAAAATAATATAAAATTATGATTAGATAATAAAAAATTTATATTATATATAATTAAATTTTATTATGTAAATTTATTGACATATATCCATATCCTCTTCCCTTAAATTGGAAGCGATAACATCGCTCTTGGGTACAGCAGACTGCCGCCTCGCGAACGAGTGTGAACTTTTTTCCATTGTCATATCTCTTCATTGGGTATTATGGTGGATATATATTATATATATATATATGTGATATTTATAACATAAATATACCTATGGGTCCTTTATATCATATTTAAATTTTTTTACTTTCCATTCCATACGGGTTGTGATAACATCGATCATGTGTACGACAAACTACCACCTCACGAAGCGATGTGATTAAATCTTCAATAATTATTTTCATGTAAGGTAATAAGGGTAATTATAATTAATAAATTTTATATAAAGGAAATAAATATTATATTAATAACATATTTATTGTTATGAAAATATAATTTATCATTTACTTTCTTATACTGAAAAATGATAACGTCGTTCGTGTATGTGTGGACTACCGCCTTTATGAAGCTTTATTAGTCTCTTTTAATCACCACACCAGATGGGTGATATGTATAATTATATTTTATGAAATAATATATTATATATTATATAATTTTCATTCTGTAAATAAAAAATATTTCCTACCTTCTTTCTATAAGAATCATTGAAAAATGGAAACGTCACTCATGCATGTGTATGACCTATAGTATCCACGACTGTAATGTAGATCATTTTTCAAATCCATATTTCAGGATTTCATTTAAAATTATAATTTATGTATAAAAATTATAATTATTTCCGGAATATAATTGTAGATATCTTTGTGTAATAATTATTTGACTATATTCGGCCTTCCAAATTAAAATATTTCATATAAGAAAAATATTGTGAAATGTTATGACAAAAACATGAATGATTAAGTAAAAATATATAAAATGGTAATAAGTAAAGTAATAGGAATAATAAATTTTAAAAAGTTCCTTTGGAAATTAAATAATTAAATTTATTTTACTATTCATGACGATAACGAACATATGTAAAGAGTTACACTCAATGTAAGGGTTTCTCATATCACTTTAACTTCTACAAGACAAACTCCATATCCATAACTTATTTCATTTATATGGTTTATATAAATCCCTTTTTTATATTATATCAAAAATGAATTTATATTATTTGTATTTAATTTATCATTTAATTTTTTTTCCTTCATGGGGCTTATGATTCAAAATCTACCAAAGTGGTAAGGATTTATTTCATAATCTCATCATTACTCGTGATAATTTTAGTTTATGTCTCCCATGAGGGAATAATTTGATATTTAAATCCTAAAATCAATCTATTTTTATATACAAAGGTTATTCATAAAATGTTTCATGTAATAGTATCATTTTTTCTCTTTGTTACCTAAAAATACTAAGAATATGTTTTTAAGAAAATATGACTTTCATTTTCTCTTTGGTAGAAAATCAATTTTCTTCCAAAACTATTTTTTCCAAAAAATATTTTCAAAAATGTTTTAGAATTATCAAAATTGATAAATAATTAATTTTTTAACCATGTTTTAATTTTTACAAATCTGTTTTGAAAGAATAGTCTTTTCATTTCTTAAATGAGTTACTATTATATCCTTCTATAGTGGAAAGGGAATGATCTTTTTAACTTATGCATCATGTAAGGATTTAACATCCATCATGCGAGTAATTTCATTGAAGAAAAAATTGAAAATATACACAGCTATTTTCACAGATTGTTTTCCCAAATATTATGGAAATTACTAGCTTCTTAAATTAATTTTCAAATAAATTTTTTTTGAAAATATTTTATGAATTTTATAGTTTTAAAATAGAAAAAGGATGATTTTTTAAGAAAGGTATTTCCATTAAAAAATGTTCCAACTGATATTGAAAAACTATTTTCTATCTAATAAGACATTATTTTATGTTACTTATGAATTAATGGGGATATACCTGAATGATCTCATCATTATTATTTCTCTTGGTTGTTTATGATCACTTTGACTAGGGGTGTAATTTTTTTATCCTATTAATTTGACTCTTGATGGTTTATGATTATATTTATTGATTGGGTAAATTATTGAAATTTAATATTCTAGTTTAAATATGAATTTTTATGTTAATTATGTTTCACACCATTCATATGAGTAATTTTTTGAACATAGTAACTGATTGGTGGGGCCCGTTATAGACACTTGATTAATTGATAGGTCTAATAATTCAAACTATATTGGGTTTTGGATAAGGCCTTACCCATTGATTTATATTTCTTGGAACAAGGACATGGAAACATTTTTATATATTGGAATAATTCTAGAAAGGTATGTTTCTGATGTCTAGAATTTGAAATTCCATCATTATGAATTCAGTCATTGATATTGCATGTGATTATTCAATTAGATATAATATCCCTGGTTAATATTAAAGATAATGTTATTATTTATATGGAATTATTAGATAATCATTTTCTTCATCCATATTATGATAATGTTATTGATTAAATTGGATTAATTATAGTAATTTACCTTTCCATATTGATTATACATTATTTATTTGAGCTTTCTTGGAAAGCTTTCACTTACTAAGAATCTAACACAACCTATTCCTTATGTTATATTTTATTTAGGATAGAAAGAAGTGTTTTTGGATTAATATTCATGGATAATTCAATAGGAATAATGATATTCACAAAGAAAATACTTTTTTTTATTTTATGTTTAAAATGTAATGTTATTTACAAGAATAAATCTAGGTTACCAATACTAGTATACTATTGTGTCATTTAGGATGTGAATCCATGTATCTAATGGAAATTTAATAATATAGACATTGAATCTGGGATATTGGGGTTAGGGGCACTTTAAAAGAGCATTCTGAATCCAACTTGTTGGGATAAAGTTAGAGAGTGTAAGCTTATAGGACTTGATCTTACCCATGATATGAAATAGAAGGTTCAATCCTTTCAATTTTTCTATGATATATACATAATATATATATATATAACCTATGAATACATTCATCAAAGAGACCATAATTTTGAGATTATAAATAAGGCGGTTCTTCATATAATACCATGTAAGAAGTTCATTATGATTTTTAAGAAGGGAAAGCATAGTCTGAGATGTATCGCCCCTTTGATTTCCTTGACCATATCATAAATTTGGCCTATCGAATATCCCTCCATCCTAATATATTCCATGTAGGTGATGCTTTCCATTTATCCCTCTTGATTAAGTATATATTGAATCAAAAATATGTACTGACTCTAGTTGTGGTACTCTTGGAGAAAAATAATTCATACGAGGATTATCCTAAGAAGTTATTAGATCACAATGTCAATGTTTTATGAAAAAAATAATCTTAACTGGTCAAAATATAGTGTAAAAAACATATATTTGAGGAATAAACATGGTAACATGATGAGACAGTGAATTAAAATTACCCCCTTTAGTTTTTTTTGTGAAATGAAATTTTATGGGTGAAATTTCAGAAGGGGGAAGATTTTAATTACCCAAACAATAATAAATGAATCTCAATTTTTGAATGAATAAATTCATTATTAAGAAATTTAGTTATATAATACACATGAGCTGATTTATTTATTTTGGTCTATTATCAAATGTTGTCAGCCATATTTTATATAAAATCATGTATCTTAACCATTGATAATAAAGTCACTTTACAGTATTCAGTAAGAATAGTCTATATTATTAATTATGATAAAGTATAATTCTCATAAAAGGAAGAAGCGATGACCTCATCCAGTAGGATTGTACCCTATGAATCCCAGTTATCTGTGATTCTAACGGAGGCGACATCAATGGGATTTTTCCTTGGCCATGCGCAAGAAGAAATTCAATACCTAAAATATAGAAGAAACAATTTACAAGGGAAGTTCATGGTTTTTCATATCATTCCTCGAACCACGTTTTTTGAAACACCACAAGAATGTTCCACCAAAACACACCATACCATTCAGGAATACACTGGTGAAATAAAGATTTATGTATCTAACCAAAGTAGTATGAATTTTGATATCTTATTTATAATAAAATAAAGATTATATTTTTCTATTTTCATTTTTAATTTATATATATAATTATATATGATTTGGTAAAATTATATTTTGAAATAAAGAAACCAAATCACATGTTTCGAAAAGAAATTTTTCTAACACTTCTTTTTATAAAATCAAGAATTATGAAATAATAATAACTTTTATATAATATTATTATAAAATAATATTTATTTATATCATAATTATTATGAAATTTAATTAATTCCAATCCCAACTTTATAAGGGTCAGAAAATTGTTATTGTTATAAAAAGAAATATTTTCATGTAAATAATTTTTTTCATTTAAATTTGTACATGCTCATATTCATTTTTTTGTTAAAATGAATATTATTTTTTAAATCAATATTTTGAAATTATAGAATGTTGAATTTTTCATAATCTTCTTAGATAGTAAAATTTTTGGGAAAAAATAAACATGGTATAATATAAGGTTTATATTATGACATCACGATGTCCCAAAAGTGAGGTAATAAATTAAATAAAAGGAATACATAACCAAATATATATATACACCCTTTAATATAATGTTTTTTATTATATTTAATTAATATTATAAAACCATAATGAATTGTCCAAAACCTATATTATTTTTTTAAATAAATTCTTTATGAACAGGAATGAAATCCACATCACCAAGGGTATTATTTTCATATTTCATATTCACGGAAATGTAATATATTTAAATGAGAACCTATTTAGAAGAAAAAATTATAAAACACTATGGTATGTATTTTGGTTTTAGTTGTTTTATTATATGGAGGCAAAAATGTTTATTTACAAATTAATAAAGAATTCCCCAATATTTTGAAAAAAATACCCACCCATATTCAATCAAAACCCATTGAGCATGAAATTAATCTCCCTTACTCTATATAAATCCATAATAAGGTGTTCCTAGAATCATTAGAAGCCTCTCCCTTGATTTTAGAAGCTCCCTCTCAATGTAAGGGGATTATGTCCTCGTCCACCTTATTCAAGTGCATTTTTTGTATTATGCTAGTTGATTTCAAATTTTTATGGTTGGAATATCTTTATAAAAACACCATTTCATATAAATATTTTTTTAACATAATTAAATACCAAGATAGACTCTCATTAAACCCTTTAACCTATCTTTATGTACACTTATTATGCTACTGAAAATACCCTACGATTTTATTTATAAAACATTTATGTAATGGATACTCATCCCCATTTGTACTAAAAGTTATTAACCAAGATTTATTTGTATATAATTAATCAGGGAATTAAAATTATTTAAACCACCATCCTTAATCATGGAATTAAAACCGATGAATGTAGTTCTTATGTTAAATGATCTATGTGGAACACTAATGAATGTACATGATACGAATGCGATGGGTTAGACCAAAATTATATAACCCTTCAATGAATTGGGTAATGTTTTTGGTCTCATGAGATACCATGTATGGTGAATTTTAGGTCATCCTAACCACACTATGTTATTTTTTTCTCAATGGTTAGCCTTGGTTTTTTCTTATGATTCCATGTTTTATGTTATACCACATTCCAATTATTCCTTCATATCGTCATTTTATATCATAATTTGATGTTCCTATTTATTATTCGCACATATTTTTGGTCACTAGATATGCATATTTAGTAAAATTTATTAATTTAATCATTTTATTCTTTGATTATTCCCTTACTAGGCTTTATATTTAACCCATTACTTATGTATGTCTCTAGGTTATCCCCTGTAGTATTAGAAGATCAATGGAATATGAAGGCATGTTTTGAGGTTTTTAAATAATGTTGTTGTTACATGTTTCATTTTTTGTGCTATATATCTAAATAAATAGAGATACAAGGCCTCACAATATTTTGGGACTTTATTAACTATATATTTATATATTAAATCATGAGTTTAGGTGTATTAAAGATATGTGATATCATATTACCAAACTACCATGAGAGTTGGGTGGGTTCTTAACCAATTAATTTAAAATGGTAAAAAAATTATTTTTTAACAAATAAATATAATACCCGGTATTATAGATCCATGAACTACAATATCTGCCACTCGTTTGTACACCTAGGAGAGAACTACATGACTTCATCCATTTTATTCCCCTCAAATATGGATAAATGGTGATTTATAAAGGATTCTTCCATGAGTTTTTAGATCTTTTTTACACATCTTATATTATTCCCTTATTTTATACTCTTCTATCTTTCTCTTAAACTTGGTTCATGATTTCGTTCATTATTTCAAAGAATTTATGTTAAATTATAACTTAACCTAGATATTTCTACCTAAAATTTTTAATTTATTTTAATTTTTTTAACATTTTTTCTATTAATATTTTGAGGTATAAATTTTTCTAAGGTTTTATGTTTTTATGAAGAAATTAGAAGTTGAATAAAAAATTTGAGATTTGGGATTTTAGAATCACTGATGGATTTTGGGGGTTTGTTTTAAAGGGTTTCAATATTATTTTATAGTTCTTGATTAATTTAGGTTTTATAAATGGCAATATTTTGTTATGTATTTCAATAAGATTTAGTAGGTATTGTTTAGTGGTTATCAAAGTATGATTTAGTAGTCAACAGATTTTTAAATCTCATATATGATTATGTTAGGTGGTCTTAGCCCCACCTGTAAATTTCCAAGATATATTGAGAAATTTGTAACACTTACCTTCCAAACAAATAATAAATCTTAAATTTGTGAATTTAGGATTATAAATGAATGAATATATGTTATATTTTCAAATAATATATTAAATGTTTAACTTTAAGAAGATTATTTTATTTGAACTTATGTATTGGTTTCCCTATGTACTTAAAAGACTCAAAAAAATGATTCAAATAATATTGAGGGTTATTTGAGTGAAGCCCTGGAGTGGTGCCTCTCACCCATATTCCCAATATCCAATGTGATAAACAAATTCATTATATATCAACTTATAAATGAATGGAATAAACCCAATAATGAAAATTAATAATTATAATATCACTAAAAAATAATGAGTCACTTACATCTGAAGGGCCTTTTAGGTTTGGAGTTATAAAGAGATAGGAAACAATTTTAACTATCAAAGCCCGTGTAATTATAATCAAATAGATATTTTCCGAATATATATATTATATACATAATAAAAAATAAGTATTTTACATATACCCTAAATTTATCTATATATTCTACTCTTATAGACATATTATATGTAATGATTTTATTTATAACATAGGAAATAGAAACATAAGAAATGTAACATCAAGAGCTCAATAACCGAATACCTATATCTATAGCTATAAAGGCATGAAACAGAAATGAATAATATGGTAGGAAACAAATGATAATCAAATAATTCCATATAATGGATCATATGATATTGAAATAAATCAATGGGTAACAATATAAATAATAATAAAAATTAATCAGAATTCATGTTATTGGAATGAAAAATGTAGATAATTTTTTACAATAAAGGTTTCATCCATGAAAAAATTATTCCCATAAATTCCATATACAATACATGATTATTATAATCAAGGTTGAAACTAAAACATTATTTTTTATTGTGAAAGAATGCACGAAATACCCAAACCTTTTTCCTCAAGAGACCAACTAATGCGTTGAGGGGCTATATTTGATTAAGCATGACCCATTACTTCTTTAAGTCTAATTAATTTTCCATATTAAAGATATGAATATAAAAAAATTATAATAAACATGAATTAGTTTTAAATTAACCAACATATTGAGTTATAGATATTCAAGATGTAAATTCTTTTCTAATAAAAAAGTTGTTATAAGGCATACCAATAATGAAGGTGCGTGGTAAAACAAAATATACTCAAATAGACTGAGTATCCAATAGAAATCCATGTTGGAATAATAATTATATTAATTCTAAATATTTCCCAAATGAATAAATTTATGTAATAAAGGTGAAAATGCGTTATTTAATGTAAGGAAATATAGAGTGTTCAAAAGGGGAAAGCTACAGGAAAACAAATTACCCCAATAACAAAGGATGACTTGGAAAGAGAATTGTGTTGATGTATTTCAATGAGTATAATATCCTTAGATAAAGTAGTATTATATGAATTATAATGTAAAAAATGAAAAATATATACCCCACAAAATGGAAAAAAGTTGTGAATATGAATTATATTTCAATGAAACAAAATTTAGAAGAAAAATCACATACGGTAATCATAATGTAATTATAAAATAAACATGACAGGGATACCATGAAATTAAAGCACAATGAAATTTATGTAATTAATTATACATCATGTAAATAGAGTACTGAATACAATATATAAAAGAAAATAGGGTGTACAACATCAAAAATAACTCATGGAATTGGAAATTGAGATAAATAAAACATACGAATTTAGAAACTACTGAAAAAATCCCTTTCAAGGGTATAATTTCAAATTAACCTTAAATACATTAAATACAATAGAGTATAATGATAAAAAATATTAAAGGTTAAATATATACATCATAAAAAATAAAACATGGTGTATAATAGGAAAAATATATCAATAGGGTGAAAGTTGAGAGAAGAAACCCTTACATTACTCCGTTACATACACTAAAGTGATAGAATTTCATATATAAAAAAACACTATATTAATAAACTATTTTAGAGACCTATTAATATATTTTTCTTTTTATAAACTACATTTATAATTATTCCATACATGTATATTAGTTAGTAATTATTAATTTTAAAGATCTACTGTAAGTAATCTTGATCATTTTGAACTAGCTCTGTAATAGCGGTGTTTTGCATAATTCTTATAAAAAAGATAATAAATCCTAGAAAATAAAAGGAATATTAATTAATTTTTTTTAATTATCTATAATTTTATAATTTCATTCTATTTTATTTTTGGTTAAGATACTTAAATATGAAATCTGTGATGAACATATTTCAGTGATTTGGAATAAATCATCCTTGGCATCATAATTAATGACTTTAAATTTAAAGTGAGCACTAAAGACCCAAAATAAAATATTTAATTACTTATTTAAATCACATATTATAATTAATTATATTTTTATAATCAACCATGATGATATTTTATAATATTGTTCAACTAGGAGATAATTCTAACAAAAACATGAACATGTCATAAGTCATGGATAATTATGAAAATGAAAGTTATTTACTCTCGGAATAATATCATTATTATATAAAAATAGTTATATTATTTATTTAATTTTAATATTCATAACTAGTTTTCAAGAAATTTAAATATATAATATCGAAAATATAAGAAAAATGATATATGATACTTTATGGAGGAGGCAGTCTGAATAACACATGGTTATCATTTTCTATTCATAATGAACTATAGGGGAAGAATGTGGATTATAATTTTTCTCATTAACATAAAAATTAAATTATAGATTTTCCATTTATTTTTCAATTTAAACCTTATAAACAATGAAGAGAGTAATTTTTTAAAATAAAAAATCGTCACATCGTAGAGGCAGTAGTCCGCACAATGCAGGAATAGTTGTCTCATGTTTCTTAATAAAAAAGGGAAAATGTGTTAAATATTTATTCACTCATCATAATAACATTATATATAATAATAATATATTTTTTAATTATATCATAATTCTATAATGACAATTGGGAAAGTGGGATATAAATAAAAAGAATTTAGGACATATGAGTACTCATGTTGAAATCTTTGTGTTTTCCTTGGAGGATTCTTCATAAATAGAGGTCTTAAAGAAATTTTATGTGACCAAAGGCTTATGAAAAAGTAATATGATTATAATATTAAAAATTTGTAATTTTGAATATAATAAATAAATTTTTAGGTGTTATTTAATGTGTGGTGCGAGTACCCTGTTATAAGTGGTGGGAATTGTATTTTTAAATTATATCAACTTAAAATAAATTGATATCATGTTTTTCATGATATGATTACTTGAAAATAAGAATTAATTAATTGTGAGATTATATTGTTTCTGTAGTCTCTCAATCACTCATTTATCACATGTTTTGATATTTTTTTAATTTCAATTATTCTTATAATTTTCACTTTTTTCATATTATGTTTTATCATTGTAACTAGTTTTTACCTATGTAAATTATTATTTATGCAAAAAAATAAAATTGACCTTTTTACTTAATTTGGACCTAAGAAATAAAAATTTGAAATCAATTTTATCAGAATAAATTTAAATGTATAAAAAATAAATTTTTACCATCACTGCATGTAATGCTTAAAACTCTTTTCAGAAAAAGTGAATTATTAAGATTAAAAATTATGTACATGGTAAAATTAATAATTTATTTAGTGTTCATGATAATAAATTTTTTCTATAGAACAAATATTTTGATTTAATATTATTAAAAGAATTTTTTAAAAAATCATTTTTAATTAAAATAAAAGACTAAAAATATTTTAATTTATTGGAAAATATTACTTAAGTCCATAAAATGTTAAACATAGTTTCCAAAATCCATAATATTATTTTAAAAAATTTATTTATACTACACAATGTAACACCCTAAAATTATAATGTATAAACCGTATATTCGATGACAGAAATTACACATGACACCAATCGCATATGGGGGTATAATAAACTAATACGTTAAAATACCAGAAAAGCGTTGCTAGAGGAAAAACCTATGACCATTCATTAACAAAACAAAAGTTTAGTAAACAAGAACCATAGACCTAACACAACAACTACATAGCGTCAAGACCAAACATATCACCATATCCATAATAAAAAGATTCCTCTGTAGTTGTTGATTACCACTCTGAGCTTTCATAATGCTACAGTACATTGGAATAATTCCTTCTAAGATTCAAGTGCTCCAATGAAATAAATTCATTATTAATTTTCATAAATTTATTATATCTAGATATTTCCCCACCTTCTCTTCTGATAGAGGATCTTGTGGACATTGGTTTCGGATAATAGGAGTATTCCTTCCTCAGTTTTCATTGCGACGAGGCAATCATATCATCCTGATTCCTAGACAACATCTTCCTCCCTCCCTGAACAATGTCCCGATATGATGGTCTGACCATGCCACCCCCATTTTCTTTATCACTATCAAAATAATCCCACCATTTTCCATGGACCTGCATCTCTTGATATTTCACAATCTCATTCTACTATAGATGATTGTTCACATCAATCGTAGCAAGGAAATATGGGTGTTCCATCATCTCCTAGCCCGCACATATACCATTACCCAAAACATCATTCACTGCAACATCTTCCTGAGGATCGATCTACAAATTGGCTTCCACTCCCTCATGATCACGCCCTTGAAATCAGTTTCCCATGGATACTGTGACTAGCACACCACCACCCTAATTAGTATGTCTATAAATCCCATAAACAGAACCCTCTGTATCCCCCACAACATTAATAACATCATAATTCTCAATTGTAACTTGTAGCTTGCAATCCACAGCTATATCCAAAGCAGGTCCCGCCTTCCCTTCACCCACACGCCACTATTGTACCCCTTACCCTAACAAGCCACAACAACATTTCCACCAAGAAGAACACTCGCCTTCTTGCAGCTATATAGAATAGAAAGGCCATCATTAGGGGCCCCTAGCTCTTGTTGACTTTTCCATGAAACCACAGGTCCATCTGAATCCATACCACTAGAATCAGGAGCACACTGGACAATTGTTCCCATTACACCATCCTCACGATTCAAGTCCTATCTAAGTCTGTTCAGCACTGTAGATACCAAAGGATTAGATGGATCCCCTAATAGTTTCCCCAAAACCAATGCAACTCGGGGTCCCAGGTCAGAAGAATTTCCAAGTCCAACATCCATAGAAGGCATCCTCCTCTATCAATAGTTTTATTAAGCCTTTTCACCGAAACTTTTGACCTTATATTCATGGATCCACTATGACACCTATATTCTAAGTACCCCAATCTGTTGTAGGTTGATCAGTAATCAATCCATTATTTATAGACCATATACTAATTCCATCTAAATTCCTCACCCACCAAAATCCAGATCCATTCCACCAACGGTTTCTAGATATCCACATCAAACATTTGGATGTTTTTACTTTTAGAACCCCCATTGCCATCCCTCCCACGAGATGACTTTAAAACTAATTTATACCATTTCAATGATTGGAATTTGGAAAAATGGATTCCATATTTGGAATTAGAATAATATATAATTCCTTATAATGTAAGATTATTTTTGGACCTAAAATATTTGTGAATGTAATTAAAATTCATTTCAATTATTAAGGTTAAATATAGCTTAAAAATGGACTTAACCTTATACTTAGGGACCAAAAGAACTATTAACTTGTCCAAAATCTATTGGATAGCCTTAATTTGACACCATAAATTCATGTATCAGATTGTGTCTATTATATGATCTACTTGAAACATGAAAAACGTGGGGAGAATTCCTTTGTCAAAATATTACAAATGTGCCACTCCTCCTCCACTATAAAAGGCCACCACTTCTGATCATTCATCAAACTTATCAAACAACATAAGTACATATATTATATTCCCAATTAGGATCCCAAAATCATGGACCAAGACCCTTATTCCTCCCCTTTGGAATAAATCTGTACACAAAATCCCTTTTGAATAAAAGCAAATGGAGTTTCTTGATTTTAACGTAATGTTTTCCAATGAACTCTTTTCATTCATTTTCTTCTCCACCTCGTATACTCTTCATATTCTATGATTAAATACATTTAATGGTATCCTAAATATACATTTTTGTTGTTAAGTTATTATTTATACCCAAACATACACACTCTTCAATATAATTGGCAATGAACATACTATTTCTTTGTACGGTAAACTATTGCCTCAAAAAACGATGATTATTCATTTTTCCTTTACCTCCTATCATGATGGACATTATGATGGAAAAACAGATTATATATGATATTTATGATATTTATTATGTATTTATACTTCTATAATCCTTTTATAACACATACATTTATTACATCCCATTTTACGTTAATAAGACAACATCGATTATTGAAGTGTGGACTACCGCCCACTCAAAGCGACGTGATTCATTCACCCTATACCTAGAACATATTAAGGATGATTTTAAAAAATATATGTAACATATATAACATATATATGATAATGTAATTATAATAAACATATTTTTAACTTTTTTTCATTTTGGTAATATGATAAAGAAATAAAAGTAGCGTTCATTCGTACGTACAACCAACCATCTCCATAAACGATGCAATTCATTTATTATCTCTAAATGTTATGGACTATTATAAATAAATATTTAATGAATATACAAGATAATTAATTTAAGTTTTAAATTATTTATATAATGAATTCATGATCTAATAAATTTTAACAAAACATACTTGAGAAAACTATGCAATTAACAAAGGAAATAGTGAAAAAAATGAAAGAGTGTTACCAAAATGGTAATAAAATATTATAAAAAGATAATATATGATATTATAAACATGATTATTATTATAGTTTAATTTACTAACATATTTTATACAAATATAGAATTGGATAAATTCCAAACAACATTATCTAGGTTAATGTATGGGATTTTGTCTCAATTTACATTCCATTGAGAATTATATGTTATTTTTCACCAATTCACTTTTAATTCGTGGATTTACTAAACATTAACATGTTATAACATGACTCTAATTAACCGAATTATATTCTAAATTTAATTTAATATTATTACTTCATGTGGTTTATTATTTAAATGTTTCAATGTGGTATGGGATAATTTTGAATGTTTAAAATGACATTTCCCTCAAGATTGTTTTTATGATCTTTTAATGTTATTTCAGTTCATTAATGTCAGCAACCCTTGTTGTTACATATCCTACATTGGGTAATTATTGATAAATCTATATCATTTATTCAATGAGGATACTTTTATAAGGAATGTTTTAATGAATTTGAGGAATGCTTTGGACTAGTATGACATAGGTGGGGCCTAGTTGTAGATATCCCCTAGATGCATCAGCAATCTCATGAGATCAAATAGTGGGCCTAATATATGGGTTTTTACTAGATAACTAAATCTTATTTGTGAATAGTCATGACGTTACTAGTTCTTTGTACCTAGAAAACATAGCATTCAGTAATTAATAATTTTCCTCATTTAGATTCCTTTAATATTCATCCATGAGATTTTGTGTCGATATTTATATGGATACATTTCATTATAAGTTTATTGATTTGGATGGAATGAGTTTCAGTTCTTTATCTTTCCATATTGATATTTCTTTATATAGTTATTTGAATGACACGTGTTATTTATTATTTACCTCTCTGTGTTAATTTATTCATATTGATTCATTATTTCTTCTGCTTTACATACCCTTACTGAGAATTTGAGCTCACCCATTTTATGTTTCAATTACCCTGGTTATAAAGAATAAATATTTGAATAAGCGTTCAAGGATGCTGTTTATTTCATTTTATTATGTATCATGGTCTTAATGTTCTATTCCTAATGAATTGTGGGTACTATATTTATAATATGGATTTCCAAGACTGCTAAACTAATCAGTCCATTGGGATTTGATTCCTTGCAATCATGCCAATGTAGTAAAATAATACACCAGATTTTTGCTTTTGGGGTTGTGGCATTACAATTGATATCAAAGGATGTTTAATAGAAACCATGGAAACTAGAATTATAAAACATATATTTTGGAGAACAACCCTATGATAGGCATTGTGGAAAAGTATAGAATAACTTCGTACGATCTTAGAAAGATAACAATTGTGTGGTTATTTTTAGAAATACACATCTATCTGGATACTACAAGTGGACATGGTTCTGGAATAGATGTACGAAGGAGTAATAACTCCGAAAAGGTGTTCCATGACTGATTCATGGTAACCTAGTACATTACAATGGGATTTACTATGCTCCTAGATTGAAACCCACAAGGGATATTCATTTAATAGTACATATTTATTTACCTACCATTATGAATGATTTAGAAGTAAATTTTTTTTAATGTATCCAAATTTTATGATTCCAGTATTCATGATGCATAAATTTACATTCTATACTATATTTGAAACTATAAATTATGTTAGGATTTAATCCAGCAAATGAAAATATTAAAAAATGGCTCCTAGTAGAAGTAATGTGAACTCACTTATGTGTGAGATATAAAGAGTAATAAGGATCAAATATTTCATGTCCTTAAGACAAATTTTCCAAGGAAAATAGTCTCCCATAAATTCTCATCATATGGGGAAATATTATCATGTCATAATGATATGCTAAAGCATTCTCCAAGGCCTATGTCTTATATGGAAACTAAGACAATAAGTGGTAATCTGAGTGACATGAAAAAGGAAATTAGTCAAAGAAAATGAAGGGAAATATAAATCTTCTGACATGTGATAATTGTTGAAAGAAAATCTCATGTACTTCATTGGAGGGATTGGGATTTTTTATAATTGTGGAGGAAAAGGAAACTAAGTTCGTGATTTCATGTGTATGAAATAGGTTTCAAATTTATAATGATTCAATTATAAGTGGATTAGACACTATAATAATCAATGTCCCATGTAGGAAAAGAATATACCCTAAATGATGCTACTGGATAATGGTGAAGTTATGCTACTACTGTAGATAAAAAAGAATTATTAAAATTCATATTCATGAATTATTTCCTTTGAATATTTTACCAGAAAAGTATTTGTTATAATAATAATAAAATATATGTGGATTTTACAATAGCACTTTTTATTAAATATTTTAGGCCACACGTTTAATTTTACCAAACAAATTTATTCAGTAGAAAAGTATACATTCTGGAAACCAACATATTTCTGGAATAAAAACCCTTAATATATTTCCGATGATGTGAAAATGATGAAAAATTGATTGATTTCAATAAGTGATGACTAACTTGGAACTAATTAATGACTTGTTGACAAGTGTTCTATACTATCATTAAGGAAGTTTAAAAAAACAATATTTTCTGAATATTTCCAATAACATGTGTCCTACTTGAGGATTAATGAATAATTCATGTTTTCAATATAGTTTTATAGTAATTTTTGTTATTAGCATATTTTAAGAGGATACATGATGAAGCTATTCTGTTTTTTGGAATGTGAATATTTAAAGCACCTCCATGTTTACTAAAGGCTAATGATAAGCTCATTTTGGAAATTCAGGGACATTATTTCTAAATTATCTTTTTATAATATTTGGGAAAGGATAAAAATTTATGAAACAGTTTATATAGATATTTAGACAAGGTTTTATATATTTTTGTTTTCTTCAACGTTTAAGAATAAAAGTATAAACATATCAAAGCACAACTAAAGGATAATATTGTATTTATAGAAACATATATTTATTTATATTCTTATATATTGATTTAATTCCTCGGGTATGAAATAAAAGTGTCTTGAGAAAAAACGTTATCATATTATCATTATTTTTGATGATATAGATGACATTTATTCATACCTATGATTTCTAGATGTGTGTTCAAACAATTTCAACTGAACATGTTCTCTAGAACTCACCATTAGAACATGATTGTTGAAATTTTTCTTCCACACCCATGTTCCCATTTCCCACCTATATTCTCCAACTGGGAAACCTAGTTACGTGCCCGTTGTAATTTCCTTTCCCTCTTATTAATAATATGTTTCATTAACACTTTTTTATGGGGATATTTCAACAATAGTTTATTATCAATCCCTCTATCATCAATATCAAGTTCAAATTTGGAGGATGAAATTTATTTATGGTGGGGAGAATGTAACACCCCAAAATTATAAACTAAGAACCTAATATTCAATGGCGTTCATGACACGAAACAACAAGCGTGTAAGGGGATATAATACCCTGATACATTTAAATATATTTAAAATTTAAAATATAATTTATATATTATATATTTTTAAATACATGAAACATTGAGTTAGTGTTTGTTACATGCACGAGAGATATTTTTTGAAAGTATACATTACAAGAAAGACCAAGTTTTAACCAAACAATAATATGTTATTGAAATATTAATCATTAATATAATAAGACTTTTCCTAGACATTTAATTAATGGTTATGAATATAATTAACTATATTAAGAAAATATATGGTTTAAAAAAAATATAAAATCAATTCATAGGATATAAACTACTAATAAATGAATATAATAACCAATTGAATATACAGGAAAATATTATAATTTTTATGCTAACAAAGACGTTTTACCCTAATAAATTAAATTAATTAAAATTAATGAGTGATATTAATTTTATATATATGATATATCCAGTCATATATTTTTTACATTCATCCAATAAATTTAAAAGCAATAAGATTGAAACAAACACAATTTTATGCACAAAATACTATATTTTTATTAAGGCATTCTTAAAACCTTTTAATTGTGGACCCATTTTAAATAAAAATTTAGACACTTTTATAAATTTAATATGTAAAAATAAACTTATTATTTGGAATTGAAACCAAAAAACTAATTTAGGGTGGATTTTTTGAATTATTATCTGAAGATTCATATTTTAATGAATAGGGAAAAATACAAAATTTTAGTACAGAACTGCTTTTTCATATTATTTATTTATAATGTTAAATTTTTTTTTAAATTGGTTTTAAAATTTAGTTCATTGGGGTCAATTTCACTTTTAAATAGAATAAAAAAATTATAAAACATTAGGATGTTTTTACCTTAAGAGCACACATTTTCATCCCACACATGGGATGATTTTTAAATTAATTTATACCACTTATGAGATTGTAATATTTAAAAATGGATTTAATATTTGGAATTAGTATAATTTATAATGACTAAGAAGGTGAACATTTTTTTGATAAAAAGGTTAGTGAAAGCAATTAAAACTAATTATAATTATTAAGGTAAAATTAAGATTAATAAGAAAATAAACCATAAACTTATGGAACAAAACAACATAAAAACTAGTCCAAAAGATATTTTATGGGCATATTTCAACAATATACTTTCTTGGGATTAATTGGGTCTATTATTGGATAGACTTGTATGATTAAAAATATCAAAAGAATTCCTTTGTCAATATATTACAACAGTGCCACTCCTCCCTGACTATAAAAGGCAACCACTTCTCCCCATTCATCATGACATCTTGCAGGGTGTCATTAATTCCAACTTGGCTAAAAAATTTTTTTATATATTAATAATTTCACATCTAAACTATAAAGAATGTATCTAGAATGTTTAATAGTTGAACCAATAGGGATGGAGTGTATGTTCTAAATTAATTAAGAAAACTAGAATTGAAATTGTTTTGTTCGTTGGAGAAAGGGAAATAATGCATCATGTATTAAGGTTGAAATCAATATGAGAGTCATTCCATGTTCTTTGATTCTAGGTTTTTGTGCTTGGGATTTTATTGATATGGGTTTATTCAGTTTTTGTTTCAGAATTTGGTTCTATATAGATCCTTCGTCTTTTTATACCACCCAAATCCTATGATTTCACCTTTGGAATGGTCAACTACTTGGTATAATCATAGAAATCGATGACCCAAAACCTTTCTTCAAAAAAAAGAGGCATAATTTTCATAAAGGTTATGGAAAAAATATTCCAATTAATTGATTCAATAAAATGAAACAACCTCATAACACCGCAATGGTCATGCAATGTTAAAAGAAGATGAATTGTAATGGATAATCAGGTTTTCCGTAATTGAAAAAAATAATAAGAAATAGAAAATAATCCATAGCACAAATCCCACTATAATAACATCACAAGACACTAAGTATACTACTTTATCATTCTTGGAATGATGAGAATGAGTTTCATCGGTACCTGAAGAAGAATGGTGGTGAAGAATGGTGCTGAAGCTGAACCTCAGATCATCATTTCATGTGATGGATCCTCTATTGGTGTCTCTTTTCCTTATGCTGGTCCCAGAGTATGTTGGAAGGGAAGCTCTAGAACTCCATTTATAGGAAAATATTTCCAAATATGTGTCTAAAACATATTTATTTCTTTTCACATCGACCATTACCCAACAGGTAACTAGTTTACATGTCGTGTAATCTAGATCCTCCTTTTTCAGTGCTGTGTGAATATCATACACTGATTTGACTCTTTGACTCACTTCGTGACATGAAATGGAGACTCACGACATGAATTTTATTTTTAAATTTTTTAAAATCATTAATACTTTTCTAGAACTGTAACATCCTCTTGAAAATAACATAATGTGTAATGAGATTACATGTCGTGTAATCCGTTTTTCTTCATTTCCTAGTTCTACTTCTCTATCAAAAATCCAGAGCCACATCGCTTCACTTACCTTGTGGTGCGAAATATATTTCAGATAATATTCTATATTATTTTAATTCCCATTTTAAAATTTCATCCTTTCCCAATATAAAACTTAAAACAATTCAAATCTCTCCAAAATTGGCAATATAATTTATTTTAGTACAAATATCAAAACATTAAAATAGTCAAAAAAACATTCATGAAATTCACGTTTCAACTCACACCTCTAAAAAATAGATCTTCACTCATTCTCTGCCAAAAAACCTTTAAAAAATCCCAACCCTAGACCCCAAATCCTCCCTTTGGGATGAAATCCTTCCAAGGGAGCCCTTTTGTATAATCCTAAAAGAGTTACCAGATTTTAAGTTAACGTTTTCCAACAATCTCTTTTCATTCATTTTCTTCTCCACTAACTATACTATTCTTATTACATTATTACATGAAAATAATTTTAATTTAAATATACTAGGATAATTTTATGTTCTGATTCATACCCACACATACCCACCTCTCCGTCTAATGTGTAGGAAACATAGTATTTTTGTGTACGACGAACTACTAGCTCATGAAAAGATGATGGTTTATTTATCCTTTTCCTCCTATCATAGTGTCAATTATGATAGAAACTATATTTATATATGATATTTATGATATTTATTATGTATTTATATGTATTTAATCCTTTTATAACACATACCGTTAATACATCCTATTTTACATTAATATGATAACATCGTTTAAGGAAGTGTGGATTACCGACCCCTAGGAGCGATGTGATTCATTGATGATATACATTGAACATATTGAAGATGACATTAATAAAAAAATTTAACATATATACATAGATATTATAGTGTAATTATAATATACATATGTATCATTCATTTTTCATTCTTAGAATACAAAAAATAAATGAAAGTAGCATTCAGGCGTAAGTATATCCTACAGTCACCATGAACGGTGTACTTTATTTCTTATCTATAAATATTACAGACTACTATGAATGAATTTATACTCTATATATAAGATAATTTAGTCTTTTTTACATTATTTAGATGTCTAAATCATGATATAATAAATAAGAACAATATATACTAGAGAAAACTCGGTAATTAACACCTGAAATTGTTAAATTAATGAAAGAGTGATAACATAAGGGTAATTAAATATTGTAAGAAGTTAATATATGATATTATAAACATTAGTATGGTTATTTTATAAGATATTAACATATTTTTATCCACTATATAATATTATAAAGACCAAACTACAAAACTATGGTTAATGTATTGGATTCCATCTGAATTTATATTCCCTTGAGACTTATTTATTATTATGCACCAATTTACTTATATTTTGTGTATTTACTAAACATTAACATGGTATATCATGAATATAATTATCCTTATCATATTATATGTTTTATTTAATATTATTACATCATGGTGTTAATGATTTAAATTTTTTAATGTGGTTTAGGATACATTGTAATGTTTAAAATATAATTTCCCTCAAGATTTTTTATGATCTTTCAATTGTATTTCCACTAACTAATGTTAACAACCATTGTTGATATGAATCATCCAAGGGGAAATTTTTTATATATACATATCATTTATTCAATTATTATAATTGTATAAGTCACATTTTTCATGAAAATGGGAAATACTTTGGACTAGTACGACACGGTTGGGGACATATTATAGATAGCCCCTTGATGCATCGGTAGTCTCATGAGATGAAATAGTGGTCCAAATTGATGTGTTTTTACGTGATTGATAAACCATATTGTGAAAGGTATTAATGATGTTGTTTCCATGTACCTAGGAAACATGGTATCCAATAATTAATAATTTTCCTCATTTAGATTCAGTTATTATTCATCCATGATATTTTTCATCGACCAATATATAAAGAAATTTCATTCTCAGTATATTGATTTAGAGGGCATGAGTATCAGTTCCTTACCTTACCATATTTATATTTCCTTTTCTATTTTTCTTAATGGCATGTGTTATCAGTTATTTAACTTTCAATATTAATTTATACCTATTTGTATCTTATTTCTTCTACTTTACATGCAATTAATGAGCATTTCTGCTCACCCTTATTAGGATTCCTTTTCTAAGGTTATGAAAAAATAAATCATTGAATAAGAGTTCAATGATTCAGTTTGGGTCATTTTATTATGTATATTTTTTTATTTTATCTTAAAAATGTATTATGGGTATCATATATGTAATCTGTCTTTCCCTGAATCATAAACCAATCGGTCCTTTTGGATTTCATTCATTTTAATCAAGCCAATGTAATAAAATAACATACCACCTCAAGAATTCTAGGGTCAAGGAGTTACACTTTCATAAATATTTGATCAATTAAATTATTTTATAAACATATAAATATTCATTATATAATTATAATGTCATAAAATTTTTAGTATTGATTAAAACCAATAATTTCACTATTCACAAAAAATGAACTATTTAAGAAAAATCCCACAAATCCGTTATAAGATAATTTTCTATTCTAAATTAAAAAATTATTTTAACGTTTTATGATTTCAATTATGAAATTTTGATATTTAAATTTTAAATAAAAACATATTTATATTACCAAAATTGTTATTATTGGATAATAACAATTTTTAAAATATAAACTGTATTTATTCAAATCTTTTATAAATTACGAATCATATTTGGTTTAAATATACAATTAATGACAATAATATATTTTATACATAAAATATATTTTATTATAAAAAAAAGTAAATAAAAGAAAATTTTAGAATTATTACATTTTAAAGCATAAATAAATCTAATTATTTATTCAGCTATAATAATCAAATTTTTATTATTTCTATAATATTAATAAAAATCATTAAAATTTATTCCTACATATATTTCATAATTTCAAAATCTATATTTTTACCCACCAATTCAATGTTGGCATCGTAATGGTTATATAATGTTATGTGGTTCAATTGGGTTTGGTGTCGCATGTAAAACATGCTATTAAAGACATTAAGATATAAATATATAAATATACATTTATATATATATATCTTCAATTAATAGGGTATTACAGAAATATTTATTGAATATAGCCTATTGAATTTTAATTTTAGTATTGTATGTTTTCAAAAAAAATTTTATCATCATTTAATTAATTAATTATAATGCTTCGTATCTCAAACCCCTTTCATGTTTTCCATATAGCTGAAATGATTTCTTTAATAAAAAATCTTGTGTTATGTTGCCAAATAATTTTAATATTTATCAAATTTAATTTTATATAAATATTTAAATTTTCTAGTATAGTGACCCATAAATTTAATTTATAAATATAAAAGTTTATTATATGAATATTAAATACATAACGTTGTGATCTACAACAGAATCATATCAGTTTAATATATTTAGATACTTTGAATCATAAGAAAATATTTTATCATTTATATAGATCATATCACTCTAATTTATATATAAATATCACCCTTCTTAGACATAACATACATAAAATATTTCATCATAACCTAGGGAAATGAAAAATGAGAAATGGTGAGATCATATTCTTATTAAGGATTAACAACTGAGTCATTAATCATCACTTAAACATAACATAGGAATATAAATATGTGAACAGTACATTAACATTTTGAAATACATACCCATCATTTAATGTATAATAATCATGAATAACAGAATAGATCTTATAATTTAGTAGGACATGAATCATAAATGAATAATAAAACATAATATGTGACAGCATAACATTAACATAATACAGGATTTTTTGGCAAGAAGATAATACTAGAAAATAATTTCATTAGTCAATTATCATTTCAAAAACTATCATAGTGGATTGGGTTAACTCATCAATACAACATATCCTAAGTCAAGGTACACTCCCAAGACTATCATAGTGGATATAATCCATTAATAAACTCAATTTTCTCCCCATTTTTATTATTACTTCCTCATGAGATATCCATTGTTGACCAATTCATTAAAGGGGCATATAATAATGGGGCCAAAACTTGATTTGTTATAATCAATTCATTTCTATTCTGTAGGATCATTAAATGTTCATCATATATCAAAACCCATGGAAAATAAATATGTTTCATAAAAAAATTCTACAATTCATTATAGAATAACTTGGAAAAAATATATGGGTTTCATACATATCTAAACTACATAATCATAAAAAACCTAGAGAAATAATATGGATTGTATAATTTTATCACATCCCCAAAAAATAATGAAAAACATCCAAGTATTTAAACATAAATGCAAATACCTTTTAAAGATCACTTGGATATTTTCATAAAGAAAATAAAATTTTTATTTTGTAATCAATTCATTAAAAACAAAAAATATCCATAAATATTAATAAAAAAATATTTTAAAAAAATATGGAAACATATAAATTAATATTCATATATTTTATTATTCATGATGGTTTTAAATTCAGTTCATGTCATGTACATTAAAACAAATATTCCTTTCGCATTTTTTTTGTAAAAAGTCTAAAATTCCACATTCAAAAAATAATAATATTATTAACTTTAGACAATTATTTTAAATATTCAAAAATTGGTAAAAATGATTTCAAACAATCATATAATTATATTAAATACATTTTTATAGATATTTAAAACAAAACATGGAGACAGAAGAAAAATATTCCTAACCAAATTAGAAATGAAGACTATTTTTTAAAAAACAATTATTAATAATTTTAAGTAAAAAAATGTAATATGTTATTAATACTTGAAAATTACCATAGGAACGGAATTATAATAATATTTAGGTGAATATTTATTAGTATATAATGAATTTGGTCATTAAAACTTAATCATGAATAATCTCAGTAAATATTGAGATTGTAATATAAAACCATTACCTGAAGTTCAACTTTATTCTAAATTTAAATAACACTTTTTATAATAAATTTATATTTATTATAAATTTTTAAATTAATAATTTAAATTCATTTATTATCATATACAATACACCTATGACATTTCAATAGAATTAATTACTAATTTCTCGTTAAAATCATTGTTTTTTGTTTTTATTTGCTTAAATTCTCAAGATTATTTTAGTTTGTATATTATGGTCATTGAACTATGATCATGGTTAAATATTATGCATAATTTTAATGATGATATAAATATAATATATATTCATTATATAAATTTAGATCTATCCAAATAAGTTAGATCTATAAAAATTATTTACACCATTGATGGAGACAGTAGGTCATACGTACATTTGAATGTTGTTTTTATTATCTAAAAATATAGGAAAACAAAGATATATATTATGTTACCATTAAAAAATTAATTTTATAATTAATAACATGTATATACATAAAATCTATACATTTTATCATACATGAAAATTGTAGATAAAAACAAATCACATTGGATCATGGTTATGGTAGTCCATATGTACACACGAGGGATGCTATCATTTTCCAATGGATTTTAAAGTAATAAAGTAAATATAATTTTATAATTTTAGAGTCATATTTATGTCCTAAATATCATCTATACACTTTAACCCATAATATTACACATCCCTGAAATATGATGATGGCAAATGAATTGTATCGTTGCGTGGAGGTGGTTCTCCACACGTATGCCCAATCGATACTATCAATTCTTATTTGAAGGAAAAGAGGGTGAATAATGGTGTTTATATAATTATAATGACATTAAATTATAATTAGGACTCTGAATTTATTATTTTAATATTAATACTAAAATGCTACTAGAGTATTAAGAATAAATGATTTAAAGATAGGTCGGGTAGGATGATTACCTCTCATTCAGTTGTCCTCCCTTATATCCTTCTTAAGGACTATTGGAATGGTATTTAAAGAATACAAGAAGCTAAAATTCTGGTATTAGGAATTTTATAATATATGTTTTTAGGGTTTTTTTTATCTAGAACTCTCAAAGTTGTGTAAATAATAGAATTGATAGGTGTCCTTTTGTAAGTGGGGGAGAAGACAAACTTTGAATTTCTTAGAAGATTAAAATATAATAATTTAATACTCAAGAAAAATTATTAAAAATAGATAGGTATTATAATTTTGGATATGAATAGGTTTAAATATTTCCATAAAATAGGATTTGGACATGTTTAATTTTCAAACGTACCCTTATCTCTTGGTTTAACCCTCGGTAAACCCTTTTTAATCGTAACCATGGTAATGAGTTCTAATGGTTTTTACTATTAATTTCTACCAAAAAGTATGTTTATATTATTATATAATATTAGTTAATATGAATAAATATTTGTAATACTTTTTATCAAAATAAATTCATTGAATTGAATGAATTTAATTTAAAATTGAACTTTTCAAACTCAATGAACAACTGTTTTCAAGAAAACAGTTATCTTATGTTTAAAAATTTTTTATACATAAAATCCAAGATAAAACTATGTATAATAACATTAATTGTATTATTAATTATAAAAATTAACTAATTTTAATTTAAAAAACTTTTTTTAAAAAAATTATCTTTCTAACAAGTTTAAATGAAAAGAGTATTTTCAAAAAATATCAATATTTTTCACTATTCAATGAAAAATCAATCTTTCCAGAAAATTCATTAAATTTAATTCTAAGATAATTCTTATGGGAAGATTACAAAAAATTAATTTCACATTTTGAAATACATTTTCTAAATTTTTCAAAAATTAATGGAATTCTTTTCTCATAAAAATTAATAATACCAATTTTATAGGAATATGTATTTTTAAAGTATATAATGAAAATACTAAAAATTGAGTACATATTTATCAAAATATTAGATCTAAAAAAACATCATTGATTATTTATAAAAAAATATACTTTATTCACACAACCAATTTAATGGATATGTTATAACTGTATACTATATTAATATTTATTTAGACTCGGGTATTCATGTATTGTAATATATCAAAGAAATTAATTTTTTTTGAAGGGAAATATATCATAAAATATTAGGATGTTACATTCAACCACCACCCCCACATAAAATAAATTTTTATCTTGAAATTTAGTTACTCTGATATAATGAAATGATGATATCTATGCTTCAACCCATCCTTGGGTTCCCAAGTGGAATCTTTGGAAATTCTATTCCTCTGAATAACTATAACCAAGTGATTAGTCTTGTCACATATAAATATATTTTATATAAAATATATTTCTACTGGTTATTAATCATATTAAATATCATTATCCAATGGTATACTCTCTGATTTTGGTATAGGTGACGGAAAAGGTACACACATCCTCAAGAGAGATACATTTAACTGATCGTAAACTTGACATAGATTCGGTGGAAATACCAAATGATAATCCATTGACTCTAATAGATCAATAATCTAAAATGGTCCAATATAATTATATCTAATTGTCTCATTTATTATAAATATCATTACTTTATTATATTAAGAAGCTTGTTGAAATACCTTTACACTAACTTGGAATTCCATATATCACCAATTATTTTCAATAAAGATGTTCTTTCATCATTGACCTGGCTGAATGGTTTTCTGAATGGATATGAAATTTAATTAATTTTCTAAGCTAACACAAGTATAGAATTATTTCAACAAAATGACCCTAGAATATTGGAGTTAAACACTGATTTCAATATAGAACTTTATATAGAGCCCTTTTAATTCTTTAGTAAAATTCATTGTTTCAAGAAATCTAAACTGGAGGAAGGTGTTGTCCAAACTACCATTGAAATCCATGGAACAAACCCTCAACATATCCAAATGTGTTTGAATTGTTCCCTTTGGTAGAAAAGTTATCTTAGGATGATAAGAATTAATTAAACCTAACTCTGAATCTAAATTTTAGTGAAGACATCACCATAAATTTGTGTTTAACAATGGATCTCCATAAAATATAATATAATGTGGCACTCCCTACAACATAAATTTCCATAATAAATATTTTGGAAATAATATCAAGATATTAATTTTCTCTAATAGTAATTATGTGTTCTTACAGCAGAAGGACAACTATTATAACCCAAATATCATTATTCCCTTTATATTTTTTGGGGAGTCTAAATAAGAAATCCACATTGTTGTATTAACATTTCAATTATAGTGTGGGTAAGGGTTGTAACATCCTCATAGACTTTTATCGATCCACCATAACATGAAAACATACAAAACATTATGATACATATTTTTTTAACATCTCTCTTCATTTTCTCACATTATAAATTCTCTTTCATATATCTATACATCTTCATTCTTCTAATATGAAAAGACAATGATGAACTATGTGCTTTATCTCATATCTCCTTCATCTAATATAGTATGGATGGGACACATACACGGTTCTTAAAACTTATCACTCTATATAATCATGGTTGAACTCAATAAAACTTTTTAATTTATTTTCAAATTCTAAATCAATATCCAAGACCTATTTAATATTCAGTTGGATAGATGGTTGAACACACATTGGGGAAAGATAATATTTATCCCAATCATTTATGATTTTAGGGTCTATATTCTAAAAATCAATAAATATTTCATCTATTGTGATCCTAATCATATATAATATTGCTTGATCCTTCTACCTCATAACATATTCTACCTTATTCATTTTCCAAGACATGTAACAAATTGAGTAATCAAAATCATTATTCAACTCCAACCATCTACTATGGTTTGTATTCAACTCTATCTGTGTGAATATATCATTTATACTTTTATAGAAAATATATATGTGGAACCTTTCTCCAAAAAGATAATACATCCATATCTTTAATGACAAAAATACCAAAACTAACACCAAATCATGAGTTGGAAAAAAAATTCCATGAAGAATAAATTTTCATGATGAATAATCTATGAAAATAACATTAATTATGAGGACACATCCCAATCCCTAATTTGATGCGTCACTACAGATAAAATTCCATTCTAAAAGGTAGGGTAGTGTATGTGTATGATTTTAACTAACCTTATCTTCTATTCCATGAAATTTTCCTCACATTCATCTATCCAAATGAACATGGCTCCCTTCTGAGTTAACTTGGTGAGTAGACCAAACTATCGTGAGTGATGCTCGACAAAGACTTAATAATATCCATAAAAACAAAGAAATCTATTGATCATATTTGTATTCATTGGTGTATAATAAGTTCCAGTATGTTTCTTCATTTGAAAATCCACTGATATACCCTCACATGATATTATATGACCCAAAGATGTTACATTACATAACCAAAATTCACACTTGTTAAATTTTTTTAAACAACTTATCCTTCATTAGGATCATCTGTACAATATTCATATAATCTTTATTATCTTCCTTAATATTGGAATATAAATGAATTTTAACTAGAAATACACCCATAAATTGATCAAAAAAATATTTAAAGGCTTTATTCATCATATACATGAAAATAAAGGGGTCATTGTTAAGACCATATGTAATATTTATAAATTTATAGTGTATATACCTCATTGGGAAGGATGTATTGGGAATGTATTCGCATTTCACCCATAAATTATAGTTTGAAGACCAATATTGGAAAAATATTGAGCTCATCATAATTGATAAAAAATAATCAATACAGGGTAGATAATATATAATCTTGATTATGATCTAGTTAAGTTCCAAATAATCAATATAGAGATTCATTGATCAATATTTCATCTTAATAAAAAATAAAAGGTGTTCCCCAAGGTGACTCACTTTTCCAAATGAATCCCTTATATGTATTCTCTTGGAGTTTCTTCTTTAATTCCATTAACTCAATAAAGGATACTATTTGTGGAGTCATTGAAATCGTTATAACACTAGGTATGAGTTCTATTCAAATATCAACATCATGATTTGGAAGAAGGATACAAATTTATTCTAAAAAAATAAAAAATATCTTATACAATAAGCATATAATCAATGTAGGGTTTCCCAAAAACCATATGAGATAAACACCAAATTTTAATAGTAATCAAGACCCATTTAATGAATGAAATTTCCACCACAAGATTATATTTATCATCAGACTAATATATGATCATTGGTTTGTTTAAAATATAAAATATTTCTTCCCATCTTCAGTAACTGACGTGGGATTTATGTAATGAATTCTATCCCATGCCTAAAATAACACCAAATTCAACTAGAGAGATAATAACATGGTTTGTAGGAAGCACATTCCCAAAAGCATCAATCAGTGAACAATCAAATACATGAGATGTGACAATCATACCATTAGCAGTTTTAATTACTAATTCAACATATAAATTTAGAGGTAGTATTTCTATACCATCTGAAAATTATATAGATATAAATCATTGGGTAAATCCAAACAAAAATAAGAAAATATTAGTTCTAGAGTGGATGGTAAATGTACCTTTCAATAGAATTTTTATCATAACCCACATCATCAATATATATTTCATTATATTTTCTATTTTTATGATCTTAACAGGTTTCAGATGTTGATCATCATTATTAACCATCAAATTTTGGAATTTTTAGCATATTGTTCATACTCCATACATTGGAAACAATGGAGTGTGGGTGGTATATTATATAGAGAATTCCTGCTATCCACATCATTAGTTAACCTCATACAATCACCTCATAATTTTATTTCCTAATTACGTTCCTTTACATATATAAAAAATCAATAAATTCCATTAATAAATTGACCACTATATTTCCTTTCACACTTATCATAAGGGAAATATCATCTTCTTCTGTGAATAGTTTTTATTCCTATAATTTCTTTTAACATCCATATTCCATTTCTTTTAATAATCATGGAATTTATGGGTAACACTAATCTTCATTACCACCTTGGTAGTAGATATAATGATTTCATAATTTCTACTATATTATATTGTGGATAATTTCATCAAAGACTTAGTTTTAATACACTAATGATTTCTCAATTTTTCCTTATGTTTGGATGATAATACTATAATATTTCTTTGTAAGTTTTGTAAAAATTTCCATATATGTACTAATGGATTTCCCATACTTCTCTATTAGGTCATTGAAATAATTCTCACATAAAAATGAAGAATAAAAGGAAATTACTTATTCAAAAAATCTCTTAAACTCATTCCATGAGAAAGATTTTATTTAATCTCATTTCATTGGGTAATTTATAAGAATTAATCATTCATATAATTAACCTTATAAATAATTTTCAACCAAAATAAATGTTTCATGATCCAATAATTAGAGAATGGATAAATTGTTTTAGATTTATGGTTTCATTTCTCTATAACTAGTGGGTTAGTATAATAAATAAAAATGGTTTATGTTGCCTCATGAATTATTCAATAGAATGTTTTCCCCCCATTTTCACATTTTAATGTTCATATTGATTCATAGATTGAGAAAATTTTGTTTTCATAGATATAATATTTTTCATTTCATGCCACTTAAAATTTGTTTTCTCAGAAGGAATGTTATTAAATCATTCTATAATTTAAAATTAAAATGGTTCCTTAAAGTTTCAACTACTGACAAAAACCAAAAATATCATAATGTAGGAAACAATAATCATTGGGTAATACCACATGATAAGGAAAATAAATTTGGATGTGTAAATCTTGACACTTACTTTTCAATATATAAAATATTATATTTTACATAGGACATTCCTGAACACAATTTATTCAAATCCATCATAATGGTTTGTATTTAGAATGTGAATTAATATAATAATATCCTATAGGGCTTTCAAACTAGGTGCATAGTAAGGGGAAACTCTCCATGAAACAAAATGAAGGCCGAGATATACTCAAACAACTATTTTTTGGGATATTACTCCTAAGTGAATATATGCCAAAACCTTGTCCACTTGTAGAATCCATAAAAGGATAATTTTCTTGGAAACCAAACTACATTATTTATAATAAATTTAGAACTTATCTTATACATAGGTTTATCCTAAGGGTTATCACTAAATTATTCTCAACCTAGTTCTAAAGGAAACTAAAACTTTATGTGATAGCAACAATAGTGACCAATAATTTTCATAAAAAAATATTACATCTTATTAAATGATTATTCAATACAGAACATTATGATCCATTCCAAAATGATATAAGTTTAGTGTCTATAGAATCCAATATACATAAACAACATTTTCATAAAAGTTTCACATCATCCCCCACTATGTTCTTCATAACTATCACCCTTATTATACATATCATACTTAAAATATATCATCATAACCTATGGAAGGGAAATATAATAAATGGTAATGACATTTGATTTTTAAGGATAAAAATGGTGATATCAATGGTAATGAAATAAAAATAATTAGGATATGTTTATGAAAATATGTTATTAAAATTAGAAAATTTAAACCCAACATATCATATATCATAATCACGAATCATGGCATAAATCTTGGTTTTTCATAATATATGAATCATAAATGAATCATGGAACACGAGAAATGAGAGGTTAACATTTTCGCAATACATATGTTTATGGAATACACATAATTATAAAAAAAAATTCCTTCAATAAGGATTTCTACCATGACTATTAGAGTGTATTGGCTTAACTACCCAAGAAAACATATCCTTAGTCAAGGTTCACTCACAAGACCATTATAGTGCATAGAGACTATAACTGAATTTGGTTCACACCCCATTCTAGTCCTTATTATCTCATGGTATTTCCCTCTTTACTCAATTAATTAGAGGGTAATATAATTATGTGTCCACCAATTTCATAATCATAATCCATTCATATGTTTTCCACAATATCATAAAAAATTCATAATAAATCCTAAAAAATGAAAAAAAAAGTTTCATAAACATTTAAATAATTGAACATATCATTTAATCTGGAAAATAAATGTGTTTAATAAATATAACATCACCACATTCATAAACCATATAGAGAAAATATCATGATGGTATCCTTAGATCATATCTCGTGTAAAGAATATGTAACATCAAAGGATATTATCATAAATGAAAATTAATTTAAACGATATCCTATAATATTTCATGAGGAAAATACCCCATTCATTTTTGAATCATGTCATTGTAATATAAAATTGTAAAAACTATTTTGGAAAATTATATCTTTGAAAATAATATTTAAAATTTGTAAAGTAAGATTTAAATAATTGAGTAGTCATAATAGAATGAAATTAATTTCATGTCATGTATGTTAAAATAATCATTCCTTTAACATTTATGGTAAGTGTTATAATGTTACACAAATATAAAATGATAATAATATTCATTTTAAACAGTATATTAATTTGGAAAACATGGTTAAAATGAAATTAACCAATCTTAGTATATAATTAAAATCATTATAAACATATTTTAATGAAAACATTGACATGGATGAATAATATTCCTAACCAAAGCATGAATAAATTAAGTTTTAATAAAAAATAAAAAACTTTTTAATTACTAAAGATACTAAAATAGTATTATTACATGAAAATTACATTAATAACTAGGGGAGAAGAAAACTGATGACATTATTGAGAGGCAGATCATGAAATTTCATAATTAGAAACATAATCAAAAGGGGAACATTTCTTTCCACCTTATTATGGAAGAGTTAAATATCAATAATAAAAAAACCATAGTTATGATATCACATTAATGGAAATATGGTGACAATGTCAATCATAAGGAATGAAATGACTTGATTTCTTGTTTTGTTTAGTTACAATGCTTTCCAATTTTAATTCTTTAACAACATGAGTTTTATATAAAATTTAAATTTTACCTCAAAGGTCTTAATATATTGTATTAATAAAAAACCATATGTTTTTAAATTATAAACAATGTCTTTCATATTAAATGTTGGTATTTAATTAAATTTTATACAGTGTCCTCAATTTATAAATTTTATTCCAAAAAAATAATTCTTTTGTTAGAGCGCACATTTATTATGTATAGAATAAATTAATGGATTTATTATATAGTTATAAATATTATTATTCTGTGATAAAAAGGTGTCATACAATACTTAATTATATTATGAAATCCTTATTTGATATTAATCATTTATTTTAAACAATATTATAAATATCGATTTCACAAGTGGAACAAAAGCATAACCCATAATTCCCTAACGTAGGGATAATGACTAGGAAGTCCTGTGTTTTTCATGGTGTTATAAATGATTTTGGATTCCAAAATATATTAAATATTAATTAGTAATGATTACATCATTTTTATTCATAACAAGAGTTAAAGTATGTTGTTTTAATAGATAATGTAGTGTGTCTGACATTGTTTATCATTTTTGACCGAGAATAATTTTTGTTACAATTTATTACTACAAAAGAATAGCTAAAATATGTCTTAATTTTTGGAATTCATGAATGTGTATTTTTATATTGTATAAACTGTGACCGACATTGTCATATAAAGAGAATGATTAACTGGATAGGATCAAAATTCCTTGAATCTATTATACTCCTCCTATTCTCAAAGGGATGGATTATATTATTTCCCAAATTATGTGTACAACTATTCTATTCTCTAGAATGTGATGGGTTACCAGAACCCTAACATGGTAAAAAGTACCTCTATATATTTGTTTTGTTCTTTTATTAACATATATGTACTTCACCCCCCAATAGTGGATGGAACAGGTAATATATCATAAATTCTAATTGAGGTTCAAATTAGGTATGTATAGTTATTTACTCTGCCGGTGTAGAGAGATACTTATTATATTTTTTCATTAATATATTAGCTACTTTTTTTCATTATTTTCATGTTTTATCAATCTGAGTTAGTAAAATTAATTTGATGTATAAATTTATAAATGAGTATTCATGTCCATGCATACACATATTCATTCACCATTGTGTTGTAGGACATTGGTGGACTACTTATGAGTATGAATATGATAAAAACCTAAATGGACATTTATATAGACATATAAATTCACTTTTTATATTTATGGTAATTTTTTAGTTATTGGATATCTATAAAATATTGGGAATATCAAATCTAAGGCCGGTTTTTGTCTCAAAATCAATGATGGAGGCAGTGTTATGGTTGACTAGAAGATCATTTGGAAATTTACCTATTTATCTATAGTTTTCATATTGTATAATATAATAATCCCTATTTTAGCTTGAATGTAGTTTTTACCTATCTTATAAAAACATTAAAGCACATTTTATGATTTTTAATTACAATCATATAGTGATTAATTTTATTTTTCTCTTTTTTTATTTTATTATAGTTGTGAATCCAGTTTGTTTTCCTTGAAATCGTATAATATATAGAATATTCATACTAGTTCCATGTAAGAATATATACCTGAAATATTTTCCAAATAAAATTGGACCGATTAATGGAAATAATTAAATATTGACGCATAGTGATAGTCACCATCATTTGAGAATCAAGAAACATTACTAGGGTGAAAAAAACGCTTCTTCAAGTACTATTCATGCATCTGGATCAGATTTATTTCAATGTTTTTAGGTAGATGTTTGGTTATTAGAATTTTTAATTTTCCTATTATAATAGGTAGGAATACTAGAATATTAAATTTAAAAAATAAATAAGGATGATCTTCTACTTTATGGTAGAATCTCATGTTTCTTGGGTATGATCATGTAATGAGTATGAACAAGAGGTTTGATTGAGGATTCTACTTGTTTTATTAAGTATATTTGTATGGAACTGGAGATGAATATATTTATCTAATGGGACTTAAATTCCATGTTTATTGATGCATCATGTAGTTCAGTGGAATAATAATACATGAACATCTCATTTTTATTATAACTCATTTATGTAAATGAGATAAACAAATTACACAATAACTAATAGATTAAATAGTTTTTTCATTTATACCTTATTAATTAAAATATAATTAACTAAATTAATTCACATATTGGATTATTTTTTATTAAATATACCTTACTGTTTTTTTAATTAATGGATTACTCAGTAATATATAACCTTTATTGTGACTTATTATTACAATTGAAAAAATTATTATAGTTTCTTAAAAAATGACTTTTAATGAATTATATTCATTATTTATTGATAATATATTTTAGAATTATTGAACATTTTATTTACTTGACCATGATATCTATTATTTTAGTGAAATTATGTTGTATGTGGTTCCACCACATAAGTGGAATGATATGAAACATAAGCGCCTTGTTAATAATATGTTATTATAAATATTTTTAAAATTGTTTTTATAATTATTGTAGTAGTTTCATTTCCATATTTTAATGGAATATTTGATTACTAATTCATTAATATTTAATAAAATAAACTAGATAATTATTTCTTTATACAAATATTTTCTTTTATTTTTTTATCATTTAATGTTTTGAAAAAATTAATTGTGTAATGACTTTCAAATGGTATTTTTTTTAACTATTTTGAAATGTTGAATAGTGGTAAATTTAAAAATAATTATAGAGAGAACTAGGTTTTTAAAATTTAGTATATTGAAAATGATTTTAATCCTATTATTTTGATATAAGAATTTTAATAGATTTTTGTAAATAAGAGGGTATCTTTGATAAATAAAATTTTTCTGTCATGAAATAATGGTTGACCTTATATGGATCATATAGTGGGGAGTACCAGGAGTGGATGGGATGTTTGGTATATGTTTTTTTAGGATTATTGGAATTTTATTATATCTTTTTTTTATTAGGAACTCATGATATTATTGAATTAAAATTAAATTTGGATTTTTGTATTAGAATCAAAGGGATGGTTAGGAATTTTTAATAGTGTTTTGTTAAGTAAGTGATAATTTAAATTTGTTGATTTTGGGTGAGAATCTGATTTGGTAAATTTGTATATATTTTTATATTTAGGAAAATATTTATATATTGTATGAGGTTTAATTTTATAAATATACCCATATTTTACCAATTAGAAATTCAAAAAGATCATAAAATATTATAGTGTTTAGTTAATTGAGGTAAATTCAAGAATTGTGTGTCTAGAGTATGGTGGATGACTTGGGAGATCCATCAGTGAGCTTGTGTTAGATAAAGTCTCATGTTTCATAATGATTTTTTATGTGAGAATATCCTCATATTTTGTAGGTATGATAGGTCATATAGTTGAGATCTTGAAATGACACATGTAATTAGTTCTTTAATTTAAAGGGAATCATAGTTTTTATTAGTAATTTATGGTGGTGAAAAAATTGGTTCATATTAAATTTTTGGTTATAAAAAAAGGTATAATTTTTGTGCTTGATTCATTGTTACATATTTATATTTAAAGATGGAATTTTAGGTTTTTTAGATGTGTTATGAGGATTTAATGAAGTTTTGAAATCCTATGTTGGGGTATCAGTGTGTTTAGTTTTGTAAAATCAAAGAACTTGTGGTAGAAAGAGACTACCAGAGTTTTGTTGTAAATAACTATATCTATGGTGCACCATATAGTGGAATATTTTACCACCTCTTAATTATTTTGGGATCCCACTATAGTTCATTCGGGTTTCAAACAACTTTTTCTAAAATGGAGGAAATAGTTTTTTGAACTCAACTCCATACAACCCCTTTTGGATGATCCTAGACCCTAATTCTCCCATAATAATTCATGCACCAAGGAAATATCCTCATGGATTCCAAATAATTAATCATATTTTCAATGGATAAAGTGGTTTTTGTGGAGGTTTATATCATTAATTATAGATAGGTTCCCTCCCTCCATTCTCTTATTTCCTTTTTATAACATATACTCTATTTCTCTTCACCACGGTTGAAACAACTCAAGATTTTAATATATGTGTTATTCTAATGAAGTCAAATATTTTCTAAAACATCCAACACATGATATAATGAACTAAAATGAATCCATAATATGATTGAACCATTAAAACCCAGTCATTCAATTGATCAGTAAGAATAAGAGTAATTGAATTATGAAATATATTAATTTATATATTTATATATACAATTTATTTTATACAAATTTTTGTGTTTAAGAAACTAGATTTTTATGTGATGTACTATTTATTAAGAGAATGTAATTATTTTATAAATAAAGTTGAAATTTATTGATTAATTTTATCTTCATTAATTTTAAAAAGAAATTACGAATTAGAACGACTTGTTTTTAAAAGAAAAATTATTTTCATATGAAAATAGTTTCACTTAACATTTTATTATTTTAATGAAAATTTATAATAAAAAATTCATAAAAATCGGTTTCAAAAAATAAACAAAATTTTTTGTTTTATAATATCAGTATTAATTTAATATTAATTTTTGGGTTTTTTAAAAAAACAAAATTGATTTTTGTAACGCCCCGACCCCAGCTACCCAGAGTCGGTGCATTACTTCGTAACATTGGCATGATCACAAGAAAGATCAAATCCCGAAAGACCGATTGGTTTAGTAGCCTTGGAAACACTAGATATATTCATAAAGTTTTACATTACATTTCAAAGTGAAAATCTACTACAACAACAAAGTCTTCATATCCACACTATTAACCCCTCATAATATCCCTGCAAGTCATTCATAATTTACTTCTTCACTACCTGGGAAAAATAAAACATAGAAAAGGGGTGAGCTCAAATGCCCAGTAAGGATAACAATATAGCGGAACATTCAAAATAAGCGTAAACATTTAAGGCAATGAATTACTAAAACAAAAGCCTTTTAAACTTGAACTTCAACATAGTATGGCAAAAGTAAAATGAAATAATGCCATTTACTTGTTCACATGGATATTGTACTAATTGAATAATCACATGCAATATCAATAACCACTTTCATAATGTTGGAATGCATAATGCCAGACTATCATAACCACATAGCCAAGGCCTCGTGCCAAGACTTCAAATAAGATTTTGTCAAGGCCTTGTTCCAAGACACTAGTTTGTCTCATGAGACCTACCGATGCATCGAGGAGCTATAGCGGGCTCCACCCGTCACTTATTAAGTCCAATGCATTCCCATATGAAAAGGTTTAAACATAACATAAACATTCGTATTAAAACTAGCATACGAAATGTCAATAATTTCACCATAAACTATGAATGGTATAAAAATAGCACATCCATAGTCAAACATATCACAAAACATTCAATACAATATAGAAGTTTTGTATCATAATAAATCAACTTCAAATAATCTTAAAATCCATCAAAGGATGTTGACATAGATGAAATCAAAATTCTTTTTAAAGAAATATCTCATTTTATTTTGAAATCATTTAAGATCCATATAAAATAAAACATTTTCTTTGAAAATATTCTTATAATCTTGTAAGGAAAGCTTTGAAGATTTTATAACGGCGTAAAATAACCGCACCCGCCGTATAAGTTAAAAAAAACATTCTTACCTCAATTCTGTCAAAAGGTTAAAAAGGACCTTGTTTTGAAAACGATGGAAAGATTCCTTTATAAACCTCTTATAAAAAGTCAAACAAGGGTATAAATGACTTTAACCCATATCCTAGTAAATAGAAAAAAAATTCTGAAATACATTTTTAAGAAACTTGGATGTGGATGATAAAGAGATCCCAGTAGATTATTACATATAAACAACCTCGGATAATGAAGAGATTGTGAAATAACCCTTACCTTGTACTTTTCCTTGGTTGGGGTAGGTTAACCTCCTGTATAATGGTGAAATAATTGTTATTAAATTATACAAGAATCATATATATTAATATGATATCATATATGATCTTTTAACATTGATTTGTTAATAATATCTTAGAATTATCGTCGTTTTGGGTGTTAACTTACTCATTTTCTTTTATATGTTTTGTTACATAAGTCATGTTTGTTGTATCTTATTCATATCCAGAATGATATCAAGTCCTTAAACATCATTTTTAAATTATTAAATGATAATTATACTTGAATGGATACGATGGAGAATGAATCTCATCGCGTTCGTGGAGACGGTAGTCCGTACGTACGCACGAACGCTACTTCCATTTAATTTTTATTTTAAAAGAATCGAATCCAAATGATACATAGGTATATTACCATTCCATTATAATATAATATTTTATATATGTTACTTAAGTTCATTAACACCATCCTTTATACGTTCCATGTGTGGTATGAACGAGTCATATCATTTTAAGGGGGCGGTAGTCCGCACTTCCTCAAATGAAATTATCGTATGTATATACAACATGAAACGAATAATGGTATGAAATAAAATGGAATTACAGAAGCTTATATATAAAATATATATCATTAATATCATATTTAATTACAGTTCCATCATAATGGCCACCATGAGAGGCGGTAAGATGTTTTTGAACAATCATCGTTTCGTGAGGCGTTAGTTTGCCATCCACAGAAACATTATGTTCATCATCCATTAGATGGAGTTGTGTGTATGTGTAGTTTGAATCCTTCTTATAACAACATCCTAGTATATTGTGGATACTGGTGTTGTTACAAAAGAAAGGAAATAGAAAGAGTTTGGGGGTTGAAGAAGCAAAATAAATAAAAATAATTTAAGAGAAATCGTTACCTTTAATTTAGGTAACTCACTTTGGTTGGAACCAAAGGACTTCTTGAAATGCTTTCTGCCTAAGGGGAAGCTTCAAGGAGGAGGAGAGGGATGTGGGGAGCTTAGTTGGGCAGAGTTTGGACGAGCCAAGTGGCTTGAGAGGTGTGAGGAATGAGTAGAAGTGGTCTCCTTTTATAAGGGAGAGAGGGGCTCTTTAGGAAAGTGTGAAAGTATTACTTTATAATATATTTGTGTTCGGTTTATAATGGTCCAAAAATCATTGAGGTAGAAGATAAGATGACTCATATTCTAAATAACATCAACCAATAATAATTGGACAGGTTTTAGATAATATTTTAATCATTATAATCTTATTTATTTAAATGATTTATTAATGAGGTAAACATTGCATCATTATTGTGTCATTAATAATTTAACTTATTTGATGTCTAAAAATTATAAATAAAATATCATCATGTAGGAAATATTTTTAGATTTCTAATGAATATTTATAATCGAAAATCCAACATGTATAACCCTATGTAAAAATTGTTCTTCTAAAAGATGTAAGCTTATGCCATTTTTATTTTTATTTTAGCTTTATTAATATAATGTGTCATTATCACTTACAAGTGGATCCATGGGGTCCCAAAATAGACTCAAAGATGCCCATGGTCGACCATGTATCAACCAATAGGGTTAAGACACGTTTTAGGGTAATTTAGTATTATTATAATATTATTTTTTTAACCCTTATTTACCGGATTTACCCTTTAACCATGGTAAATAAAATATTTACCACAGTAACTATTCAAAATGTCTAAAAATAAAAGTTACCTATTTACACAATTTTAACATCCTGATTCCAAATATGGAATCCATTTTCCTAAATTCAAAACACAGAAGTGGCAGAAATTAATTTAAAATTAATTCCCGCTGTCAAAACAAAAAGCGTGTTTTTTAAGAGATAATAACTATCAAAAGATTGACACTTGTTTATGTTCGGTTTAATTGTAAAATTATGTCCAATGACCAACATTATATTAAATGGTAAAAATATATTATAAATATACTTTAAAACCACTCAAATTCATAATTTATCACTATTAATTATTTTGATTAAAAAAGTTGTTTTTAATTAAAATTTAGTAATTTTCACTATTCATCAAAATATGAAAGTTATCCGAAAAGTACCAAAATTTCACCTTAGGCTAAATTCGATATTCCGAGTCCAAAAATGAAGTCCATTTTCAAATATAAAATATATATAATTTCAAAAATTAGGTATTACTATTCACAACGGCTAGTTTAATTAGTTGTGGTGTGTGTTAGAACTCGAGGTTGCGTACAACACACGCTATCGCATTATTCGAAGGGAAACGTACCATAGAAGCTTGGGGTGTTACATTCTCCCCTCCTTCAAATAATTGCGTCCTCGCAATTTCTAGGGTATTACTGCATAAAAAGACTTGGGTGGTTCTTCATCATAAGTTCCTCGGGTTCCCACGTTGCCTCTTCCATCTTATGGTTTCTCCACAAAACTTTTACCAGACGCGTCGTCCGGTTTCTCAGTACTTGTTCTCTTGTATCAAGAATCCTGACGGGCTCTTCGCAATAAGACAGATCGGGTTCCAGTTCTAATTCCTCATAGGTGAGTACATGCGTTGGGTCAGGCATGTATTTTCTCAACAGAGATACGTGGAATACATCGTGAACTTTGGAGAGACTTGGCGGCATTGCCAATCGGTAAGCTACAACCCCAATTCGTTCTAGAATTTCGAAAGGTCCGATGTACCTGGGACTTAATTTACCTTTCTTACCAAAACGTATGACTCCCTTCCATGGAGATACCTTCAGGAAAACATGATCACCGACTTGAAATTCCAAATCCTTCCTTCGATTATCGGCATAGCTCTTCTGCCTACTTTGAGCTGCTTTGATGTGATTTTGGATTACCATCACCTTTTCCACCGTTTCCTCCACCAGTTCTGGGCCTACAAGTTTTCTTTCACCAACGTCATTCCAACAGGTTGGTGTACGACATCTCTTTTCGTATAACGCTTCATATGGTGCCATCTGAATACTCGAATGGAAGCTATTGTTATAGGAAAATTCTACCAGTGGTAAATATTGATCCCACATACCCTGAAAGTCAAGTGAGCAAGATCTCAACATATCTTCTAAGGTTTGAATAGTCCGTTCTGACTGTCCATCTGTTTGAGGGTGGTATGCAGTGCTCAAATGAAGTTCAGTATCCAGGGATTTCTGAAGACTTTTCCAGAATCTTAATGTAAAATGGGGATCACGATCAGAAACAATCGATAGGGGTACTCCATGAAGTCTCACAACTTCATTAATATATAGTCTTGCTAGACGTTCCAGGGGTAGATCTTCTCTTATAGAAAGAAAATGTGCTGACTTGGTAAGACGATCAACAATAACCCATATTGCATCGTTCCTTCTAGGAGTCTTTGGTAGCCCCGTGACAAAGTCCATCGTAATATTGTCCCATTTCCACTCCGGTATGGGAAGAGGTTGCATGACTCCTCCAGGCTGTTGCCTTCCAGCTTTCACTTGTTGACAAACCATACATCTTGATACAAAATCAGCAATCTCCATCTTCATGTTGTCCCACGAAAAATGTTCCTTCAAATCTCTATACATTTTGGTGCTCCCAGGGTGTATATAGAAATTGGAACTATGAGCGTCATCCAGCAATTCCCTTTTCAGATCAGGTAAATCGGGAACACAAAGTCTCTTTCCAAATTTCAAAGTTCCATCTTCATACACAAAGTCTCTCAATCTCCCATCATTCACAGATTTAATCTTCTTCTGAAATTCTTCATCATCGGTCTGAGAACTCTTAATCCTTTATAGTAAATATGGTTTGGCAACCATTTGAAAAAGCATTGATGTTTCACCTTCCCTGGTTATTCCCATGTCCATCTTCACTAGATCTATGAAAATTGGATCCCTTTCAATTCTCATCATGTTCAAAACTCCATGGTCTTTTCTGCTCAAAGCATCTGCCACCTTGTTTGCCTTCCCCGGGTGGTAGTGTATCGTACAATCATAATCCTTGAGTAATTCAAGCCATCTCCTTTGCCTCATGTTGAGTTCTTTTTGTGAGAAAATATACTTCAAACTCTTGTGATCAGTATAAATCTCACATTTTTCACCATAGAGGTAGTGCCTCCATATCTTCAAAGCAAAGATCACAACTGCTAACTCAAGATCATGAGTAGGATAGTTTTGTTCATGAATTTTCAACTGTCGTGATGCATAGGCAATAACTCTATCATTCTGCATAAGGACACAGCCAAGTCCTTTCTTCGATGCATCACTATAAATAACGAACCCATCATTCCCCGATGGTAGAGTCAATATAGGAGCATTGACTAATCTTCTCTTCAGTTCTTCGAAACATTCCTCACACTCTTTTGTCCAAACAAATTTAACCCCTTTACGTGTGAGCTTCGTTAATGGGTTAGCCAATCGGGCAAAATTCTGGACGAAACGTCGATAATAACCTGCCAAGCCAATAAAACTACGTACCTCAGTTATACTCGTAGGTGCTGGCCATTCTTGGATTGCCTTGGTCTTAGAAGGATCAACAGAGATTCCATCTTTTGAGACAATATGGCCAAGAAAAGAAATCTCCTGAAGCCAGAATTCACACTTGCTAAACTTCCCATATAATTCATGCCTCCTCAGAGTCTTCAAGATAATGCGCAAGTGATTTTCATGATCTTCGTAGGTTTTGGAGTATACCAAGATATCATCAATAAATACCACCACAAATTCATCGAGATACTCCTTGAAGACTCTATTCATCAGATCCATGAATACAGAGGGTGCATTAGTCAATCCAAACGGCATTACAGTAAACTCGTAATGCCCGTACCTGGTTCGAAATGCAGTTTTCGGAATGTCTTCCTTCTTCACACACAACTGATGGTATCCAGATCGAAGGTCAATCTTTGAAAAGTATTTAGCTCCATGGAGTTGGTCAAATAAATCATCAATACGAGGTAGGGGATACTTGTTCTTTATCGTTATAGCATTGATCTCCCTGTAGTCGATACATAACCTCATAGATCCATCTTTCTTTTTAACAAAAAGAACAGGGGCTCCCCATGGAGAAACACTAGGGCGAATAAATCCCTTATTACTCAATTCCTCTAGTTGTTTCTTTAGTTCGACTAACTCTACAGTGGCCATTCTATAAGGGGTCTTCGATATAGGCCTTGATCCAGGAATCAAATCAATAGAAAACTCAACTTCTCGTTCTGGAGGATGTCCAGGTAAATCTTCCGGAAATACATCTACAAATTCTTTCACAACAGGTACATCCTCTATTTGAACATTCCTTTCCTCACCGATAGTTACTTCATTCTCTTCCTCCCCAATAATTGAATTAAGTTGAGCTACTGGGGGTGGGTCTAAATAAGAATTAGGTGGTGACGATTCTGCTCTAAAAATAAGGTGTTCCTTATCATTATCATCAAGAATCGTAACCTCTTTCTTCTTACAATAAATCTTCGCATCATAGTCCGAAAGCCAGTCCATACCGAGGATTATATCAAACTCAATCATAGGTATGACGATGAGATCAGCAGATAAAGAAAATTTATGTGCTCTAATGGGGACTGATTCACAAAACTTTGTTGCAACGATACTTCCCTTAGGAGTTTTAACTGACAACTCCCTTATTAAATCAAATTGGAAATATCTAATTTTCTTAGCAAACTGGGAAGATATGAAACAATGCGATGATCCAGAATCAAATAATGCATTTTCTAAACTTGAGGAAACCATTAAATTACCTGCCACCACGTCTTTCGGAGCTTCTACCTCAGCAGTAGTGATAGCATAAGCCTGGCCTTGATCCCTTGGCCTTTTCTGAGGTAAGTTCTCCTGACGCTTAGGACATGTATTTGCATAATGCCCCATCTCCCTGCAATTGTAGCACTGAACGTTGGTAGCTTCCTTCTTCCCCTTGCAATCATGAGCTTGGTGAACTTTTTCCCCACACTTGTAACAGACTCCCATTCCCTTCAGGCAAGCACCAGGATGTTTCTTCCCGCATTTACCACAAGATGGATATTCAACCTTTCCCTTCTTCCCCTTATTTCCATTCCCAGATTGATCAGCAGGTCTCTTCTTCTCTTGCTTCGCTTTAAAGTCATAAGACTTAGAGAATTCTTTTTCGGTCTTGATAGCACATGAGACAATGTCTTCGTACGACGAAAAGGATTGTGAGACTAATGCTCTACGGAGAAATGGTTTTAACCCATCAAAGAAACGATCAATCTTACTTCTTGGGTTGCGAATATAATCTCCAGCATACCTCGCTAACCTTGTAAAGTTAGCCTCACACTTTGTGACATTCTCATCCTCCTTTTGTCTCAGACTCAGAAATTGCCTTTCCATATCTGCTCGATGGTCGCGAGGAAAGTATTTTTCTAAAAACAGATCTTTGAACTCCCTCCATTCCATGTTTGATACTTCATCATCTTCCTTCATGTTTTGAATCAATGACCACCATTGATCAGCATCTCCAGTGAGGCGGTAAACTGCCATGGTAACTTTTTCCCTTTCACTACTCCCCAAAGCCTGAAATATTTTCTCTAGGGAAAATATCCATTGCTCAGCTACTAAGGGATTTGTACTCCCATTGAACGTTGGTGGTTGTTGTCTCATGAATCGATCTAACATTGATCCTCCACGCTGCGGATCAGGGTGCTCCATACGGGTAAGGTTATTATTCATAACCTGAGTAAGTTGTCCCAGTACGGTGATTAGCTGATCAGCACCAGTTGCATCACCAGCCCCACTATAATTATCTTGAGCAGGAGGGAAATCCCTACATGGAGTGCATGCATTGATACGGTTTCCATTTCTTCCACTAGGCGCCATTTCTAAACAATGGCATAAACTAGATCAGTTTATGAATCAAAATACATAATCCCATACTTATAAAACACTTAACATAAATTGAACTATTTATGGATATAATCCATAATCATAAAAATGTTTTCTTTGAGGAAGTATATACTCATAATCCCTTCAAAATGATTTGTAAAGAAAATGAGAGTTATCCTAAGCATATCCCCCGGGAGTGTCGTAACCAAGAGTGCAGCAAGGCCCGTTGTCGTGCACCAGTTCCCGTTCGAGTCTAGCTCAAAGCGGTGTTTTCGGGTTTTACCCCTAGGTACATCTGTGCCAGAGCCGCCTCTACCTGCTCGTATCCAGACAGGGATGTATTGCTCGGAAAACTCACAAAATCTCTACAATACCAAAATTCTAGGAAGTTCTTCTATACTAATCCTCAAAGTTCATCTTAGGTCTACGTGCTCTAATCAGAGTTTATCTAAATCTAGCTTCCAAGGTTTGTACTAAACTTCCTCTGATACCAACTGTAACGCCCCGACCCCAGCTACCCAGAGTCGGTGCATTACTTCGTAACATTTGCATGATCACAAGAAAGATCAAATCCCGAAAGACCGATTGGTTTAGTAGCCTTGGAAACACTAGATATATTCATAAAGTTTTACATTACATTTCAAAGTGAAAATCTACTACAACAACAAAGTCTTCATATCCACACTATTAACCCCTCATAATATCCCTGCAAGTCATTCATAATTTACTTCTTCACTACCTGGGAAAAATAAAACATAGAAAAGGGGTGAGCTCAAATGCCCAGTAAGGATAACAATATAGCGGAACATTCAAAATAAGCGTAAACATTTAAGGCAATGAATTACTAAAACAAAAGCCTTTTAAACTTGAACTTCAACATAGTATGGCAAAAGTAAAATGAAATAATGCCATTTACTTGTTCACATGGATATTCTACTAATTGAATAATCACATGCAATATCAATAACCACTTTCATAATGTTGGAATTCATAATGCCAGACTATCATAACCACATAGCCAAGGCCTCGTGCCAAGACTTCAAATAAGATTTTGTCAAGGCCTTGTACCAAGACACTAGTTTGTCTCATGAGACCTACCGATGCATCGAGGAGCTATAGCGGGCTCCACCCGTCACTTATTAAGTCCAATGCATTCCCATATGAAAAGGTTTAAACATAACATAAACATTCGTATTAAAACTAGCATACGAAATGTCAATAATTTCACCATAAACTATGAATGGTATAAAAATAGCACATCCATAGTCAAACATATCACAAAACATTCAATACAATATAGATGTTTTGTATCATAATAAATCAACTTCAAATAATCTTAAAATCCATCAAAGGATGATGACATAGATGAAATCAAAATTCTTTTTAAAGAAATATCTCATTTTATTTTGAAATCATTTAAGATCCATATAAAATAAAACATTTTCTTTGAAAATATTCTTATAATCTTGTAAGGAAAGCTTTGAAGATTTTATAACGGCGTAAAATAACCGCACCCGCCGTATAAGTTAAAAAAAACATTCTTACCTCAATTCTGTCAAAAGGTTAAAAAGGACCTTGTTTTGAAAACGATGGAAAGATTCCTTTATAAACCTCTTATAAAAAGTCAAACAAGGGTATAAATGACTTTAACCCATATCCTAGTAAATAGAAAAAAAATTCTGAAATACATTTTTAAGAAACATGGATGTGGATGATAAAGAGATCCTAGTAGATTATTACATATAAACAACCTCGGATAATGAAGAGATTGTGAAATAACCCTTACCTTGTAATTTTCCTTGGTTGGGGTAGGTTAACCTCCTGTATAATGGTGAAATAATTGTTATTAAATTATACAAGAATCATATATATTAATATGATATCATATATGATCTTTTAACATTGATTTGTTAATAATATCTTAGAATTATCGTCGTTTCGGGTGTTAACTTACTCATTTTCTTTTATATGTTTTGTTACATAAGTCATGTTTGTTGTATCTTATTCATATACAGAATGATATCAAGTCCTTAAACATCATTTTTAAATCATTAAATGATAATTATACTTGAATGGATATGATGGAGAATGAATCTCATCGCGTTCGTGGAGACGGTAGTCCGTACGTACGCACGAACGCTACTTCCATTTAATTTTTATTTTAAAAGAATCGAATCCAAATGATACATAGGTATATTACCATTCCAGTATAATATAATATTTTATATATGTTACTTATGTTCATTAACACCATCCTTTATACGTTCCATGTGTGGTATGAACGAGTCATATCATTTTAAGGGGGCGGTAGTCCGCACTTCCTCAAATGAAATTATCGTATGTATATACAACATGAAACGAATAATGGTATGAAATAAAATGGAATTACAGAAACTTATATATAAAATATATATCATTAATATCATATTTAATTACAGTGCCATCATAATGGCCACCATGAGATGCGGTAAGATGTTTTTGAACAATCATCGTTTCGTGAGGCGTTAGTTTGCCATCCACAGAAACATTCTGTTCATCATCCATTAGATGGAGTTTTGTGTATGTGTAGTTTTAATCCTTCTTATAACAACATCCTAGTATATTGTGGATACTGGTGTTGTTACAAAAGAAAGTAAATAAAAAGAGTTTGGGGGTTGAAGAAGCAAAATAAATGAAAATAATTTAAGAGAAATCGTTACCTTTAATTTAGGTAACTCACTTTGGTTGGAACCAAAGGACTTCTTGAAATGCTTTCTGCCTAAGGGGAAGCTTCAAGGAGGAGGAGAGGGATGTGGGGAGCTTAGTTGGGCAGAGTTTGGACGAGACAAGTGGCTTGAGAGGTGTTAGGAATGAGTAGAAGTGGTCTCCTTTTATAAGGGAGAGGAGGGGCTCTTTAGGAAAGTGTGAAAGTATTACTTTATAATATATTTGTGTTCGGTTTATAATGGTCCAAAAATCATTGAGGTCGAAGATAAGATGACTCATATTCTAAATAACATCAACCAATAAGAATTGGACAGGTTTTAGATAATATTTTAATCATTATAATCTTATTTATTTAAATGATTTATTAATGAGGTAAACATTGCATCATTATTGTGTCATTAATAATTTAACTTATTTGATGTTTAAAAATTATAAATAAAATATCATCATGTAGGATATCGTTTTAGCTTTCTAATGAATATTTATAATCGAAAATCCAACATGTATAACCCTATGTAAAAATTGTTCTTCTAAAAGATGTAAGCTTATGCCATTTTTATTTTTATTTTAGCTTTATTAATATAATGTGTCATTATCACTTACAAGTGGATCCATGGGGTCCCAAAATAGACTCAAAGATGCCCATGGTCAACCATGTATCAACCAATAGGGTTAAGACACGTTTTAGGGTAATTTAGTATTATTATAATATTATTTTTTTAACCCTTATTTACCGGATTTACCCTTTAACCATGGTAAATAAAATATTTACCACAGTAGCTATTCAAAATTTCTAAAAATAAAAGTTACCTATTTACACAATTTTAACATCCTGATTCCAAATATGGAATCCATTTTCCTAAATTCAAATCACAGAAGTGGCAGAAATTAATTTAAAATTAATTCCCGCTGTCAAAACAAAAAGCGTGTTTTTAAGAGATAATAACTATCAAAAGATTGACACTTTTTTATGTTCGGTTTAATTGTAAAATTATGTCCAATGACCAACATTATATTAAATGGTAAAAATATATTATAAATATACTTTAAAACCACTCAAATTCATAATTTATCACTATTAATTATTTTGATTAAAAAAGTTGTTTTTAATTAAAATTTAGTAATTTTCACTATTCATCAAAATATGAAAGTTATCCGAAAAGTACCAAAATTTCACCTTAGGCTAAATTCGATATTCCGAGTCCAAAAATGAAGTCTATTTTCAAATATAAAATATATATAATTTCAAAAATTATGTATTACTATTCACAACGGCTAGTTTAATTAGTTGTGGTGTGTGTTAGAACTCGAGGTTGCGTACAACACACGCTATCGCATTATTCGAAGGGAAACGTACCATAGAAGCTTGGGGTGTTACAATTTTTGGGTGAATAATGAAGAAAAAATTATTAGTATATAACAATGAATTGGTAGTTTGTGAAACATTTTTATAGGAAAAAATATTTAATTTATAAATGAATTTATTATTTTAAGAACCTTGGTTTTTATTTATTAATCTATGTTGGAAATATTTGAACATTAGTTGTATTTTTAAAAAAATTACTTTAATACATTATAAGATTTAAATTTCAAAAATAATTTTTTCTCACTTATATCAGTTGAATATAATAAATTTACTTCCATTTTTCTATTAATCATGTAAAAATTTTATTACTATTAATATTTATGATTCTTGTTTCTAAAAAAATTATTTAAAATAATAAAAAATATAGTTTTTTACTATTGAGTAACTTTTATTACTTTATCAGTTGATAAGTGAAATTTATTATTTTATAAAACAATTTAGTAGATCAAATTTTTATTTATGGAATAATTTTATTGAACTTGAATATATTTTATTAATCTTTTAAAACATATGTTTATCATTATAAAACAAATATAATAATTTAATTCTAATAAAAATCTATTTTTCGTATTTAAATTTAACAAAAAAATATGTTGGTAAATTTTAGTTTTGACAAGATTTTAAATAAAAATAAGATTTATTTGTTTTATAATAAACCAATTTGTGTATTTAAAATCATAAACATTGATAATATTTAATCACTCTTAAATTTAAATCTTGGAATAAACTTTTTCTATGAGACAGTTTTTACTTTTTATAAGCGCTAATACTAAAATTAATTGATATAAAATTCTGAAATGTTATTTTATAAAATAATTAACATATTATGAATAATAATTTTCAAATTATTAAATAATTTCATATTAATTTTTTTCTAATAAAATTAGTTTCTATGGGTGAAGTTAGAGTTACCACAATAAGGGTAAATTATGTGAAAATGATTTTAACCTTGTTCAAGTGTATAAAACATGTGAAAAAAATGTATATAATTAGATTTTAGAGGTATTTAGGCCTTAAATATTTCCAAACACCATTATTGTAGGTTTTTTAGAGTTTTTCCTGGAATAATGAATATATTATTTGGAAATAATGATTTTCAAAAAAAAATTACTTTTTTTCTTCACTTATAAAATATGTACAGATCCTCTCGATTTATTTACCAATTTTAAGGCCTTAGATAAACCAAAATTAAATCATAGTATATCCTCAACACCATTATTATGAATTTTAATATTTTTTCTCTAAAAAATACAATGTAAAAGAGTCTTAAGGCATTACTCAATGGAGAACTTCTCAGGGAATGGTACTACTCTCAACTCATCTTTTATATGTTCTTTTCTTCATATACAGTCTTAAATTACCCTTTATCCACGAAGGTAAAATAACACCCTAAATTATAAAATTATTAAATTTTATTATGCTAATGTAATATCCATTTTATACATTCCTCTGAAACCATTAAGAAAATTGAAAATGTTGTCAAGCATGTGTGTGAACTACCACCCCCATAAACACCAAGTTTTATTTTCCTAGACAACATAACATAGATGAAATTAAAAATGTTAATGGAAAGTAAAAATGTTATTTTTAATATTATTAATCTTATTTAATGATAATATATTAAAATATATAATTAATTAATACAATAATTGGTTATATTAACTTTAATTGCCTAAATGAACTTATCAAGGCACCTTCATTAGTTTGAAAATGTTTGGGAAAATATTTGAAAAAATATAAACATTTCAATAATGGAATAATATATGACATAAAACTCCACAACTATATATATAATGATGTTATTTTATAGCACCATTGACAATATTTGACAAACTAAATGTGTTACAAAGAAAAAAACTGAGGTTTCCCTGATTAACTGACATGATTTGAAAATATATTAAAATTAATTAAATAAAGACAATAAATGGAATTAAGAAAATAAATTATAAATTAATATTTTCATTGTGTTTATATTTAATAAATTTAATTTAATTATTAAAGAATATCAGTTAATGTGAAAATATATTTTATACACAAGGTTAGAGACCCTCCAACCACCCACATTAACCCTTATTTACACATCATTTTATTCTCCATATTCCGTTATCTTATTCTCATTAATATCATACAAATTATATATATATTTTATCATTACAAATATAACTAGTATAATTTATCTTTCTTTGTTAATTGATGTACATTTTTATTTTCCCTTCGAAATTATCTATATTAAGTGAACTCGATTATAAGAAACTTCCTTATTCTTAATTTCATGTCTATTATCTCCACAAAAAATGTTTTTATTATCATTAATATTTTTTTAAATCCACCATTATGTTATTAAAACCCATTTAGGTAAAATTATTATTTAAAAAATGAAAAAATTGAATGTAATTATTGTTATGTCCAATAGGTTTGATACCCTTTTGGGAGGGTTGAATCAAGGATTGACAGATTAAAACAAATTCCCATATTGATCTTGTTTTTCTATTAAGAGAAATGCTCTTCTATATCTAACCTGTATCAAAGACTAAACAAAAATAAAACCATGCACCAGACAGAAAAATTTTCTCACGGTTCACCCTCACTAGGAAACATCCAAGGAGCTTACACTGGCGATGTGCCAATGTAACAAATCCACTAAATGAGGACATCTATTTATAGTATTCGGAATAGACACATTGTCCCTCCTAGATTACATTTACTCACAATATGATTTCTCACTCCTCTCTCAACTGAAGTGTGCTCACTACTTCTTCAGAAGATCAACTCACAGTTTATAGACCTGTAGTTCTCTTCATTATATTTGTGGAATTATGAATCCTTAACTGTTGATATATGCTATATTGAAGTACAACATTCACCCACATATAAATCTCAATTTTCGGCAAGATTGAACTTGGCAACCTCAAATTTTACGCGCAACCCTTACTGCGACTTGTGTCTAATTCCATTTCCTTGCACACAAAACATCTATTTTTGTGTGCAATACCAAATCCACATTTTCAAAAAACTCTAAAATTCCACATAACCTTTATTTTACATGAAATGAAAACTTTTACACATAACAACAATTTTTGCGTGCAACACCAATTTTTATGTGCAACAACAAATCTTTGGCGCAACTCCCTTTGTGTAATTTTTACACACAATAAAGATCAGATCTTTTCTAACTCTTGGGCTCTATCTAATGAGGGAGTCACATAATATTTATATAAAACTCAAACCCTGCGTGAAAAAAATCTCCTTAAGTGTGTAATCCTGTTCGGGGGTAGAAAACACATCTTCCACACAACACCGTTTTTGCGCACTACTTCAATTTTTCACACACCTCATGCCTTTTCCAATTTTCTCGATTATTCTCTCAAAACAAACCTTGTGATAAAAAATCCATTATTTTATTTCATGAACCACTCTAATATTTCACACACCATCCTTTTCCAAAAACAAATCTCTCCATTATCAGATTTTCAGGCCCAACAATTTGGAAAACACTGGAAAATGGTGCCACCTTGAATCTGCTCATTTTGTACCACATCCAAATCATCCATTCCTTTATCTAGGTTCTTCTTTCAATCATTGATTTTCAACAACATCTCCTGAACATGAGAACTCACCAGGTAAACCCCATTTTTCAACCAAAATGAACATTGTGGTCTTCTTTGTCAACAAACACAATATGGAGGCCCACTTTTTCTACAAACACAATCACCTCAAAATGATTCAATGGTACCTCGAGGGATTTTTTCCCAACAATGATCCTTTTATAATTTTTAAAAGATTCCCCAAAGTGTAATTTTTTTTCTTCTAACAAATCTGTTACTCTTATGATTTTTCCATCCAATGGAACTCTTGGTTCAAAGCCTATATTTTCTTAATGAACTTAAAAAAGATTTATTTTATTATTTTCATCATAACCTATATGATATTGCCTTCGATTATGTATTATGATAAGTTTTCTAAACACACTTCTCTTATCTAGGATTAATTGTAATAATTATTTATAAATGGATTATTTTTATCTCATAAAACACATATGCATGTACATATTATAGTGTGACAAGTGGGTACATTATAGAACCTCAATTTATTTGGTAATGATAATGTATCATGAGATACCATGTATGTTTCATTATTAGTTCACCTAATAAAATTGCTTCAGTTACATGGTTTGTTAGACTAAGAACATTATATTTTGACAATGGTTTGCCTAAGAAAACATTGATTTTGATGGCAGTTTTGATATGTAATGTTGTATTGGTGTTTTACCTGACATAAAAATGTGATTTAATTATTTATTATGTTTCTAAATTCTTATGATTTAATGTCCTAATGATTTAGTCCATGTATTCCTTGTTTTCATGCTAATTATTATCCTACATATGGAATCATGTTATGCCTCCTAACCTTGTTAGGCCTTCATGATTTTAATTTATTAATTCATTAGAAGGATTTTTAGTTCACCCTTTCCGTTATTTATTTTACCTAGACTATCCCATGTAGTTTTAGAGTTCTTAATAGAGAAGTAGGTCTATTTATAGTTTTAAATAAATAATTTGTGTTTACATTTAAGATGCTGCATTAATTTATCAAATTTACTAAATACACAGCACCTATTGATCCATAGTGTGTATCTTTTTTAAGATACCCTTAGAAATGATCAAAAAATATGTGTTTAAGGATGTAATGTCATGGACCCTCCTATTCCATTAAGTTTCCAAATTTATGGTGTATGAGGTATCCTAGGGACCACAAGGGACTCATTAAGGGGTTTACCGAAAAACTCGGTTCCACCGGGAAGTTACACCAGAATAGTGGCACCGTGAAGGTATCATTTTCATGGTTACACACCGAAATAGTGGTGTCATTTAGGGTGTCTCACTGAACCTATGGCACTGTTACGGTGGCACTGTTACAGTGCTATCGTGTCACCCGTACTTTGATTTTTACCAAATATAATGACAACTTTCCAGTTCTTCTCCTGCAATGTATTTTTGTTGTATGAATTTTTTAATACTCTTTTCAAAGTCATTTAAATACAGTAAAAGATGTTTTTAAACACCCAAGAGTCAAGAGACCCTTCCGTTACCAAAACATGGGGAATTTTTACTCATGTTGCACCTTTCCCTGTGCCTTCCAACTTTACACATGTTACATTGTTTCTGCTATTTGGAGGATATCTACCAACTCACAACCGCTATCTCCACCATCTCTGAATATTATTATTAAATAACAATTAATTACATTTTTGTAACCACCCAACTATTTGAGGAAACCACGATTTTCCTTTTTATCATTCTCTATTTCATTTCCTATAACTCTAGGATCTATATTTTTATTACATGAAGTTTTCGTTCTTCCTTAGCCACTTTTCTTTCCTTGGTGATTTTAGAATACCTCTTCCAGAGATGAATCATGCACATGTTCTAGATCCTTTCCTTATCACCCTTAATGTTTTCCCCTACAAGTTGTGCATCCCCCATTCTTGTTTCGAGGAGAAAAAGTTAATCCTTGATCATCCATGTTAGAGTTTTCCGTGGTCTCTCTTACTATGTTTCATCCGGGGTGGGTATTAAAAATTTTCCTCGAGGAGTGGATGAATAAAAATCTTAACGAGTATAATAAATTGACATTAAGGAATTAAGGGGTGTGTCTATTTATGATTTCGATGTACTCTTTCATACTCCCTTATATGTTGTGAATTTTATAGAATTATTCCCCCTAAAAATAGTGGTCGTTGGTTGTCCTATATTTCACACTAATAAACCTTTGTTTCTCTATATAAAATTGTAATTTAATGGTCGTAACCTATAAATTGGTTAATCACAGAAACTCGGTTGATTAAATGGATTCCCAATGAATAATAATCCTTGTGTTATCACATTGGTTAAACAAACTAAAGTAAGGAACTTGATAAATGGTGTGGTTAAATCTGAAAACTACCATGCTCTATTCTGCTAATAAGCACGGTTTTTCTTCTAGATTCATGTGGGGATATGGGTGGGGATGGGATCCCCTATTGTTAAGTTATTTGTTTGTGGATCTAAGGCTTTGTGGGTCCATATTTTGGGGCTTGGTTTGGATCCAGTAATTTTAAGGATCCCGCAGATGCCTTTTATTGTGGTGACTTTACAAGAGAACTGGGCATGAATGCTTAAATTGTTGTGTGGAATTCACCTTCTTCAGTCCAGAGTTGTTTTGACTTGTGGATGTGCCTGTTATTTTCCATGTAGTGTAGAATTAATTTCTAATAAAACCACTTTAACATGATAACAAGAATTGTTGTTGCTCTATTTTTGGTTGTTTCTCTTTTATGGATGAATAAATAGTAACAAGGGTGATTGTGTATGCGTTAGTTTTGGAAACGTTAGGTTGGGTTGAGTGATTGTTTACCTATATGTATAAATTTAGTTCTTGTGTTTATTTTTCTAACCTCACTAATGTTGATCACTTTGGCCCAAACACCCACATTTCATTGAGGATTGTGTTTTTTCCCAACATCCTTATGGGTTATTGGTTGTTATCTCCTTTCTACTCCCACTCTTGAGTTTTCCAAGACTACTCGGGTAGACTGTAATGGCCTGAGTTCCATTATATCCCAAGAATCATTGGACAGGGTATATTGTGGTTGTTGGCCTTGATGTGTGTGGAAATGTTTGTTTCCTAAGTGTCTCCGGGATGAGGCCCATATGTCTTTGTGTGTGGCAGTAGTTGTTCTCGCCTAGGAGTCTACAGGCGTAATTATGTATGGTTGTGGTGGCCTAGGTGTCTGCGGTTAGGATGTGTGGTTGTGTTGGCCTAGGTGTCTATGGGCTGGATGTGTGTTTGTTGTGTCCCATATGGTTTTTGTGGGGGTAGTAGTGGGACTATAGTGAAAATGGCGGGGGAGGTTTTATGTGTAGGATGTCCTAAATAACCTGGGGGAAAGGGGTGCGGGGTACCCAAACATTGATGTGTTATTACAATTACCTTACCTGACATTCGTTATTTGGGGAGTTTTCCGTAGTGAGGATGGGTGTATAGATTACTTCTTAGGTGTTTGGGTTAACTATATTTCTCACTGGTAATTAGAATGCCTCCCCACTTGTGCATGAGAGCTTTTGGTTTTCCCTTCTGATTATATATGTATACTCACCGTACGTATATAAAACTGATTTCAGGTTTCTCGGTGGACTTCGAGGACTGTGCGAGACTGTATTAGCTCAGATGTTTGGATAAGTGTTGTTTATTTTTTCTTTTCATTTGGTACTTTCCTATGTATTTTTCTTGTACCTTGTAACACTTTATTTTGAACATGCATATTGGAATGGATTTTTTTGGCTTTACTTTTACTTTCAGTTTTTGGAGTTGTTGGGATTTATCATCTTACCTCCTGATATTGTTCAATAAAAAGGGTAATGTCTTCCATATTACATGTGAATATATACCCTTGGTTCTAGTCGCCACTCTGGGTCCTATTAAAGGAGGGACTCATGGGTCATTATCTCTCCCTCAACATGAAGAAGGAAGGCTATGAAAGTTTTATGTCCCTTCCCTCATCTTAGTGAAGGTAGGTTATGACAGAACAGAATCAGAGGTGAGGTTATCGAGAGATAGGATGTTTTTAGGAGTTAAGAATAGTGAGGGTTTCATGGTATCGTAGGGAAATAGTTTTAGGAAATAATGGTTTGTGAAAAGAAGAGTCCTGGAACCCTCGATATAGTATCATCATATGTTGGTTACAATTAATTTAATTAATTCATAAGAATTACCTCGATGGAATTCCTTGTTCGTTGATGTCTCTAGTCACGGTCCTGTGATCCGTCATTGCGTCGCAGAATCCAAGTATAGGATTCCTCAAGCGGTGATCTACACGTGCTCCACGTATCTCTGGATGTCGCCAAAACTGGGTGCTTGTGTGGAAGATCCTTCTCTTGTGATGTCTATCTTCAATCACCTTGATCTGGTGGAGGATCTTGCTTTCGTAACATGAAAGTGTTCTTGGTGGAAAGGGAATTCTCTCTTGGATTGAGAGTATTTCCAATACATTGTGCACAACCAGAAAAATGGCTCACCTTTATGAGAATAATGTAATTGGGATTTATAATACATAGAATAATAAAATTATTCAATTTCCCAAAAGCATTTAATTATTTAATTTAATTCTTTGTAATACCCCATGTCTTAATAATGACAGTTGACCATCATTATTACTTGACATGCATCCAATGTATCACATTTAATATCATTTAATTAAATATACAATATTTTCTCACGAATCCCGAAAAAACAATCTATATGGAGTGTACTTTTATTTTTCCTGTTTTATTTATTTTCCTCCACCTAATTTATTAGAACTTGAGTAATGGATATTTATTTCTTAAATAAATGAAACTGCATTACTCGCTAACAAATATATATTATTTATCCCACAATATATTCTCTCGAATAACTATTGTCGAAATAAATGAGATCATACATCCTTGAATAATTATTAAACCACAATCTGGAATAATGTTTAGTCAACTTGTAAAATTAATATTTAACTGAGATACATGGACACACTTAGTGTGTGAACCTCTAGGCCTCTTTCTCAGTGGAATTAGGCGGAACCTGCATATAGTCTAAGGTTAGCATCTAGCAACAGGAAAAGGAACCCATAGAGAAATAAGTTAACGTTGCAATGACGTGTCACCTCCTATGAATGCTTACTGTGTAATATAATCCCTTTGTCTCGATATCTCTAATCAAGCGGGTTTCACGCTAGTGGCATCAACCCATGTGCTCGATTATTCTTTCTTGGACTTCCCAAAACTGAACTCGCTCATTCCTTACCATGGCCATGGATTTATGTAGGCTATATCAATTCCATCAAAGGGCCTGAGATATCTACTTCCGTTATAGAACAGAAGGGAAAAATCCTTTCTCGCATTATCTATTAATGAAGTATTACTCATGATGCACCCAACGTATCCTACCTCACTGCGAACAATGTGTCATCACAGTTTTCGTCAATACATCTAAGTACGTGAGTTTTAATACCCATTAATGATAATCTTAAAGTCTAAGGACCAATACACACGTCCGCAGATAGGAACATCTAATGACACTATGAAATGTGGATTTACTACTAGCGGGTCTTGTTCTCATAATATCCTCCTGGATATTACCAAGGGCGCACACCATGAGAAGGTGCCTAAAAGTTCTATGAGTCCTCACCCCTAATGACCTGTATTATTTGTGTCCCTCAAATAATATCATACGGACATAGAACATACATTCAAGAACAGTGTTATGGCACTTTGAGGTTCTCATCATAGCAGGGGTCCACTATGACCCTTTAACGAAATAGTTGTCCTTAGGACATTATCACATGACATGTCACGCAGAAGAACAATCAAGATGTGATAAGGCTTTTATTTAATGAACAAAGTACAAAGTAGTTGGCTATAGACCACCAACTCCAACAGTAAGAACCCAAACCATCTTTTTAGGTATGTTTTTCCTTTTTCTGGAGTTTTTTAGGAAAGAGGAGTTTCTGGAAATTTTTGAAGTACGCGTCGTGTACTTTATAAGTACACATCCTGAACTCCCTTTCCGTGTGAGGCAATGTACTGGCCGTGTCCGGGCCACACACACGGCCATGTAGTGGTGACATGGAGGCCACCTAAAGTGGAGTACTAAAAATCTTGGTACACGCCATGTACTCCAAAAGTACATGCCGTGTACATTATTTTTTTCATTAAATTCACCGAGCTCACGTCTGACCACCAGAATTGTCTTATTATATGTCTCGTTCGACTGATAGAAGTTGTATGGATGCAAAACATCTCCGAGCCCCAGAGCCTTTGTCTGTTCTCTGAATTGACTGATGTCGATTGTGTTGGAACCGTAGTGGTACACTCTTCCTTCTTCTATAGAGTAGTTTTCCAATTCCTCCACTTTTGCAAGTTAACGTGGGTTGAACGTTATGTGTATTTTCATATATCTACGACGTTATAAAGAGATTCAAGCCTCGTGGTTCATGTATATTGATCTACTATCATCAAGGTAGGTGGTTTTTGCCTTTCTGTTCAAATTCCTTGAGTTTTATTCCGCAAATTCCACCAATACCCATGAATGGGGTATTGTGTGTTTACTATTTTACCCATGTTCTTTTACTAACTTTCTTGTATGCTTGTGTAGAGGTAATTTTGTTATGTATAAGTATAATTTTTATGATTGGATTTTTCGCCCATGCCTTTTTCTATTTACAACCTTTTGTTATTGTTCAACCTATTGGATGTTATACCTGTTTTTCATGCCTTGTGACCGTAGGATGGAGTGTTGTCCCCTGATATTCTAGAGATGTTGTAGACTTGTTAGCCACGTAGCTCTGTAGGTTTACTTTTCCCTTATAAAATTATAATGCACTGACTGGTATGAGACCATGAGAAACTGGTGCTATAGACTACATGGGGATAGGCCAAGTGAGCTTCCTCAGAGAGTCTTGGAAATTATATACTGAAGGGTATATACCAAGTGAGCTACCCAGAGAGTCTTGGATATTATATACTACAGGAGGATATATCGAGTGATCTTCCATTGAGAGTCTTGAGCTTTATAGAATATAAGGGGATAAACCGAGTGAGCTTTCTCAGAGAGTCTCTGTTTGTTTGAATTTCCTTAAACCACTCCAGGATATTTGAGGAATTGACCGAGTGAACTTCCTTGGAGAGTATGTGATCGACCGTAGGATATAAGAGGAATTTACTGAGTGTGCTTACTCAGAGAGTTTCTAGACCTTGGGCCAATAAGTGGAATTGACCGCGTGATCTTCCTCAGAGAGTCCCTGACTACCTTAGACTATAAGGGGAATTGAATAAGCATGCTTCCTCAGAGAGTCTTATAATTTTGTATAACCAAACAAGAGGGGTTAGGATAAGTGTACTACCCAGAGGGTTGTTGTTACTTCTTGGATAGGACTAGAGGGGATGGCTTCGAGTACTTACTAGAGGGATTCTTGTTAGTGGTTAGCTATTTTCTTCACTGCTGCTTGTTGATCTATGGATTGTTACTACTGTATATCATCCTGTTTTATGCTTGCTGTTTACTACTTACTGTACTATTACCTACCATATACTCACTGACTATTAGGCACTGATCTTTGGGTGATTGCCTACTAGGATTTAGTATCACACCCTGTTTGGGTAATGCTTTTGGGCCCAAACAGATTATAATGTTGCAAGTATAGACAAGGGAAAGCGCCCTTCTACTTCTAGTTCGTGACTTACATTGGAGCAGGAGAGCATGGGACCAAGCCAAGGCTTGTGATGCTGAGGAGTTTCTTGTCTATTTTTTTTTTGTACTTGGGTTTCTACTGTATTCAGCATTGTTACCTATTTGGATGCTTTCTTAGAAATATGTATCATGCATCATTTCATATATATATATATGTGTGTGTTCCCCAGTTGTTTAATGTTTTAATCTTCTACTATTTACTTTTTTTGGATATTCACTGCTTCTTCTATTGTATGTATTGTTTATTTCCAATGTGTACTCTGCCAATGAGGGAATAGTTTCCCCACCATCACACCCAAGACCCTCACTGCTAGTCGGTAGCCTCTGGCATTCAGGGGATTGCGCTTGAGGCCATGTGACCAACCAGGTATGGGGCACCTCTGGGTGGCTTCCAGAACTGGGGTGTTACATCAACACACCTTTCTACTTATAATATGTCTACCTCCAATAATTTAGGTTCCTCTTTGAACACTCATTTTCATAATGACTAATCTCATTGCATTTTAGACATTTTTTTACTATATTTCATAATTGGACTTTCCAATACCATGATCCTTTTCATTATAATTAAGAGCCTTATTCCCAATCTCACGACAAAATAAACACTATCAACAATTAAAAAGACATTCTCCCGTGTGTTTTTACAAATATTTTCACAAACAATAAACATAATTTTACTATCATGAAACCGATTTGATTCATTATTCCCTTTTTCTTGTCACCTGAACCAATTCCATATATATTTTTAAAGAACACATGATCATTGGAAAACTTAATTTACACCTTATATTAACATCAAACAAGTTTTTTTATAATATTTGAATTCATGAGAACCAACTCCCATAAATATTTTGGATTCAATCCTAATTAAAAACTGATTGATTTTACCATGAAGATTCTGAATAAAATTTGGATCGTATCTTTCCAATTAAGTGAATTTTCCTTTATATGAAAACATTGGATCCTCCTCCTACATCATTTCTAAGATTTGTTTCCAACCTAAGTTCAATTTCCTTAATAAAATATTTATCAAGAAATTTTAAAACATAGTATGTGCACAAAAATAAATGTAAGAGACATTAAAAGAAGGGAAAAATGGTTATCCCATGAATAATTATAAAACCATGAAATCATTTTCACAAAGCAATATTTTCACTAAAAAACAAAAAGCTAGGTAGCTTACATCATGAATCCCTATGTTTCTTGTAAAAATCCATTGAAAACATAAGTAATAAAGTTAAATTGTGTAATAACAACCATATCGCCCTTATTTTAAGAGTATATCTCACATATATACATAGAGTAACCTTTATGGTTACATTTTTAATAACCACCACTGTATATTCCCTTAATCTCTTAGGAAAAACTCTACAGATTAACTCTGTCTCATTACCCAATGCATTAGAGAGATATAACGAGATCACCCGCCATTGGATTATTATGTAAGCACCCATATTCATAAATTAATCCCAATAACCATAACACAACAGCAACACATAAATCATGTATAAAACAAAAATATTTTTTAACATTGAAATCACTTTTCAATTTTACAAAGTCTTTCACTCAAAAATGAAAACTCTTTATTTGAAAATAACCTTGAGAACATATAAAGTAGGAATAAAAATAATAATGAAACAATAAATTGGTAAATTACATTAATTATATATATGTTTCAAACATTCTTTTTGGTTTTTGTATATATAGGTTAAATAATAACATAAAAATATGTTTTTAAATGAAAGTCCCTTAGCTTGAGTCCCACTCATCAGATACATTGTTTATCTTATAGAATAATAATATTTGTTTAATTATTTACATTCTTGATAACCTTTTAAAAGTTTATTATTGCTTTTATATCACTTATTATCATTTTATGATAGTTACTTAATTATTTTTCTTCATTTATGAGGTTTTGATGATATTTGGTACATGAGTCAAAAATAACTTCAGTATGATGTCTATAGTCAATGTGGTCTTTATTCCATGATCTCTAGAATAATATTCATGAAATATTAATCACTTATTTAAATAAAAAATACTTTTAAATTCATCCAATACATACAAATATTTAAAATGAACTAGTTATAATCATGGAGACGGTAAGAAGTACGTACACATGAGTAATGTTTCCATATTTCAATGATCATTATAAAAATAATGTAAGTATTATTTTATATTTATAAAATGATAATAATATAATTATGATGATATTTTTTATTTAAATATAATTATATATATAATCCATATTATGTGGTGAATAAAAATAATTCACATCAATTCGTGGAGGATATCATTCACAGGTGCACCCGAACAACGTTATCATATTTATGTTGAAAAAGTAAAGAGAATAAATGATATATTATTATTTAATAATGATAAATATATAATGAATATAATATATAAATATTAATTCCATCATTATAAACAGTCTTGTGAGACAAGGATGGAGAATGCATTATATCTATTCATGAGGTGTCAGCTCGTCATATACACAAATGATTTATGATTTTCCTATTTAATGGAAGGGAAGATGGAATTAGTTTATGATATTAATCTTATAAAATCTCAGTATATTTAATATACTATATTTTTTATTTCAAAATGATTAATGAAAAATTTAAGTGATTGATATAATATATAAAATTTAAATACTTGATTAAAAACTATACTACTTCCTCCCATTATCTCTTTTTCTTGACACCTTAAGACCACTAAGGATGATTTTGTGCCCAAAATAATAACTCTAGAATTTTGTTAGAGATTATAGTAATAGATATTGGAATATATTGGATAAACCAAATATGTTTTTTAAGTGTTAAGAGATGATTATAATAGGTTCTCTTTTATAAGAGAGGGGAGGGCCACTCTTGGAATTCTTCAAAATAATATATTAATATAAACTAATTCTCTTTTCTAAATGGATCCGAACCAATTTATTTCAAATATAGGTTTATTTTAGGCCTAATTAATTTAATTTAATTAATATTAAACATGTTTTGACAGTTTTTTATGTTTATTTTTTAGATTTAACCCTTATTTAACCTCATTAATTATTACCGCGATAACATGTGTTTATACATTTTAAGGGTTAATATAGTTACTACAAAATAAAAAGTACCCATAAATGAATAATTGATAAAATTTTAAACCTTATAATAATAAATTTTCTTAATTTTATATTTTTTAAATTTAATATCAATTGATAAAATATTATTCATTTTATAATATCATTAGTGTCAATTTTCAAATAATTCATTATTTTTGTTTTTTATAAAAAAATTAAAACAAAAAAGATAAATTCAAAAAAATGAATTCTAAAACAACACTAACCCATAAAATCTATTTTTAAAATTATCTTATGACATTATTTATCTCAAATTATATTTATTTTAATATTTTCAATATCATTTATTATATATTTCCATTAATTAAATAATTTCTGCATCATCATTGTATAAATATTTAATGTAATTATTTATTTCAAAAAAATTAGAAATAAAATACCATTATGGAGATACAAATTTTTTATTTAAAAATAATATTTATAGTAAATTATGTATTCTGATGAACCATATATTAAAAAAATATAGACATATTAAAAAAGGTTTGACATCTTTGACTATTATTTGAAATAAAATACTATAAAGAAAAAAATTCATCCAAGAGGCTCCATGAGGTATTATAATTAGATCAAGGATTATTTTTCAACGAAAAAAACTCATAAAATAAAATTATGAAAATTTTAAGTGTAATTTTCTAATTTTTTTAATTTTATTTTTACCCTTAATTCACTGATTTACATTTAATCATGTTAATAAAAATTACCAATGTAACTATTAATGTTGTTGAAAAATAAAAGGGGACTAGATAATAAATTTAAAACATATGATTCTAAATATGGAATGTATTTTTAAAAAATAAAAACACATAAGTGTAAAAAATTAATTTAAAATTAATCTTGTGGAAGGAGTGGGAAAACGTGTTTTTATTGTAAAAATGCTAAAAACATTGGAACGTTTTAATTTAAAAAATAAATTTGAAATTAAATGAAATGATCTAAATTGGATTAAATGATATTAAAATTAGAAAATTATACTTTAAAAACACTCAATAATATAATTTTACAATATAAATTATTTAGATGAAAAAGTAGTTTTCATTTAAATAACAGAATTTTTAACTATTCATCAAAAGATGAAACATATTAAAAAAAATCCAAAAATACAAACAAAACAAAATATTGATATTACTCATTAAAAAATAATTTTAATTTTTCAAATAAATTGTAAAATTGTTTTAAAATAAGTGAGGTATCAAAATGAAATAAAACTACTTTTTATAAAAATGATGTTTTAAGCGCAAAACATGATTCATTGTATAAACTATTGAACATAGCATACATTTTAATTTAAAATTACTATCTAATTTAAAAATATTAATTAATAATTACATTATCACTACCAAGGTTTTTTTAATGAAGTAATGAATTAGTAGTTACTTTCAGGGACATGGTTGAGAAGTATAAGTTAACTCAACTTAAAGAATCCTAGGTTAACCTTAGATTGATATAGGCTACACTAAAGAATTAAAGGATAAAAATATCATGTCGAGTATATAAATTTATTATTTTGAATCTAATTTATGTAATTCATTATGGTAATAAGCCTATGATGTAAAATTTACATCACCATTGCTAACACTATGGGTTTTAATAGTGGATGGAACGAAAAGAAATAAAGTAAATGTTTGGTGGGGGGGGACAATTGGATTATTAACACAAATATTTACTCATTATAATGGAATATGTATTTAGAAATAACATGATTATTCTAAAACAACTATCATGAAATATGATTTTCAATATATGTATAATATAATTTCTGAACCTACCAATGAAGAGAAGGATGGAGTATTATGGGAACATGGGTGATGAAGATGAAGAAGAAAAGAATATTCAACATCCATCATATCAATAATGTGGAAACAAGTAGTAATGGAATTAATACAGGGATACCATAAAATTATTTACTATTTGTAAATTAGGGCATCAAAAACAAGCTATCGAGAGGAATAGAAGGACATAATGAAGCAAGATAATGTTTTCCTATAGATCAACTAATGATTTTATTTTTTAGATGCAAATAATTTTGTCACTATGAAACTCAAAACACAAATGAAAGGAATAATGTTTTAAAATATAACAAATGAAATCCTTGATTATGGGAATAAACAATATCCTATATAATGACTAATTTTGATGTAGATATTTATTTTTCTATATTTATTTTTCAATGTCATAGTTCATGTAACATTTCACATATTATGTATAGGGATATAAATAAAAAATGGGGGTATAATTCTTATATATGTGGAAATTGAAATTTCATTAAGATTTTGTGAAAGATAATCCTTAAATATTTCTCTCTTCTTTACTTATTAGGATTCTATTTTGAATGGACTATTTTTTTTTACAAAGGGGTCATACTAGATTGAATATACGGAGATCTCAATTCATAACATAAATAAAATCATGATAAAATACCAGTCTATGGTTAATTATGAGATCTATATTTAATTTTATTGCATTGTATGAGTTCTAAAATTATGGGTACACTATTTAATTAATGTGGGAGAATTTGACAACCCAAATTTTTTACATATGTTTTCCTCTAATTAAGACTAATATTTTTAATCGCTTTCTCTACACAAAACATTGAACTAAATAATAAACAGTAATATATTAGAATTATTAGACCTCTCTATTGTATTGTTATTTATTAATAAGATTAAATGAATTAAACCTATATATTATCTTTTATATTTATATTTAAGGGCTATTTTATAAAAAAAATTACAGTATTCTTCATTGTGTTTATAAAAAATCATTTCATGAACTATTCTTTTTGTTAAAGGAATTTTTAACACCCCATGATTTTAAATTAAGAACATTAATTTTTATATTTCATGTGACATCGTCCATTAGGCTTAAACAACCTATGAAATATTTTTTTTAAATTTTATCACTTCGATAGCTTCCAGAATATGCAACACCGAGTCTAAAGGAATCGTAATATAGAACATCATTATAAAATAGCGATTAAATTAATAATTCGGAATATTACTAACTAAATTATTAAAATTATCAATATATATAATATAAATATAAATATATTCAATTAAAATAAAATGAAATATTTATATAAGAATTTTATTTTTTGTAAAGAAGGTTTAGTTTCGCTTTGTACAAAAAATTTAAAATTAAATTTTACCAATTTCAAAAATAATATTTTTCAAAATGAGATTAATTTTTGAAATCATAACATAATAACAAACATAGTGTGATTTTTTTGGATTTTCATAAAGCATTTTTTTATGAATAGTGAGAAATATAGAATATAAATTAAAAATTGTCTTTTAATTTAAATTATTTATAAAGTTAAACTATATTTTAAAATAGTTTTAAAGAAAAATTAGACCAATAAAATATCTATTAATCCAATTTAGTTCCTTAAAACCATTTGTAATTTTATATTCATATAAAAACATTGTAAAATTTTAAATAATTTCTATTTGAAAACCCAGTGTTTCGTCACGTTAGTGTGGTTAATTTTAAATAAAATTTTTCAATTATGTGAAATGAGTTTTGAAAACTGGATTCCATATTTTTAATCAGCATAATTTATATGATATAATAATCTCAAATAAATTCCCTACCAAAATAAATAGTGAAGACAGTAATAATTATTTACCATGGTCAAGGTAAAAAAAGATTTATCAAGGGTGAAACATAAAAGATAAGTATTAAAATTAACAAAATATTGTCTAAAATATTTTTTATAGATATATATAGACCTAATATAGTATAAATAGTTATAATAAACCATTTTTTGGTAATTATTTTATGTTGAATGTGTGTTTACACCATTTCATTTTCAAAAATTACAAGTGTGCAACTCACCTCACTTATAAAAGGCCACCCACTCTACTCTCTTATTCACTCCTTAAAACCATTTTGGCTCAAAAAATCCCTACCCAAATATATTATAATCTTACATCATCTCAACCTATAATTCTTATTTTTTTCATAAATCCAAACTATGATATATTTTGGTGAAAAGGTATTGAGGATACCCAAAGAAGATGTAACATTTTTCAATGAGAATTTTTATTTTATTTATTCTTCCACCATGAAAAATTATAATTAAACCATTATTATATAATATAATTAGTATTTTACATATAATAATATATTTATATAATAATTTCAATATCTACAACCAACCCCACTAATATCAAATGGGTTATTAAAGCACCATTTCAAGTTTATAGCAGACCACCGCCTCACAAACCTATATTATTCATTTTTCCATTACCACTATTCACAATATGGATATAATGATCGATATAAATTATATAAATTATATTTACAATGTAATTTTACCAATTTGGTCATTATATTATATATAATCTTTTAATTTCCATTCAATAGTGGATATGATAATGTCGATCTTGTGTACAATAGAATACCACCTCGCGAAGTAATGTGATTCTGTTTTCACAAACAATTTATATATAACGTAATAAGGATAATGTTAATAAATATATGTGCTATATATGAAATCATTTTGATATTAATTAAATTTTTATAATTATTGAAATATAAAAAATAATTCTTTTTCTTGTCTTTTCACTCATTAAATACGACAACACTATTCGTGTACATGTGGATTACCGGCTTCCATAAGCGATGTGACTCTCATTTAATCACCACAACAAATTAATGATATATATATATGTATATTTAAATATATAATATAATAATTATGAAATAATTATCATTCTATAATTATTAAATATTACTTATCACCTTTACATAATGATCGTTGAAAAATAGAATTGTTATTCATGCGTACATACAACCTAGCATCTCCATGATCGTAACATACTTATTTTCTCAAAACAACCATTAATTATTGGTCATAAAAGTATAATTGATATATAAATATGATGATTATTTCATGACAATAAATATGAAACTTATTGGACTATATAATATGCTTAATAATTGTATCATTCCTGACAAAGCACGCATTTAAAAATAACGAAATTAACACCTAATAAATAATAATGAAGGATTGTTAATTAAAAGATGATAAGATGTTATAAAATTATCATATATAATATTATAAATATTAATATCTTTTATGTAATTTGACAACATGTTCAAAACCCTCTATACAGGAGGTTAAATCATGTTCAATCAAAATGAAGCTTTAGGTAAGGGACTTCAGCTCAATTTCCATTCATTGAAGCATATTTTATTTTTACGCATAAATTTTTTTATGGGGTGTATATAATTCACCTTTTACATAAAATATCATGAATCCATAAAAATTCAAGGTATTTCGAGTTTCAATTTGAATTATTTCATCTATGGTTTTTTTTTGTAAAATTACCTAGTGGTTGGGAATTTCATAACTATGTTTCTTTTCATTGGATTATTTTACTTCTTTATCATATCTAAGGTTACAATAATACAAAAAAATGAATTTTAATTATATTATATTATATTTTGACTTTTTTATTTTGATTTACATTTGATACACAAAATTGATTCATAAAATAATTCTCACTTTAATATTATTATCTTTGTATTGGTTTATTTCTCAATATCAATCTAATTGAGATTATTTATTCTTGAATTTCAATTGGATGAATGTATTTGATAAATATATAATAAAAACATATAATTTTATACAAATATGTTTTCATTATATTTTCATGTAATAGTACCATTTTTACTCTATTTAGTACACAAAATGTTGGAAAAATGTTTTAAATAAAATCCAACATTATTTCCCTCCTTGACCAGAACTCTATTTTATTCCAAAAATAGGTTTTCCATAAAAAAAGACCATTTTATAAATTTTCAAAATGATTTATTAAAAATATTTTTAAACATTATTTATTAAAAAAAATATTTAATGGTATCTTCATGTTTTTTTTCAAAACTATTCCCTTTTTCTTTTACTAAACAATTCGAAGAAATATATATTTTAATCTATATGGTATAATCAAACTTCAAGCCATCATGGAAACTCGATTTTTTAATTATTAATTTTTTATTATCAAATTTTATTTTCAATGAATTTTTTTTTCAAATTTTTTTGGACATTACTTTTAAATACTGATTTTCAAAATGAAAAAGATATTTTCCTCAATTTTTTTATTAAAGATATTTTTATGGTATTTCTAGTTATCAATGAAAAAAATAATTATTTTTACACAAAAAAATATATTCTGTATTAAAACCATTAATATATTTAATTTGGATGGTTTATGATCATTTTGACCACAGTAAAAGTTTGGAATACAATTCTTTGATTCATTTTTGTAGTCCTTAACATTTCCTGAAATTATTCACATTCCTATGGACATTAAATTTACCCTAAGTATCTATATTATCTATCATGGATATGTTTATTTCTAAAAATTAAATCCATTAAACAAATGGTTATCTATATTTAAGGTTATTTGTTTATTTTGGGAAATATTGATAAATCTATATTCTTTATTCAATATGAAAATTTTATGATGAGGCACATTGTTCATGATTTAAGTATATTATTTGATAATGATTAACACATTGGACATGAAGACATCGTTGTGTAATAGTTATAGATAATCCCTTGATGCATCAATAGTCTCATGGGTGAATCATTAAGCTTGAATAGTCTCCATTTGGACAAACCATACGAATTTATAATGACTATTTTAAAATAATATTATGAAATGTCATAAATAAAGTGGTGTCATGATCATGAGTTCATGATGTCCAATCATTAATATTTTCCTTCATTTAGAATACTGTTATAATTATACATTATATTTTTCAAAAAAATTATCTCTCTATGCATTTTATTCTCATTTATTGATTAAATGACATCTGTTTTCAGTTATTTACCACTATATATTTATTATTATGTATCCAATTATTATATACATGTTATTAATTAAATGGAATTGATTTTTAGTGATTTACCTTTCCATATTGATTATTTTCCGTGATATGTTTTCATTGATATTACCCCTAGTTTAGTTTCCTTCTCTATTTATTGATTACATGTAATGTTTGTTTAATTGTTTACCGTGTCATATTATTTATACTTATTGATTCATGATTTACAATACTATATTTATCCTTTACTGATCATCTGATATCACCCTTATTTTGTTTCCTTTATTAAGAATCCATAAAATTTACTATGTTTGATAAGAAACTATATGATAGAGGGAATAATGTTATTCTAAAAAAAAATTATAATTTTTGTTTTCAATTGTAATGAAATACTTAAATAAGATTCTAGTTTACCAGGACTAATAATATATTTGGTTCCTCAGGATGTGATGTCATGCACCTTATTCCAACACATTAAATAAAACACCATCTCAATGTTATTGGTGTCAAAGTTACTACAGTCGGTATCAGATGAAATTTAACATATATCTAGGTAACTAGATATAGGAAAACATTGATTAGGGAACAAAACCATATGATTGAATTCAAGGATAAGTATAGAAGAAAATCCTAATGTTATGTTAATATCATTATAATGTGTTTTTAATAAAAATACAACCATTCCTAAATACTGCAAGTGGATGTGGTTTGGGAAAAGATATACCTAGGGGAAACAAATCTGAAAATGGAATATTTGGAAGAACCTGATTGTTACCTAGGGCATGACAGTGGGCCTTACTAAGCATTATATTTGAATCTCTCCGGGGATATTCTTAAGATAATTCCAATTTTCATTACAAATTATTATGTATTATTTGAATAGATATTTATATTGAAAAACATAGTTGAACCTTAATGTGTCTAAGATATAAAATAAGGTGTCTCAAAGGAATGGGAAAATACAATTTTGTGTGTGAAAAAATAAAAACATAAAGTAAATAATTTTTGGGGGAAAATAAAGAGTACGGGTGAAAGAAATAAATCTCATACAGGGGAACCATTTATAGTTATTCATCTTAAATGGGGAGAACCCAAGCATTATCAAATCAATTCCCATATCTAAAGTTCAACTCCTAGGCCAAAAAAATTACTATGCTGATATAAAATGGTTTAATTTTATATTGGGATTCTAAAATTATACTATAGAATTGTTTTTTCCATTGGTATTTTTGTATAAGAATCATGAAACACTTAAGGGTTCAGTTAAATCTCAAAATAATATTTTTATTTATTAAATTATGATTTATGGATACCAAAAGGGGTTGATGAGTTTATAAGTGATCATTTTCTCAAATTCTTGAACACCTATTTTCATGTTTTATTTGAAGGGAGACTAGAAATATATTGGATATTTTTGATGAAATTTACAGAGGGAATATGTTTTAGTGAATTTGTTTTTTAAAAATTTATTTAAATTTTATGGACATAAGTTTAAAAGAATCGGTAAACTTTAATGTTATTTTTATTACTAATGAATTTGTAATAATAGTCAAATAATATTCTTATACATTCTGAAAAAAAAAATATTGAAAATATTAGTAAAAATATTATTCAATGATTAATTTTATTTGAGGTATTTCTATAATATTTTATTGGGAACATTATGGGAATTATATTAACATTGTTTAGAAAAAATAAAACTCACATGTTGGGTGACAACCTGTCGCATCCGACAAGGCCGTAAGAGTTTAACCAATGAATAAAAGATGATAAGAGTATCATGCATACCACTAGCCAACAATTTTTCATCCCATCCTAGATAATACTTTAAAAAGGTGCTCTAACATTAATGTCCACCGTGCCTTAGGAGCACCTCCCAATACACCATTGGCTGGTGACTATTAATGATGGTTTAAAGTGATGATAATGGGTAGATTATACCCTAATATGGAGCTAATAATATTGGTCCATATATTATAAAAGTTTTGGATGAAAAAATATCTTAGAGGAAGTAAACTTTACATAGTATAATGAATAATAATCATATCCTAAAGGCAGAAATACCAAAACAAACAATTTGTAAAATCCAATGTAAATTACAACCGGTCATAAAAAACCATATCCAAGAAGTGTTTCCCATATCTGACCACTATAACATACATATATAAGTTTTTCAAAAAAAGGAAACTTCAGATACTACATGAACCACCGTAGTCCCTTTCAATCCATTCCATGCAAAGGTAGAGCTCTGATAATTAAGGTCTAGCTCTTGAGCCTAAATCCTTACCTGATCTCAAAATCATAAAGTCGTCATGAATCCCAAGGGGCCTATGTAGGGTGTGAGTACGAACTCAGTAGGACACCACTAATATGTTTCTATTTAACACCCATAATTATAAAGATGTATTCAAGATATAAAGAAAACATTAATTAATGAACATTTATTACAACACCCACACCCCTTTTTCTCAATAGACATAAGAAAACATGCTAACTACAATGGAAATGAAATCTATAAGTATGAAAATGATCCAAATATATATATTTCACATATCATGTGTTTTCATATATATGTATATATATATTCATAGTTGTGAGGATTCGTGGATTAGCACCAAATGCATCCCCGGATGAAATATCAACCTAAATGATATGTTGGGTTCCACCCAAAATCATGTAACTAGCACCTCATGCCATCAATCAAAAATTTGAACCCAAATGGCTTGCCCAAAATAAATACCTAGTCCCTTAAACATCATCCCAGAAAATCAATTTCGTTTCAAAGCATGACTTCTTGAGAATTATTGAGTTCTTTCCTCTAATAATAATCACTATCATCTTGAAGCCCTGCATCGTGAGGCATGATGATATATATCCCACCATGTTCAAACCCAATGCTCTCAAGTACCATAGTGATCCTCAACCACCAACTGACGGTTTAATCTCTATCAACCGATGGTCCATCACCATCCACATGGATCTATATAGTGATAAACCCTTGCATATAATATGCTCAACAAAAAAATATAAGAATCATAGTCTATGGGGGCATCCACCCACAATGATTGGTCAACAAAACCTCGATATGTGTCCTAAAAGTGTTAAAAAACTACAATGGTGTGTATTACAAAAAATGGTCAGCAGAAATCCCCATAATCTTATTCCACGTCATTTTTGACCTCATTCCAATGTGACGAGTTTGCTAAATTCCAATGGAAAAAATTTTCCCATGTTTCTATGATCCAATCCCTCAGATGAGGACCTCATCACCTCAATCCTTGATGACTAAGTCGCATCAACCTTGTGATCGTCATCACCCCATCTATCCTGGGATAAATCCAACCAAAAGAACCACATTACCTCAATCTATTTGATCAACATCACTTAAATTCTGAGTTCGAGCCCATCATGTTCCCATGAAACTGAACATGTCAATATAAGAATCAATTAATTCAAAATATACACCCAACTTAATTTTTCTAAGTTCTCCAAGCCCCTTACAATGTATAACTACTTGTAGTGTTGGAGGATCATTCCCCTAGGCTTCTCACTCCATAAATTGAAGAAATTAAATATAAAAATTAACTAATAAGGGTCCCTCTCGGTCAACCCCCATGGTGTATTTATAATGCACCCCCAAAACATCCAAAAAATCTAGGAAAATGATAGGCACCACCTACCCTGTTCAAAAAGGAAGTAACTTTTCTGATATCAGCCTATGAATTGAGCTAAATATAAATAAAATGATGCTTTATATGAACACGCTAAAAATTAGGTAAAACAGATTGAATGGATTTATCATCCCATATTATGATGGAAACAAATAAAAGAAGATATAGTATTGATGGTCTTACGAATATGAATCAGTGTCAACCAATAGATCAATGATTGAAGTCTGGATGAGGGAGATGGATCAAATCTATGGTGGAAGAGAAATGGGAGAATCCCTCCTGTGTGTTCGGTGTATTGAGGAAGAAATGGAGAATAAAAAACATAAAGGATATAGGGGTATTTTGGTAATTTCACCTATATAAATTACCTATATAGTTCGTCTTATTGTGTGCCAACCAAACAGTTCACGCTATCAAAGAACCACACCCACACTGTATAGACCCACATTTTTCCAAACTATGTACAAACCATGTGAAAACCCATTATTAAAAATTGAAGAGGTCCCACACTGTAGTGCTCCCTCATATACACGGGATCAAAAAACAACATTACTTTTACTAGTTAGTTATGTAGTTTCACATGGTAGTCCACATGGTTAATCCAAAACAATATGTCTCTGTCTATGATTTCCAATTCTATGTTTTTTCTGTTTTGATTTACCCAAAACTCCAATACACATTCTAGGCCATAAAAACAATATAAAAATAGATTTGTATAAATCAAACTCTTAGAATTAGGTTTTGAAGACCAAGAAAAGTGATAGTCTTAACACCGATCTCAAAAATTCAAACGGACTGGAAAAAATCCTACCCTCTAAAAAACTCAGGGTAGTGTAGTCTCTCCACATTAACATATCTTCTCCCAAGATATATATAATTATGTGAAGATGGTACTTAACATAACCATAACATCTCTATCAACCTGGACTACTCGGATCATTAATCAGAGGTAAAATTCCCTCAAGTCACTCATCTCTTTAATATTTACCTACTTGATCACATACAGACCAAAAAAACTAGTATCTAATTGCACCACGGAGCAATACCAGACTCAAATGAACTCTAATGATGTACCATCACTTCTCCACCTCATCTGGTTCTCAAATCATTCCTATTTCATATCTAAAACCCTTTATGTCTTGCATCTCACAAGATTCCCATTTTATACATGTTTCATACGGGGAACTCATCACAATCCACATTTCATTAAATACCCAGAATAATCCTTCAATAAAAATATCCTTATCAGACCCTAACCGGGACTCGGGACACAATTACTCAAATCCCTCTTTCATTGTCCATATGTGGTGATTGATACTGAATGTCTATCATAAATGGGATTCCTTTGCCTATGTACAAATATGAACACACAAAACCATATAAATTAATAAGTGTGCAGGAATAAAAATAAAAAGTTTGAATGTATTTAATATAAACCATGTATCAAAAAACCAATAAGGTGTGCCAGAGTGAGAATGTGAAAACTAAAAAGTAAAGGGCAAAAATACACACCCAACCTAAAATATGTAGTAAGATGAAAATACTACAAAGTAAACCACTGATAATGCCTTCCTTCTAATCTCCATGCTATGTACACCGTACATGGTCCAAAACACCATGTTTCCCCGAGATCCTCTATAGTCACTATCAACCTATCCATCATCTTCATACAACATGAAAAATTCAGGAAAATACCATATAGGGGTCTGTGTATATACATACCCAGTAGTCCACCCCAAAACATGAAGTTGCATAAGTATTATACACAATAGGAATAGAAATATTTTATATGATAAATGGTTGATAGGATAGAGATCATTACAAAAAAAGAGAAAGTATCCTCATCCTAACACAAGGGTATCAACATGTTTTGTAGATGGAATACACATAGAGTATTTCTCTCAATAATAGTATATTATCTTTATCCAACCATGTGAAGCTACACACAGAAAGTAGGTGGACTACCCAATGAATCTTTCAAACCCATGGTAGGAGTGTAATTAAATCCAACACCTTGGATATTTATGTATATATATTCCTAGAAAAAAGAAACCCAAATGGTTGAGATAGGGTATCTCCATCCCACAGACCAGTCCAAGAAAAATAGTCTCCATAATTTCAAAATTTCTATCAATGATTCCCATCATATCACATGTATTCCAAGAAAAAAAACATCCTAGTCAAGCCACACCTTGTCACTGAACTGTACAGTCTTACAGAAACAACCTCTCGGTATAGGACCTATTCCCATGTACAATAGGAGGGACCCACTAGATGGATAGATACAGAACACATACCACGTTCTAATAGAAGGTTACCACTCTAATAGTCAATAGAGGACCCATGCCCTTTCAAGAAGGAGGGTTCCACTCTAATGGTCCATAGAGGACTCATGCCATACAAAATAGGAGGGTTCTACTCAAATGGTCAATACAGGACCCTTTCCAAGCCAAACTTCAGGGTTCTCCTAAAAAATATAGAGGGCCGATGCCCTATCTAGTAGGAGGGATCCACACTGACAAGTAGGCTGAGGACACATTTCATGTACCATTATAATTGTTTCACTCTCTGACAATAAATAATCCATTACCTGACTCAATATTAAGTTTCCACTATGAAGGTCGATAGAGAACCCATGACTAGCCCACTAAAATGTTCCACTCTAAAATATAGAGGACATATGCCTTATCCCAGAAGGAGGGTTCTGCTCTAAAATACTCTGGTGATCATGAATGACCACTCTCATCATCAGGTATCACCTAAAAAGTTTCCACGATCAGAACATCTCACCTCATATCTCAAAATCCATAGTAGAGGGAACCATCACATTTGATGTAGAAAAATACTCAGGATCGGCAACGTATAGGACATAATATAATTTTAAACAAATGAGATTTGAGTGATTAATGTTTCCTTAAAAGTAACCATGTGGTAAATGACATGTGATGGGGACCACATGTTTTGTGGTCCCTCTCTATGACGTGGTCATGTCCATGTATGTACACAAATCACTAACAATGTAGCACTACATGGTATTCTACACTATCTGTCAAATCCAACCTAGTTCCCATCCAGTGAACCTTAGCCATGTTCAAGTTATTTGATACATGAGCATATTCCAGACCATATAATTCAGTACATGTTCGTGTACTATATCATTTCTTTCAACACAAGGTCCTACCAGTGTTCTCCACCACATAGCTTGACCACGTAGAAAAGGGGTACACTGCATGTAATAGGGATACACACCGTAATAATTTTCCAAAACTCTAGCTTTCACCACAAAGGGTTTTCATGCCATGTGTTCATCTAACTACATAGTATGTAGGGTACATTTAAAAAAATACATAGATCCATGTTATACACTCCACATATAACATAACCTCTTATAATTTAGCCTCATCTCCTGAAAATTTTGTATCTTTCATTTGTTCATCATTTCAGGCCATCTTGTGGCTAGAAATCAAATCCCTTTGCTTTTCAGCAATTCATGTTTTCACTATGTACATACCTTATTTTGTGACCCATCTTTTTTGGATATAATTGGTCTAATATATTAAAAAACATGTAATCACCCCAAATCCACTGTTGATAATCTATTCCATTTATAATACGATATTCTTATGCAAATCTGGGGGTCAGATCAGGCTTGGTACCATTGGTAAATGTCTATATATGGACCCATAGATCAAGGGAAGAAAAATGAAGAAAAAAGTTGGGGAAAAGAACTACAAAAGGATTAAATATCATTTTAAAGCATTCTTGGACAATAATCACAATTGGTGACAATCAAGTTGGGGAAAGAGAGTAATCAAATTAAATTGGTACATATGCACATTGCAAGGTTCAATAATTGGCGGAGGTCATAAAACAGAAAATAGTTCTCAATAAACGTAATAAAAAAGGGTGTAATGAACAATTTTAAGAGTCATACATAAATATTGGATCATTCACTATCAAATAACATGCTAACAAATGAATGAAAATAGATGTTATGTTCATTATTCCTTGATCTTCTCTGATAAAAAAAATCATCATTGTCAAATGTGATTCACAAATGGAAGGAGAAAGAACACTATGGAATCCCACTATGTATTATGAGTATAACAATTGGAAAATATCTATAGAAGTGATTTTATAGAATTAATAAATTACATTAATTTAAATATTTAATATTTTTATTATTTCATTAAACATACTGATAATGGATGGATTGTCCAAATTCCCCATACTGATCCATTTTAGGTCCCCCAAGGGTAACCATCATGTTCATGACTCATCCATGGTCTCAAATTTATTATTCAATATTCTATCCAAGAGATATATTATTTTATTATAGAAACATCATTCATTTAAAATAAAATATATTTAGTTTTTAAAAACAATTATATCAGGTACAACGGGCCTCAAAATCACATGTCGTCTCAGTAACTGGATTCAAAAATATATATGTAAAATAATTAAAAATATTACATGGAATAAATAAGTATATACATCTTTACCTTTATCAATATTTTCCTCCCAAAAATCAATACTAAAAAAACTCAGGATATTGTGCCCATATATGGATTTCCTATTCCCATGAGCACTCTTGCACACTCTTGTACTGTCACAAAATGCGAACCAAGAAAATGGTTCATCCAGATAGGTTCATATCCTTTTGTTCCTTGATCTTCAACAGATGATCCATAAAAGATCCTATTTCGTCAGGGCCTATATCTACCCAGTCAATAAAATCCTTATGGACTTGCATATATCTTATCAATAGTGACATGTAGAAGATGTCATGCACCCACATCAACAAAGGGTTAGGGTGAGGTAGTAAGCCAGCACTTTAACCCTCTGCATGATCTAGAGTAGCTTAAAAATCCACAAGGATATTTTTTCACCCAAAAAAATCCTATGAAATCCTCATTATGGGGAGACTCTAGGGAAAATGTGGTCTCCATGCTCAAACTCAAGGGAACTACGACAACAATTTAAGTAATATTTTTGGTTTCTACGGGTTGTCCTCATCAACCCATTGATGACATAGAACATATCCATTGATTCCTACCCCAACTATGGATCCAAAAGATATCTCTCTCCAATCTTTGGGAAGCATAAGGGTGACCTTTAGAGTCTCTCGTATAGTTCCCCAAAAGATGTCATGCCGATACTAAAGTGGTATCTGTTACTATATGCAAACTCTATCATGAGAAAGCAATCCTCCCAATTCTGGTTAATGTCTAACAACCAATTAATTTTTGTATCCTCCAACACCTAGATAGTGCACTCGGTCTAGCCATCTATTTGGGATGAAATTATGTACTCATCCACATATGGTTCCCAAATTACTCCAACATTCCTCTCAACAATCGGAATGAAAACTGCACATCATGATCATAGACAATTGTTGAGGGATCTCCATGCTTGAAAATGATTTATCATGAATAAATCTCTCTAAAACACTCCATTGTACTCTCCTCCCTATTTGCAAGGATGTGTCATGGATTCATGATTCACTCAAATATCACCTAGATGGAATTATGTTCCTTTGATATATATGGGATCCCTATCCAAATATCCATGGATTTTTCATCCCACTTCAACTCTTGGATTTTAAGGGGATACAAAAAACCTATCGGAACCTAGTGATCAGCCTTCACCTACTGACAGGTGAGGCATCAAGAGAAAAATTCTATCATGCTCTGTCACATGTTGGACCACCAAAATAACCACTTAATGTCTCTAAACATCTTTTCCACAATAGGATTTCCAATTAGGGGAGAATTTTGGAACTCTAACATCACAACCGACCACATTATGAATGGGATCACCATCTGTTCATAGAAAAGGATGGCATGATCCCCTCCTTTAGAATATCCTTTAAGTGAAACCCCTATATATATCTTGTCATGTAAGGGATAATATTAAATGTATCTTTGCTAGAAATATATCACATGCTTTGAAAGAAGATAACTTAACAACATCGATTGAAGGAAAGCATCAAAATCCTACTCCACCAGGGTCAGCATCAAGGAATCCAACTACTTAGAAGATTCCTGAATAGGTGAGCCAAGGAATTCTTATTATGGGAATATACTACTACATTTTCCATCACCAAATTATAGAATATCTTAAAATCACAGTTTTATAGGATCTCTTACCAGTGTAGCTACCTTAAGTTCTTGTCTCTCTACATGAATACATATTTGAGACATTAAATCTCTAGGTAAACCATAAATAAATATACAAGAATGGAGTGCCTCTAAATCCTTAGGGTTAAGGCTACCAATTCCATATTTTTTCATGATTCATGTAGTTTTACTCATGAGATCTCAACTTCCTTGACCCATATGTGACAACTTCCTACCGTTGCATCAACACATATCCGAGTCCATCTCCCGAGACATCATAATACATTATGTACCCCATGATCTCCTTCGGCAGTCTCAACATAGGAGCACTCATCATCCTTAGCCTCGACTCTTATATGTCCCTCTAACACTAATATTCCCAGGTTAAAGGATTTCCTTTCCACATTAGGGTGATAAAAGGGACTACAATCCTAGAGAAATCATCCAAAAAACTACAATTGTCACCCACCAAGCCAAGAAAACTCCACACCTTTGGAATACTCCTGGGTGGATCCCATGAAATCAATTCATTGAACTTCTATAGGTCAATGGATAAAAATTCCTCTAAAATTAAATTTCCTAGTAAGTGAACCACATGATTCCAGAACATTCCCTTAGAAAGCTTACCATAAAGCTTGTGCTCCCGAAGAAAATATAGATCCATCCTCAATTCCTCAGCATTCTCCTCCTCTAGTGTAGATTAGATGAGTATATCATCTATTAAGATAACAAAAAACTAGTCCAATTAAATTGATAAGACTAGGATCATTAAAGCCACAAACATAGGGACATTCTTCTCATAAAAGTGAATCATTAGGAACTCATAGTGTCTATAGAAACATCGTAATGGAAGCTTTGGAATATCAGCATCTCAAACCCTCAACTAGTGGTAGCCAGACCTGATATTGAAATTGAAGAACCATCTCACATATCACAGCTAGTAAAAGAGGTCATCAATCCTCAAAGAGGTGTACTTTTTCTTTATCATGGACTAGTTCAGGCAATGATAGTCAATATAATGCTACAGTATTTTTTATGTACTTTTTATGAACAACATTGGAGATACCTAGGGGGACACACTGTGCTTGATGAAACCCTTCTCTTAAAAGTCCTCCAGAATTAATAACTACTCGCAAAGATTAATAGGGTCCATTCGATATACATTATAAGATATTGGAGTGGTCCTATGATGTAAGTTGATACAAAACCCATATTCCCGCCTCAGATGTAGTCCCAGAACATCCTCCGATAAGATCTGCATGAAATCCTCCACAAATGAAGGAATCTAACTTCTTAAAGAGCCACCTTCACCAAGGGATATAATTTCCAACTGATGGGTCATGGGATATAGCCTCTTGCTGGTAGAACCCACTCATTCGTCCATGTGATACCTCCCTTCCATAATGGAGAATCTCATCTCATTAGTACGTAGGCATCTGACCCACCTCTGGTGAAAGTCAATTCGGGATCATTCCCTAGAAAACTCATCCATACCCAGGATTATGTCCTACGGTTCCTTCTATATGGCCAAAAGTTACTTTGTTAAACAATCTCCACTCATCGATAGCATGCACTACCAGAAGGTAAATGATATAGGTAAAGCATTACCTGTATGAAACTCAAGAAAAATATCCTTGGGTAGATCCTCTAATAAGAGATTCATCTCTAAAAATAATAGTATAGAGATTAATAAATGAATGGAATCTATATCTACTAATACTAAAAATAGATTAGAATAAACATAGATCATACCTCTAATTATCTCATGTACTACTATGTCATAATCCTCAAAATCCTAAAACTATTCATGACATCGATCACCAACACACTAATCCTATCATGGGATAACTAGTGGTGGGGTGGAATGATATCCTGTCATTATCAACCAACAATAACTCTTCCTAATCTTCTTTTATCTACAGCACCCTTGGGACCTCCTTTCCCTTGCGTGGGAGATACCGAATAAAGATGATGTCTCTTACATGGATGTCTATTAGTTGTTTACATGTTCCCCTCTGTAACGCCCTGACCCTAGTTACCAAGAGTCGGTGTATTATTACATAACATTGGCATGATCACAAGAAAGATCAAATCTCGAAAGACCGATTGGTTTAGTAGCCTTGGAAACACTAGATATATTCATAAGTCTTACATTACATCATAAAATGAAAAACTACTAAAACAACATATTGTCTCCATAATCCACGCTCATATCCCCACATAATATCCCTGCAGGTCATTCATAATTTACTTCTTCACTTCCTGGGAAAAATAAAACATAGAAAAGGGGTGAGCTCAAATACCTAGTAAGGATAAAAATATAGCGGAAACTTTCATAAATAAGAAAAAACATTTAAGGTAATGTATAACTAAAACACAAGCCTTTCAAACATGAAATTTCAACATGGTATGGAATAAATAAAATGAAATAATGCCATTTACTTATTCACATGGATATTCTACTAATCGAATAATCACATGAAAAATCAATAACCACTTTCATAATGATTGAATGCATAATGCAGAACTTTAATTTCTTTGTCAAGGCCTCATCCCAAGACCTTGGGGCTAACTGTAACCGGAACCCAACCCGGAGTGCCTCTAATAACCGGACACCAACCCAGAGTGCCTCTAATAACCGGAGACCAAACTGAAGTTCCTCTAATAACCGGAGACCAAACCAGAGTTCCTCTAATAACCGGAGACCAAACCGGAGGGCTTACTTTTACCGGTCCCCAACCCGGAACATACTTGTCTAACACATTCATCTAAATGAAAGGTTGAAATATAACATAAACATTCGGATTAAAAATAACTTATGAAATTTCAATACTCTAAACAAAAACCATGAGTTACATAAGAATAAATTATCCACAGTCAAAAATATCACAAAACCTTCAATAAAATATGGATGTTTTGTATCATAATAAATCAACTTCAAATAAGCTTAAAATCCATCAAAGGATGTTGACATAGATGAAAGAAAGTCTATTTTAGAAAAATATCTCTTTCTATTTGAAATAATTTAAGAGTCTTATATTTATGAAATATAACCTTTTTTTGAAAATATTATTATTATCTTGTAAGGGAAGCTTCGACGAGTTTATAATGGCATAAAATAGCCACACCCACCGTATAAGATAAAAAAACATTCTTACCTTAATTTTGTCGAAAAGGTTAAAAAGCACCTTGTTTGGAAAACGACGGAAAGATTACTTTATAAACCTCTTATAAAAAGTCAAAAAAGGGTATAAATGACTTTAAACCATATTCTAGTAAATAGTAAAAATGTTTTGAAGTTCATTTTTAAGAAACATGGATGTGGATGATAAAGAGATCCCAGTAGATTATTACGTATAAACGACCTCGGATAATGAAGAGATTGTGAAATAAACCTTACCAATTTGGTAACTTATGAAACATACAACCCATGAAAGAGGTATCATACAATGAATATGTAAATACACATAAATTAGAGTGTATTACACAAATAATATAATTATGGGCAGTACATACACCACACAAATGGTGATGGTGGCAATATGGCATGAATCTCACGGAAATAAGGAGTGAGATGAAAACCCCTTACCTTGTACTTTTCCTTGGTTGGGGTAGTTTAACCTCCTTTATAATGGTGAAATAATTGTTATTAAATTATACAAGAATCATATACATTAATATGAAATAATATATGATCTTTTAATTTTGATTTGATAATAATATCTTAGTATTATCATTGTTTCGGGTGTTAACTTGTTTTCTTTTATATGCTTTGTTACGTAAGCCATGTTTGTAATGGATAGGATGTATATTATTCATATCCAGAATGATATCAAGTCCTTATACATCATTTTTAAATCATCAAATGATAATTATACTTGAATGGATACGATGGAGAATGAATCTCGTCGCGTTCGTGGAGACGGTAGTCCGTACGTACGCACGAGCGACAATATCATTCTTTTGATATTAAAATAATATATAAATGGATGGTATATCATATATACAGAATCATTAAGATGTTATATTTATTATTTACATGAGTTACACATCATTATTATACCCAAACAAATAATATTATATTGAATAACAATTACACCACGACGTGGAGACGGTAAGCCGTACGTACGCACGTATGGTGACATGTTATTCAAAGGGTGGATAGAATACTGAATATGGTTGTACCATATTTATAATAACATCACAGTATATATATGATACTGGAGTTATTATTTTATAATGGTAACAAAAAAGGAAGAAGAAGTGGAAGAAGAAAGGAACTTGGAAAAAGGGTGGTGAAATCATTACCTCTTCTTCGGGTTCTTCCTTTTGATTTGATCAAAAGGGCTCCATAGGGTGGCTTTCTGATCAAACTAAGTCCCCTAGGTTGTAGTGAGGGATGTTGGGAGAGTATTTGGGCAGAGTTTGGTCGAACAAAAAGGCTTTGATGGTGTGAATAAATGAGAAGGAGGTGTGCCCTTTTATAAGAGGGGTGAGGGGCACTTTTGGAAAAGCTAGAGATATTAGTTTATAATAAATTCACATTCGGTATCCAATGGCTCCAAAGTTGATTATTCAAAGGTTAAGGTGGGTATGGGTCGAAAACAACTCAACCAATAGAATTTAGACAGGTGTGGGTACTTATATTAACCTTATCTTTAAGTATTAACTCTAAGTTAATTAGTTTCACTTTTACAATGTATCTTTGTATTTTTATATAATATGGTTAATAAACATACTATATACATCAAAAAGACCCCAAAGTGGTCCATTAATGATTAACCTATCATGATATAAGTCTCTTGGACGAACCATAGATTTTTAGGAATTTAATATCAATTATTAATATAATATTTGTTTTAAGAACTCTTTTATGTCAATTTTGACACTATTCTATAGTTGATTTTTTTGAAACTCATAACAGATTGATTACTTCGAAATAATTAAATTAAATCAATCCTAATATATTATATTATCCTATAAAATTAGTTTAATTCATTAAAAGTTTCATATTATATTTATTTGGGTATTTATAATATCAATTATTTTAATTGTTCACTATTATAGTAATTACTACATCATCATTGTGTCATAAATAAATTATATTATTTAATGTCTAAAAATTATAAATAAAATATAATTATGTAGGAAATCTTTTTATATTTCTAATTAATATTTATAATCTAAAATCCAACATATATAACCTTATGTAAGTAATTGTTTTGCTAAAAGATATATGCTTGTGTCATTTTTGTATTCATTTTAACTTAATTAAAAAAAATGTCCCTATCACCTACAAGTGGCACCATGGGGTCCCAAAATCGACCCAAAGATGCCTATGGTCGAACATGTATGAAACAATAAGTCTAGGACACATTTTAGGGTAATTTAGTATTATTATAATATTATTTTTTAACCCTTAGTTACCAGATTTACCCTTAACCATGGTAAATAAAATATTTACCACAGTAATTATTCAAGATGTCTAAAAATAAAAGTTACCTATTTACACAATTTTTAAATCCTGATTCTAAATATGGAATCCATTTTTCTAAATTCAAAACACAAAAGTGGCAGAAATTAATTTAAAATTAATTCTCGCTGCCAAAACAAAAAGCGTGTTTTTAAGAGATAATAACTATCAAAAGATTGACACTTGTTTATGTTCGGTTTAATTGAAAAATTATGTCCAATGACCAACATTATATTAAATGGTAAAAATAAATTCTAAATATACTTTAAAACCACTCAAATTCATAATTTATCACTATTAATTATTTTGATTAAAAAAATTGTTTTTAATTAAAATTTTGTGATTTTCACTATTCATTAAAAATGGTTCACTATTAAAAGTTGGTAAAAGTGCAATACTGAAAATGAATTTGTTCTTAAATTATGTCTAAGAAACTCATAATATGGATTATAAAATTATAAGGATTATATAAAGTTTAAAATTTAGTTAATACTATTCATAACCTCTTTTGAACGGCTTATTTGGTAAGTCATAGTGTACTTGAACTCAGTGTTTCATGTAGTGCAAGTTATTGTATTATTTTGAAGGAATAACACACTATGAAATCTTGGGCTGTTAAATTCTCCCCTCCTTCAAAAATTGCGTCCTCGCAATTTGAAATTGTTTTGCAAAAATAAAAGGTTGAAAATAGAAAATATATTTGTGGGAAAACCCACATTGGAAATTGGGTTACTAAATTTTAGTCTTAATATAAGGAAAAGAGAAATCAAAGGGTCACCACCAAATTATGATCTCGATTAGGAGAACATTTGTGGCAATTAGAGACATATAATTGGAGGAAAAACATAAATATTTATAGGTAGTGATTGAGGTCATCAATCACAAACAAGTGTAAAATTGAGGTCCTTAAATTCATCAATCTACGATGTTTTGAAATACCATCGGTTCAACAAAACATAGGGTATTAGGATAACACATTTTTGACGTTTCAAAATATCTTAGTTGAAATCCCACATCGAAAAATGAATTAATGAGTCCTCTATTCAAAATAAAGATTGGAAAGTATGAAGATTACCGAAAATAACACATACTGGGGTTCCATGTAGGAAAATATGGATATGGAAGAAAAATATAACCATCAATTATCTGATGGAGAGTGGTAGAGAACATGGCTATGAAAAGGCCAAAAATCCCAAAGCCATAAATTAGTGATTATTTAAGGTGCCATATAGGACAACATTTTTGTTCTAAGTTCCTTTTATTAATGTTGAGGAATTTATTTATGAGATTGGATAAGATCATAAGTAGATATACTTACTTTATAATTAGAGTTTTATCCATTAATAAATTTCTACCACAAACTCATCTTTCACTCTAAAAGATAATAGAACGTAAAAAAATTCTATTTATACTATTCATACAGGGTTCCAAAATAAATGAATTTATAATTCATCTACCAGATCTTTTAAAAAAACTACATTATTTAATCCAGGACATCTCGTGGGCCAGTGGTAGGTGATACACCCTTGTCGCCCTTCGGTTGTGGGTTCAAGTCTCGCAGCCTTGCCGGACGCGACGGGTTGTCGCCCGACCTCCGGGTTGTCCTTTTATGGCAATCCAAAATAATCCAAACTAGAACTATCCAAAATAATTCTGTCCAAACTCACAGTACAACATTTATAAGGAAGGTAAACATAATGTAGATCCTTTTTACCCCGTAATAGCATATAAATACCTTCATCATGTATTCTTTTAATACACTGAAACATCCTGAATTACCATATTCCTTATTGATTACATTCATGCTCCCTTATTCCGTATAGAATGCTGGATATACTTCATCAATCCAAAAAAATGTTTTAAACCCCAACAATGATGGAATATACAAATCATTAATCAGTTTCAAGGTAGTCAGGAATATTCAATATAATTTATCCAAAACAATCATGTATTATTCCAAAATAACTACCTCGATATCAGAACTATATTATGGTTTATCATTCTCTCAACCATATATTTTCCAAAAATTTATCCTGCTATTGAGTCACTTTTATTTGTTCCACACAATCTCAAGTCCCTAATGAAATAGTACTGCAGTACAATCCTTATATACTCCATAATTATTATAACAAGTACATTTTTGATACAACACTCAATTCACATAATCAACATAAGAACTCTAATCATTCCTCTTCATCTGTGGTAGTATCATAACTTGATTATTATCCAATAGCATCATTTGCGGCATAGTCTGATGACTGGGACATAGGTTCGCGTAGTTTCCAAACTCCTTGAAAATGAAGCATTGTACATTTGAAACCATTTTCTTACCCTTGCAGTCACGTACTTTGTGCCCTTTTCCTCCACACTTATAACAAACTCCCATTCCTTTTAGACAAGTTCTAGGGTGTTTCTTCCCACAGTTATCACATATGGGAAAATTCTTATTTTCTCTCTTCCCTTTATCCATCGTTCTCTCTTCCAACCTTTTCTTCTCTTGCTTCCCTTCAAAGACATATGACTCAGTAAAAATTTTACTTATCTTATCAACACATGATATTGTTTCTTCATATGATGATAATACATGGGAGACTATTTCTCTTAAAAATTCTGGCTTAATACCATGAAAGATATGATCCTTCTTTATATTTGGATCATGTGCATTGCTGGAGTTCTCATTCCTTCTACTGGGCGCTATTTCTAAACAATGGAATACACTAGATTAGTTTATGAATAACAATACCTAATCCCAAACATGTGAAACACATAACATAAATTAAATAGTTTATGGATATAATCCATAATCATAAAAATGTCTCTTTTGAGGAAGTATATACTCATAAACCCATAATAATGATTTGTAAAGAAAATGAGAGTTATCCTAAGCATATCCCCCGGGAGTGTCGTAACCAAGAGTGCAGCAAGGCCCATTGTCGTGCACCTGTTCCCGTTCGAGTCTAGCTCAAAGCGGTGTTTTCGGGTTTTACCCCTAGGTACATATTTCCCAGAGCTGCCTCTACCTGCTCGTATCCAGACAGGGATGTATTGCTCGGAAAACTCACAAAATCTCTACAATACCAAAATTCTAGGAAGTTCTTCTATATTAATCCTCAAAGTTCATCTTAGGTCTACGTGCTCTAATAAGAGTTTATCTAAATCTAGCTTCTAATGTTTGTACAAAACTTCCTCTGATACCAACTGTAACGCCCCGACCCCAGTTACTCAGAGTCGGTGCATTATTACATAACATTGTCATGATCACAAGAAAGATCAAATCTCGAAATACCGATTGGTTTAGTAGCCTTGGAAACACTTGATATATTCATAAGTCTTACATTACATCCTAAAATGAAAAACTACTACAACAACATATTGTCTCCATAATCCACACTCATATCCTCACATAATATCCCTGCAGGTCATTCATAATTTACTTCTTCACTTCCTGGGAAAAATAAAACACAGAAAAGGGGTGAGCTCAAATGCCCAGTAAGAATAACAATATAGCGGAAACATTCATAAATAAGAATAAACATTTAAGGCAATGTATAACTAAAACAAAAGCCTTTCAAACTTGAACTTTCAACATGGTATGGCATAAATAAAATGAAATAATTCCATTTACTTATTCACATGGATATTCTACTAATCGAATAATCACATGAAAAATAAATAACCACTTTCATAATGATTGAATGCATAATGCTGAACATTAATTTCTTTGTCAAGGCCTCGTCCCAAGACCTTGGGGCTAACTGTAACTGGAACCCAACCCGGAGTGCCTCTAATAACCGGACACCAACCCGGAGTTCCTCTAATAACCGAAGACCAAACCAGAGTTCCTATAATAATCGGAGACCAAACCGGAGTTCCTCTAACAACCGAAGACCAAACCGGAGGGCTTACTTTTACCGATCCCCAACCCGGAACATACTTGTCTAACACATTCATCTAAATGAAAGGTTGAAATATAACATAAACATTCGGATTAAAAATAACTTATGAAATGTCAATACTCTAAACAAAAACCATGAGTTACATAAGAATAACTTATCCACAGTCAAAAATATCACAAAACCATCAATAAAATATGGATGTTTTGTATCATAATAAATCTACTTCAAATAAGCTTAAAATCCATCAAAGGATGTTGACATAGATGAAATAAAGACTGTTTTAGAAAAATATCTCTTTCTATTTGAAATCATTTAAGAGTCTTATATTTATGAAATAAAACCTTTTTTTTGAAAATATTCTTATTATCTTGTAAGGGAAGCTTCGACGAGTTTATAACGGCAGAAAATAGCCACACCCGCCGTATAAGTTAAAAAAACATTCTTACCTTAATTTTGTCGAAAAGGTTAAAAAGCACCTTGTTTGGAAAACGACGAAAAGATTCCTTTATAAACCTCTTATAAAAAGTCAAACAAGGGTATAAATGAATTTAACCCATATTATAGTAAATAGTAAAAATGTTTTGAAATTCATTTTTAAGAAACATGGATGTGGATGATAAAGAGTTCCCAGTAGATTATTACGTATAAACAACCTCGGATAATGAAGAGATTGTGAAATAACCCTTACCAATTTGGTAACTTATGAAACATGCAACCCATGAAAGAGGTATCATACAATTAATATGTAAATACACATAAATAAGAGTGTATTACACAAAGAATATAATTATGGGCAGTACATACACCACACAAAAGGTGATGGTGGAAATATGGCATGAATTTCACGGAAATAAGGAGTGAGATGAAAACCCCTTACCTTGTACTTTTCCTTGTTTGGGGTAGGTTAACCTCCTGTATAATGGTGAAATAATTTTTATTAAAATATACAAGAATCATATACATTAATATGATATCATATATGATCTTTTAATTTTGATTTGATAATAATATCTTAGTATTATCGTTGTTTCGGGTGTTAACTTACTTGTTTTATTTTATATTCTTTGTTATGTAAGCCATGTTTGTAATGGATATGTTGTCTATTATTAATATCCATAATGATATCAAGTCCTTAAATATCATTTTTAAATCATCAAATGATAATTATACTTGAATGGATATGGTGGAGAATGAATCTTGTCGCGTTCGTGGAGACGGTAGTCCGTACGTACGCACGAGCGACAATATCATTATTTTGATATTAAAATAATATATAAATGGATGGTATATCATATATAAAGAATAATTAACATGTTATATTTATTATTGACATGAGTTACACATCATTATTATACACATCCAAATAACATTATATTGAATAACAATTACACCACGACGTGGAGACGATAAGCCATACGTATGCACGTATGGTGACATGTTATTCAAAGGGTGGATAGAATACTAAGTATGGTTGTACCATATTTATAATAACATCACAGTATATATATGATACTGGAGTTATTATTTTATAATGGTAACAACAAAGGAAGAAGAAGTGGATAAAGAAAGGAACTTGGGAAAAGGGTGGTGAAATCATTACCTCTTCTTCGGGTTCTTACTTTTGATTTGATCAAAAGGGCCCCATAGGTTGGCTTTCTGATCAAACTAAGGCCCCTAGGCTGTAGTCAGGGATGTTGGGAGAGTATTTGGGCAGATTTTGGCCGAACCAAAAGGCTTTGATGGTGTGAAGAAATGAGAAGGAGGTGTGCCCTTTTATAAGAGGGGTGAGGGGCACTTTTGGAAAAGCTAGACATATTAGTTTATAATAAATTCATATTCGGTTTCCAATGGATAAAAAGTTTATTATTCAAAGGTTAAGGTGGGGATGGGTCTAAAACAACTCAACCAATAGAATTTAGACAGATTTGGGTACTTATATTAACCTTATCTTTAAGTATTAACTCTAAGTTAATTAGTTTCACTTTTATAATGTCTCTTTGTATTTTTATATAATATGGTTAATAAACTTACTATATACATCCAAGAGACCCCCAAGTGGTACACTAATGATGAACCTATCATGATATAAGTCTCTTGGCCGAACCTTATAATTTTAGGAATTTAATATCAATTAATAATATAATATTTGTTTTAAGAACTCTTTTATGTCAATTTTGACACTATTCAATAGTTGATTTTTGTGAAACTCATAAAAGATTTATTACTTCGAACAAAGTCAATTAAATCAATCCTAATATATCATATTATCCTATAAAATTAGTTTAATTCATTAAAAGTTTCATATTATATTTATTTGGGTATTTATAATATCAATTATTTTAATTTTTCACTATTATAGTAATTACTACATCATCATTGTGTCATAGATAAATTATATTATATAATGTCTAAAAATTATAAATAAAATATAATTATGTAGGAAATCGTTTTATCTTTCTAATTAATATTTATAATTCAAAATCCAACATACATAACCTTATGTAATAATTGTTTTTCTAAAATATATATGCTTGTGTCATTTTTGTATTCATTTTAACTTAATTAAAAAAAGTGTCCCTATCACCTACATGTGGCACCATGGGGTCCCAAATCGACCCAAAGATGCCTATTGTCGAACATGAATCAACCAATAAGGCTAGGAAACGTTTTAGGGTAATTTAGTATTATTATAATATTATTTTTTAACCCTTAGTTACCAGATTTACCCTTAACCGTGGTAAATAAAATATTTACCATAGTAATTATTCAAAATGTCTAAAAATAAAAGTTACCTATTTACAAAATTTGGACATCCTTATTCCAAATATGGAATCCATTTTTCTACATTCAAAACACAGAAGTGGCAGAAATTAATTTAAAATTAATTCCCGCTGCCAAAACAAAAAGCGTGTTTTTAAGAGATAATAACTATCAAAAGATTGACAATTGTTTATGTTCGGTTTAATTGTAAAATTATGTCCAATGACCAAAATTATATTAAATGGTTAAAATATATTATAAATATACTTTAAAACCACTCAAATTCATAATTTATAACTATTAATTATTTTGATTAAAAAATTTGTTTTTAATTAAAATTTAGTAATTTTCACTATTCATCAAAATATTAATGTTATCCGAAAAGTACCAAAATTTCACCTTAGGCTAAATTCGATATTCTGAATCCAAAAATGAAGTCCATTTTGAAATATAAAATATATATAATTTCAAAAAGTATGTATTACTATTCATAAAGACTAGTTTGATTGGTTGTGGTGTGTGTTGGAACACGAAGTTGCGTACAACACACACTAATGTATTATTCAAAGGAAAGAGTACCGTGGAAGCTTGGGATGTTTCATTTTAAAATTTTTTTGATGTCCCTATTTAGTCAAAAAGTTTAAAATATTGTATTTAAAAAGGGTTCACTATTAAAAGTTGGTAAAAGTGCAATACTGAAAATGAATTTGTTCTTACATTATGTCTAAGAAACTCATAATATGGATTCTAAAATTATAAGGATTATATAATGTTTAAAATTTAGTTAATACTATTAATAACCTCTTTTGAACGGCTTTTTTGGTAAGTCATAGTGTGCTTGAACTCAGTGTTGCGTGTAGTTCATGTTATTGTATTATTTTGAAGAAATAATACACTATGAAATCTTGGGGTGTTACACCCTCTATGCGTCTGATTAGGAATTCATGCACTCTATTACCACGTTATTTCAAGCATATAAGCACCACGATTGGGCTTACCTGGTCCTTTTCATGGTCCTTTTGATGCACAAGCATGCATCTGAGTCTGATCTCGATATGATATCCTATGTTGAGATCCTACTGATAGGTGCCAACTAGCTGTTGTAGATGAATCAACTATGTGACACCCACTAAAATCTCTAGCTCTATAAAGTCCCTCTAATAAGAAACTCTATGTTACAAGTTCCATCACAAACTCCTCAACATCGGTTGTAATGTAAAATGGTACCATAATAGCACATATCTCTTGGTAATGTCCATGATCAAATTTCCATCCTCCAAATAATAAATCCTAAATTATATCAAGGAAATAATGTGTAAGGACTTTGAATCTTATTTCATACTCAACCATTTTCATCCCAAAAAAGTACATCTCCACAATCTCATGAATCTAAACTGAGCACAAATAGAAGGGATAGTACTCCTCATAGAATAGTAGTTGGAAGTCAGCCTATAGGAGTGTCGGATCATTGTGCTTCTGGGTAACAAGACTCCACCAACACCCAATTAATCCATTGTAAAGGATATCTAAAAGTGAAATCAATAGATTTATTGGTGTCAGGATGATCCAAAAAACACAGAACACGTACTCTATCTAATCCTCTACTTCTAGTGGATCTGGCTCATCACAAACCACAGTGGCCACTAATGTTGGGACTCAAAGAGGGAGATAAAATTGTACACATCCTCAGAATGCTCTTCTAGGATAATATTTTTCTCGATAGGTGGTGGTGATGATAAATTCCCACCTTGTGAAAGAATCTCATAGGATGGACCCTTAATTGAGGACTTATAACTCATCAGATCACATCCACAATTCAGAACTGTTATCCTAGTTGGATTTCATTGTGGAGGAATCCTGAAAATTTAACCAAGTTGTACCTTGGTCAGATGACACACACACACACACATATATATATATATATATAAATGGGGATCTAACTCAATAAGTACAAAAAAAATACTAAATCATATTTGTTTTAGGTACCATTAATCATCACAACCAATGTCTTTATATACTGAGTTGGAAAGAAGGTTGTTAAGGTCTTACTGAATGGATACGTCAACAAACCGTACCATATCATGATTCCCTAACTAGAGAGACACACTGGAGACACTTTGACATTGTTTTACTAAATCCATTTCAAATCATTGTAATGGGACTTCACCAAAAAAATCTCAAGGAATGAAATAATTTCATTCAAACTGTTACGCCCCAACCCTCACTGGTACTTGATCGATAACTACCCCAATCCCTCCAAAATTGGCCTCGGGTGGTGACAAGCACTGAAAGACATATCCTAAAATGGGGGCCATGTCCTATATACCTATACACAAAAATCCTATCATATAAATGAATATGTTCATATGAATGATAATAGAAATATTCAATAACTCCAATATAAACTGTGAATGAAAAACTCTAGGGTGTACAAGATAAAGATAGTGAAAACTAAAAGTAAAGGGGAAAAATACATTCTTCGACATAAATATATCCCAACCTAAAAAAACTAGAATGTAAACCATTGAGAGAGAATATATTTGGATATCTATGATATGACCACCATATATGGTCCAAAACACAAAGTATCTCTAATATCCTATTTAGTCACTATCGACCTATCAGTTGTCTTCATATGACAAGAAATGTGAAGTAAGAGCCCATAAAGGGGTGAGTATATGCATATAAGGTCAGTGACTAAATCCAAAAAAATGGATATAGATTTAAATATATGAGCAGAAATAATAAACCCAGATAAGGGAGAAATGGGAAATATATCTCATATCCCAGCCTAGAAAAAAGAGTCTCTAACAATTCCAAAAGTCCATAAATGATTCCCATCATTTTGCATGTCTTCAAAAAAGAAAACATTAAAATAAATCCATACTTCATTGTTGTCCTATATAGTCAAGGGGAATCAACATCTAGGTTGAGGAACCATGGCCTGGTACAATAGGAGGGTTCCGCTAAATTGATATATAGAGGACTTATACCCTATTCCAATAGGAGGGTTCCACTCTAATAGTTGATAAAGGACCAATCGCCTACCCAATATGAGGATTCCACTCTAATGATTGATAGAGGAATCATTCCATCACCAAAAGGAGGGTTCCACTCTAATGATTTATAAAGGACCCATCCCGAGCCGATGTGGATGGTCCCACACTGAAATATAGATGAACAATGCTCTATCCCTCTAGTAGGGTTCAACTTTTCTAAGTAATTATAGGACCTATTCCCTAATCCAATAGGAGGGTTACACTCTCTGATTATATAGGAACAGTTACCTAACTCTATAGGAGGGTCCCACTCTAATAGAAAATAGAGGACCTTTTCCCAGCCCAACCGGAGGGTTCCAATCTAAAATATGGAGGACCTATTCTATGTCTCGGCTATAGGGTTCCATTCTAAAATCCTATGGTGATTCTGTATGATTACTAACATTGTTAAGTGTTATCTAAATAAGAAATAAAATAGAAAATCTCCCAAACTATCTCAAAATCCACACTGGAGGGAACCATCATGTTCTATATGTAATGAAACTTAGTATAATCTTCTTATAGGCCAAAATATGACTTCAAACAAAGAAGGTACGATATATTGATGTTTGTTTAAAAGGAACTAAGGTGTAAAGAGCATGTGAGAGTACCCACATGGCATGAAATCCCCCTATATCATTAGGATATATCCCTGTAGGTACATGAATCACAAACAATGTAGCACTACATAGTTGGTAGGGAGTCTACATGGCATGGCTAAGCCACCCAGTTTCCCTGACCGTGCACCATGGTCATGTCCAATTACTTCATTTCATGACCATGTGTGCCTAGTTTTGTCTTTACACATAGTTTTCTGCATGTGTTATCCATGACATGGATCGACCACCTGAGAAAGTGGTACAAAACATGTAGGAGGGATATATATTATTCTATACTTATAATTTTCCAAACCCTTATCTGTCGTAGCACAGGTTTTACATTCTACGTGCTCATTAAACTATACGGTGTGTAGCCAATCATTTTTTTAAAAAACTTATGTATGAATTCGACTCACTAGATCAGACTTCACCTCTTTGAATATATCCTCATATCCTTCTAAACATAGCGAATCCTGTCAATTCTCATCATTTCCATCCATTTTATGGCCAAAAATCAAATCCCTTTGTGGTCCAAAAATTCCATTAATATCTATGCACATAACCTAGGCCACACCCCCTCAGGGTTGGACAATGTTCGTCAAATCGATCAATCAAAAGTCACAATCACCACAAACCCACTCCTGATTTTTTTATCTCATTCTTTTTATGCGATTCTACCATGAATATGGGGGTCTTTTTGGGCTTGGTACCTACAAAAAATGTTGAGTCATGGCTTTATATCCTAATAGTGAAAAACATAAAGAAATCATAGGGGGAACACAAAAAAGGTTAAATGATTATTGGCCAAGTGTTCTTCTTCAACAATCAATCTTGGGGATAATAAATGTGAAGAAATATAATAATTAAATTAAATAGGTACATATGCATGTTCCAAGGTTCAATAATTAGTATAAATCATAAAAGGAAAGATCATGCTCAGAAAATTTAATAAAAATGTCATTGTACAGAATTTTATTGGTCATACCTATAGATTGAATAGCTTTTAATCGAATAATTTCATTACTAATGAATGGAATAAGTCATTGTGCTCTCTCCTCCATGATATGCACTAATCCAGAGATTCAAAGTCATCTAGTATGATTCTCTAATAGAAGGAGGAATAACCCTCCAGGATCCTCTCAAGGTTGATGAGGCTATCTATACAAAAATATCCTTAGTATCCATTTTTATTGAATATATCTATTTAGATAATTTAATGAATTAATTAGATTAATAATTTAATGAATCCACTAAACATACCGCCAACATCTGGCTTATCAGAACACCCCGTGATAACCTATTTAATGTTGTACCTAAGGTAAACATCACGTTATAGACTCAGTTCTGTTATCTAATTTCTATTTTGAGATTATGTTTAAGAGTTATCTCATTTTATTTAAGGAAATTATTATTTTAATATAAAATATATTTAATATTTAAAAAAAATTAATTCTAGGTACAACAGGACTCCGAATTTCATGCCGACTCTTCACCTAATTCAAAAAATATATATAATATTTTGAAATCATAAAATGTAATAAACGGGTATCTACGATAAATAAATATGCATTCCCTTCAAAATAATGGACACTATGCATCTCATGGGTATTTGTTTGTTTATATATATACATACACCATAAATCATTACAGATTCCAACTGACTAACCAGTTTCTAGTTAGTCCAAATACAAAATTTAGGCACCCCATGCACCAGGATCATCCAAATACAAATGTAAAAAATGCAACTTGGTCACAACCATAGTTTAACAGTAACTGTAGTCGTCCCCACATCCTTCCGTGAACATGGAAGGTCCACTGCTTTCAGCTAGATATATGGAAAACTACCTGAGGTCTGGCCTCCTAATGGATGTAAACCAACTACCGACCACTGACCCTACTATTGGTTCCCATTGTCTCTCCTGTTACCTTTGATTGATGTTGAATCCCAACTATAGGATTCTAGAACCACTCCAAATTAGACCATCTAATGAATAGTCCACCACTGTCCTTGGATTTCGTCAATCTATGAAAGAATCCTTTAGAACATCTCTTGATGACCCATCTGGCAGGTTGATCGACATTCTTTTAGAACCCAATCACACTAGGTCCGAACATGGATCCGTTTTCAACACTAGAAGAGTAAAAATGAATAAACGCTCATTGGTGGCCTACCTAAATCAATGTCCTAACCATCCTCCTGAGATTCATCAAGGCCCCACTTCTTTCTAACTAAATTGTCAATTTTCAGCTCACCTAATGTCATCATACATCTCGAATAAGACTAATCTATCACGTTTTTAACATGTATCAGAAAATAATTCAATCCCTACAATAATTATTATTACCTAAATATGTTTACATTTACCCTAAATGTGAGATGCAAACCATCCTCTAAATGCCTCACCCATGTGATATCATTGCCCAACACAGTAGTTGAAAATCACGATAGCTCTGTGAAAGTAATTATATATTCCATCACAAAACTGTAACCATAATGGTGATTTATGAAATCACATACACTATTCACCCTCAACATCTCAAAAAATATGTTCATGAAGAACCTCACATTGATGTCCTTCCAAGCTAGTAACTTGGGTCTACCTGCCTAAACCTATACATCCCAACAATGCTTTTCCATTTCTCTGGTCATGTACACCTCCATATTCACCCTCCACCATGGGTGTGTCTCAAACTGATCATGGATGGTATAGAAAAACTCGATCCAGTTCTATACCACCCATTTTACATCCTCACCCTCACATAGTTGTGGGTGATGTGACTGGAATAGTAGAGTCAGGTATTTCATTGATGGAACGACTCCCTGAGATCCACTTTAGATGCCATGTATAACTCAAACTGAGGTCTCACTAAACTTATCATCTATATATGGCTCTATTTCTTCCTTAAAAGGCTAAATTTCCTATAATAGAGAATGTACTTATGGATCATGATCATCTTGAAACTCTGAAGCCTCATCCCAACCCCAAAAGGTTTTATCTCTTGCTTTCTCTTACGACAACATATCTACACACTAGAGATGCTCCATCACAGTCTATTTAGGTGTAATAATAGTGAATATATATAAAAATGGTCAAAAATCATTAATAGTATATAAACAAATATCATAGATAGGGAAAGGTGTTATTGGAAGTGAATCACTCCACATTTACACTCTACTTTACCACGTCCCATGACATCCAACCTCATATAACCTTACACACCCATATCATGGTCAGGTATAAAGTATAATCTATTCTCACATCCACCTTCCTACTTACATTATAGTAAGATATCAAGTCTCATCCAACATCATGGACCCTTACCTACCCACATCATAGTCATCCATCAAATATCATGTATCGGGTAGTTGAGTAGAATGCAACAAAATAGTCTTTATAGAAAAATGTTGTTTAACTTCATTGATGAATCATTAAACCACCCACCACCATTAATCATCCCTTTTAACCCTTATTAGGTCCAGTCCTATATATCACATGCATAGAGAGTCACACAAAAATATCATTAGAACCACATACTTGGGATGGATGGGTAGAATTCCACTAAAAGATACTAAGCCTGAAAGAACTATTTAGCATCATTTGTTGAAACTTTAAACAACCCAATCCCTCTTAACACATTCCATATTCACAATAACAATCACAAGAAAAACACATCATATGTGACTAGGTTCCCCCAATGATGTGTAATCAAACCTACCTTTCTATTCATGTTCAAGGGTTAAAATCCACATAATAGATAATTATCAAACACATGTGTTACCCTAGAGGTCGAATTAGAATCAGATTTAAAAACATATAGAAGATCATAAATTTACCCCCTAGCAGATTGGCCAATCCTCTGTTCATGGGGATTCATGCACCCAAACACAAGCTATATACCTAGTTCTGAATAAATCCTATTATGTATCCTACCATAACCTAAAAAGTAAGAATAAATAATCTAAATTTAAAAATTAATATTATTTTTACCCACCAAACATGGTTAAGATTTATTCCCAGGTCTTGTGATCGAGTGAGGTAACATAGACAAGAACCCACTCTGATACCATTTATAGTGACCCAACCTAGATTCTAGTTTAAAACTAAGAATTTATCAGGTTAAACAGTTGGACTTAGACACCACTATCTATATTCCAAAGGATGCTGACTTGTAGTGAGGGTTTTAAGAGGTGGATTTAAGGATACTATAACCTTAGTTGGTGATAATGATAATGGCCCATAGATAAATATAGCATTTAAAGAAAAAAAATTATTAGAGGAAGAAAAAACTATATAGTAGAATAAATAATAATCATATCCAAAAAAGAAATAATAGAAAAAAATACCATTTGTAGTATCAGAAGAATTTTATAATAGTTCATACAGTGTAATAGCCAAGAAGGGGCTCCCATGATAGATCATCTTCAAAAAATATATAAAGAATACTGAAAAAAAAGGAAACTCGGGCTAATTCAAGAACTACCAATGTCCTTTATATCAATCCCACACAAAAGGTAAAACTCTTATCACTATAGTCTAGCTCTTAAGACTTAATCCTTACATGATATCAAAAATCATATTGCTAACACACATCCCAATGGGAAATTATAGGTTATTAGTTTGAACTTTATAATCAACCATTAATTTGTTCTTATCTTACATCCATAATTATGCATGTGTATACTAAATATTAATAAAATAGTAATTCACACACATTTAATATAACACCCACTTCACTTCTTCTCAATATCCATAATGATGTGTTCTACCTACTTTTACCATCAGCATCATAAGGTTGAGAATGTGATCTGAATATATATATGGCATATATAATGAGTCTATATATATATTTGCAGAGGTTAGGATCTATGGTTTAGCACCCAAGGAATCCCCTGATGAAAGAATGAACAAGTTGAACCCTCAGTTTACACCCAAAAAAATATAACTAGAACATTGGTCCATGATTCAAAAATATGGCACCCAAACGACAAGGCTAAATAATTAGTAGTTTTTCCTAGAAACCCTTGTTTAGAAATTCATTATCTTCTTAAAGCTTAACATCCTAAGGAATAGTGAGATCGGTCCATCAATTGTAATCTCCATTGACTCAAAGCCTAACATCCAGATGCATGATGATATTCATCCTCCCATGTCTTGGCCCAATCGCCTCAGGCATCACGAAGAGCGTCACCCCCCAACTGAGAATCTCATCACTGTCAGCTGATATTCCATCACCATCTAGATGGAATTATATAATGATCAACCAAATATATGATATGGTCAACACCATCACCAATGAAAAATATTTTATTAGATCCTCCACCCACAATGAGTGCTCAACACCACCTCTGTCAGACTCCTAACTATGTGCACATGACTCCAATGACATGAAATCCAAAAAATTGTGAGAATAAATTACCAAACATCCTAAGATAGTTCATATAGTTCCCCCTTACCATGTGAAAATTTCAGTAAATCTGGATTGTTAACAACATCATATTTTTTTTGATAGAGAATCCCTCACTTGATAACATTGTCACCTCAATTCCCGATGACCAAGTCGCCTTAAACTACTAATCATCATCACCACAAATATATCAAGTTAATTTTAAGCGGATGAATTATGTTTCCTTTATCCATGTTATCTACATCACCTCAATCCTTGGACAAGATCATTACATTCCCATGTAGTCGTTCATATCAATATAATAATAAATTAATTCAAAATAAACACCGTACGTAATATTCCCATATAAGTTCAAGACCATTACCCAGATTTACCAATTGTAGTGTAGAATGAGCATTACCATAAGAATATAACATCATAAATTGAAAACAATAAATATAAAATTATTCTATTGGGTTCCTGCTTGATCAAACCACATGGAATATTTAGAACACACCACCAAAACATCAGATTAATTAGGGATAAAGCTAGAGACCATGGATATTTTACTAGTAGTTTCTCACCCACCAAATATTTTCCTCTTAATCAAACTGAATGGGAAGAAATAGTGTTTTAGATTAATTAACTAAAAATAAGGTAAAATCACTAGTGAATATTTACTTCCCCTTATATTGATACAAAAATATAAAATAATCTATTGGACTGATGATGTTTTTGAGACGAACCTGTATCCACCAACAAATCAAATAATGGAATTCCAATGAGGGTGATGGCCGAAATACTTGGTGTGAGAGAAATAGAATAATCAATCCGCTATTTGTAGTGGAAGAAGGAATAAAGAGAGAATATAAAATATAATGAAGTGAGGGATATTTTTATAATTTCACCCAAATAAATGAGATGTACATTTTGGTTGCACAATTGGGCGAATCAATTGCCAACTGTGCAATGCTCACTATCCAAGGACCACAACTGAATGAGCTAGGCACACAGTTTTACAAACCATTAAATACCTGTATTAAGTCACTATATTAAAAATTCTAGATGTACTATAGGTCCATGTTCCCCAACCAAAAAGTTTTTACAAACTGTGATCAATAATACTAGAGGGTAGCATGCTTACTCCTAGGAGGCCACATGATTTATCAATTCCATGCGTCTCTGTCTATGCTTTCTTGAAACTATGTTTCTAGTTTCTGAGGGACTTGAAACTCAACTAAAAACCTGAGGCACTTACACGTCCTTAAACCCCATCTAAAAAGACTTTGGGTTAATCAGGCTCATGGAATTTTGATTTCGAGATCAAGAATATATTTTTTCTAACCATCAAACACCCAAATTCAAATAGCCTTGGAATAGTCATACCCAGTCAAAACTCTGGAAATTACATACATGATGTCCTATTTATTAATTGATAAGTTAAATGAATTTAAAAATAAATAATAATAATGAACCATTAGTTTTAATATTGAGGTTTACAGATTAATGTATTATGTTGGATAACCTGTGCAAACCATATTGGTTTTCAAAAATAGTTAGCGGTAGAGGAATATTATTTTCACTCTTTAATGGATGTAAAGATCTATTAAAAGTGAATTTTAGTGATTTGGGAATAAAATATTTATTTTTCATTTCTTAGATTACGTGATGAATTTGAAATTCATCAAAGAACAACCAAAGGATGAAAGTCTGATTATCGAAAATAAATATATCGTGTATGTATATTTCCATATATTCATAGATATTAAAATAATTCCTCAACTTTTGGAAATGGTTATTAAAAAAATATCATATTACATTCATATACAATGAATCATTTGTACTTTTATATTTTCATAGATTAATATTCTTAGGTCCCATAACAATTTATTTATTATTCACTTGTATTGATCAGGGACATTAATTGCACTCTATAAATATTTATGCTTTTCTTCCACATAAATATTATGAATTTCAACCAATGTTCTCTTAATTAGAACGTTAGTTATTTTTTATATAAAATTAACTTTTTTACAATTCTTTCTCTCTTATTAAGAGGTTATTTTATAAACCCTTTTATGATATGGTTATTTCAACAATGGTATTTCTGATTATGAAACTGTTCATTACTGAGATCATGTTTAAATTGCAGAAAAACTATTTATTTATAGTGGGGAGAAGGTAACAAAAAATTATTTTAAAATAAGAACATTTTTTTTAAATCATGTATAACATTGAACATTAAGATTAAACAACCCATTGAATATATTTAATTAAATATATCATCTTCGATAGCTTACAGAACATCCATCCTTGAGTCTAAATAACCGTAATATAGTATAAGCATACAAACTAGTCATTAAATTAATGGGTATGAATAGTAATAACTAAAATTTTAAAATTAATTTCATCTATTTATTATAAATAACATTATTTTATTAAAAAACGAAATGTTTTATGAAAACTATATTTTTTTCTAAAATGTTGTTTAGTCGTCCATTGTGTACAAAATTTAAACTTAATTTTTTATAATTAGAAAATTCATATAAGAAAATAAAATGAATTTAATTTTTTAATTTATAATATCTATATTATATTTGATTTAATTTATGATATTTTCCAAAAATATTACAGTTTTTTTATCAATAGTGAAAAATATAAAATTTTAATTGAAAATAGCCTTTTCATCTAAATTATTTTTAAAGTAAAATTATGTTTTGAATAGGTTTTAAAGTAAAATTAGTAAAATAATATATCTATTAATCCAATTTATATTTTTTTATTCATTTTCATGTTTAATTTTGATATAAAAACATTGTAATCTTTTGAAAAATTTCTGGTTGAAACCCCTTTCTCATCACATCCGTGAGATTAATTTTAAATTAAAATTTTCATTTTATGTGAATGTAATTTTGAACATTGGATTTCATAAATGGAACCAAAATAATTTATAATTTCTAATAATCTAAACTTAATTTTTAATCAAAATTAATAGTGAAATTAGTAAAAATTATTTACCACAATTAAGGTAAACATGGATTTATAGGGAGTTAAACTAACAAATATAGTGCTAAAATGACCAATATATTATCTAAAATATTTTTTATAAATATAATTATATATATTAATATATATGTCTCTATAATACTCTATTTTATATCAATTTTTAATGGAATAAATATGGGCACGCATTTTTTGTTTCCCCTAATTTCAAGTGTGCCACTCACCTCCCTTATAAAAGACCACCAACACTCATCTATTATTCAAAACATAAATAATTTTTGATTCATCCAATACATTCCAAAATGAATTCCAAAATTTTATTCTCTAATCATTGAAATATTATATTTGGTAGAAATACAACATATGAAGTCTTTTTGTGGAAGCCTAAGGTGGTTACCTAAAGAAGAAGTAATGTTCTTCAACGAGAATTTTTGTATTATTTATCCCCATAACTCCTTCAATTTTTATTAAACAAGGATGATATAATAATTTAAAAAAGTAAATATAATAATATTTTGTTATAATATGTTCATGACCTACAATCTTCACCCCTTTTATCAAAAGTGTTATGAAATAATCATTTCTGTGTACGGAAGACTACCACCTCATGAACTGATGTCATTCGTTTTTCCATTACCACCTATCATGTTTGGGTCTGATGATAGATATAGTGATTATATATTATAGTTATAACATAATTATTCCTCTATATTCATTATTTATTATAATCCTTTTTTACTTTCCATTCTGTATGCCATAATATAATGTCACTCCTGTGTACGGTGGACTACCATCTCACGACACCAAGAGTTTTATTTTTTACTAACTAATTAAATGGAATGAAATAATGATAAATTATATAAATTTAGGTGATATAAATGAAATATTTAATATTATTAAAATATAAAAAATCATTTTATTTCTTATCATTTCACTCACTTAAAGATGAAAACATCATTCGTGTTCGAGTGGAATACCACATTGAAGAAATGATGTGACTCTCTTTTACACACCAAACCACATATATTTTATATATAAGTATATTTAAAAAATTAATATAATGATTATGATATTATTATAATTATGTAAAGGTAAAATATATTTTTACCAATGTTCTATAATCATCATTGAAAAATGGTGATGATACACAAGCATAGGTAGGGCATACCATCTTCATGATTGTATCAGACTTCATTTCTCAAAATTAACATTCATGATTAGTATTAAAGGTATAATTTATATATAAAAATTATAATTATTTAATTATTCTTATTATAGTTTTTATAGAACTATATAATATGCGTTGGAACCAAATCATTCATGACAAAACCCACATAAAAAATACGGCAATTAACACCCAAAACAATGAAACAAATAATCATTATTGATGAACATGTGATAATATGTTATAAAATGACCATATAAGATATTATAAATATTAAAATGGATCTTTAATAATTTTATAACTTGTTTAAGACCACTATATAGGTGGTCAAATCTTGTTTATCTAAAAAGAAGTTTGATGTAGGGGAATTCATCTCAATTTCCCTTTATTGAGACATATTGTAATGTTTTAAAACTAATTTCTTTTATATGGTGTATATAATACCACTTTTACATGTAATATCATGAATTTTCATACTTCACTATATTCAGAGTTATAATTTGTATTATTTTATCAATTTGGTTTTTACTTGAAAATTTCTTCGTGGTAAAATATTTCATAACTCAATTTATTTTTAGAGGGTTATATTACTTCATCATAGCCTTTGATATTATAAGATTATATGTGTCATTAAATTTAAATATATAATTTTTTGATTTCAAATTTTTTAACACGGATTTATAGTTTATACATTAAAAATCAATTCGTTCATTATTTATCACATAAAAATTATGATCATTTTAAGGGTTTATTTCACAATCTCATCCTCATCATGATTGTTTATTGTTGAATTTAAGTTGAATGAAATTATTTGATCATTGTATAATAAACCCATATAATCTTCTTATATTTTGATTATTCAGGATTTTTTCATGTAATAGTACCATTTTTCACCCTTTGGTACTTAAAATGTTTGATAAAATATTTTCTAGAAAATCCGACTTCATTTTTCAATTTGGTCATAAATTTGTTTTCTTCTAAAACTATGTTTTATAAAAATATCAAAATATGTTTTCAACATTTTAAATTTTTTTATTAAATATATTTTTACCGATATTTTAATTTTTATATTTTTTTTGAAATGAATGTTCATGTAGTTTTCAAAATAATATTAATTTAGAATTTACTAAAAATGTGAAAGGAATATTTGTTTAAACATATACAACATGATTGAAATTTCTGGCTTCTTGGTTAGTCAAGTGTTCTAATAACTCTTTTCTATGTTTCAATGATTATTTACAAAAAAATTGTATTAATTAATTTTCAAAAAATTTAGTTTTAAAATGTTTTTTTCAAAATAAATAAGATGTTTTCCCCAAGAATGTTTTTAAAGATCTATTTTTTGTATTTCAATTCATTAATGAAAAAAGCCTTTATTATTTCTCCAATCATTATATGTTTTATTAATTCCATCTTTAATCTTCATCTATATGGTTTATGTTCACATCAACTAAGTATTGTATATACATTGATTTCTTTTATTTACTTTTGTAGTCATTAACTTTACATTGAATTATTTAATTTCATATTTAAATTAAATTTCCCCTAAATATTAATATTATTTCTCACAGAAATATATATTTCTTAAACCATATATCCTTTATTCATATGTTTTTATGCATTGCGAGTATTTTTTTGGATAAATATTCATATGTATGTATTCCTTATTCGATACGAATATTTGATGATAAGGAACATTGTTCATGTATAAAATTGATTATTTGATATATGAGGAATAATTTTGACAAGAAGACATAGGTGGGGCCTGTTAATAGATAGCCCCTTGATGCATCAGTAGTCTTGTGATGCAAATAAATAAGCTATCATTATATCATTTTTCCAAACCATAATATTTTTTACCACATAGTTTTAAAATTTCTTATCAATGTTCATGATGGTAGTTTTATTAGGATCCTGAGTTCATGAATTCCAATAATAAAGCATTTATTTCATTCAGAACTTAGTTTTTGTTATCCATGATATTTTAAACATTATATTATCTTTGGATTCATTTTATTCTGTTTTTTTAACTAAATTCAATTTTTTACGGGTTATTGGCATGTTGTATATATTATCTTTTATCCAGTTATAATAGTCATGGTATTGATTAAATGGAATGTGTTTTTAGTTATTTACCCATATATATTGGTTATTATCCTTGAAATTTTCACATTGATATTATCTCTGGATGAAATTAATTCTCTGTTTATTAATTTCATGGATTTTATATTTAGTTATTAACCTTTCCATATTGAAATTTCTTATTGGTTAATGATTTCTTCTCATAAACTAACCCTTACTGAGCATCAACTCTCCCCCTTATTTTCTCCCTTTCCAAAAAATCCATGAATTTTACTAAGGATGATAATAAAAGATATTCTAGAGAAAATAATTTTATTCTCCAAAGATAAAAAAATTCAATATAATTTTTATTCAATTTTATCACAAGTCTTAAGTAGGTATCTATTTTACCAATACTACTAAATTATTCAGTGCTTCCGGATGTGATTCCTTGTATCTTATGAAAATGTAATTAAAATGACACTAGATCTACGATACTAGGGTTGGGTTCACTATAAAAACTATTTATATCATTGTAAAATCACGATATTGATTTATTAATTTGCACATAATTTTTATTTTATTGAAATTAAGAATCAAAAAATATAGTATTTTAAAATTTTATTTTCGTGTTAAAATAGTTTCTCATATTATTTTAGGATTTTTTAAATAGATAAAATATAAAATTATAGAAATTTAATTTGTAATAATAAAAAACATTTTTGGACTTCGAATTTAAATATTAGTTTAATTTGATTTTTTTAAAGATTTATTTCAAAGCGCAAAATGAAAAATACTATTCATATAAATAAAATGAATTTTATGACATTATTAGTATATAATAATGAATTTTTAAATCAGGGAACTCATTTCTAAGAGAAAATACGAATTTATAAATGAATTTATCATATTAAAAATTTCTATTTTAATTTACAAACCCATATTTGAAATTTTAGAACTTCAGTGATATTTTTTCAAAAAATATTTTTTAAACATTATAAATTTATCATTTTAAAATTAATTTTTATTACTATTATATATTGAATATAACAAAAGTTCTTATATTTTATTATTAATATTGTGAAATGGGATTATGATATATATTTTTTTTTCTTTTTATAAAATAAATAATCATTAAAAGTGAAAGAATTAATTTTTTCCAAAATGGCGACTTTTATTAATTTATTAGTTAATATGTGAGACATATAATTTTATAAAAACATTTAATTGACCAAATATGTATTTAGGTAATATTACTTTTCAATTTTTAATATATTTTTTGATTTTATAAGACTAATTATTAACATTATAAAGAAAGAGTAATATATTTATTCTAATAAATAAATTTTACTTCTAATTTAAATAAAATTTATTTTTTTATTTTATATATTAAAGAAAAATAATATTTATTTGTTTTATAATTAATTGATTTATATTTTTAAATTCAAAAATATTGATAATCTTTTCCAATGCTTAAATTTAAAACATAAAATGTTCTTTTTCTTTGAAAAAGTTTTACATGTTATATGTGGCAATAATAAAATTGATTTTTATAAATCAAAGATATTTTATTTTATATAATTATTTAAATATTTAAAATCATATTTTTGAAATTATTAATCAATTTCAACTTAAATTTTCTATATTAAAATTAGTTTTTGGGGATGAAAGTTGTGTTATCACTATAAATGTAACATCCCATTACTCTTTCAAGTATTGATAACCCCTATTACATTAGATTAAATTATTATTAAATTAAATGGGGCAAATGGTTTATAAGTGAAAAGTTGTGTTTTTGTTAAATACGTCGTGAAATGGTAAAATGCCAAATTGACACACCATACATTTCAATTAAATATATTCTATGTTAAACGCTATGTATGAGTTTTCGAGGCCCAGAAAATCTCATCATAGACAGAATAAAATTATTTATTTGAATATATTAAGTGAGCCATTTTTAATCAAAATAATTGAATAACTCCAAAACGGTCCGTCTTATGAGAAATTTGAGACCATCGTTATGTCCTAAATTTTGTGTTTACCCTTAGAGGGGTATAACATTCGAAGGAACTGGACTTCTGGATATCTCGCTCATGAGATAATCTTTTTAAAAAATATTTAATATATTATTTGTCAAAAATAATTAAATATCTCTTAAACAGTGGGACATATGGGAAATATAAGACCAGTGATGGGTCTGGAATGGGGGGTTAACCCTATACTAGGTATAACATTTGTTCTCATTGGGTGTTTGGATGTCTCGCTCGCAAAAATAACACCTTTTATATTAATAAACAAATTAATTTGATTTTTCTTTAATAAATAATTAATATCTATCAAACTGATCATTGTTTGAAAAATTTTAGACCACTGTTGGATCTGGAATGAGGTGTTTACTCTAGATGGGGTATTAAATTCATTCTCAACGTATCTTTGGTGTTATATAATTTTTACATTAAATAATTAATTGTATTATGTTCAATTAATTATTAATAAATCATTTTCAATGCTCGGCATACCTTCCATTGCACCGTACCTCAATTGATGACACATCGAAGCTTTAAAAATATTGATTTTCATTTTTTTTACCCAATCAAACTGCCACACAATTAATGGGATGGTTTCAAACAATATGTTGGACATTAATTGCATTCGAACCCGATGATAAAAAATCCAAGATAAATATAACGTGGTATGATTATTTGAAATAGCTGAACATATTAAACATTGGGTGTAGGTACATTCAATCAGGTTCTATTAACCCAGATCTTCTTAATAGTGTAGCAATAGGCAGTTGCTGCTCTCCTCCTCCCCTATGTCTAGCACAATGGATCATGTCGACAGACTTGATGTTATGTGTGAGGTTGAAGAATGAAGGTTTTTTAATTATTTTTTTTTTATTTTTTACTCAATCTTGTGAAATGAATATCTTATATGTTATTGATCGGAATTACACATCATCGGTTTCATTGGGTTCGTATCAATGAGCAGGATCAGAATGAATTTTTTAATTTGGAATAACTAATGTATTGTTCAATCAGTTTTTTCGCATTTTATATTGTTAATTTTATATAAATTAACATAGGATGATTTTGTGTATTATAAAAATATTATTATTAAAATAATTGCAATAGGATAATCAAATGGTATGATTATCAAAATTATCTGAGGATAATTTTGAAGAACTAGGGAATGAATAATTCATATAACAATCGAAATGTAATTGCAGAAATTTATCAAAAGATAATTTTTGTTTTATGAAATGGTATTCACATGGATTTATCAAGGAATTATTAAATGAAATTAGAAAATGAAATTTTCAATGATTTATCAGAGTATTTTTTTCCCAACATATAAAAGGAAATCTGTATGAAATTTTATGTGGATAATTTCACAAGATTATTGGAAGGGGATTATAAGGAAAATTATCAATTAATAATTTCAAAAAATTATCGAAATATAATTATATATAATTATCTAAGGAAAATTTCATAAATTTATCTATATAATTTAAGAAATTTTTTTATGTATTATAATGAGATAATTATCACCTGACAAGTTTATCAAAATTACTATGGTATAATCACATGTTTTGTCAAAGGATATTAATTACAATTATAAAACAATAATTTAGAAATTATCCAAGAGAGATAAAATATTATCGCTTGTAATTTTCTAATTGGTAATTTGTAATTATCCATGAGAGAAAATATATTATCAAATGTAATATTTTTAATCAATAATTTGAAAATTATTAAGGAGAGAGAAACTATTATCGCATGTGATATTTTATTTACTTTTGAAATAAAATATATGGTTTTGGTTTTAGGAAACTATGGAAAACATCGAGCATAGGTGTGTCGACCCTTAGGATAATAGTTTCATGAGGAGGTGTATTTAACCACGCAGGTTGGTTTATCATTGTCGATGACATTGACAACCTTGAGGAAGATGGTTTCAATCTGATTGACCAAATTGATTATCCTTGTATTACTTTATTTATTTAAAATGTGGATTTAAATTCAATTCCCCAAATATGATTTCAATAAAATTGATAAAAACTCTATACCAGTTAATTGAGATATTTGAAATAGTTTTGGCTTGGAAATTTGGAAAACCCCCAATCCCACTGAATTGGGTGTGTTTATGGAAATTTTATATTTTAAATTGTATAATTGAAATTTTTTATTTTATGGAAATGATTTCAATTAAATTGTTGAATTTTATTGTGTGAAAAAATTTTGTGATGATAGAATTGGTTTTGAATAGATTTCAAACTGGTGAAAATGGCTTAAAATGATTTGGTAGAAACCCATTTGTTTTATCTTGTGAAAAAGCATGTTTTTTTAATAAAACCTGTTTTGGTTTTAAATGGAAAGAAATTGGGACTTTGGAAATGGAAGAATGGGATTGATCATATTTTTAATCAGTCTTAAAATAGTTCATCCATCATGTAAGAGCTCATAATAGCCTTAGGTAGTTAGCGAGTTATTTGGATATAATCTACACTATGAAAATATTCTAAAAAAATACTTGTGGTGGGTCACATCTCCAATGGGTTTTTGAAGAGTCTTTTTTGTCCAGTGTCATTGGGATGTGTGTATACACATTTTTCTTAGTTCACATATAGAGTGTGGAATCCTATAACTAGTTAATACTATCGTACCTTTTGTTATATGGCCATGCATCTCGCTTATTAATTTATATTATTGATATAAATATATGCCAATGTTTGATGGAATTTCATTACATTTCTGTTTAATTTATATAAATTTTTTTATATAAATTTTTTACTTAATCCATTGTTTTAGAAATATTACATCATTTGTAAAGCATTTGATTAAAGTATTTTTCCTTCATTTTGAAAATAGTATAGCATGTTTTGTTTAAATATGATTTTAAATTTATAACCCTATTTATTTGAAAATTTAAAGCTATTATTTGGATAATCTATATGCGGAATCTGTTACGAAGTCTTTGGTGGTATCATACAGGGCTTAGGCTCACACCCTAATTTTCCTTCAGGTGTTTGTAGACTTTCTTCTTCCAGGTTTGAGGAAAGGGAATGGATATCTTGGAGGTTGATCCACCCATTGACCTTTGGTCATGGAGATTTGTGTCTATAGAGACCTTGGGAAGATTATTCCATTTTAGTACTTTTCATTTTTTCCCTCTTTGTATTCTGGTATATTAGTCCTAGTAGAGTTTATTTTTGTTATGCATATCGTCTTCTTTCTTTTATATCGCATTGTTGGTTGAAAAATCATTCTCACATTCATGTTGTGTGATGCCAGGTTCTAGTAACTGACCCATGGGGATCGGGAGCGCCCTTCGGGCTATGTCAGGGCTAGATCTGTTATCTGGTTACCAGTGTACTCGGGCTGGTTTGTGAGAGTAAAGGTAAAATAGGTGAAAATGGTTTAAAACATGATAAATTCCCTAAAAAATAGTTAAAAACATGTATAATGTTGTATGGTTTAGGGATAATCAAGCTTATATAATTCCCCACACCAATAAGCTTCATTTTTGGAGTATATTTTCTTGAATAATGGAGTGAAATTATTAATAAGCAGGGAGTTTTTTTAAAAAGAACCATTTATCACTTATAAAAGGAGACCACCACCTCCCAATTTCACCACCTATTAAAAATATTTATATAAACAAAAACACCACTATAGTATCTCCTAAATACCCTACCCACACTTTTGATGTTTTTTTCTCACCAAAATACCATGCTAAAGAGTCTTAAAAAGTTTCCCAAGGGAGAACATTGGGGTGAATGGTATACTAACCAAAACATTCCTAAGTTATTTTACTATTTTACACATCTCAAGTCCCCTATATACATGAGGTTATGATCAAAAGTCCATTTATAATTTGTCAAATAGTATTATACCAATGAAATATCCATTTTATTCATTCCGTTAAAAACATTAGTAAGAAAAATGTCATCATGGGTGGGTCTGGACTGTCACCTCCAAGAACATGTTATTTTTATTTGACCACCTAACACCGATGAATATAAAAATGTATCCAGCATGTAAAAAATATATTTTAGAACTATTAATATTATTTAATAATAATATATTAAAATCAATAATAAATATAAATAATAATCATTTATAGTTACCCTAACCTCATTAAATGGACTTACCAAGGAAAATTTCTTTATTTATTTATTTTGAGTATAACCTTTGAACCAATTTAACAATTTCACTAATGGAATTGTAAATTAATAACCTCTATAATTTTGGTTATCATTATATTATTTTACAAAACCATTGATTGTGGTAAAAAAACGAATAGTATTACAAAGAAAATAATCGAAAAACAGTGAGAAACCAACCTTACAAGAGAACATATTAAAAGAAACTAAAAATGTGAATAAATGAAATTAAAAAATTATATATAAATAAATAATGTTCTTATGTATATTTTTTTTAAATTATTTTAATTATTTAGTATGTCAAGTGCTAGTGAAGAGTTATTTCAGACATGAGGTAAGGGAGCCTTCAACCACCCTCATTACCTATGGTTACGTGTTCTGTTTCTCTCCCACTCTATTTATAATAAAGAGAAATATAAGTATGGATAAACATATTACACATTGTTTCTTTAGGATGGTTGAAATCTTTCCCATTGTTTGTTTTTGATTCCCAAGTGCCAGTCCCTATCCTGTGTGTGATCATTATATATTGTGTTGAACCAGATCCATATATCCTCATAAATAAGTAATTGGACTGAATTTACACACTCCGAAGGAAGTTCCCGATCCCAATAGGATGTGGACTGGCACATGGGAATGAACAACAAAAAAGGGAATGATTTCAACCAACCTGAAGAAACACCATGGAATATACAGATATATATATATATATATTAGAGTTAAATATATGGATGGATAAACATTTTTCACAACTAAATGATGATATCTGAAATGATACATCTCAAAAGGTAACAAAACAACCTAAAAACAAAAGTCCAACAACAAAGGATAAAAAACAAAAAAAAACTAACTACTCCAGGTGACAGTGTAGGAAAACTCGCACCATCTCCCCACTAGATAATGAGACATGGATGACAAAAAACCATTCCAACTAACTATGATGCCTTTCTTATCCCAACATCAAAAGATATTAAATGTTCTACACACCACTGAAGGGGTGTGCAAGGTGTGAGCAAACATGCTCAGTACGATCCCCCGCAAGAGTTCCATAACATGTCTCTATACAATAATATAAACATTTTAATCTTTAAATAAAAAATGAATGATAAAAATTTGAACATCTTTTTATCAAAAACATTGAAAAAAAATTATTTTCCCTTTTTCCCACATTTCTCAAAAGAATCCAGGTAAAGAATTTAAAATAATATTACATATATGAAAGCATTTATATCAAATCAAAGAATGCATCACATATCATATTAAATCCATGGAAGTAAAAAGTAAAATAGTACAATCTAAATCACATGTAACATCATTCCAATGATAATTATAGGGAATTATAACTAGAACACAGATACTCCCAACATAGACAATCACGTGCATCAAGGCCCAAAAAATATGCATCAAATTTATATTGGACAATAACAACCCATAATGTAAACCCCCATAAATCATATTCATTCCCTTGAAAAATATCCATATGGTGAAGCGGAACACCCTATTATAAAACCCCATGAAAGTATTAGGTAACAATTCATATTAGCAAACCTCCAAAAAAGTAATAAAGGTTTCCCATATGCTATATTTCCCAGCCCATTTCGTCAAACGATTTCATCAAAACCATGATTTGAAAATCTTTTCATAAATTAATTACACAATGCTTTGAAAATAACTTTTCTTTTACCAAAAATTTGAAAACCATATATTATCAAAAACCCATTTTTATACACACAAATCCATTAATAAATCATGCAATTGAATTCTACTAAATAATTTAACAAAATTTTATCAATGTAGTTAATCCAATATAGGCTACAGATTTAACCACCTACCTCAAAACTGAAGTTGCATTCACATGTAACCAGATCCACTATAAAAAAGAACACAATAATGACAACAGAGTCCCTATAATTGATCCTCACATATTAGAATCAATTCAATACACAAGAAAATTGGTGTAAATGGAAATTCACAACATACCTTGAAAAAAATGAACCCACCACACCAAAACCAATAAAGGGCCAACCACCAGAATAAGGATGCCTGACATAACTTGAAGGTAATCAAGATAATTATTATCACATATCAAGAAATCTATAACATCAATGAAAAGACTCTACTTTAATCAATGATAATGAAGAACAAGAATCTTTACTCACCTGTAGAAATGCACTGAAACTACAATCAAGATAAATCATTGAATGGGACTATATATAAAAATAATTGGTCTCCAATAATTTAATAATTTCATCTTGGTTGAGTGGTTTGAAGGATGTAAGTGAATGGAACAAAATTTGCTCCTAATATTCCCCAAAAAGATGAATTCATTACATTTACATGGTTTAAAACCCCTTTTCACATTGTGCAATCCACAAAAAAAAGTACTCCAAAAAAACCCATCACATTACTATTAAAAATAAAATATTAACATTAAATAGCATGTAAATGTCTTCATGGTGTGTAATATTCATGCCTTTCTCCCTTTCAAAGAATATTCCCGGTACCAATTATATGGTGTGTAATACCATTGCACAGTTTATAGTACCATTACACTGTGTGTAATCCCACTACACAACATGTTATTCATTTTTAGGGTGCGCATGGTTCTCTTTCCATGTACCGATTTGAAAAATTTGCTCGGAGACCAATTCATGGTGTGTTCTCACTTTACACAACATGTATTTATCATAGAGTTAGTAAAAATCCCAGTTTCATCTTAAAGCCGGAAAACAATTCTTGTGTTCTCCATACTCAGGTACAACCTTAAAAATACTTTAACACATTTATACTCAAAATATTTTAATTCAAAAATATATACATCACTGAACATTAGGTCATTTTCTATAGGAAATTATATCCACCCCCAAAAATCCATGATTTCATGCAAATAAAAAGGGAAATGAAAATATACAAGATAAATACCTAAAAGTGGTAATGTGGTGTTTAAAACTCCCCAACAGAATAATTTCCATCTTTGGGATGTCATATGGAATAATAATGTACAGAAAATAGGTGAGGCTACTGCCCCTCATCAAATATTCCCACTCCCATATCTCATTAAAATCTTATTTATTCCCCCAAAACACCTAGACCAATTGAATAGGCTTACCAAACATGAATTCCTCAAGAGAATAAATGATCTCTTTTAGTTTCTCAATAATATAATTGTTTATCTTAAAAACAATATCTTCCAAAATCATATAATTATAGGGATCATGATTGAATTTCTTGAGATGAAAAATATAGAAAACATCATGCTTACCTAAAAATGAACTGATAATACCAACTAAAAAGAAACATCCCCATCCCGCTAGTGACCTCAGAAGGTCCAACATATCTCAGATCTATGATTCCCTATTTTCCAAGACAATAGTTACCAAATAAAAGATTACCCTTCAGGAAAACCATTTCACTAAAGGAAAACTCCAATAGATGAAGCCAATAATCCACATAATATTTCAATCGACTTTGAGATATAACTAGACACCAATGAATATCCAGAATCCTTATTTAAATACCTTGATCTATATATCGTCCCTCTGAAGAAGCTTCACCCACCTATCCCCAATAACAAGTTAAACTCAATGGGAAAACATAAAAATTTTCTAAAGGGTCCATTCTGATTGATGATTGAAATTTTTTGTCATAATAAAACTCAACTAAACCCAGTTTCCTATCCCTTGAGCAACCAAAATACAAGACATAGTCATGGAGAATATACTTCATAATATGAATATCATGTATTGTATAAATTTATGTCTATGGATTGTCCTCAACCTAGACGGAGTCCACATTACCTCTTAGAGATTACTACAGAATATCAATATAAACCAATGAACCCTTTCTTAATGAATGGTAGAACCAACCCCATGTAACATTTCAATCTCATATATAAATAAATATTACACAAATATTATACTTTAGTGGTGTCCTTGATTAGAATGAAGTGTGATGACTTTGTTAATATATCAATAATCAATTAGATTGAATTCCTCCCAAAAGGTTCCCAAGGAGATCCAAAAAAGTGTCAATGGATACCTTATCCCATTTAAAAATTGGAACGATAATTGGCTGGAGAAGACCAAAAGGATTAAAATTCTTTGACTTTATATGTTTGGAAAGGTGTTATAGTGTGATACATTATTTACAATGTCAATCTTCATACCCAGCCACCAAAATTTCCATCTCATTCCATAAAACATATTAATAGTTCCCTGATGGATGAATCATGAAGAATATAGACAATAAAATAACTGATCTCCCCACAGATGTTGGAAAGAAAAACAAATCCCCAAAACTAAGAACAACATATCAAAATTGAGACCAACCAAAAATATTCTACCCATTGTAAATGATTTCTCAGGTTCCTCTAAACTGATCCTCTTGCTGATAAATTTGTAGGATAGACTTTAGAAGAGATGACAATAACGAACCACTAGCTATAATGATGCATGAACCATCCTCCAGAGCATCTATATAAAACCGAGTGGAGAGTTCCATAAGGTTCCACTCCTCCTTTGATTCTGAAATAGATTGTGTTGGTACATTCCTAACGATAGCATCTCAAATACCATTTCCCTTCAGTAGGGGTGTCGTCTATGTCAAAGTCAAAAATTTGAACATTTTTTTCCCACCACCTCTATCTAATATTCAATTAATTCTATGAAAATATATTTCTTAATCTCTTGTGGTCATAAAATACCCTAGACCTCTCCCCAAATAGATAGGGCGACCAACCCTTAAGTGCATGCATAACTATAAGAAAATCTAAATCATTATTGGGGTAAGTATTACCATGAGGTAAATATTTAAAAGAGTCATAAAACACCACACAACCATTATGTATAAGAACATAACCAAACCTATCAATAGAAGAATAAAAAAACCACATACCCCTTAAAGGGACCAGTTAAGAATAATATAAGTGTTGAAGTGAGAAGACATTTCATATCTTCTAAAGAAGAATAACATAATTCATCTCATATAAATTTCACACCTTTCCAAGTAGGATTTTTCAAAATCCACACCAACTTTGAGATATTCCTGGTGAACTATAGATTTTACCCAACATGACCAAGAAATAAATGAATCTTAATGATGTTACGTGGTTCATTCCATAAAAATAAAACCTTCACCTTCTTAGGATCAACCAATAAAAAATTTTATTAAATCATGTTCCCCATAAAATAACTTCTTTAATCCATAAATATCATTTCAAAAACTTTGCAGAGAAACAATTACTCCTCATGATTTCTAAAACCAATCCCAAATGTGCTTTTTCTGAGATCTTGAACAAACAAAAATTTCATCCTTGAAAACTATTATATAATAATCAAGGTACTCATGGAATATATAATTCATCAATTACATGAAAATATTATGAGAGTTATTTATACCCAAAATATATCAAAAGATATTCATAATGGCTATAATTACTCCCGAACACCTTCTTCAGTATATCAAATTCTCAAACTCTTAGCAGATGATAACTAGACCAAATATTGATAATTGAAAAATACATTTCCCCTTTAACTAATCAAACAAATCATTCACATGATTAAAAATATACCTGTTGTTAACCATTACCTGGTTCTACTAAAATACTCTACATGTAATCCTAGTGAACAATATCATTTTCATGGAAAAGGGAACTATGTATATCCCTGATGAAACACAAGGGTGAAAAAATCCTTCTCCGTCAGATTGTTAATTCGAATTATGAGCTCTTTTGAACCCCATTGGTTCCATGAAATAATAAGGTATACAGATTGGTTATGCACCTAGAGCCAGGTCAATCAAAAAATATACAACCCTTTTTAGAGGAATCCCTAAGAAAATGGATGGAAAAATGTCAGGAAAATATTGAACAATATCGATAAGATCAAAAAAATAAGTACCATATAGCTCAACTACTACAATAGATAATAGAATATTGAGTTCTAGGTGGGAAGTTCTTGAATGAATAGACCTCATATCCCTATCTACTTCAAAAACTTGTGAGATACTATCATCTGAAAGAGACAAGACAAACTGATGATAAAAATGAACCATTCAATCAAGAGTGAGAATCCAGTTCATCCAAATTATGACATAAAATAGATCGAGATTGAGAATGAGGACTTCATAGACTAAATCTGGATCATCCATCAATAGAGAACAAGATGGGAACAGAAACCCCTAATCTTTCCTCTTTCTAAGAAGAGTTTTTAAATATATAAAAAGGATAAGAGCTCTACAAGAAGTTTAATCATATCAAAAAAATTCCCATATTTAAATATGTGTGAAACATTATTGTCAATTCAAAAAATCACTACTAAATAAGAAATAATAATGGTACCTCTCATTGTCATTGGATTTGTATCTTCCTCTACTGAAAACACCTTTAATACATGAATGTTTTTCACTCCTAAGGGAAATTGTTAGATCCCTATATTCTCTCTGGAATATAACTTCATCATAGTAGCCTTTGGAGATGATGATCATTAACCATTTCGAGGCATAGAAATAGCCTACCAGAATAACTAAAAATGAACATAAAATCCATAAATATTACATATATTTTCAATTTAATGAAAAGAACACTAGGTTTTTAGAATCATTCCAAAAAAATAATGAGTCAATAGAACACTATTATCCATTAGTGAAGGCGCAAAAAATGATTTCCTCTAAGAACCACCTCCACCACTCTGACTATTTTTCCACTTTATCTTTTTCCCTTGTGTACCACTAAAACTTCTATTTGGTGGAATTTAAGGGGAAGAGTAACCAACCTTGTCTTTTATATTTATCTTTTCCATCATTTCCATGTAGAAAATTTCTACATCAGTTTAAATATTTAGCATAAATACTTATAATCTACTATACAATTGCAAAACCTGTAGGTACATTTGAGCCTTTATCTATTTATTCTTCACTACCTCAGGGGAAGGACGAATCATCTCAAAAAACAGATTGTTGTATGCCAACACTGAATTATCTCCCTTCTGCAAAGAGATAAAATATGAATAATTCTTTGTCATCTACGACTCTATAAAAAATATTGAATCAATTGAGTCTTGAAACGCTTCAAGTCCATGACCACAATCCATTCTACTTGTACAATGAAATCCCACCATCTCTTTGTAGGATCCTCAAGTTTGATCACTTCTCACTTCACCTTGATACTCTCAGGGTTATCCAAGAATTATAAGATCAAATTCATCTTATCCATCTAGTCCTCCTCATCTTGAGGATAATTCATACCCTTAAAGGATGGTTGCTACTCATGCATGAAATCTCATTATCGATCCATTTCCCCTGAAACTCTCGATTATACATCAAAAACTGTTTTCTAGACATACATTACATTCTGATCATTACCACAAACTACTTACATGATACACACTATAATATTATGATCTATTGTTATATTATCTTGAGTATGATTCATAGTACCCTTCTAATAAACCCATGGAATGTGTCTCAGAGTCATACTACTGTATTTCAAATCAAAAAAATGATTAAACAATAGAATAATCATAGTTCAAAATTGTAAACCAAAAGAAAAAAAATTAATATTAAGACCAATAACTCAAAACAAGAAACAGACATCCCAACATCACATGGAAACCTAAGTCTCATCATGGTAAGATCTGGCTAGACACACACTGCAACCTTCCTGTCACATTATGAAAACACTCTCTTCGGTATAAAAATGTTACAAGACATTAATTTTTGTGGAAAGTACTTCTCTAATACCAAACTGTGAAAACTCTAACCCATACACCCTCTCAAACTTTTAACCGACCAGATTTTTCACATACACATAAGGTATTTCTAATCCCCATGAGCTGATGACTAAAAATTGAGCATCAAAAACAACCATACAGAAGACTTTTTTCAAAACTAAAGCAAAAACATGGAATATTTATATAATAGATATAAAAATAATAAGAGATAAACATATTTCATAATAAAATGAGGAAGTAATAAATGATACAATCCAGAAGGTAGTTGAACAATATCTAAGATTAAAGTCCAATAGTAAATGAAGAGAACAAAAAACTAACCACTCCATGGGATATCATGGTAAAACATAAAATATCTCACCACCAGCTACCCAGAAAATGTTGAAATAAAACCGCACCACCTTAGTACAGAACCTTTCCTTTCACTTCATCAAAAAACACACAAAGGTTTATACATAACTAAAGGGGTGCGTAGGGTGTGAGCTAATAAGCTCAATTGTATCCCACCAAGGAATTCCATAAAAATACTATATAATAATATGAACATGCACAAAATTAATGAAAAAAGGCATTATAAATAGTATATCATTTTTTATATCAAAATCATGGAAAAAAATCAATTCCCTATTTAACACATTTCCAAAAAGAATCTATGTAAAAAATTTCAATTCATTTTACATATATCAAATTAGACATATATAATCAAAGCATGGATTACATTTCATATCATTTCATTGGAAGTACAAGGTAAAACAATATAAGTAAAAAAATTTCTAACATAACTCCACGGATCACTCTATGTTAGGCTATCTAGTTAACTTGTGCCCCCAACATAGATAATCACGTAGATCAAGCCACAAGATATATGAATCAAATCTAAGAATAAAAGGAACTCCCAAAAATGTTAACCCCAAAAAAATCTATCCAATCCCTATAAAAAATTCCTTGAGAGCTTAGGAACAACCCATGGGTGCCCCCCCCCCCCTCCGATAATATCGATGGAAGATTCATATTACTAAACCCTCCACTCAAGTACCTAATGCTTCCCATGTTATCCATTTTCCAAAAAACATCATTAAACAAATTCAACAAAACCATTATTTGAAAAAAAAAATATAAATCAATTTGACAATTCATTAAAAATACCCATTATATTTCCAAAATAAGTTTAAACCCATCTTTAATCAAAAAACCCATTTCAAAACACACACAAACATCAATCATTCATGCCGTTTCATATAATTAAAATTTTTAAAAAACCAAAGTGATGATGTTCATCCAACATAGTATAGAGATTGAACCACATATCTCAAAACTCTAGCTACACAAGTCCTCAATGGGATACACTAAAAGAAAGAACATAAAAATTAAAATGGAGTTCCAATAATCGATCCTCGCATCTCCGAATAACTTCAAAAAACAATAGTCACAGGGGAATGCAAAAAAAAAATACATCAAAAACACACAACCACAACACCACAACCAGCCACAGATCAACCCTTAGAATAAGACCACACAAAGGATCTTGAAATTAATAAATTGAATTATCATTATATATTAATATATCCATATTCGTAACACGGCTTTGCTACGTCAATAAAAGGTAATGAAGAACTGTAAGGATTAATATCTTGGAGGAATGTACCGCAACTGAAATAGAGATTAATCATTGAAAAAACCGATCTAAAAGGATTAACAGTCTCCATATTCTCCTTGAATATAAACTAGGTAGAGAGGGAAGATGGTTTCAAGAAAATGGAAAAAAGGTTCTCATAAAATTCCCTAAAATCCCATGACATAGAATTTACATAGTGTGAACCACATTTCACCTCATGTAATAAAAAAACTCATTTACACTAAAAAACCATCAACATTTTATAAAAACCCTATTTTAACAATATACAACAGGAATACATTTTAAGATCATTCAATCATTACTCCTTACACGGGTTCATGGAATCTCCCTTATACCAATTACACGACTTATAATCCAATTACATGGCATTGAAACAACATTCATGACATGTAAGGTTCCCACCACCTATACTATTTCATGAAACCTTCTAGGCGACCGATACACAAAATGTAATCACTTTAAATTGTGTGAATTTCTGCTATAAATAGTGAAAATCCCAATTTAGCTCAAAATCCGAAAAATAATTCTAATGTTCTAAGAACTCAGGGAGAACCCCAAAAATCATTTAACATATTTATACCTTGACTCTAATACTCCTAAAAAATATGAATACCTAATCATTAGTTCAGTTTCCTTAGTAAATGATATCCATTCTCAAAAACCCCCAAACACACCCAAACAAAGTGGAAAAAAGGGAGAAGAGAAATACCTGAAAGTAGTGATGGTAGTTATGCATATATACCAAGTTAAATTTACATTTTTTGGGGGGGAAGTACTTTTTTGAGTTCTATTTGAAATTTTATCTTTGATGTGAACCTGATTTATGTGAACCTCCCCATCCCTAATTAATTATAGAGTATCATCACATAATATTTTTTTGATTTCATGTATTTTCAAAAATACATCCTTATGATATGAAATCCATTTTTGGTAAAATTTTGGATTTTAAAACAAAATAATATATATTTAAATATCCTTTTGTCATTTAAAAAAGATTCATCTATGTTGTATGTTTTTATTCTCATTACTCTATTTTTCTTATGAATTTTTTCATAAATGGAACTCCATGTTCAAATAATATGAATTAAAAAGTTGAATATAAAAAATGATTTACTTTATTACATTCCTAGGAATCTATATGATATAACATTTAGTTATGTCTTATTACAAGATGATAAAACCAATTATATATTTTGTGTAATATCAAGCTTGGTATTTATGAATGAATTCATTTTATCTTATGGAACACATATGCATGTATATATTATGTTGTGTTGGGTTGGACTATTATAGACCTCCAATGTATTTGGTAAGGTTAATCTATCAAAAGATATGATGTATGGTGAATGGGAAGTTAACTTATGAAAATTATGTATGGTGAACAATTTGTTATCCTAAGAACACTCGGCTCTAATGGCGGTTAGGCTGAGCATATGATAATTATAATGGAAGTTTGACTGTGTTATGTTATCATGGTGTTTAGTCCTGACACGTTCTTAATATGTCATGATTTATGATACTATTAGATTATTATGAATATATGGCCTTATGATTTCAGTCATTTATTCCATGTTTACATACTTATGAATAAACTCTTTATGGTATCATGTTATTCCTACAAATAGATTTGTACCTTTATGATTTACTTTTATTTTCCCTTATGTTCATTTTTATCTCAATATTTCCATTATGTATTATTCTCAATAATATACCATGAATTTAGTGAGGTCTTATGGTAGTAGGTTCAATATTAGGAGTTTTAAAAAAATATTTCACATTTATGTTTAAGATGTTGTATTTATGTATCTAATTTTATAAATACTCTATACATCTCAATCATAACTGTTTATTTGTATAAGAATAATGTTATTTATAATGAAATAATATGGTTTTATGGATTATTTCATTATATTGGTTGGGTATTTGATTGGTTATTTCACTAAATATATTGTGGAATCACTGCTTATCATTGGGTTTCTTGTTTTCTCTTCCAAAGGATTATCTGTTGGGTTGTTTTACTTATGTTTATCATTTTTTATATGAAGTTATTATAGTTTTAATTGTTATAGGGTTTTAGATTTAGTGCTAAAATTAGTATATGATTCCATTTTTTTGTTTAATACATGAATGTGGTATGATTTTTAATGAATTTTGTAACTCGTTCGCCTATGTTTTCAATAGGATTTCATGATTCAGGATTTATAGTAGTTTTATTATTATAATTATTTTTAATGGATTTTTCATTTATAGATAATTAATAAAATTAAACATTATTCAAAATGTGGGATATGTATCATTGGATTAGTAAATATCTATTATGAATATGGTATGTGGTCTGGATGCCTCTGGTGAATTTTTAGTCTATGTCAGAATATTCTTTCCACTTGTTTTCCAAAAATTTAATAAAATGTAAATTTATATTTTATAGGATATAAATTAATTAATTTAAAATATATTTTCATTTATTTTGTTATTTCTTTTCATTTAAAAGGTTATTTAATATTTACACATGTAATGGTTTCATTATTTATTTAAATTAATTGGAATCAAGAATTTAAATCTTATGGAAAGTTAGTTGAGTGAATCCATCGGTTATCAGAACATATATTATTTACAAATATTGTAAATCTTGGATTATTTCTTAAAATTTTTTTATTATGATTTATTTTTTTAATTCTAAAGTTTCATTATGTAGAAACCTTTTATGTTTTGTTGTAAAATTGAAATTCTTTCTTTAATAAAAATACATTCTTTTTTTTGTTAAATGTTTCTAGTATTTGTGAATTTCCATTTTAGTTAAAAGTTAAAATGGTGTTTCTATAACCTATAGAATAATATGCTTAATAAAAATATTTTTATCTATTAAAAAGGATACTTATATCAGTTTTTTCATTTATTAGTTATAATTTAACTACATAAACTTAACCTTGGTTATAACCTCACATCGGTGGTGATGTGATTGATGTGTAACTCTAGTGGAAGCAAAATGACTTTATTTCAATTTATTAATGTTTTATACCATACATATCTTTATTTTTCAAATCCATGGGTTATCCATAAAATATTTAATTTGGTTCCAATGTTGTAAAGAATTAGAAAAAACCTAGTGATTTGAAATCGCAAACTGTTTTTTATATGTTTTATTTGGATTTATTTTTATTTTACATTGTGTTTAAAATTCATAAATTTTATTTCAAAAATCATATAATTTTTTAAAAATCACTCTTTTCTAGGTTTTTATTAAATTAATGGATTAAAATTAATCATAGTAAACTTATTATTTTTTTGATAATGAGTGGCATACAAAACTTCTTTTAACCATGAACTACTCCTTTGATCATAAAAATTTCTCTTAAAATGTTTTTTGAATAGGGAAAGAACAAATCAAATAAAAAAATGTATTAGAGTAATTCTATTATCAACTAATCCATTATTAGTTACCATTACTATTTCTAATAACTGTATAAATATATTATTCATTAATTTATTTATATTTCTTGTGAAATATTCTTATAATGAACTAGAGTAGTGATTGTTTCATCAGTTTTACCCCTTTTTCTTAGTGTAATATTTTGGTTCAATTACATAATATATTATTCACAGACTATTAATTCTTATGTTATGTTTATATATATATATATATATATTGAGTTAATAATTGTTGTTGGGAAAGCTAATATGATGCATGTGATCTTGTTTGACTTTTTTTGTAATAATCATATGAGTTGTTTCAATTGATTTCCTTCCGTATATGGATATTTATCGTAAGGTTTAATACATCAATGTGGTACTAGTTCCCCATTATTTTATCCCACAAATATTCTTCATGTGGTAGTGGTGAAGATGCTCCACCTTATTTGGTGTGGCCATAACCAGTTGATCCACTTCCATATGAATTCCAGGATTTGATTGAATATTTTGAATGGAATTTTTTCCATTAGGGAATTAGGCTTGATTTAAAATGATTTATTTGAAAACAGAATCGATGATTTCACAATTCTATGAATTCTAGGGAATTTGGGGAACATGAATCTAATATTTGGTACTATCAATATTCTCTATTAACCTCATTTCCATTACTATACTAATTTAATATCTGATCATTCTTCGATAGGTATTCTTGGTCCCATTAGATGTCCAACTATTTGTCATTAACAAAATGGAAGAATCCTTAGAAGGGTTTATGGATCCTGTGGCTTGACAACATCGCTCTAATCCAAACTTCTTTGTGCGATCAACATTGCCTTCTTTGCTAAATCCAAATGTTGGAAACAATTATAGATGGAATGTGATTACACTTCTATTATTCAATCCATAAGTAATGTATTATTTCATCTTTTCTATATTCACATGGATAGATGTATGGATTTCATAAATTTTCTCTCCAGACTCAAATACATTTTTACACATTCTTAATGAAAGAAAAAATTGTGTGGCGAACATTGTCTCCAAAAATGGAATTTATTTGAATCATACATGGATGTATGATCTTCCTTCTAATATGATATCTCTTCATGATATTTATTAACGTAAAATCCCATACTCTAAACTCATGTAGTGATTTTTGATTTTAATAAACATACATTTTCCTCTTTGACAACATAACCATTCAAAAAATATTATAAATGATAAATATAACGGTCTGAGAATTCCGTAACTATAATATTCACCATCCCATATTTTTGATGGTATGGGAGGAACTATTTCCCCAAATACGTATACAACTTTCACATTCCCTTTAATGGGACATGATTCTAGAAACCTTGTTTTTTTAAAAAAATTTATATATGTGTTTGGGTGTATTTGTATATTTGTTTTTAAACTCATATTGAAGATGGAACTAGAACTATATCATAGGTACCATGCTAAGGCTCTAAGATGGTATGTAATGGTATGAACTCTTTCATTATAATGAGTTATTTATTCGAGAAATTAATTAATCTATGAGTTTATTGTTTGTTTTTATTGAATTTTTTTATTAATGAATGGTTATCAAACTATTTTTAATTAATTTTTTTTGTAATGAGTATATATTCTCATGTGTACATAACTTTATTACCCATATTATTAAGGATAGCAAGTGGTTCCATACTAATTATGTATATTATCACACCTTTTATAGACACTCCATTAGACATGAAGCATCACCTGTTGAATTTTAGGTATATATTTAATTGTCATATGTTTTAGGAATGTTGATAATGTCTTTACTAGGAGTGGGTTTGGTCTCCACCTAATTTTTAGAGTTGGTAGTATTGTTCAATGGAAGTCAATTTGTGGAAAAATTATCTATATTTTCTAGATTTTGACATGTATTAAGCCTTTCTTGAGGTTTAATATTGTTTATGGCCTATCATGTATATATGTTAATGAATAATATAGGATTTATATTACATTAATAAATATATTTCAATTATTAGTTTTTTATTCACTTTTTGTTGTTGGCCTTATTTTTCCCTTATAAATTTCCAATATATTGACTACTAATTTTAGTTCCAGAGATGATTCTAGTCATGAAATTATATAGGAATGAAATTTCATAGATAATCCCCTATAATAAAATTTAGACCCAGAACACTAGTATCCAACCACTAGGGAATGGGGAATGCTACTCTGGGTAGTAAAAATATGATTCTCATACTTATTTGAGTTGAGTTTCCTACATTTCTTATTCTACATTAAGATTATAAATTCATTCCAATTACCCCCATTCTAATTACACATCTACCATTCTTCTATTATTACTTTATTCAATTTTATTTTAACATATATTTATAACTTCTATCAAATAAATTTAGTTAATATATCATTAGTTCCATGTGATACTTTAAAAGTACCCTTCACCAAATCAATCAAACAATATAAATCATTTTAATATAGATATAATAAAGGATGGAATCTATTACCCTATAAAAGAATTATTCTTCAAGAAATACCCCCTTAATTATGTTCTATAACTTCACAAATATAAATCATTGAAATATACCCCTTGATTTATCCATCCACATGTTACATTCTATTTGAAATGAATAGTATAAAATATTTCTGAGGACACCATATAAATATTTGCCATGAATCTCACTTACCATAAATTAACAATTCAATCTAGTCTATCAAATAAAGAAATATTAAAAAGTAGGAAAAGGTTTTTTGATAATAGTATCCATGTATTCATCTAGTTTGTCAAAAGGATTTAGAGAAGTTTCAGTCTTACATAATTTGTTTTTGGTATTTTTCAAATATTATAAATTTTTTACAAAAAACCATGCCATGGAAATTTATACGATGATATGTTTCCGTTATTTCAAGGTGGTTCTAAAAGTTATAGTATAATATTATCTCATATATAAAAAATATAAATCCACCTTTCCATTTGAATATATCTCTATGTAATCCCACCATTTTATTTCTTAAAAAACATTATCTTGGTTTCATAATTCCTCAAATATCATGAAATAATATTATGGAAAAGTCTCCTTTATTAGGTAAACTAAAAAATACCTTCCTTGATCATAGCAGTGTGATCTATATGAAAAATATATAATTTTAATAACCGTGATGTAATTCATATATAATTTCATTGAAAAACATCACTAAATACTCTCCTAATTTATTAATCAAAAACTGTATTCCTCAACTAACTTTGAGAAATATCAATGGAATGTATTCTATTAAACATAATGTGGTTTTTTACATCGAGTTGAATTTACTCCAAATTCATCTATTTATCTTGTATCTCTTTCCTTATCATCTAAAGAAATATTTTCACTTAAATTAATCTATATACATTATTTTTCTTTCAAATTATTTTCTTTCTGAAAAACGAAACTCATATAAATGATGTAGGACCCTCAAACACTAAAACATCCTATTGATGATTGACACGGAATAGGTAATACATAACACTTATAAAGGATGCAAAATACAGTTTTCCTATCTAGAGGGTCACATGATATATAATCATGAGATATGTTAATGAATTATCTATCATAATGGTGTAATAATCCCATAAAAATAACCATCATATATTTATATTATTTTTCTATAAAATACTAAGTGTTATAGTCTTCAATATTACATTATTTTTATATTATTATAAAAATTTTAATGAAATTAAATTTTATAATATAAATAAGTTTCATAATTTTGAAACATAAATCAAAGAGATTTATTGTTTTTCGAATAATTATATCACAAAACATATTATCTTATAAATTTTCTACATAATGACCCATCCGGGGTTTTCATCTGAACTAACACCTAAACTAGCCATCCATTGGCCCAAGGGATGTTCCCAATCCCCATTAGTCAGTGATAAGAACAAGGGAATTAGTAACAATCAATGAAAATGATTTATCCCTTACATTAGAGTTTAATAAATAGAAACATAATTTAAAATAAAATTTTAGAATGACACTCCATAGGCCGGATGTCCATGCATAATAAAAAAATTTAGAAAAAAAACATATAGAATAAAAATAAATAATAAAAAAGAATCCCTCGACTAAAAATAGATTCACTCATAGGTAGAAACAACCACCATATAACGCATATACCATCCCAACAAAATAATAGTACACCTCAAAGAATATAAATAAATAAAAGGCATACTTTCCTAAAGTAAATCATTTAAAGGGTCGCATATCGGACATTATATAAAATTAAGTCTTAGTTCAGAAAATAATGTAATAGTAACACTTGTTTTAATGGAAAAAAATGTAGAGTAAATTCAAATACCCAATCAATAAATGATCTTGGAAGAGCAAGAAGTTGATGTTGAACCAATAACTAATTTTTAATATAGTTTTGAGTATTCTAGAAGTTAGCATGTCACCACCAGCCCAAACACAAGAACAAAAATTAATTTAATATCCATTTTCAAAATAGTTTGAATATATTTTTACATATATATTTTTCATAAACCTTTATATTAAATATATATATATCATATCAAGTAAAGATAAAATATTATTCAATTATTTTTATTAAAGGAAAATAAATCTCATTAAAACCATTTAAAATGGCAACACTCCTTTTCCAAGAGAATCTAATTTGATTAATTTCCATTAATTTTTCATGAAATGGGTTCAAAACATTTTTTAGTATTCATTGAAGATGATTTAAAAAATAAACTAGATAAATTTCCAAGTAATAAGCAATAATACATATCATTACTAAAGAGCAAAAGTAATGAAGAATACAACAAATCCTAAAGTCGTAAGTTCCTATTGAGATGGGGGACATAAGGGACAATCCATATGCCAGGAGAACTAATATCATGGAATCACACATAGTAATGAAGTATTAAAATTTTAATCCCTATAAGAATAGACAATCTTGCCATCATATATTAAGGTTGAACACAAGACACAAAATAATCTTGTATCTAGACTCCTCAGGAAGGTACAACTCAATATCCATTCCCTACAACAACATTAGGGGAGGCACTAGGTCCTTGTGGATACCAAGTTTAATATATATCTAGACTAATAAAATAAGTTAGTGTAACCATGAATGTATAAAAACATGGGTTGTAAGATAAACATGAATAAAATATGAATTAATCATAAAAAAATGAGCCACTAGTGATAACATCCACTTTTCAAATAGTAAGAAAATCTCCCACTTCAGGTTATAATTATATAAAACATAGAATAAGGTTACAACGAATGTTATAATATATGTTAATCATTATTAAAAACTTCTCCAGGGGGGTCTCACACAACCAATCCATTTATAAAATAATTCAATGTACCATGTTTGGCTTCTAGGAAAATTAATTTGGATTCTAAGCCCTTAAATATATTTTTAGACATCTTATAAGGTAATTCTCAAACACAATATTTAAAAAATAGTTTGGAAACCTAGAATAATAAATAAATTCATATTTCATATTTAATTACTTGGTTACACCAATATTAATTTAAGTATATATATAAATATATATACATTTCTTTATGTAGAAATCCACATATCATCATATAGATTTTTATATGCACCTATACATATGTTTACCCATATAAATGGTGTAATTACCAACATTGATATAAAATATTTATATAAGGAGTTACCAAATAGTAAAATTTAAGTATTAAACTTTATAGAAAATGAAATTCCAATAAACCTATCAATAACTCAAAAAGTAATCATAAACCAACTCAAGAAATTTTAGAACACCAAAGTATATTATTAAATCAACAATGAGTATTTTTCTAAGAATACACAAAATGAGATTCTCAAGTTAAATATAAATTAGGAAGAGAATCCATAGAAGACCTTGTTGAAATATGATTATAATCTAACAAAAATTTCAAATATAAAATTGACACTTGGTCAGGTAATTTAAAATACCGATATTAGAAGAATAAAATCGTTGGTTATAAAAATAAATTTTAGGGAATAATTAAAGCCAAAATCAAATACATGGTAAATATTTTACAAACTCAATACAAAGTAAAATGAAACTGAAAAATATCTCACACACTCTATAAATAATGTCCATAATGAAATAAAGATCTAAACCAACAACAATTCAACCTAGTGGAATGTTTGGTGAGAGAATAAGAAAAAAATAGGGAGAGAGGGAAGGTGGGATATATATATATATAGAAAGAGATACAGAGAGAGATGATTTTGAAGAAGGAAGGGGGATGAGGGAATACCACAAATATTTCACCCTTTGTTAGAAGAGGTCAGTTTAGAGGAGTCTTATCTAAGGTGGGTTCCATAAAGTGTTGTGTGATGAGGAAACTCACCTAGGGTGAGATGAAATATTAGGGGGAGAAACCCTTATCATTTTATTTTTTCAATAATTAATATACAAAGTAGTATTTTATTTTTAAAATTACTTGTTATTATTTATCATAATTAAAATCATTATATACCATTATTTAAAATAAGAAAACATGTAAAACAAAATGTACAAATATCAAAAAATTTAAAATTACCCAAAAATGTTATAAAATAATATATAATAATACAAACCCTAACATGATTTTTGTTATAATCTCACCCACCATAAATATATTCCCCTAGAAACCTTCAGTATAAATAGAACGAAATAATAAATGGATATTGTTTCACCCCTAATTGAAAAACAGAAGTTTATCTTAGATCTCCTCAGCCTTTATAAATATCCTAATTAATGAAATAAGAAACTATCAATTATGAAAAATCAATAACTATAAAAAATATATGATCTTAAAGTAGTTCCATAGAATTATTCCATCCTAGGATGAAAACCAATAAAACACACAAATAATATAAATCATGAATATTTGGTCATCTAGTGTTAAATGGGCTACCATGAACCCTGATTATCACAACCTCCTTAAATGAGTTTTCCAGACCACCCAATAGGGTTTTTTCTTTAGAGTATCACAATCCATCCCAAAGGGGTGCTATCATATGAGGATCATGGACTTACCTAAAGTTTTTATTCTATATATTATCACAGACCACCCCAAAGGTGTGTTTTATTTAGCAACATGAACCACTATGAATGGTGTTTTATTTAGAGTATAACATACCAACCCAAAGGGGTGTTTTCTATAGTATCACGGACCACGATGAAGGTTGTTTTATTTAGAGAATCGCATAGCATCGAAAAAGGGATGATTCCCTCAATATCAAGGACCACCTAAAAGTGTGTTTTATTTATATTTTCATAGAACACCCCCTATGTGATGTTCTATTTAGTATCATATACCACCTTTAAGGGTGTTTTGTTTTCATAAAATCAAAACATTCCAATTAGTATTTACCATTTAATCAAGCATAAGTCACATAATATATAACAATTAAACGTTTAAATTATTTTCATTTAACATTTCTTGATTCAACAATTTATATTTTAAAACTAAATTTACCAAAACAATTTAGAAGTACCCCTTGAATTCAACATCACCATTTCACATAAACAAATTCCTTACTTTCATTATGAACCACTTTTTTTTAATTAAAATGTTCAAAACCATTTAAATATTCTTTTATTGTTATATTTTTACCATATGAATAACCATCAACTCATTCAGATATACGACATCAATTTATCATTCATGAAACATGGTTCTCTAATTCATATCATTATTTAGATTCTACAATCTCATTTACCATTCTTATAATGGAAAAATTACTAACCATTTTACAAAGTGAATAAACTTTACCAATTTACTGTTAATATGATTTTGAATATAACATTCATACCATAAGTCTAATATAATTTATCATGTCACAAAACCAATTTAGATTTTAAATCCCAAATATGGGAATCCCCGTTAGACCACAATCCATATTATTCCATAACTTATTTAATTAGAGAATTAGGTCCTGGTGATAGTATACCAAATCATTAAATTTAATTTATAATATCCATCCATGGTATGTTATCATGACTACACCATTTTTAGTTTTAAATTGAATTTAAAAATTCAATACATGGAATGTTAGCAAGGTGATTTTTGATGGAAAACACCTGATTATGTGAAGATAGCCATTAATATGTTCTTGATGTTGGGGAAAATGTTGCTTTGTTTGGATAAATAATTGACTGATATGGATAATGTTAACATGATAGTATTGATGAACCTAGAACTTCTTAATTATTTTTTTTACCGAGTGGTATATATTATCATTGATTGAATTTACACTATTTTTTAATTGAATGAATATATAAAATAATATGTAGGTTTATTAAAAGAATGAGGAAGTGTGTGTTTTTTCAATAATGTTTTATTGTAATACTAGTTATTACTATTTTTCAATAAAATATATGATCAATGTATTCACATATTTTATATGTGATATTAATAGCTACTATATGTTATCTGGGTGATTATTCATATGTTTATTTTCAAAACATAGTGACCTCATTTCTAAATTTTTGGATTTTTAATTTGGGATTGACATAGAGGAACATTAAGGTTTACTCTATAAAATATATTATATTGAACATTGATTATTATTTGATAACATATGATAAAAATTAAGTTTTTGATAATAACTAGAGATCAAAGGACTGATTTTTCATTATTTTATTGATATTATGATTCACTAGTGCTTCAGGAATTAAAAAACATATTCATTTCTTAAAGTACGAGATGATGGGGAAATTAATAGAAGCACAAGAAAAGGATTATATTTTACTTATGAGATTGAATGAAATCACGTAAGTATATCTTCTCATGAAAATTCCACAACATAAATAATAGAATCTTAAAATAAAATGTTATCCTATTACCACCATTTTTAATGATATCTATGACCTTTTTACACCTATTTGGTTAATGAGTTTGTGGTCATTGATTTTAAAATGATCTTCCAATTTATAGTGATTAATTTTTTATATCACTCTCCATCATTATTTTGACATTACACTTTTCTTCCAAGTCTAAATCTTCACATCCCACTTATGTTCTCCTATTTGAAAAACTTGTATGAGTTATTCTATAAGAACACCACACATCAATTTAAATATTTTCAAAAGGTATTTTTATTAACTCTTTTTAAAGGTGGTTTACCTTCAAATGGATTTTTAAATGTTTAACCTTTATTTAATGAGCACAAGATCAAATTGTGAGTTTTCAATTAATTTAAGGGTTTAGAATGTCACCCCATGAAATTTTGTAATTTTTTTTTTAAATAAATGTGATATTGTTTATATTTATTAAAAACCAATTTTATACATTATTACATGTAAGAAATAGGTTATCTTTTGTTACACACAATAATTAATGTTCCATGTGTTACACATAAAACTAAGTTTAAAAAAAATGTGACATGCTATTAAAAGATAATAATATAATAAGATATCTATATCAAATACATTATAATGTAGGGTATGAATCAGATTAAGTAATTTTTAAAAATTAATGGTTTAAACATGTATATATAATTAATTATCTGGTCACCAATTAATTTGAAATGATAATAAACAACATTTCATAACAAAAAAAATATTTTTTTTGAAAAACTATTTTTATGCGTACATGTAACACCCCGACCACAGTTACCCAGAGTCGGTGCATTATTACATAACATTAGCATGATCACAATAGATCAAGTCTCGAAAGGCCGATTAATTTAGTAGCCTTGGAATCACTATATACATTCATAAAGTTTACATTACATCATAAAGTGAAAAATACAACAACATCTTGTCTCTACACTCATATCCCCTTATACTATCCCTACAGGTCAGTCATAAATTACTTATTCACATCCTGGGAAAAATAAAATATTGAATGGGGTGAGCTAAAATTCCTAGTAAGGATAACAATATAGCAGAAACTTTCATAAATAAGAATAAACATTTAAGGCAATGTATAACTAAAACAAAAGCTTTTTAAAGTTGAACTTCAGCATAATATGGAAGAAATAAAATGAAATAATTCCATTTAATTATTCACATTGATATTATACTAGTAGAATAATCACATGAAATATCAATAACCACTTTCATAATGATGGAATGCATAATTCCAGACTATCATAACCACATAGTCAAGGCCTTATGCCAAGACTACAAATAAGATTTTGTCGAGGCCTTGTGCCAAGACACTAGTTTGTCTCATGAGACCTACCGATTCATCGAGGAGCTATAGCGGGCTCCACCCGACACTTATTAAGTCCAATGCATTTCTCATATGAACAGGTTTAAACATAACATAAACATTCGTATTAAAACTAGCATACGAAATGTCAGAACATTCTCCATAAACCATGAATGAAATAAAAATAACACATCCACAGTCAAAAATATCACAAAACCATCAATATTATATGGATGTTTTGTATCATAATAAATCAATTTCAAATAATCTTAAAATCCATCAAAGGATGTTGACATAGATGAAATCAAAACTATTTGAGAGGAATATCTCTTTTTTTGAAATCATCTAAAAGTCGCACATTTATAAAGGAAGTAATTTAAAAAAAATTGAATCAATGTTTCCCATACCACTTTGAAACTTTTAAAAGAAATTTTAATTTCAAAACATTCATTTCCACAAAAATAAATCCTTAAAATCATTTTGAAAACATTGACATTAATTACAAATATTTAGAATGATAAATCCTTAAAAAATTTAAAATTCATATCTTGATAAAGAGTACCTTTCAGAAATTCTTAAAATATTCATTTTTAAATCTTTTAAAAGTCACATAATTATAAAATAAAACATTTAAATTCAAAATATTCTTATAATCTTGTAAGGTAAGCGTCAACGATTTTATAATGTCAGAAAATAGTCGCACCCGCTGTATAAGTTAAAAAAATACATTCTTACCTTAATTATGTTGAATAGGTTAAAAAGGACCATGTTTGGAAAATGACGGAAAGATTCCTTTATAAACCTCTTATAAAAATTCAAACAATGTTATAAATGACTTTAACCCATATTCTGTATGATAGTAAGAATGTTTTGAAATACATTTTGAAGAAATATGGATGTGGATGATAAAGAGGTCCCAGTATATAATTACGTATAGACAACCTTGACTAATGAAGAGATTGAGAAATAAACCCTTAACTTGTACTTTTCCTTGGTTGAGGGTAGTTTAACCTCCTGTATAATGGTTAAATAGTTGTTATTAAATTATACAAGAATCATATACATTAATATGATATCATATATGATCTTTTAACATTGCTTTGTTAATAATATCTTAGTATTGTGGTCATTTCAGGTGTTCACTTACTCATTTTCTTTTATTTGTTTTATTAAATAAGACGTGTTTTTTATGGATAGGATGTATATTATTCATATAAAAAATCATATCAAGTCCTTAAAAATTGTTTTTAATCATCAAATGTGAATTATACAAGCATGGATACGATGGGGAATGAATTTCATCGCGTTCGTGGAGACGGTAATCCGTACGTACGCACGAGCGACAATATCATTATTTTGATATTAAAATAATATATAATTGGATGGTATATCATATATACAGAATCATTATTGTTTTATATTTATTATTTACATCAATTAATCATCATTATCATACCCATCCAAATAATAATGTTTTGAATAACAATTACACCACGACGTGGAGACGGAATGCCGTACGTACGCACGTATGGTGACATGTCATTAAAAGGATGGATAGAATAATGAATATGGCTGTAACATATTTATAATAACATAACATTAAATAGAAGATACTGGAGTTATTTTTTTATAATGTAAATAAAAAAGAAAGAAGAAGTTAAAGAAGAAAGGAACATGAAAGAGGGTGGTGAAAACATTACCTCTTCCTCGGGTTCTTCCTTTTGATTTGATCAAAAGGAATCCTTAGGATGGATTTTTGACTAAAGTGAGGCCTCTAAAATGAAGGAAGGATAGTTGAGAAGGTGTTTTGGCAGAGGTTGGCCGAGCCAGAAGGCTCTGAATGTGTGAATTAGTGGGAAGGGGGAGTGCCCTTTTATAAGAGGGGTGAGGGGCGCCTTAGGAAAAATTAGAAATATTATTTTATAATAAATTTATATTCAGTTTATAATGGCTCCAAATGGATTATTTAAAGTTTAAGGTTGGGATAGTACACAAACCACTCAACCAATTTCTTTTAGACAGGTTTGGGTCACAATATTAACCTTATCTTTTAGTTTTAACTCTTAGTTAATTAGTTTGACATTTACCATGTCTCTTTGTATTTTTATGTTGTATATTCAATAAACATACTATAAACTTCCAAGAGACCTAAAAGTGGTCCATTAATAATACATCTATCATTATATAAGTTCATTTTTCCAAACCTTATATTTTTAGGAATATAATATCAATTAATAATATAATATTTGTTTTAAAAACTAATTTATGTCAATTTTGACACCATTCAATAATTGATTTTTGTGAAAGTCTTAAAAACTTTATTAATTCGAAAAAAATTAAATTAAGCAATCCTAACCTTTCATATTAACCACGAAAATTCGTGTATGTCATCAAAACTTTCAAATTATATTTATTTTAACATTTATAATACCAATTATTTGATTCTTTCATTAATAAGGAAAATACTGCATCATTATTTTGTCATAAATATATTTACTTATTAAATGTCTAAAAATTATAAATAAAATACCATTATGTAGGAAATATATTTATATTTATAATTAATAATTATATTCGAAAATATAACATATAAAATTCTACATAAAAATTGATTGGCTAAAAGATATATGCTTCTGTCATTTTTGTATTACTTTAACTTAATTAACATAAAGTGTAATTATCACTTACAAGTGTATCAATGGGGTCCCAAAATAGACCCAAAAATTCCCATTTATGGAAATGTATCAACCAATAGGGTTAGGATACCTTTTAGGGTAAATTAATATTATTATAATATTATTTGTTTACCCTTATTTACCGGATTTACCCTTTAACCATGATAAATAAAATATTTACCGACGTAATTGTTCAAAATATCTAAAAATAAGAGTTACCTATTTACACAATTTGGACATCCTAATTCCAAAAATGGAATTCATTTTTTCCAAATTCAAAACACAGAAGTGGCAGAAATTAATTTAATATTAATTCCCACTGTCAAAACTAAAAGAGTGTTTTTAAGAAATAATAACTATCAAAAGATTGACACTTGCTTATGTCCAGTTTAAATGTGGAATTATATATAAATACCAACATTGGATTAAATAGTAAAAATATAATATAATTATACATTAAAATCCCTAAAATGCATAATTTATTACTATTAATTATTTTTATTAAAAATGCTATTTTTATTTAAAATGTAGTAATTTTCACTATTAATCAAAATATAAAAGTTATAATAAAATTACCAAAAATTCACCCTAATCTATTCTCAATATTAAAAATCCAAAAATGAAGTCCATTTTAAAAGATAAAATTTATAAAATTTCAAAAAGTGGGTATTATTATTCTTAACGGCTAGTTTGATTAGTTGTGATATGTGTTAGAAGTCGAAGTTGCGTACAACACAGGCCACTGTTTTCTTCAAAGAGAATCGTACCATGGAATCATGGGGTGTTACATTCTCCCCTCCTTCAGTAAATTGCATCCTCATAGTTTGAAATTGTTCTTCGAAAATAAAAGGTTGAAAATAGAAAATATCTTTGTGGGAAAACCCACATCAGAAATTGGGTTAATAAAACATAGTCTTAAAAAGAGGAAAAGAGAAATGAAAGGGTCACCACCAAATTATGATCTCGATTTGGAGAACATTGGTGGAAATTAGAGACACATAATTGGATAGAAAACGTAAATATTTATAGGGAGTGATTGAGGTCATCAATCACAAAAAATTGTAGAATTGAGGGCCTAAAAGACATCAATCTATGATGATTTAAAATATCATTAGTTCAAGAAAACATAAGGTATATACCATTAAACTGATGAAAAATACTTTGTAACGTCTAGGGAATTCCTGTAGGCCAATGGTAGGAAATAAAGGCCTATTGCACTAGGGTTGTAGGTTCGATTCCTGCATCTTTGTCCGACGCGATGGGTTATCGCCCGACCTGCAGGTTGTCCTTTTTCTAAAAATATGGTATAATAATATTTCAAAAATTGATCATAAGAATTGTTTTTACCTTAAACAATACTATTAAAAGTTCAACTTAATCCACTCCAAACAATATAGTTATCCAAGGTACCTCTGTCTAGACTCTCTGGAAAAGGTATCTAAATTCCAAAATCAATTGTCACATCAGATTCCCTAGACAAGGTAAATTTTATCTTATTTTCACATACTGAAAATATGATTACCTTGGTCATATTAAAACCTTAATGAAAACAACAATAACTGCAGTACAATCCATATATATATCACATTATTCTTATAACCAGAATATAATCCTTGAGACCAAAAACACAAATACAATAATTATTCCACTTGAACTTTAGTAACAGCATAAGATTGGCCTTGATCCCTTAATCTTTTCTGAGGTACGTTTCCTTGGTGCTTAGGGAATTCATTCGCATAATGGCACATTTCTCTACAATTGTAGCATTCAACATTGATATCCTCTTTCTTTCCTTTGCAATCATGAGCCTGGTAACCTTTTTCTCCACATTTATAACAAACTCCCTTTTTTTGGCAAGTACCGGGGTGTTTCTTCCCACAATTATCACATAATGGAAAATATTTCTTTCCCTTTTTCCCTTTATCTGTCTCGTGTTCCACTATTTTCTTCTTCTCTTACTTTACTTTATTGTCATAAGATTTAGAGAATTCCTTTTCTGTCTTTATAGCACATGATACAATGTCTTCGTATGACGAGAAGGATTGTGAGACTAATTCTTGATAAAGAAATGGTTTTAACCCATCAAAGAAATGATCAGTCTTACTCCTTGGGTTACGTATATAATCTGTTGCATGCCTCGCAAACATTGTAATGTTATCTTCATACTTTGCGACATTCTCATCATCCTTTTGGATTAGATTGAGAAATTTCTTTTCCATATCTACTCGATGTACATGATGAAAGTATTTTTCTAAGAAAATATCCTTAAACTCCTTCCATTCCATACTTGATACTTCTTTATCATCCTTTGTGTTTTGAATTAATGAACACCATTAATCACCATCTCCAGTACGGTGGTAAAATGCCATGATAACCTTTTCCCTTTCACTACTCCCCAAGGCCTGAAATATTTTCTCTAGGGAAAATATCCATTGCTCAGATACTAGTGGATTTGTACCCCCATTTAATGTTGGTGTTTGTTGCCTCATGAAGCTATCTAACATTGATCCTCCATGTTGTGGATCTTGGTGCTCCATACGGGTAAGGTTATTATTTATAACCTGAGTGAGTTGTCCCAGTATGGTGATTAGCTAATCAGCACCAGTTTCATCACTAGCTCCACTATAATTATCTCGACTAGGAGGGAAATCCATACATGGAGTGCGTGTATTGATATGATATCCATTCCTTCCACTAGGCTCCATTTCTAAACAATGGCATAAACTAGATCAGCTTATGAATCAAAATACATAATTCCATACTTGTAAAATACTTAACATAAATTGAACTATTTATGGATATAGTCCATAATAGAAAACATGTTTTCTTTGAGGTGCTATATACTCATAACCCCTTCATAGTGGTTTGTAAGGAAAATGAGAATTATCCTATGCATATCCCCTGGGAGTGTCGTAACCAAGAGTGCATCAACGCCCGTTTTCGTGCACCAGTTCACGTTCAAGTGTATCTCAAAGTGGTGTTTTCAGGTTTTACCCCTAGGTACATCTGTGCCAGAACCGCCTCTACCTGCTCATATATATATAGGGATTTATTTCTCGAAAAACTCACAAAATCTCTACAATTCCAAAATTCTAGGAAGTTCTTCTATACTAATCCTCAAAGTCTATCTTATGGTTGTGTGGTATAATTATAGTTTATCTGAATCTATCTTCCATGGTTTGTACTAGACTTCCTATGATACCAACTATAACGCCCCGAACCTAGTTACCCAGAATCGGTGCATTATTACATAACGTTGTCATGATCACAAAAGATAATGTCTCGAAAGACTGATTAGTTTAGTAGCCTTGGAATCACTAGATACATTCATAAAGTTTACATTACATCATAAAGTTAAAACTACAAAAATATATTGTCTCCACACTTATATCCCCTTATACTATCCCTACAGTTCATTCATAAATTAAATATTCACATACTGGGAAAAATAAAACCTAGAAAGGGGTGAGCTAAAATTCCTAGTAAGGATAACAATATAGAGGAAACTTTCATAAATAATCATAAACATTTATGGAAATGTATAACTAAAACAAAATCCTTTCAAACTTGAACTTTAGCATAAAATGGAAAAATAAAATGAAATAATTCTATTAACTTATTCAAATTGATATTCTACTAGTCAAATAATCACATGAAATATAAACAACCACTTTTATAATGATGTAATGCATAATTCCAGACTATCATAACCACATAGTCAAGGCTTTGTGCCAATACTACGATGAAGATTTTGTCAAGGCCTTATGCCAAAACACTAGTTTTTCTCATGAGACATACCGATGCATCGAGTAGCTATAGTGGGCTCCACCCGTCACTTATTAATTCCAATGCATTCCTCATATGAACAGGTTTAAAAATAACATAAACATTCATATTAAAACTACCATACGAAATGTCAATACTTTCTCCATAAACCATGAATGGTATAGAAATAACATATCCACAGTAAAACATATCACAAAACCTTCAATACTATATGTAAGTTTTGTATCATAAAAAATCAACTTTAGATAAGCATAAAATCCATAAAAGGATGTTGACATAGAAGAAATCAAAACTATTTGAGAGGAATATCTCTTTTTTTTAAATCATTTAAAAGTCACACATTTATAATGGAAGTAATTTAAAAGATATTTTTGAATCAAAGTGTCCCATACCAAATTGAAAATTTTAAAATGAATTTTAATTTCAATAAATTCATGTCTATATAAATAAATCCTTAAAATTATTTTGAAAACATTAACATTAATTAAAAAGATTTAGAAAGATAAATCATTAAAACATTTAAAATTCTGATCTTGATAAAGAGTACCTTTCACAAATTCTTATAATATTCATTTTTAAATAATTTAAAAGACACATAATTATAAAATAAAAAATTTACTTTCAAAATATTCTTATAAGCTTGTAAGATACGCTTCAACAATTTTATAATGGAGGAAAATAGTCGCACCCACCGTATATGTTAAAAAAAGACATTCTTACCTTAATTCTGTTGAAAAGGTTAAAAAGGACCTTGTTTGGAAAATGATGGAAAGATTCCTTTTTAAACCACTTATAAAAAGTCAAAAAGGTTATAAATGACTTTAACACATATTCTATAAAATAGTAATAATTTTTTGAAATACATTTTTAATAAACATGGATGTGGATGATAAAGAGGTCCCAGTAGATAATTACGTATAAACAACCTCAGATAATGAAGAGATTGTGAAATAAACCCTTACCTTGTAATTTTCCTTGGTTGAGGGTAGTTTAACCTCATGTATAATGGTTAAATAGATTTTATTAAATTATAAAATAATCATATACCTTTTTATGATATCATATATGATCTTTTAATATTTCTTTGTTAATATTATCTTAGTATTATCGTCGTTTCGGGTGTTCACTTACTCATTTTCTTTTATATGTTTTGTTACATAAGCCGTGTTTGTTATGGATAGGTTGTATATTATTAATATCTAAAATGATATCAAGTACATAAAAATTATTTTTAATCATCAAATGATAATTATACATGCATGGATACGATGGGGAATGAATTTTATCGCATTCGTGGAGACGGTAGTCCGTACGTACGCACGAGCGACAATATAATTCTTTTGATATTAAAATAATATATAATATAATGGTATATCATATATACAGAAAAATAATCATGTTATATATATTATATACATCAATTTCACATCATTATCATACCCATACAAATAATAATGTTTTGTATAACAATTACACCACGACGTGGAGACGGTAACCCGTACGTACGCACGTATGGTGACATGTAATTCAAAAGATGGATAGAATAATGAATATGGTTGTACCATAATTATAATAACATCAAAGTATATATAAGATACTAGATTTATTATTTTATAATTGAAATAACAAAGAAAGAAGTAGTTGAAGAAGAAAGTAACTTGAAAGAGGGTGGTGAAAACATTATCTCTTCCTCGGGTTCTACCTTTTGATTTGATCAAAAGGTATCTTTAGGTTGGCTTTATGACTAAAGGGAGGACTCTAGGATAAAGGTAGGATAGTTTAAAGGGTATTTGGGCAGTGGTTGGCCTAGCCAAAAGGCTTTTACTGTGTGAATTAGTGAGATGAGGGAGTGCCCTTCTATAAGAGGGGTGAGAGGCACCTTAGGAAAAGCTAGAAATAATTTTTTATAATAAATTAATATTCGGTTTATAATGGCTCCAAAGAGGATTATTTAAATGTTAAGGTGGTAATAGGTTGAAAATCACTCAAACAATAGGTTTTAGACAGGTTTCGGTCACAATACTAACCTTATCTTTTAGTTTTAACTCTTAGTTAATTAGTTTGACATTTACCATGTATCTTTGTATTTCTAAATTATATAGTCAATAAACGTACTATAAACTTTAAATAGACCTCCAAGTGGTCCATTAATAATACACCTATCAGTATATAAGTCTTTTGGATGAACCTTAGATTTTTTGGAATATAATACCAATTAATAATATAATATTTGTTTTAAAAACTCATTTATGTCAATTTTGACACCATTCAATAATTAATTTTTTTAAAGTCTTAAAAACTTTATTAATTAAAATAAATTTCAGTTAAGAAATAATAACATGTCATATTAAGCAATATAATTCTTTTATATCATCAAAACATTCAAATTATATTTATTTTAACATTTATAATCCCAATTAGATGATTCTTTCATTAATAAGGAAAATACTGCATCATTATTGTGTCATAAATATATTTACTTACTAAATGTCTAAAAATTATAAAAAAATACCATTATGTAGGAAATATTTTTAACTTTCTAATTAATATTTATAGTCTAAAATATAAAATATATAACCCTATGTAAAAATAGTATTTCTAAAATGTATATGCTTATGTCATTTTTGTATTAACTTTAACTTAATTAATATAAAGTGTAATTATCACTTACAAGTGGATCAATGAGGTCCCAAAATAGACCCAAAGATGCCCATGGTCGTAAATATATCAACCAATAGGTTTAGGAAACATTTTAGGGTAAATTTATATTATTATAATATTATTTGTTTACCCTTATTTACAGGATTTATCCTTTAACCAAGGTAAATAAAATATTTACCGAAGTAATTATTCAAAATGTCAAAAACCAAGAGTTAACTATTTACAAAATTTGGAAATCCTGATTCAAAATATGGAATTCATTTTTCTAAATTCGAAACACACAATTGGCAGAAATTAATTTAAAATTAATTCCCGTTGTCAAAACAAAAAGCGTGTTGTTAAGAAATAATAACTATCAAAAGATTGACACTTGCTTATGTCCAGTTTAAATGTGGAATTATATACAATGACCAACATTGGATTAAATGGTAAAAATATAATATAATTATACTTTAAAATAACTAAAATTCATAATTTATCACTATTAATTATCTTGATTAAAAAATTTGTTTTTAATAAAAATTTATAAATTTTCACTATTCATCAAAATATGAAAGTTATCAGAAAAGTACAAAAAATTCACAATAAGCTAATTTCGATATTCCAAATCCAAAAATGAAGTCCATTTTAAATGATAAAATTTATAAAATTTCAAAAACTCTGTTTTACTATTCATAACGGCTTGTTTGATTAGTTGTGGTGTGTGTTAGAACTCGAAGTTGTGTACCACACATGCTATTATATTATTCAAAGAGAAGCATACCGTGGAAGCTTGGGGTGTTACAGTACAAATGCATTTTAAGTCAATAAATTAAAAATATTTATTTTGGTGAATTATATTAATGAAATTTATATAATCTAATTTCAATAAAATTTTAATCATTAATCTTATGTATTTTATATATAATAGATATAAAAAAACTAATATTACGGTCCAAAATCGTATTTTTATAAAAAATAGTTTTGTCGACTTTTGTGTAATTATATATAATTTAATTTTTCCACATTTAGAGATTTCATTTGAAAAAATTACCCCCAATTTTTAAATGATCTTCTAAAACTTTTCATGGTGTTAATTATATATAATTTTCTGCAAATATAAATCTTTTGATGAAGAGTAAAAAATATATTTTTTTATTAAGAATTATCATTACTTTTAAATCATTTTAAAATAATGAAATTATTTTTTATGGGTATGAATGTAAAATTAGAATGTTATATATTTATTAATCCAATTTTTTTCACTATAATCATTTTAATATAGAATTATAATATAAAAACGTTTTAAATGTTTGAAACATTTCGATTTGTAAAACTGTTTTTTGTCCCGTCTGTGGGATTAATTTTAAATTAAAATTTTCCAATTCTATGAATGTATTTTAAGAAACTAGATTCCATATTTAGAATAATAAAATTTATATTATAAAAAATCTAAACTTATTCATTTCCATAATTAATAGTAAAATTAATAAAAAATTAATTTTTTTGGATAAGGTTAAAATGGGTTTACAATGTGTTATACTAACAATATAAGGGGTAAAATAACCTAAAAACATTTTGAACACCCATTTTATGGAGATATTTCAACATTATATCCTGTAACTGTCTATAATGGGTAATTTTGGTTCCTTGTGGCATGTTAAAAACATGGGTACACCTTTTTCTTCTAAAAAATTACAATTGTGCCACTCATGTCACTTATAAAAGGCCACCAATTATCCTCTCTAATTAACACCTAAAACCCATTTGGTTAATCCAAGACCTACACAAATAATTTCTTTAATTACATCCCCATTACTTATAGGCATTATTTTTGTTATTAATCCATCCTAATAAAGATTTAGGTGAAAACCTAAAGAGGCTCTCGGAAGAAGAGGTAAAGTTATCAAACAAATGTTTTTATATTTTTTGTAATTACACCTATTTTAATACATTAATAATATGATAAAATGTTAAAACTAGTATTTATTATGTATTTATATTTTATTATGTTAATGTAATAACCAAAATACATCTCCCCTTCCTTCAAATGGTATATCAAATCATCATTCGTGTGTACGAGAGACTATCACCTCACGAACATATGTTTTTCATTTTCTATAACCACCTCTTACATAAATATGTAATAAGGTATTTAATGGTTATTTAATATTTTTATTATATTATTATACCTATGTTTTTATAATACCACACCTACCTTCTTACCTCTAAACCTATTCGAATACAATAACACGGCTCGTGTGTATGGTGGACTACCGCCTCACGAACAGATGTGATGTGTTTTTCATATCAATTTTACAATGATGGTAATAAGAATATATATATATATATATATATATATATATATGATATTGGTAACATATTTATAAATCTGTTATTAAGACATCACATATAACTCTATACTTTCCATTCTATGGGAATACGATAATGTCACACTGTTTCCTCACGGAATCCGGGGATGACCTCCTGGACGGGAGATTCAAACGTTCCGATCAGTTTCTAACGGGTTTGTTCGTAGAACCGGAAATATCCAATGATTCCACATCCGTTTGGACCTACTTTCCAAAGGAAGGCGCTCATTAGCTTGTGGACTAATGAGGCTTAGAAATTTGCATTGGTCGAGAGGATGGGAGGTCGGACTCATCACACCTTTTTGAGGGGAATTATTGTCTACTCCGGAACTCTCTTTATAGATTTAAGTTATGTTCGTGAATCCTTATTACATTACCAAGTATAAAATGAGCTTTCCTTTAGTTTTAACAATCAATGATTAAATATGCAAGAAATTTAGAGAATCTTTTATATGTATTCGAGGTTCTTCATCAATAGAGAATCATCTATATCTGTTTAGAGATTCATGGTCAATAGTATCCTTCAAAACATTTATATAATGGTCTCTTGGTCATTATGATGACCAGGCTGGTTTTAAAGCCACTCATTGGGTCACTTGAAGTTTATCGTCATTCAGAAGGACATAGATTATTTCAATGTTGGGATCGAACCCATAAATGGGCTACCTACGTATCCTTTGTTTTGGAAAAGGAATCAGAACCCACGTAGTTCGAGTAATGGAGTATGATCTTTATGATTGATGGCTCAAAGATGAATGTCATAATTACTTTTACACTCTAAGCTCACGTGAGTCATGCTCGGTGTGAGAAACAAGAGGTATTGGTTAAAATTTAGACAATTGTGCCATGAAATATGCAATCGTAAGAAATTGTTTGGGGCTTATGTATGTATGACTGCCCAAAATAGATGAAGGTTTAGGATTTACTTTTAGGGAGAAAATCCAGGAACAGGGTCCATAAAGGCATATGTGCTTTATGGAGATTTGAATACTCTAATCTTGGGGCTTACTCCTAAGGAGGATGCCCAAGTTAGGAGGGGACTTATGATTGGGTTTTACTCCTGAAAAGGAAACCCAAATCAAAGGTAAATTATGACTGGTTAAGAGAATTTTAAGGGGGGGCTTGAGGTTTACTCCTAAAAAGGAAAACCCAAGATTATGATTGGGGCTTACTCCTGAGGAGGATGCCCAAGACTATGACTGAGTCTTATTCCTGAAAAGGAGACCCAGGTTAGGGATTAATGTTTGGGGCTTACTCCTGAGGAGGATGCCCAAGACTATGACTGAGTCTTATTCCGGAAAAGGAGACCCAGGTTAGGGATTAAGGTTTGGGGCTTACTCCTGAGGAGGATGCCCAAGATTTGAGGTTGGGGCTTATTCCTAAGAAGGATGCCCATATTTTAGGAACTTTAAGAATTTGGGGCTTACTCCTGAGAAAGATGCCCAAGATTAAAGGATTTATAACTAGGGATTATTCCTGAAAAGGAGACCCAGGTTAGAATTCTCTCATCTTAAAGGATGAGGTTGAATGAATGAACTCTCCATATTTAATGACATAAGGATATTTAAATCACTAGACTTTGAGAGAGATTCCACAGAATTCCTTTCAGATAAGGAAGTCAAATCAAGAAATCATGCCATAAATGGATTTGAAGAGTGTCTTGAAGACTGAATCTTGAAAAGGAAAGGTGTTATGGCTTAAGAGGGGTAAAAATGGGCAAGATGGGCACCCAAAATGATAGGGGAACGCAAGTCTTGCAAGGCGCGCAATTCTTCCGTGGGCGCGCAAGTATGGTCGCGCAGGTATACCTGCGCGACACATAGTGTACTTGCGCGATTTTCAACCAGCATTGAAATACTTGAGCGACTCTTTTTAAAAACCTTTATAATTTTCTTGAGGTTCTTCCAGAAAAGGGACGCGCAAGTTATATTGAAGGAAATAAGTCGGCGCGCAAGTGTTTGATAAGTTTCAACACTTAGGCCTTCCTTCTTCCCTTTAAATCTTCCGTTCTAGGTAAGAAATTACCTTAGAAGTGTTCCAGAAGCTTTGAGAAGAGACTTGGGCGTCGGGAGCTTCAATCCGAGTTTCTGGAAAAAGATCCTCTCGAATGGGGGGCCCACAGGGTCTATTTATAGGCAAAAGAAGACCCTAGGCTGTTACCGGGCGGTTACCACTTAGGTCGCGCAAGTCACCTGCGCGACCAAGGGTGTCGCGCAAGTGTACTTGTGATACAGTGATAAAACTTGTGCGGTGCAGTTGCTGTCGATCCTTTGTTCATGCCTTTGTTGATTTTTGATGTTTCCTTCAAAGGTTGAATCATATTGAGCTGAGATATTCCCTTTTCTGATCTTTAGATTCTGTGACGAAAGGAGCGTCAACAAAAGTCCCCCCTCAGAGTTGGATCCGGAGAAAAATGAGGATTTGACTCTGAGGAAATCGAATCCCTCCAAAGGAAAGGGGAGGCGCACAAGTCTGCAGTGCACAGAGGGCGGCGCGCAAGTTTGCGTCGCGCAGGCCTTAAGCGCTCTGGGTGCGGCGCGCAGATAGGCTTCATGGCCTATAAATACACGGCCTCACCTCCATAGAAGTATCCGGAGTTTCGGACATCATACCTTCTCGAGCTCTCGTCGCGCAGGTCACCTAAGCCGCGCAAGTCTCTTTTCTACGGTTCCCTCGCTGTCGCGCTCCTGTAAAGGTATTCGTATTTGCGCAGTTTATACTTGCGCGTCAAAAACTAGCGTGGCACACGAAATACTTGCGCGTCATTGTTTAGACTTGCGCGACTTAATGCCTTGGCCATAATTTTTTTTTCGAATTCTTTCACAAATTTTATGAAAAATAAACTCATTTAAGAGTTGAATTTGTTCAACTTTTGTGCAGATTCAATGGCTCCTAAGGGAATTGGAACGGCTGATGAACTGGCTAGAAAGCGGATTGATGACATGATGAACATTATTGGCCATGATTACTATGATATCTACGACAGCACTTTCCCAGATTTGGATAAGTACTTGAAGAAATATCATCTTAATTTCCCACAGAGCATCTACCTGTCTTTGTGTGGTCATGGTCATCTGCAAGTAGTCAATGTTCCAAATGCAAACAATTATACACCTGAGATGCAGCTGCACTGCTACTTCTCTATTTCGGTTATGTTGTGCATTAAGAGTAGCAACAATGGTGTGAACTTTCAAATTCTTCCTCCATGTCATTCCCTTGCAGATATGAAAATGGAAAACCCATGGGCTGAAATGTTTTCCACTAATGGTTGGTGGAGAGAAGACAAACATGATATTAGAGCAATATCTGAAAAGAGTACTCTCTCCAAATGGCTCTTTACTTCCAATGCTCCATTCTTAAATCCATGTATCCATCTTCCAAGTCTCTTGGAAAAAAACAGAGTCACTGTTTGATCAGCAGAAAATTTTCTCAAACCGCACTCAAGAACATCCTTTTACAATTGTTCCAAGAAGAGCTGGTATCACTGCATCTCTTATTGTATCCAGTTGAATGAATGAATTCCAGGTGGTTGCTAATGAAGCTCGGGATGCCGTAAATCAAATGAAGTGTTATGTTGAAAGCCTCTTGTAATTATCGAAAAAAGAGAAGAGACTCCAGTCTGTGGATGTCCTTCTAGCTCCTGTGTATCAATGAAAAACACTTTCGTCTTTAATCATTTGTACCTGCATTCTTTCATTACCTGCTTCAAATTTACTTAATCCAATGGTCCTAGTAAGCATAGTTTGATTTTTACTAGGATTATTACAAATAATCCTACAAACTTTAAACCTTTTAATTTCTCAATATTACCTAAATCATACAAAAAATGTATATTTAGTGAGCTGGAACTTGACTTTTATTCAGATTTCCTTTGTCTTTTGTGTGGGCAGTTTAAAGTCATGCACGCCGGACATAAAGGGGATAATGTTTAAGGTCGAAAATAGATTTGACCAAAATGGATTAAAATGGATTCAATTCCTTGACAATTTATCTGAAAACATATTACCATACTCAAGTATGAGAGAAAATATGTAAACTATGGCTTAAGAATATTTGAATCTGGGGAATGATATGAAAAAGAGCTAAAAGGCATTAGAAGAAGTATTTTCCAAGAATGAAGTTACTATTATTTAACAAAACCCGTTAGGGGGTTGAAATATGCAGGGCCACCTATGGGCATTGGCTGCATGGTCAAATAAATAGCATCTTTCGGCTGACAAGTCTGTTATGTGGACTATTTATGCAAGGCCACCTATGGGCACGTGCTGCATAGTCAGGCAAAAGAACTCTTAGAAATTTACTTTCTTAGTGCTAAAAGCCAGTGAAAGTTTATGGAGATTCAAATTTTTTAAAGTATAGAGTTTTTTGTATGGAAAGAGGTACTTGAATATGCAGAAGATATTTCCGAACAAGAATATCGAAGAACTGGATGAATATCAGTCCTACGAAGGTCTGACCCAAACGTAGGGAAGAAGAATAAACCATAGACTTGAATACTTTCAGATCATGAAAAAGGATATGGGAAAAATATGTTAAGGATGGCTATTTTTTGCGGATCCCTACATACTGTCGTTTAAGACAAATAAGGACAAAAGAGGCATTCTTCCCAAGAATGAAGTTACTATTATTTAACAAAACCCATTAAGGGGTTGAAATATGCAGGGCCACCTAAGGGCATTGGCTGCATGGTCAAATAAATAGCATCTTTCGGCTGACAAGTCTGTTATGTGGACTGTTTATGCAAGGCCACCTATGGGCACATGCTGCATAGTCAGGAAAAAGAATTCTCAGAAGTTTGACATTTTTGTGACTAGAAGTCATGAACAGGGTTATGAAGATCTGAAAATGTTTAAGGTTAGGCTAATAACACATAAAGATGGGTATTATCCAATGTATATAGAGATACATAGGTCAATGAAAACCATAATCATGTTGTGGCTGGGTCCTGAATTGAAATTTTAGATTTCACTACGTATCTCATAAGAATGAGAATCAAGCCATACGTAGTTCTTGAAATGCAGTTTAACGTCGTGCAGGACGAAAGTATGAGAAATCTTAGTTTAGGGTCATAGAATTCGGACCATAATAATGAATACACAGTGTGTGTTTTCATGAGGACTTTTCAGCCAAGGGATTGAAAGTGAAATTTGGGGTTAGGCCCAAAAGACTTGGGGCTAGATTCGAGGGATACTCGAACATTCCTACGTATCCCATAAGGATGGGAATCAAGCCCACGTAGTTCTAGAACTACCCTTTGTACAAATTTGGTTCGTACATGTGAAGGGTGAAAGGGGACTTTAGTGCAATGATGGTTTTAACCTAAGATAAAAAGTTTAGGCATTACCATGTATGCATGTAGTATTTTGAAAATGAAAACCATGATTGAAAAATCAATGTCAATAATAGTTCTCTCTCAAATGAGGAAATCAAAGAATATTGTAGTTTATTGTCGTACCGGACAAAAGTGTTGCATAGTTTAACGTCATATAACAAGGACGAAAGTGAATCAATGTAAAAAAAATATTGATTCTAGGGGTGGTTTCACGAATCAACATCATATGAGATGGTGGTGAACCGATGTGAAGAGATTATTTTTGGGCTTGAACCCTGGGAGGTTGCCTACATACCCAGCCAGGAGGGCAGGGATCAAAGTCCGTGTAGTTCAATTAAAGAATGAATTAATGATCAAGTTGTTCTTGGGGACAACGATCTAATTAAAATGTTGTTGGGACTTACACATGGTTAGTGGCCCAAAGGGAGTATTATGGTTGATATTTTCTCTAAGCTCACGTGAATCATACTCGGTGTGAGAAACAAGAGGTAATAACAACCTTAACGATGCACAGTTTAATGTCATGTAGGACATAAAAAAGGGACTATGCAGTTTAAAGTCTTGCAGTTAGGACTATTGGTGCTGCACAGTTTAGTGTCATGTTGCAGGGACAAAATAACAGTTTAATGTCATGTAGGACATATCAAGGACTTTCTGTACAGTTTAGCGTCATGTAGTTAGGACGATGGGGACAACACAGTTTAACGTCATATTGGACGAAAGGGGGATTGTGCAGTTTAATGTCATGCTGGACCTTTGATGATTATATAGTTTAACATCTTTCCGGACATGAGTGACTTTTATATAGTTTAGCGTCATGTAGCTAGGACGTCACAGTTTAACGTCTTGCTAGACGGTTTAGGGAACTTTTTCACAGTTTAATGTCGTGTGGGACGAAGTTGCAGTTTAAAGTCATACTGGACCATTGCTGTATAGTTTAACGTCATATAGCAAGGACGAACTGGTGCTGTACAGTTTAAAGTCAGGTAGCTAGGACTAAGGTGAACCAATATGAGGATATCAGTTCTGGGGACTTTTTACAGTTTATCGTCATGCTGGACGATGAAAGTGCCACACAGTTTAATGTCATGTTGCTAGGACACAATATAGTTTAATGTCATCTCGGAAAAAATATAGGAACTTATGTACAGTTTAATGTCATGTAGATAGGACATAATACAGTTTAGTGTCATGTAGGACAATAGAACATTTATACAGTTTAACGTCATGTTGGACGATAGAACATTGTTGTACAGTTTAAAGTCATGTAGCTAGGACTAATACAGTTTAGTGTCATGTAGGACAAAATCATGAACCAATGTGATTGTTTTGGATCTGGGAACAATATTTTGTGTTTATACAAAATACTTCCTCAGAAATATGGCATTAGTTGGAGTCGTTATGTGTTCTCCATCCATTGAGATTAGAGAATATGCTCCATTGGAGTAGACCTTATGTATTGAATAAGGTCCTTCCCATTTTGGTTCAAGCTTGGGAGGCTTCTTTCCTGGTATCATTGGTGCTCTGAGAACGAATACCAATTCTCCCTGAATGAATGAACGAATACGAACTTTTTTTATAAAAGCTCGTGGTATTCGATTCTGATAGATTTCCAAGTGGTGAAAAGTGCACAATCGTTTCTCATCTAACTATTCCAATTCATTCAACCGCTTTTGGGATTGCTCATTTGTAGATAACTGATCACAAATGGCTATTCTGAGTGAGTGCAATTGAACTTCAATTGTAGAGACTGCTTTTGTTCCATATACCAATGAATATGGAGTTGACCGCATTGCATTGCGAGTGGTAGTCCGATAAGCCCATAAAGCATGAAAGAGTTTATCAGGACATGACCTCTTATCTTTATCCACCATCTTTTTCAGTATATTTGAAAGAGTCTTTTTGAAGGCCTCTATCTGGCCATTAGCCACTGCATGATATCGAGATGAAGGGTTGGACTTAATGTTGTATTCTTGATACAATTTCTTTACCTCAGAAGAACAGAAGTTGGTGCCGTTGTCCGTCAATATGGTATGAGGGACACCAAATCTAGTAATGATGTTAGACTTGATGAAGCTAACAATCTATTTAGAACTGACTTCTTTGAGAGGTACTGCCTCTACCCATTTGGAAAAGAAATCAGTAGCAGTAAGAATGTACTTAAACTGCTTGGTCGTAGCTGAAGGGTAAGGTCCCACCACATCCATTCCCCATGTGGAAAATGGCCATGAGTATTTAGCTGTATGAAGCAACTCTGGAGGTTTATGAATGAATTTGGCATATACTTGGCATTATTGACACTTCTTTGTAAAATTAACACAATCTTGTATCATTGAAGGCCAAAAGTATCCAAGCCTTCGAATTTGATCAGACAGTCTATGTCCAGACTTGTGGGAACCACAGACTCCTGCATGCACTTCTTTTATGACAGCCATTGTCTCTTCACCATCAATACATCTGAAGAGAACTCCATCAAAACCACGTTTGTAGAGAATTTTCTTGAGGTGGTTTGGGCTATCATAAAGAGTAAAATTGACCACACATCGCCGAATTTGTTCTTTCTCGACTCTATCAGGTGGAAGTGTTCCATTTTGAAGGTATTCCCTGATAGGTGACATCCATCCTGTAGTATGACCATACGGTTCAGGAATGGGACTAATTTCATTAATTTCCTCTGTTCTGACTTGAACATAAGGTGAAATTGCACGACGGTGGGAAATACAGATGGTTGTCTCGTCCCGATTTGGATCTGCTAAAGATGTGGCTATATTAGCCAGTGCATCAGCATGAGCATTTTGTGATCTTGGGACATAAGAAAATGTCGGTTCTGAAGGGAACTCCGACATTAACTCTCTAATGTAATCATACAAAGGGATTAATTCTTCTTTTCTGATGGCATAATCCCCATTGACTTGTTTGATTACCAGGTCTAAATCACCTTTCACCTTTAAGTGATTCACTTGTGCTTGAAGCCCTAACTCCAAGCCTGTAATGAGAGCTTGGTATTCATCTTCATTATTGGTACCACCTTCCCACAACAAAAAGGAATAAGGTAACACTGCCTTATCTGGAGAAATGAGCACAATTCCTAAACCAACTTTGTTGAATTTAGGATTTTACATTTTCTTCCCTGTTGGACTTCTAGAAGCACCATCAAAATACATTTGCCATGTTTGAGGACTCTCTTGAATAGAAAAAAATTCCTCATCAGGGAGTTCGATATCTGAATACGTGTCTTCCACTGAAGGATGTTCATCCAGGAAATCAGCCAGAGCTTGGCCCTTAATTGCCTTTTGAGACACATACTGAATGTCGAACTGCTGTAGAATAACCGCCCACCTTGCCAGACGTCCTGTAAGCATTAGACGACTAAGGTTGAATTTGAGCGGATTATTACGAGATACCAATTGGACCTCATGATGTTGCAAGTAGTGTCTCAGTTTCTGAACTGCAAATATTAATGCTAGGCAGCACTTTTCAAAACTTGAATACCGGGTTTCTGCTTCAAGCATAGTTCTACTGAGATAGTAGAGACTATTTTCATTCCCAGCATCATTCTTTTGAGCGAGAAAGGCACCCAATGATCACTCTAAAGCTGTCACATAGAGGATTAGAGGTCTAACCTCAACAGGTGGCATGAGTACTGGTGGACTCAAGAGGTATTTCTTGAGAACATCAAATACTTCTTGACATTCTTCAGTCCACTGGTAAGTGACTCCTTTCTTCAATAATTTGGTAAAGGGTAAACTTTTGCCTGCCAAATTGGCGATGAAACGCCGAATATAGGCTAAGTGTCCTTGAAGTCCTCTTAATTCTTTCAAATTTTGAGGAGGTGACATACCAAGGATTTATTTGGTCTTCTCAGGATCGACTTCAATACCACGATGGCGTACAACAAAGCCGAGGAATTTTCCTGAGGTTACCCCAAAAGCACATTTTAAGGGGTTGATCTTCAAATTATGTTGTCGAAGCTTGTGGAATATGACTTCCAAATCAGCCAAGTGATCAAAACGTTGTTTGTATTTAACCACCAAATCATCTACATAGCATTCAATAAACTTCCCTAAAAAAGGATTGAAGATACGATGCATGGTGCGTTGATATGTTGCACCTGCATTCTTTAAACCAAAGGGCATCACCCGGTAACAAAACACACCTTGAGGAGCTCTGAAGGCTGTATATTCCTCATCTTCTGGGGCCATTCGGATCTGATTATATCCAGAATATCAATCCATGAAAGAAAGCACTTCATAGCCAGCTGTCGCATCAATTAAGAGTTCTGTAATCGGAACTGGGAAATCATCTTTAGGACAATATCGATTAAGATCTCTGAAATCGATGCGAACCCTAATTTGTCCGTTCTTCTTCTTTATAGGGACAATATTAGCCAACCACTTGGGATATTTAACTTCTATGACGAAGTTAGATTTGATAAGCTTATCCACTTCAGCCTCAATTTTGGAAGCATAGGTTGGGTGTGTTCTTCTCGCGGATTGCTTGAATCCTCGATGTTCTTTTGGAAAACCCAAATGATGGGTGGAAACATCAAGATCAAGGCCAGGAATCTCTGTATAATTCCAAGAAAAAATATCTTTATTTTACTTTAGAAAAGAAATATACATCTCTTGCTCTTCAAGGGTCATGGCCGCACTAATTAAAGTGGGGCGTGGATCTTTCTCTGTACCCAGATTTACTTCTCTGAGTTCATCCACAGTGGTGGAGATACCCTCTTCAAATGCTGGAGGAGCATCTCTAAGATCTTCCTCTTCCTCTTCATCATGTGTTATTTCTTCAGTTTCTACTTGCAAAGTAGATGAAAAAACGAAATTTTCATGATCATAAGAGATGTCAAAATTTTCACATTTTGAAGAAGAAGCTTCCATTTCCGACCCTATTGATGATAAAGGGTCTTCTTTGGGAAATAAAGTGGAGATGATGGATTGAGAATCGACATCATTATTCACCTCTGGTGTTGCTATAACTTCTTCTGGCCTGATTAGCGAAGTATAGACTTGTTGGACTTCAGCAGACGAAATGAAAACGTCTCCACTTATGCTTTCATCACTGATTGGTAAGTTACCAATTTCTCCCATGTTGTCTGGCTCGATTGTCGTAATTGACATTATGGATCTTTCCATATGAGTATTTTGATTTGGGCCTATTTTGTCAATTTGACTGATAGGTAACACATAATCTGTACTCACATGTAAAAATGGATTTATTGGAATTTTTTCCAAACCATATGGAGCATTAACTTTGGTAATTTCCTTCATTGTAGATTTTTCTCTTCCCTTCATGTGATAAAATTCTGCCTCAATGTATTGAGACTCACATGTCTTGAACGTGGCCTTATCACCATACAATGTTCCAACTTGACCATCGAAACAGTATTTGAGACATTGATGGTATGATGACGGAATAGCTGCATGCTGATGTAGTCAGGGTCTTCCAAGCAAGATATTGAAAGCTGAGTCTTGATCAAAAATCATGAAATCCGAATTGGAAACAAGATCTCCAAACTGAGTTCTGAGTGTAACTTCTCCCAGTGGTTCTTGTTCATTTTTATCATATCCTTGCAACATCATGGTAGAAGGAGATAAATCAGATTCCGTGAGGCCCAATCGACGAAGTGTACGAATGGGCATGAGGTTGACTCCTGAACCATTGTCAATGAAAGCTCTTCGAACATCTATACCATTGACTTTTCCAGATAAGTACGAAGGTTTTATGTGCCCATGCACAACATCATCTTCATCTTTATCAGTAAAAGATATCACTACATGGCATTCTGCAGGATTATTCTCTATGTGATAGATTTCAGCTGCAGCAATTTCAGCTTCAAACTCCTGAGGACTTGACAAAGCTTCGATGAGTGCTTCCCGAAGATCTCTTGACAGATTCAAAGCATCCAAAATTGATAACTTGGCTGGTACTTGGGCCAAGTGTTTCAATATATCATACTTTTGATCTAGAGGTCTGTGTTTCTCAATAGGAATATGCGGTTTAGCAGGTACCTTGGAAGTAGATGCTTTGGAAGCTGATGCATCTTGTATTCAAGTTGGCAACATCCTTGGTGTTGGAAGATTAGACTAATTAGATCCATTTACTTGTTGAGATAAAGAAGATGGAACCTTTAATCGGTCATCCAAAATAACTGTGCCAAAACTGAGTTTGCCATTCGCAGAAGAACTTGCTTGTTCTTTTTGAGCTCGCTGAAGGGCTCTACCACGAGTTTCTGCTGCATATACAGTGCTAGCAGGGGTAAAATTAGAGTAGTGGCTTCGGAAATATCCGCGTCTTCCCCTATAACCTGATCCTCTAGAACTTCCTCGGGTTCCCTTATTTGATACAGGGAATTCAGGCTCATCAAGACTGGAATATGGATCTGTTAATTGAATCATATTAACAGAACCAAAGATTAACTCTTCGTCTGATAAAGACTCTGCCTGGTTAGCCTGTTTAGGTTGTGCCGTTTAATGGGGCGGTGCCCGTGGATTTGAAGTAGATGGAATGAAATCTGCCAGAGTCAGAGACAATTTAGGCTTTGATACATACTCATCTTCTCCTGATTCCTCTTTCTTCTTTGAATTGCGCTGCCATTTTGAGGATTTAGCTTTTGATGGAGGCTTTACTGCAGCTTTTGTAGGAGACACAATTGGCTTCTTCAATTGTGTTCGCAAAATGGAATGGGTCTGATTGATTGTCTTTCTGACCATCCAATCATCATATTTTTTCGCAGTTTTGATTTTGACTTCCTGCCACTCGCCTCCTTCCTCTGGATCTGTAGCGGTAATACATGCTACATGAGCTAAAGAACCCTTCAATTTGACATGTCCCAAGTCGACCATCTTTTGCAGGAGTTCTTTAAAGACAAAACACTCCTGGATGGGATGCCCCAACATTTGATGAAAGGGACAATAATTGGGACGGTCTTCATCTCCTTCCTTGTTTGGCCTCTTGGGCACTGGTAATTGAACCAAATTATTTTCCAGAGCTGCAATGAAGTAACCAGGAACTTGCTCACTTCGGAAAGAGTATTTTTTACTCTTCATATCCTCAAATTGTTTTCTTCGTTGATCTTTTTGATCATTTGGACGAAACCGCCTTTGTTGTTGGCATTCAGGAGGTGGAGCCCTTCGAGAAGATGAAGGTTTTGAAGTAGAAATAGGTACAGGTGCTTGTTTAAGCATAACTGTAGCAGTTTCTGCTTTACCCATTCTTCTTCCTGGAGCTGATGGAATTACACGAGATTTAACCTTAGCCTGTATAAGGGAATCTTCAATCTGCTGAGCGATTGAAGTAAGGTCTCGAAACCCTCCTATGTATTTCACAGGGATCAATGGCGTGCGTAATTCGTCACGCAAATTTGCCACACAGATTGGCAACAATTCCTCCTGAGGGAGTGCTAAACTCAGGGAATACGTTAATCCCTTCCAACGAGCAATGAAATCAGAGACTCTTTCATTTTCCCTTTGCTTGCAGTTTGTAAGATCGAAAACTGTCGTTTTTGGCAAAGTTGAGCTAAACTGAAGAAGGAATTTTTGACGAAGATCCTCCCATCCGATGACTGGCCGGGATTGCAAGCTTGTATACCAGACAAAAGCTGGTCCTTGAAAGGTTCTCACGAAGCATCTGAGTTTCACTGCTTCTTGCTGCTCTGGAGATCCCATCATAGGATCACAACAAGACACGTAATGCGTCAAATGTTGTTCAGGGTCGCCTGATCTATTGGAAGTAGGGAAAACAGGGTTTCCAAAATTGGATGGAGGAGAAATTGAATCTACCCATTCAGGGTAAACTTTCTTTTCAGGTTGAACCTGCGCCCGTTTCCCTTCCATAGTTTCTAACCGAGCTGTTAATGACTCAATAGTAGTTATTAACTTTTGAGAAATGTCAAGTTGAACTTGGTTTTGAGTAGGTTCAATGAATGGAGTTTGGACAGACGTGGTGGTTGGTGATGCAACTGATGGTAGTGCTGCCAACCGTTGTTGCGTTTGACCCGTAGGATTAGACCTCTGTGGGTGTACTGATAAAGGAGGATATTCTTGATCCATCTCAGTAGTTACAACAAAGTCCTTCGGCTGTCGGACTTCTGCATTCTTAAGAAGAAGACTACTCTGAAGTAGTTCTGCATTCAACCTTCTTAATTCTTTCATTTCTTCCTCCTGTTGTGAAAACCTTTGCTCTAATGAGAGTGGTTGACCTCCTTCAGAGGAAGGGTGAGAAGTAACCTGATTCTTTCCTTTCCCCTTATTGGATCCTTTTCGGAGAGGGGGAAGTGGGTTACTTGAAGGAATACACAGATTTTGGGTAAGCCTTTGATTACGTGTGCGCACACCTTCTTCATTTAGTTCTGTGTGCGCAACTTCTTGAGTAGGAACCTCTTCGTCTGATCTCTCTGATTGAGCCTCATCTGGTGAATCAGCAGCAACGGCATTGATGACATTAATGGATGCATATTTCATTGAATCCTTTCTATCAGCATTTCTGTGATATTGTCTTCTTTTATGTCCATGATGAGACATGGCATTCCGTTGACTTGATCCCTCAGGAACTTCTTGGAGAACCGTCACTTGGAGAGAATCTCCTGATAGCTTAGCTCTTCGTTCCTCTTGTGGCTTATTCCCTAATTGAGAGAATACTGACTTTCTCTGAGGGAGGGATTGAGGATTTGAAAAAGTCCCCAGTCCGGTGGACTGGGGATGTTCCTGCTGCTTCCGCTCAACTCCTCGAATCCCATTTGTTGACTCTGAGGGTTGGGTTAGAGAAGTCCCCAGTCTGGCAAGCTGGGGTGTCTCTTGACATGCTATGTCTGAGATCTTCTTAAAATCTCTCTTGATCATGCGAATCATAGTTTAGAAATTAGCTGGATGCATTAACCTGTATCCACTTTTATCACCTAGTTCAACAGACCGTTGGATGATTTCCGAAACATCTGTCATTTGATGACGTGTTTTCTCCAGACAAGAGGCTTGTGCAATATTCTCGCCTTCTTGATGTAGGAACAATTAAACAACTTGTTCTCTATATACTTGATTTTGAGAGGAACTAGTTGAAGCCTGTTCTTGAGCAAGCTTTTGATTATGAACAAAACCCATTGACTGTGGCCGGCCATGGGCAATAACATTGCATGAGACCATTTTCGGCGGGCTTTGCTGACCGGGAAGCACTGTGAAATGTAGTGCTCCGTGAACACCCCATCCTCTGATATGAACATCAGATGGAGAATTGGCAATTAACTGACGCAATTTTCTTAGTGCGTCAAGGCATGAACGTTGAAGGGTTCTCTGTTTCTTTTCAGCCTTTGGATACCGAGAGACTGATAGAGATGCCAAATCAATCTGGCGTTGTATCCCTTCTATTATCTTAATATGATTTTCATAATCACCATAAGATAATACTTTCTTCTTCAATTGACAAAGAGTCTTCCATATGTTGAGACGAATATCATGGATTCCATCATCCGTCAACATCTTTGGAATGTCGTACTGGGAGTCAGCCAAAGGCCAAAACATGACTGGTACTTCACCTTTTTCCAGTTTTTTCCTCATGTTCAGCATTTCCTCTTTATCATTAAATGAAGATTCTTCTACCTGTTTGGACCAGAGTTGGTGTTTCCTTGTTGCTTCATCAGATTCAACAAGATTGGTAGAGAAATCACTATTCATGCTGGAAGATGAATGACCCAGGGATGGTTCGTAGAATAACCTGAACCCCAGGCTATCTTCTGATGGAGAAAGAGTTTCACCTGCCGATAGTAAAGCATCAGACATGACTGGTTTTACGTTTGCAAGTGCCTCGAGATAGGAGGGATTTCTCGTCACTACATTGCCTTCTGAAGAATTTTCGAGACAACGTGAATCACTACTGCGGAGAGGACTTTCGCAGTGAAGTTCATCACCATGAGGAGGACCTTCATGATGGGTTACAGCAAAAGATTAAATATCTTGCTCCTTGGTCTACTGACCTCACAGAGGGTTCCTGTGGCTATCATCTGAAGAAGAAACATCAAGATTGACCGAATTTTCATGAAGCAAGTCTTCATGAGGAAGTGTCTGTTGAAGACCTTCAGAATTAATGTTCCCATTATTGGGAACTGAGGGAGTAGAATCTTGAATTCCGACAGATAAATGTCTGAGGGATTCAAGAACTCCAGCATCGAGTAAGGCCTTGTTGCAGATTGGCCTTTGATCTCCTGACTGTGCTGGGAGGATCTTTTTCTTAGATGCCTTCTTACTCGCTTTAGAAACCACTTGATGACGAAAGTGATTGCTCTGAGCAAGTGTATGTGCCTGATCAGGAAAGATGGTCAGGTTAGGCTGACGATCTCCACTCAAATCAAGTGTATGTGCCTGACTTGGTTGTCCGTATGATATGGGGGAGTATGCCCCATAACCCTCTTGGACTGGAACAGATGTGTGTGTCTGTTACAGAGTGAATCGTTGATGTGTCACTCCATTGCTAGTGATAGATTTATGGGTTTGTCCCTGTGATGATGCTAAAGCTGTTATGATATCCTGGCAAGCATCCAGAATATGAGCAGGAATATGCTTCTTCTCATTCACCATTGACAAAATATGTTTGGTGACTTCAGCCGCCGGAATGGGGATATACGTCCATTCCGGGCTTGGAGTAGGTGTATGTGCCTGCTCCTGTCCTCCTTTTCCTGTCAGTGAATCCTGACAGTACTCAAGTGTGGAGGCAGAGAGTTGAGTCTGCCTCCTGTTTGTCGTCGGGACTTTCCGACTGACTTCTCCGTGCGCTACCAAGCGAGACTGTTGGTAGGCTTGATTAGTATTAGCAGGTGTATGTGCCTGTTGTTTACACTTCGCCAAACTCGGTTGACGAGATCCATCATATGTAGTCAGACGAGCCTGCTGACTAACTGGTGATGTATAGGCAGGTGCATGTTCCTGCCTATGGTACTCCGCCGGAATTGCCTGGCGGGATCGGCTTGGTGCTGCCAGACGATTCTGCTGGACAGCGGAATTAAAACGGTCAGGTTATTGTGCCTGCTCGTTATTTTCCACCAAGTTAGGTTGGTGGACTTCTCCGGAGATGGCATGGATGACAACCTGCACATTTTTTACCGGATTTCGTCTCTGGCGGTTCATCTTGCCTGCTCGGGTTCGAGGAACCTGACCTGAATGCCAGGAGTCGGTACCCTCATCATGTTGAGGACGCACTACCGCACGAGTGTGGCAGCGATTGTTGATGGGATCCCTTGTGAAGGACTCCTGTATTTTTGAACTAAGCCCCTGAGGGACCTGCTCATTCACTTCCTCAGAGTAAGGGAGTGAATGGAAATTGCGTTCCGGGGATAACGACCCGAAACGGTTGGAGACGGTAGTCAGCACCGCCTGCTTCTTGATTGCTGGCCGCCGTTGTTCGGACGACCAGGTAGAGTTGTTAACTTGGAGGGCTTGACGAGCGGCCTCCAGAGTTGGGATAGTACCGTTGCGATGGTACTCCTTAACCAGTGCATTAGAAACCCAGCGTTGAAGACGCTGAGTTGGTGATGTCATCCTCAGAGCGGATGACTTTCCAGTAGGAGTAGCATCATTGGTTTTCACAGCAGCAGACCTCACAGTAGAGGTGTTCACAGCAGCAGTATTCACAGGGGTGAATTTAAGGAAAGCTATTTTGCAGAAGATCTTGAGAAAAGAGTGCATGTTCCATATAACAGACATAATCAAGATGAATCCGTCCACTGCATCTTTTGGATGAGCATATGTCAATGATTGCTTTGTTGGCCCAAGGGGCCTAACAAATAAGAAGAATATCACTTTAACTTGGTTAAGGATTCACGTCGGGTTCACCATTTTTGTTTCCTCATGGAATCCGGGGATGACCTCCTGGACGGGAGATTCAAACGTTCTGATCGGTTTCTAACGGGTTTGTTCTTAGAACCGGAAACATCCAATGATTCCACATCCGTTTGGACCTACTTTCCAAAGGCAGGCGCTCATTAGCTTGTGGACTAATGAGGCTTAGGAATTTGCATTGGTCGAGAGGATGGGAGGGCGGACTCATCACACCTTTTTGAGGGGAATTATTGTCTACTACGGGACTCTCTTTATAGATTTAAGTTATGTTCGTGAATCCTTATTACATTACCAAGTATAAAATGAGCTTTCCTTTAGTTTTAACAATCAATGATTAAATATGCAAGAAATTTAGAGAATCTTTTATATGTATTCGAGGTTCTTCATCAATAGAGAATCATCTATATCTGTTTAGAGATTCTTGGTCAATGTTATCCTTCAAAACATTTATATAAAAGTCTCTTGGTCATTATGATGACCAGGCTGGTTTTAAAGCCACTCAGTGGGGAACTTTATGTTTATCGTCATTCAGAAGGACAGAGATTATTTCAAAGTTGGGATCGAACCCATAAATGGGCTACCTACGTATCCTTTGTTTTGGAAAAGGAATCAGAACCCACGTAGTTTGAGTAATGGAGTATGATGTTTATGATTGATGGCTCAAAGATGAATGTCATAATTACTTTTACACTCTAAGCTCACGTGAGTCATGCTCGGTGTGAGAAAAAAGAGGTATTGGTAAAAATTTAGACAATTGTGCCATGAAAGATGCAATCATAAGAAATTGTTTGGGGCTTATGTATGTATGACTGCCCAAAATAGATAAAGGTTTAGGATTTACTTTTAGAGAGAAAATCCAGGAACAGGGTCCATAAAGGTATATGTGCTTTATGGAGATTTGAATACTCTAATCTTGGGGCTTACTCCTAAGGAGGATGCCCAAGTTAGGAGGGGACTTATGATTGGGTTTTAATCCTGAAAAGGAAACCCAAATCAAAGGTAAATTATGACTGGTTAAGAGAATTTTAAGGGGGGGCTTGAGGTTTACACCTAAAAAGGAAACCCCAAGATTATGATTGGGGATTACTCCTGAGGAGGATGCCCAAGACTATGACTGAGTCTTATTCCTGAAAAGGAGACCCAGGTTAGGGATTAAGGTTTGGGGCTTACTCCTGAGGAGGATGCCCAAGACTATGACTGAGTCTTATTCCTGAAAAGGAGACCCAGGATAGGGATTAAGGATTGGGGATTACTCCTTAGGAGGATGCCCAAGATTTGAGGTTGGGGCTTATTCCTAAAAAGGATGCCCATATTTTAGGAACTTTAAGAATTTGGGGCTTACTCCCGAGGAAGATGCCCAAGATTAAAGGATTTATAACTGGGGATTATTCCGGAAAAGGAGACCCAGGTTATGATTCTCTCATCTTAAAGGATGAGGTTTAATGAATGAACTCTCCATATTTAATGACATACGGATATTTAAATCACTATACTTTGAGAGAGATTCCACAGAATTCCTTTCAGATAAGGAAGTCAAATCAAGAAATCATGACATAAATGGCTTTGAAGAGTGTCTTGAAGACTGAATCTTGAAAAGGAAAGGTGTGATGGCTTAAGAGGGGTAAAAATGGGCAAGATAGGCACCCAAAAAGATAGGGGCGTTCAAGTCTTGCAAGGCGCGCAAGTCTTCCGTGGGCGCACAAGTATGGTCGCGCAGGTATACCTGCACGACACATAGTGTACTTGCGCGATTTTCAACCAGCATTGAAATACTTGAGCGACTCTTTTTAAAACCCTTTAGAATTTTCTTGAGGTTCTTCCAGAAAAGGGACGTGCAAGTTATATTGAAGGAAATAAGTCGGCGCGCAAGTGTTTGATAAGTTTCAACACTTAGGCCTTCCTTCTTCTCTTTAAATCTTCCGTTCTAGGTAAGAAATTACCTTATAAGTGTTCCGGAAGCTTTGAGAAGAGACTTGGGCGTCGGGAGCTTCAATCCGAGTTTCTGGAAAAAGATCCTCCCAAATGGGGGGCCCACAGGGTCTATTTATAGGCAAAAGAAGACCCCGGGCGGTTACCGGGCGGTTACCACTTAGGTCGCGCAAGTCACCTGCGCGACCAAGGGTGTCGCGCAAGTGTACTTTCGCGACAGTTATAAAACTTGCGCGGTGCAGTTGTTGTCGATCCTTTGTTCATGCCTTTGTCGATTTTTGATGTTTTCTTCAATGGTTGAATCATTTTGAGCTCAGATATTCCCTTTTCCGATCTTTAGATTCTGTGACGAAAGGAGCGTCAACACACTCGTGTGTGCAACAGACTACCGCCTCATGTGATTTACATGGAAGGTGATAAGGCTAGGTATAAATAAAAATAAATGATATATATGACCGAAAAATGATTCTTTATGTAAATATATTATTTACCATTCTTTCATTCAATATATTGATAAAATTGAAACAATTTTCATGTATACATATGGCATACTATCTCCATCAATGGTGTATTTAATTTATTATCTATCAATATTAGGGATTACTACAAAAATATTTATACTAAATATATATTATATTTATATAATGGTAAAATTATAGAGGTGATGGAACCATGAAAAGTTTCATATGACCACAAATAAAAAATAAAAAAAATACTTGAAAAACAAAAAATATATTATCCAAATTGTTTTTTTAACAAGGAATTGTAAATAAATGGGTAATAAAAGGTCACAAGTAAACAAAATATGATGTGGTAAATATATATTGATCTAAAATAAATGTATAATAAAAGTAAATTTATTATACATGATGATGAAATGTTTTTAAAAAAGTTAATATTTAAGGTAAGGTATTTCTAGAATCTCTGTTATTTCTTGGAGACATATTCAAATTAAAATTTCTTTATTTTTATGTTTTGTATATAATTAAACTTTGACATGTTTCATAATTAATATCCTTATTAATGATATTTAAAGATTCCTTTAATGTAATTCTTTGTTGGGGTTGGATTAAAAATATTACAAAAGTGGTAAGGGATTTTTGTCGAAAGTTTCCTCTAGTGAGATGTATGTCATGTTATCCACCTATGTTATTTTAATATGATGTATATACAACAAATTTGACATATAATATCATGAATTTATTTGTAATTGTGATATTTTAAGATTCATTTAATTTTATTCTTTTATGGGGATTATGATTCAATATTTCCAATGTGGTAATGGTTTTATGGTACAATCTTACTATTTAGCACAGTTGTTTCTTTTTATGCTTCCGATGATGAAATATTATGGTCAATATCTAATGAAACTAAAGAATTTTATTATCCTATGGTTATTTACTAAGAATAAATATCGTTTTTCTCACTTTATGTTCTGATGATTCAAAATAATCATTTTAATATAAATGGACATAATTTCTCTCTTGAGTACAAAATCCATTGTAATTTCTTCTCCTGGTTTTCAAAAAACCGTTTTCAAAATTTTTTAAACATTCTATAAAGGATTTATTAAAGGTATTTTTACCCATTTTTTACTTTTACAAAGTGATTTAATAAAAATATTCATTTTGTTTTTAAAAAACAATTCTTGTTTTTCTTTTACTGAAAATGTGAAAATAAATATTTTTTTTACATGAACACCATTAAAGATATTTTCCATTTTCCTCACGAATACACTATTTCAGATATTTCATTATAATTCTGAAATTTCATTCTAAAATAAATGAATCTCAATTTTTTTTAAAAAAATTAGTTTTAGAAAGTTATTTTTAAAATTAAAATCATATTTTCCTCACTAGATGTTTTAAAATATTTTTAAAGATTACATTATAAGCTTCCAAGTTTATTTTAAAATTAAAGTATTTTGAAATTGTTTTATATTTATAAAAGTATTTTTAAAATATGAAAGGTAGGTTTACTCAGGAAATGTTCTAAGTGATCTTTCAAAATCATTTTCTATCTATGATGGAATCCTTTGATGTTACTTATGATTTAATGGGGATATGATCTAAGGACACCATTCTTAATCTTTCTCGATATGGTTTAGGTTTATGATGATAAGATGTTTATGAAACTTGTTTCTATTCCATGGTTATACGATGATAAAATGATTATGAGACCCACTTATTTTTCAAGGGGTTGTGCTTTAATGAAATGATAAAATGATTATGTATTATATTTCATTTCCAGATGTTATTTGATTATTAAATGTCTCTAAAAACCATTTCTTTTCAGTTGTTTTGAATTGATAAATGTTCTATGATCTTTTATCACCCATATGTATGATTTTTATTATGTGATGGGTGAGACCTATATCTACCCCCAATCCATTGGGTTAATATTTATATCTCATGAAAAAAATGATTTTAGTGGGGAGTGAACCTTGTTTAGTAAGGGAATCATTCCACTATGATAGTTTTGGGAGTGAACCTTCACTGCAACAATCGTTTGGGGGGGGGGGGGGGGGTGGAATCCATTCCACTATAACAATATTGGTAATGAACCTTGAATTAAAAATGAAATGATTTTTAAGTATTTGGTGTATTCTACAAATGTATATCCAATGAAAATATTATATTCACATGGATCATGTTCATTATTTTAATTAGTATTAATGTCTTATTAACTACCCAGATTTATTCCATGGCTCATATTTTTTATCTATTATATATAGTGTATATTTTTCTTGTCATGACCAAACCATTGGTACCCAAATGGCTATATAAATATTTTATGTTATCCACTATGTCTCCCTATATATTTCAGTCACACCATCATTAGAAAATGGTGATCAATGATCCTCTCTGATGGATCCTCTAGTATAAGGGTTGAGAAAAAAGGCCCCCAATGGTATAACAAGGTATCAAATAGGGACTATATCCATTTAAATGTTTCATATAACTCTATTCTATAATTATAGTTGGAGTATTGAAGACACATGTCATACCGTGAAACACACTCAAAGCCACCAATCCATAAGCTTCTACCGACTAAATATATCAATTCTCTTACCTCCATTATCACCACAACCTGGGGTCTCTCAGACAACATAGCACATAAAAACCTAAAATATTTATGTAAAAGAAACTAAAATGTTGTACCATGATACTATACATTTTGGGTGGCACTGAATCTTCCTCATTATTTTGAATTTTGTAACAAGAAAGTGTAGTGGTGGAGAAAATTTCCCTCTTTCTTGCATGTGTAAATCGGCGACAATCTTCACAAGAAAAGACTTTACAAATGCCCCACATCACCATGGAGAAGCCTGGATTCCAAGAACAAAATTAGGATGGGTCCTATCCAAGCAGTAATTTCTCACCATAGTCATTGGAAAATACCCTACCACATTAAGAGGGTTTGGCTAAACACAAAGTCTGGTTTTCATCTATATCTAAAACCCACGATGCACACTCAACATAGACGTGTCATATTTATATACCTTCAGATACCCTAGAATATCCTCAAATATGAACCGTCTCCAACACAACCATATGATCATTCGATGTCCACAAAATATGGAAACCCAGTACCACATCCTTGAGCCAAACCTCAACTACTGGAGTATTTTTTTCATCATGTAAATTAATTGGTCTCCATCACTAGAACTCACGTAACATGATATGCCTTCATTTACCATAATCCAACTCTACTGGAGATATCAAAAAATAAATATGGAAATGATTTTCTACCTAATCCATATAAGGATACCTGCACCACACAATAGGTGATAGCACTTCCCAAATCCCACTTGGAGAAAACCCCTCATTGAAGGGTCCATGAATGGAGGTCTCATCCCTCAACGGATCATCATAATGAAACAATAGAGAAATCTTCTAGGGATATCATTGTAGATTTATATTGGAAGATATTAAGACATACCATGGTCCAATAGAGTATTTAGATAGCTAACATAAGAAGGGTAGTCAAAGGACTCAATCATATATGATGCATCAACCATTAATCCTCACAATTGATTTTTTGATATGCCCTGCCAACACACAGGTTGTTGGAGTCCTAGTGTATGGATACAATATCTGGCACACCAACACTAGGTTCCCTAGCATAAAATCCCTAATTGAGACACTTTCATGTTTTTCCTTATATCCCAGCAAAAACTCAAAATGGAAAAAATCCAAACACCATCCTAACGTCGAACCACCTATGATAAAAATATATCCTAACCTAACCCACTAGTTCCCACCTATTTAGTGGACGGTCGAGCGGCAACTACCCCATGCCCGCATCCATAGACTAGAGGATAGAGTAAATAGCTGAAATGCGCATCTAAAATGGGAGGTCTCTCATTTAATACCTATATGCACACACCCAACCATCTATATGAAAAAGTGTAGAGTAATAATAATAGGATAATATAAAACCTATTTTGAAATCCATGCATGTAATAACTATTATAGAATCCAAAAGAGATATATTGAAAAAATTTAAAAGTAAATGGGAAAATAAACACCCAACCAGAAAAGAAGTATCAAACTAAAAATAACTATAATGTAAGGAAAGCTAAGAGATACCAACACCTAATATCCAATCCTCAACCACCATACACTGCAAAATACAATCATGTATCCATAAGATCTTCTAATTCAACATTTAACCTATTCATCATCTATATAAGACACCAAATGTATGGGAAAATCAGAGAAATGTTTTAGTATATATGTACCCAGTAGGATGCCCCAAATACTAAAGAGGGAGAAGTCAAAGATAAGATAAAAGTTTTCATCTCATCATAATAAAGTTATATCAATCAATATATAGTACAAAAACCATAAAAACCCTAATATACTCAACACGAAACACAAATGAGAGATAAAAGGGACCCCATCTCCCTATCCAAGGTAAGAACAATGAGACTGCCAACAGTTCCAAATGTCTATCATTAATGCCTAACATGTTGAGTGTTTTATTGAAGTAGTAATTATGCGGAACCACACCTCACCACTATGATGTACAGTTGAGGGTGGACAATTTCCATGTAGGTCAACCATTCCTTGATATAAAAAAGGAGTTCCACTCATTAGGTAGGGGCACCATGACCTTATACGACAAATTGTTTCCACTCAATGGGTAGATGTTTCAGGCATTGATATGATACGATGGTTCTACCCAGTAGGTAGATGACCATTTCCTTTGTCCAATAAGAGTGTTCCACCCAGAAGGTAGATAGAGGACAAAAGACATAGTCCATCATGGGGGTTCTACTCAGTAGGTAGATAACCGACAACCTATTCTATCATGGGGCTACCACTTGATAGGTAGAGGTGTTGAGGGATACATTCCCTTGATTGATAAGGGGGTTTCTATTTCTAATCCCTCATTGATGATCATGAATGAACACAATAAACCTCTAGAACCACCTAAATAAGAATCACGCTCAAAATAACTCGCATATCATAAAATCAACTATAAATGCCAGCATCGTGTTCAACATGGAAAAAACTCAAGATATTATACTCTCATGTAAAAATATGAGTCAAAACGAAGGTGATATGATATGTAGAAGATTATAATGGGTGTGTGAGTGGGCCCACAGGGAATGTGGTTCAGATCTACATCTTAGTTTTGTACCTATCTATGCCTAGGAATCGGGCCCTACCTATAAACCTCTGGGCATGCCTGTTTACTCCCAAATTACATGGCATGTTTGGCTAAAAAACTGATTAATGCATGAGTCTAATCATTAGTTTAAAAGGTGAATATGTGAAAACCCCATTATTTATTTATAAATATCTATTAATTTCTAAATATATCACACTATCGCGATCTTTACAGAAAAAAAACATGGGATAGCCTATTCTCTTGTCGAAATCGGACACATGGTGAAAAAAACGGAATTTCACTATAGATTGCTCGAATGATGTTTTGTGTGACCGTGCTATGGGTAAAAATTAAACACTAAATATAAATGATAAAAAATGTTCCTCCATATCAAGGTCATGATGCTTTACATGGTTCATCTCGTATGAAAAAGATATGTTAGATACTAGATTTTATAACAATAATAATAGAAAAATTATTATTATTGTGAACTTACCAGACCCACACCACGAGCCCAAATTAAATATCCAACCTTTTTTAAATGACCATCATAATTGCATATTTTTGAAGTGATATATGGATCTTCAATCTGATATTTCACATAAAATTTATAGCCCAACTAAATATTTCATGAAAATAGTAATAATAACAATATATTATTATTATTATTATTATATTATTATTATCAAGTTAAGGGAAGTTGCGAGAGTCTTCACATGGGAGAGTACTTATCACACACTTATCCTCACGTGACCCACACTTCTCTCTTCCAATATCATTCTATTTTCATCAATAATAATAATAAATGATCATAACATCATCCCAATCAATTCAACAAGAAGGTCACACACCCCACACCTCTTCATTATATTTTATTTATTAATTCAATGTTAATAATAATTATCATATTAAAACACCCCCAAAGTTATTAGTATTATTATCAATAAATATCACATGTTATTATTATTAAAAATAATAATAACACAACCACACATCTCGAGTCATGGATACTATATATTCCACACCATCAAAAGACTCCATCATCATCAGTGGCTGAATTCTAGACACTTTTTACTCAAAACATCAATTGTTGATCCTAGAAAGAGATCCTCTCAATTTTGATTGGATAAAACTAATACCCGATCAAAACTATGGTATGTGATATAATCTACATACCTCTGTTGTATCTCCAAAATTGAATTTTGAATTTGTTACTGAGATCTGTTGTACCAAATAATGAACACATGATGATTGGTACTACTTTATATCATAGAATCACCAATCAACCAAATATCATTGATGAACACAGAGAATAGAGGGAGAAAGGAACATTACATAAAGCTGGGTATCTTCATTGGACAATATGATCCCAACCAATAATCGATAGGTGAAAATAAAAGGGTGTATCATGACATAAAAATATAAAAAAATTATTTAGACACATCTAATTATTAAATAGACACTGGAAAAGAATTAAATAAATTACTGTTCAAATGTAGATAATTAAATCATGCACAATATTTTAATCAAAAGGTAAAATAAAACAATTGAGAATCCCTACCTTGATTATGGATCGATCATCGGTGATGGAAACATCTGCTAGAAATGATGGTGAGGATCACACTGCATTCATCGTTTGTCTCACAATTATCATCTATATGACCATCAGTCGTTCTCTAATCTGGATCTGCCAAGGAAGAATTATCTACTCATCCATTTAGATCTAGTAATGGTTATGTGTATTACCCTTAGAGAACCATCATAAGAGGGTGTTTATAGAGTATTTTAATTAAGTCATTTAATTACACAAAAAACATTATTATATTTTCATTAAATTCACATGCAAACAACTGCCTCTACTGAAATTATGACACCAATAATAATTAAGTTAGTCATAGGGTAATCCAAACACTCAATATTCAACTATGGTACTATATTTTCAATATGAGACTCTATTTAATAGGCATTCAATTATATCTAAAAAACTATGCTCATATGTACCCTAGTGTTAGAGTCTCCTGCTTTCCATCTAAAAGACCCAGGATAAAATCTAGGTAGAGACTAATTTCCGGGTACTATAGTACCATTGTAGCACGACATTGTACTAGGGAACTGTAGTAGTACTTTAGAAGTGGTGTAACTGTAGCAGCGGCGACACTATAGCGGCGGTGGTATAGTAGCCGGAACTGTAGCGGTGGCGGTACTGTAGCAGGTACTATAGCGGCCTGGGCACTATAGAAGTACCATTCACCGAGGAGCTCTTTGGTCAAAAATGGCCTTTCAATCCTTGTATTAAGGCCACATGGCCTTGGGCCTTTGGGATATGTAATGGGTCTCCCTCTACCCAGTCTAAATAGGTGTTTTCTTTAAATAATAAAATGAGGTGTCGTCCCAAACGTTTTAAAAAACTCCCTCTACTGAACTTCCTACACCAATAATACTTAAGTTAGTCATATGGTAATCCCAACACCCAATATTCAACCATGGTATTATATTTTCAATATGTGACACTGTTTAATAGACATTTCATTATATCTAAAAAACTATGCTCATATGATATACATATGTTTAAATTTTTTTTAATTAATTCCTGGCTCACCATGCAAAGGAATTTCATGATGTCTTACTCCCTAGATTTGAAAATATCCCAAAATATTTCCATGTATGATAAGAAAAAAATAGAGTCTCTTTATTTCAAATAAAATTCTCATGTTCTCATTCCCTTATTCTCATGATATGTTCATATCTAACTTATTTAACCTTTATGAGCTCCTGATCTCACCCTTTATTAGGTTTCTTTTCTCAATATTATGATGAATGATATTATATATGATATATATAATAAGGGTTCTATTTATATAGAATCTAGTGGGAAATGACATTGATCACTTATATACTAGTGTTTATGATTCCATGTTTAAAAAATATCCTTGACCTAAATTATTATTATTTTGAATCATTCAATCATGTAATTTATATTTATCAATTAAGTTGTCATATTTTTGTATGAGAAGTTTAAGTCTATGTAGTTGGTATCTATGTAAGGTTTAGTTAACCTTTATAAACAAATAGGATAGAACATTAGTGAGTTCCCTAGATATATTTAAAAGTATATGACTTGGGATGAGTCTATGGATAAGTCTAAGGATGAATCTATGTATAGGAAAATGTTTTGAAATTTTGATAAAGGTTAGATAGTGTGGTTTCCATGAAATTATGTCCATTTCTAGACCATACAAGTTGTGTTTCGTTGGCATAGAGGTCCCTAGTAGTATGAATTCCAAAAAAGGTTGCATTTATATGGACTTGATCATTACTTGTTTTAGAATAATGAGACTCTCTACACACCTAGTTTTACACTCATAAGAGATATTCTTAGTAAATTTATAAACTCTTTATGAACCGTCGTGATGGATGTAAATGATGATAATGAACTACATATGTTAATACTAGAGTATAATATATTGTAAAGAAGCTTTCCTGATATAAAAATATTATAACTTATTTTTCATTATTATATTGTTTCCAACTATGAATATTGTTTCTTACACTATGTTTTTTGGTTTTACGAAATCAAGGGAACCAAAAAGAAATTGACTATTGGTGAATTTGATAGAAAATGTGTTGATGAGAAACTAAAAAAAATTATATCTAGAGTGAAGGATGTCATGATTATTCTTAATCAGTTATCATGATATATGATTAAGAACATACTCCTTAACCAACTCTGAAACTCACTAAAGTAGAGAAGGAATGAGTTTTTTGGGATTTCGAGTGATGCAAACCATAAAGGAAAGAATATTTTGTTTCATATATGTTGAAAATATGGGAAATATAACTCAAGGGAATGAATCAATGGGAAGAAAAGTTTTTTTATGTTTGAAGAAAAAGGGAACAGAAAAATCAATTTCTTAGGAAAAATGAAATGTTCAGCTAATGCAGTGGATGAGAATACATGTCTCCCTAAGGTATTATTAATGGATGAATGATTTAACTATGGGAAGAATTTGTATTATAAAAAATGATTTCATATGGGGATATCTTAGGAATATGATCAATAAGGTGGTACAATTAAGGGTATTTTATGAGGAATTGATTATAAATTACTTAAAAAAAGTATGATGTGGTAATGAATAAGATGATAAAGCCATGTTAATGCTTTAATAATGAATTAGAATGATTGAAGTGTTTATGTATTAGAATTGAATAATATATATATAAGTATTATATAGTATAAGTTTTAATTTTTTATTTGTAAGGATATGGTGAATGGTGATGAAGGACTTGAAAAGTCATTTTTCAAAAATGTGATATTTTATAAAAATCACTTTATTATACAAAGATTCACATAAAATCTTCATGATCTCAATGAAAATGATGATTTTTTGGTTAGAGAAATTATTTATATTTATACATTAAACAAGATGTCTTTAATGGCCCCCAAACAGATTAATTATTTTTTGAAAATGATGTGTATATTATCATTATTGGAGTTTTTAGAATTTTTGGATTTATAAAATGTATTAAATAATCTATGATTTAATTCACGTAATAAAGAATGATTTATTTTTTCACTAAATTTTTATGTTAAATATACATATTAATATTTTTCTAGAACATATGTAACTACCTTACCCTAGAAGCTCGATGCTAATGTAATATTTTATTACATTAGCATGATTATAAGAGATTAAATCCTAAAGGCCTGATGAGTTTAGTAGTATGGGAAATAAATATTCAATAAATGATACCCATACTACATTTGGAAATATAAAATACAAGAATGATACAAAATAAAATTAAATAAATTGAATCCCTGAACACTAATTCAATGATTTCTTCTTTATAACCTAGTGAAATGAGACATAATAAGTGTGAGATAGAATGCTCCATAAGGGTGGGAAAAGTGGAATAAATAATGAATAAATGGTAATAAGTTATCATTTAATGGTAAATATGTGATAATATATTCTATTAAAATAAATGTATAAGGAAATATCAATAAGGCAAGGTAAATAACTGAACACACATGCCATTAAATAAATGAACTGAATACGAAAGGATTACATAGATTTATCCACAAAAAATCTTATGGATAAATTATAACTAAATTCTCAATAAATTAAATCATTCTTTATCTAATTTCATATTTATCTAGGGACACAATACCTTTTCCTTATAGAGATATTTTATCTTTTATGATTTGGCCAAGTAATTCATCTCATGAGACTACTAATGCATCGAGGGTATTGCATTAACTAGTCCCCAACCCATTAGGATCTCATTAAATGGTCTCAAACCAGTGAAATTAATAACCAAATAATTCCACATATATTTAATAAACATTACAACTTATGAAAATGTATCTATGTTTAATAGAAGATATAAATTTACCAATAATTCCCCAAAAAAATTAGATAATTGTCAAAGTGAACAACATATGTAAAATGTAGTAAGATTAAAGAAATTATAATATCCATTGTTTTAGAATTTGGATATTAAATTTAATTTAAAATGAAAAATTTTTACAATAAATTGATTATTTCAAGTGAAAGTTTATAATCATAGAAATAAGTGAGATTATAAAGGTAATAATTGTCAATATTTTTTAGGAAAATAATCTTTAACCATATAATAGTTTCCCATAACAATTGAAACATTAAAATAATAATTCCCTTGTAGTAAATTATTCCATATCATAAATAAAAAGGATTCATGATATAATGTTTCAAAAGGGGAATTATATAAACTACACAAATGAAGTAAGTGGTGTATATAGTGTATGTCTCACGGAAAGAAAAGTAAGAGAAGAATTCCTTACCTTAACCATATGTTTTTTGTGCGGTATTTATACTACTATATAATAGTTTAAAATATGTTAATAACTTATAAAAGAACAATAATCATTTTTATAATATCAAATATTAACTTCATACAATTTTTTGTAACCTGTTTGTTAAAACTGCTACATTTTTTTAACTATTTTGGGTGTTAATTGCCGAGTTTTCTCAAGTACATTTTGACTTGTTAATTGTTTTTTATATTAAATAGATTTTGATTTAATTATATAAATAATTTTAACCATGACTTAATTATATTATATATTCATTAAATATGTATTTATAATAGTCCATAATATTTGGTGATAAAAAATGATGTGCACCGTTCATGGAGACGGTAGGCCGTATGTATGAATAAAGTCTATTTCCATTTTTTTGTTGAATTTAAAAGAATGAAAATTAACTGATACATATGTATATTATAATTAAATTATAATATATATGTTATATATTTTACACACTTTTATTAAAATGATCCTTTATACATTCCATGTTTTGCATGAACGAGTCACATTGCTTTGAGGGAGTGGTAGTCTGCACTTCCTCAAACGATGTTATCGTATTTATGGAAAATAGAATTTATTGTGATTTGTCTAACAAAATTGTTACATAACAATAAAGACATTATAAATATAATATAAATATATATAATATAAATATATTTTCCCTCATAATGTCCACCCTAGAAGGTGGTAAAGTAAAAATGAACAATCATCATTTCGTGAGGCGGTAGTTCACTATACATGTAAATAGTATATTCGTTATCCATTACATGGAAGTGTGAATAATTTTAGATTAAACCCTTCACTTAATTATTATACTGGTTTTTTTATAATATAACATAATAAGGATATTTTAGGGGTTGGATAATGGAGATTATTCTAAAGATTCTAAGGAAATTTGTTACTCTAAATCCAGTAAATTATTTTGGTTTGTAGTAAAATAATTCATTGGATTGATTTCTACCAAAGGGGAAGATTTAATGATTAGGGGATGAATTTTGAGAAGAAATTTGTTCGGATATTTGTTTATCCAAAGTGTCTTGGAAGTGTGAGAATGTGGTAAGAAAGAAGTCCTTTTTATAGTGGATGAGGAGTGACAATCTTTTAATGTTTTGAGAAAGGACTTCCATACATTTTTCACAGTAAAATTGGGTCAAATAATTGACCCATTTAGATGTAAGATACTGTAGGGAATATATATATATATATATATATATATATATATATGGAAACAAAATTAATTTTGGACATGTTTTTAAGCCATTTTAGGCCTTAAGAATGTGGTTTAGTCCTTTATTAAGCCTAATTTTACCTTAATAATTTTAATTATTTTTCATTACTTTCACTAATATTTTTTATCAAAACTATGTTCGAATTATAAGAAATTATGAATTATGGTATTTAAAAATATTTAATCCATTTTTAAAACTTTCAATCACATAAGTCACATAAATTAATTAAAATTTAATCATGTAGACATGACGACATTGTGGAGTTTTAAGGTTAAAAAATCCAAACGTTTTTGATGTTCTTATAGTCAATTGCGATGCGAAATTGATACCAATTACAAAAATTGAATTAATTTATAAAAATATGATCTAATTAATGTTTAAAAAATAGATAAAACATAATTTTACATTATAAATAAATTAGAGGAAAAAGAAATTTTGAACAAAAATTCAGTATTTTTTACAATTCATTAAAAGATGAATCATCATAGAAAATAACCAAAAATTCAACCAAACCTGTTTTTATGTTTCTATTTAGATTCTGCAGTTTATTTTGATATATTAAATATTTTAAAGGGGAAAAATTATTTAAAATGGGTTCTCCACTAAAAGGTGGTAAAAATTCCCTAATAAAAATATAGTATTTTATCAATAACACTGGGTTTATTTTTATCTCAAGCCTATCGAAAATATTGGATGAATATAAAAATTACTTGATAGAACATTTAATATTTATATCCCATTAATATAAATTTTTAATTTTAATTAATTTAATTTTTTATGTTCAAATATCTTTGTGAGCATAAAAATAATAATATTTTCTTTTTGATTCAAACAATTTTTATATTCATTTCTAATTAATTTCTAACTAATGAATTCATTTTTTTGTAAACCATATATTTTCTTATTCAATTTAATAATATTTATAATGGAATGTTTATTTCATATTATATTAAACAATAATATTTTAATATTATATGAATGATGAGTAAAACTCAGTATTACATGTAACACAATCCATCGAAGAATGTTTCTCTTACGTTTAATGCACGATAACTCAATGTGGCATGCACTCAAATATATATAATATAGATAATCTATTAAAAATATTAAATATATTTTATAGTATCATTGTATTTTATTCCCTTACATTCTTGTTGTCATTTTCCATGCACGCAGTTCAATATGAGGTTCTTACGTAAGATTTTCGGGGTGTTAAATTATCCCTACCTTAAATAAATTTTTCATGTTCAATTTAAAAATAATATCAGTAATAGAGATATTGAATATAAAATATTGGTAAAAGACCCACATCATATATAGGGATAATAGCACATTTTCTTAATATGAGAGAATAAAAAGAAAAACGGTCATGTAACTAGGTTCCCTAATAAGAGATCATATGTGGGAAATAGAAACATTGATATAGATAAAAAATCTAACAATCACATTCTTATTAAGGGTGATACAAAACATGGTTTGGAGAAAGTTATCAATAAAAAATCCATATACCCATTATGCTCTAAGGGTCCATTAGATTAATCCGAAATGAATGTACTAGGACATCATTTTTGGTTTCAAGATAACTTATCTTGGAGTTGAGTAAGTCTTTCAATCAATAAGAATATAAGTAAATATACTCTCTTGGTTTGTTACTATAATCAGACATTTATCCTTTGGTCTTTCCTTGAACTATTTCTACATTATCTATTTGAAAAATATTCATTGCATAGTGGTGTAATATATGAATCTCAAAAAAAATATGTAATATACAACTAAAATCATTTCAAAAATTGTTAATCTTTCCACATGATTCTGATTCAACACTTCATAAATAATTTCACTAAATTTCAAAAATTATCTTATCATTATCCATTAATGAACATGAATTTGTTCTACATTTTCACATTCTAGTCATGGGAACAACTTCATCAGGTGTCCTCTTGACAAGTTTTAGTAACTTTAATCACTATAAAACCATATTAGAAAACTTTATTCTTCCTTATTACATAATTTAAACACATGTTATTGGATATATTCCATAAATAAAAAAAGTATTGTAAAATCCATCACTGATTGGGTAGCACACTTGTCAATAAATCATTAATCAATTCTATGGTAGTCAACACTTTTCCAAATTAATAATTTCCTCATCATCATCACAACATCCGGAACATATATAGGGTTGTATATTCATCAATCACGTGTTTTCCAAAAACAATTTAACCTTACAGTGAATAACTTTTATTGGTACCGATAAAAATACGATCTCAAATACTTACAAAAAAATATTGTATTAAAATTCTTATACATTTCATAAATCATAATACAATAACATCTTAATCAAAATACTTTTACAACCTATTCCTTTGATCCAAATATAGATGTATATTAATCATTCCTCTTTGATTCTGTCAATAACATATTCTTGAACATGATAAATTATCTAATTAAGAGGTATATTAACATTATGCTTGGGTGATTTGATTTCATAGATACGCATATATTTGGAACTATAACACTAAATGACATCATTTTTGTTCTTTCATTTTCATTATTTTTCATGGTAACACTTTTCTCTCCACTTATAACAAACTCCAAATCCTTTAAATAATTTACCTTGGTGATTATTTCCACATTTATCACATGTGGGAAAATCCTTCTTTCCATTTTTCATTGACTCGTTCACTCTTTCATATTTTTCAGATGGCCTATTCTTCTCTCTATATCCCATGAATATATTGATTCAAGAAAATTCATTTTTCATTTTTATAGAACATAAAACTGTTTATTTATGTGATGAAAATTTTTGAGAAACCAGATCCCATTGAATTATTTTATTATGACCTTCAAATAAGTTGTTAATTATTTACTCCATGTTGCATATATAATCAATATCAAACCTTGATAAACTTTTAATGGTATCTTTTAATCCACAACATGCTCTTCTTCCTTTTTCTTTACACTAAGGAACTTCATATTCATATCAATTTTTAGATCAAGAAGGAAGTATTTATCAAGGAATGTATCATTAAAAGTCCTCTATTCCATGATTTTTATTTGTTCTTCATATATAGTGATTCAGATAAAGGACCATCGTCGATCTACATCTCTTTTGATACAATACACTCCAAGTTTAACCTTTTCTTTTTCACCAAATCCCTATTCCATGAATATCTTATATCAAGTCTAAATCCAATTTTCTATTTCAATTTTTTCAGTAGTCCCACTAAATGATGGTGGACTCTATCTCATAAATTGATCCATCATAGAAGATTATATATAATGTATTTTTTAATCCATTCGGCCAAGGTTATTTGTCCTAACCTGACTGAGATGCCCAAATATATCTATAACATTTTGTATTCCAATACCAGCTGTATTGGTTTCTTCAACAGGGAAATATCTACATTTTACTTGAGTGCTAATACAATTATAACATTTAGTCACCATATAAAAATAACTTAATATCCTAGATTAGATCAAAAAAATATGTAACATAATATATAATCCAAAAACTAGTGAAACTCTAATCATAAATTGAAAATATTTTCTCTAACTATTATCATAAAAATAAACATAGTTTCTTTTGGAATACATACACATAAAAATACTTCATAATGGAAGGTAATGAAAATATGAACTATCCTAAGAGTATCCCCTAAAAGTGTCAAATGAGGTTCGCTGTAAGGCCTACTGTCATATACCGGGTTACACCAAGTCAGGCTTGACAAAACATGTCAAAGTTGTTACTCCTAGGTGCATCGGTTCAAGGACTGAATCCACTTTTAGTATCTATTTATTTATATATTACTAGGAATACCCACATAATTTATACCTTACCAAAATTCAAGGATGTTCATGTATAATTATACTCAATGTCTATCTTAGTGTTACGCCACTTAATCTATGTTTTCAAAATCTAGTTTCAATGTCTGTTTCTATACCTCCATTGATTCAAACTGAAATTCCCTGACCCTAGAAGCCCATATTTGGTGCATTATAATATTAAATTAGTAGTATTATAAGGGATAAAATACCAAGGGACTGATTAGTTTAATAGTTTTGGAACACCTGGTTACATAAATAATAAACATAATACACTGGGAAATAGAATATACAAATATTTTACACAATAAAATTAAATAAGAATCATCCTTGGACTATTATTCAAATATTTATTCTTCATAACCTGGGGAAGAGAAACATTATAAAGGTGAGCTAAAATGATCAGTAAGGGCACGTAAAGTGGAATAAATAATGAGTCAATGAAAATAAATTAACATGACAAGGTATAGTGTGAACTAGTAACATGAATATGTTATATATATTACATTGTTTTATCAAAACCATCCTTTAGACGTTACATGTATAGCATGAACGAGTCACATTGCTTTGAGGTAGTGGTATTCCACACTTCCACAAATGATGTTATCATGTTTACACAAAATGGCATGCATAGAGGTATGTGTTGTAAGAGAATTAAAGAAGAATAAATACACTATAAATATAATAAATATCATATATAAATAGAGTTTCCATCATAATGGCCTCCATGATTTGTATTAAAGTAACAATTAATGATCATCATTTCGTGAGGTGGCAGTTCACAAGACATAAAAATTGTATGTCCATTATCAATTAGAATAGAAGTGTGTGTAAGTGTAGGTGAAACCATTCACATAAAAATTTCAAAGAATGTTGATGATACTGGGGTTTTTTATAATACTAAAATAAATATATTTTAGGGGGTGGATAATGGAAAATGAATCTAAACAGCTTAAGTAAATATGTTACCTGTTAATCAGGCAAATTCTTTTGTTTTGTAAAAGAAGGCTTCCTTGGATAGATTTATGCCCCAGGAGAGGATTATAAGATGAGGGGAGGGGTTTACAGGATCTATTTGGATTGATATTAATCTATCCAAATTTGTTTCAAAGGATTGAATAAGTGATAGGAGAGGCGGCCTTTCTAAAGAGGAGGAGGAGTGACACTCTTGTAATATTTTGACAATGTAATTCCATACACATTTTTCACATTGAAATTGCATCCACAAATGGAAAAAATTAGATCAAAGGGATGATATGTTAGAAATATGTCCATAAAATGGATTTGGAAAAGTTCTAATGACATTTGGTCCCTTAAGATTGTGGTTTAGTCACTTATAAAGCTAATTTTTACCATAAAAAATGTAATAAATTTTAATTACATTCACTAACATTTTTGGTCAAATATAGTTTAACATTTTATAAATTATAAATTATTCATATTCCAAATATGGAATCTTTTTTTACTAATTATAATAAAAAATTTGAAAATAATTAATTTAAATTTAATCTCATAGACAGGACCATAATGTGGGTTAAAAGGTAAAAATATCCCAAAGTTTTCTATGTTTTTATATTTAAATTCAATGTAAAATTGAATCCAATGACTTAAATTTGATTGATTGATCAAAATATGTTCTAATTAACCATTAAAAAAATCTAAAACATAATTTTTCCTTATAAATAAATTATATCAATGAGTGGTTTTAATCTAAAATTTCGTATTTTTCAATAATCATTAAAAATGAATCTTTATTGAAAACTACCAAAAAATCACCCAAACCTAATTTTTATGTTTATAATTAAAATATGATGTTTATTTTGGTATATTAAATTTATAAAATGTTAAAAATGGATTTAAAATGGGTATCCTGTAAAAGGCGGTAAAGATACCCTAATAAAAATATAGCATTTTATACATAAATTAGGTTTTTTATGATAACACTATCAAATAAATAGGATGAATATAAAAAATATTTTATGGAATATTTAATTTATATATCACAGTATTATCTATCACTAATTGTAATTAATTTTTTAATTAGGGTAAAATAGCATTGTGAGCATTAAAATAATAATATTTTCCATTATATTCAATTGGTTTTCATATTTATTTGTAATTAATTTTTAACCAATGAATTAATTTTAAATTTTTGTAATCCATATTTTCTCATATATTTGTTAATACTATTAATAAACACTATTTTATATATTTTTATATTCAATAATTGTATTTTAGCACTATATAATTGTTCTGTAAAATTCGGTCTTACGTGCAATTCAAGGAAATGAAGAAGGTTTCCTTTGCATGTAACAAAGACTAACTAGGTGCAACATGCATTGAACTATATATAAGATTTCTAATATATTTAAAATTTTAAATATTTTTTAATGCATTAGGGTATTGTTTTCCTTTACATTCTTGGCATCATGTTTTATACATGCAATCCAATTTAAGGTTCTCTTATTATAATTTCAGGGTGTTACAAAATATATGATCAATGAGTTCACATATTTTGTATGTTACATTGATAAATAATTTGTTATTTTTTGGGATGAATGAGAAGTTGATATTATAAATTTAGTGACCATATTTCTAATTTTTTTATATATATATTTTTTAGACATAGAGGATCATGCTGTTTAAATATTTATGGAATTTATTAGGTTGAAAATTGAATTTCTTTTGATAATCAATGCTAATAATTGTTTTAATAATATATAGAGAAATATGGAGTTAAATATCATTATTTTATGGATCTTATGATCCACTAGTGCTTAAATGATAAAAAATCATCTTAATTTATTAGTATAATATATGAAGGAGAAATTGATCAAAGCACAACCAAACAAGGATTTTTTTCTTTTTAAATATAATTAATTTAAATAATTGTATATTTTCATGAAAATTCCAAAACATTTGGAATAGAATCTTGAAAAAAAATTATAATTGAAATTATTTTTTATGATAACATTGGCCTTATTATATTTTTGGTTAATGGTATTCTGGTTTTTTGTTTTCAAATGATCACTAACATTATAGAGATTAACAATCTCTATCACTCACCATAATTATTTTATCATTATGATTTTATTTCATGTACAAATCTTCACTTCACACCTATATTGTCTTATTTAGAAACCAATTATGTGTTATTCTAGATGACCATCGAAAATACATTCTCTAATTTCTAGAGGAAGTTTTAGTAATCCATTTTAGTTTGTGGGGTTCCATGAAAGGTATTTTCAAATGTTAAACAATTATTTACCAAGAAAAAGATCAATTTGTGAGGATGAAATTTATTTAAGGGGGTAGAATGTGACACCCAATTACTTTGTGAAATATTTTTTTAAATACATTTAATCATTTTTATTTGTTTTGTTACACAATACATTGAGTTTATATATTTTCACATGAAACACTTAGTTTATATTCTATTACACACAACACTGAAGGTAGTTTTTAATGTACGTAACACATAGTTTAAACAAAACATGATATACAATTAATAAATTTTATTTAATTTGATAGTTATCACATTACCATTAGAATGGTGGGTATGAAAAGAATAAACTAAATTATGAAATTTTTTAAAAACAAATTATATATAATTAATTATTTGGCGACTAATTTATTAAAAATGAAAGTAAAATCAATTTTAAAACAAAGTAAATCATTTTTTGGAAAAATAATTTTTTTTGCATACAAATCAATTTTAAGTAAATAAATTAAAGAAATATCTTTTGGTGAATTATTTAAATTATGTATATATATTATATATTAAATAAAATGTTTACCATTAATATTTTGTGTTGTATATACAATATATATTAATAAAACCTGTTTTATGATTAAAAACTGTATTATTCAAAAACGAAGTTTTGTTAACTTTTACACTTATTTTGAAATTAATTTTTACCAATTTTAGAAAATATATTTTAAAAAAAACTATATTTTTATATCATCACGTAAAAATAATCTTGGAGTTATTTTTTTAGAATTTTTAAAAATATTATTTTTTTCCTGAATGGTGAACAATACTAGATTTTTTTAAAATTGTCATTTCGTTTCAGGCCTTTCAAAACATAAAAATTATTTTAATATAGTTTTAAAATTGATATTAGTTCAATTATATATTAATTAATACAATATTTTAGTGGAATCATTTACATATTGAATTTTGATATAACACATTTTTAAACATTTTAAGCATTTCTCTTTGGAAAACTGGTTTTTTGTCGCACTTGATGGATTAATTTTAAATTAAAATTTTCCACTAATGTGAAGTTTATTTCCAAAAAGGGACTACATAATTAGAATAAAAATAATTTATATTATATAATTAGTTAAAATTAATTTTTTACCTTAATTAGTACTAAAAAAAGTATAAAAAATTAATTATTGTGGTAAAGGTCAAAATGGGTTTACTAACGTTTAAACTAAATTTTTCACGGGTTAAATGAAAAATATACATTCGCAAAACCCATTTTCTGGACATATTTCTGTTTTATCACCTCTAAGGATTAATAATTTAAATTTTTAGTTCCCAAGGTCATGTTAAAAATATGGGAACACCGTTTTTTTTTAAAAAATTACATGTCAACCACTCGTCTGACTTATAAAATGTCACCACATATCATATCCCCTTTACACATCCAAACCCCTTTTTATAGGAAAATACCTACCCAAATAGTTTCCTAACCTACCTCCCCACGTCTTAGAGGGATCAATCATGTTAGTAATTATAGGGACCTAGGCTTAACACACATGTATATTACATACTTTTAGATGAATATTAAATATATTACACACACACATGCCTGAGAAACGTAATAGTTTTTGGATTTATAAACATTGAAACATAATATAATAACTTAGTGAAAGATCATAAACACCTCAAATAAAGATCATCCCCTCATTACCCTTTACAAGCATTTCCAACTGAAAACCTTTCTTCATAACCTATGGAAATAAAGAATAAGAAAGGGTTAGATCGTGTGTTTAGTAAGTGTAGATAAGGATGATACATAAGCATAACATAAGAATAAAGGAATGAGAATATGAGAATAACATTATAAAACCAAACCCAACATATCAATGATTATAAACATTAATAATTGAATAATTATTGGAAACTCATAAGACATGAATTATAAGAAATAAAAAAACATGTTCCATAAGCGGATAAATTTGGAATATGACATAGAATTGTGGAATACACATAAGAACATAAATTACTTATCTATAAGTCACGGACAATCTCTAAAACTCAATATGGAACTTCATGGGGGATACAACTACTAGGTGGGACACACCAAAATCCTTAATCTAAGCCCTTTCCTTATAGTGTAATTATCTCACTACAAACCATTATAATGGAAAAAGACCCTTACTATACCAGGTTCACTCCCAGTTCTTTCCATGTATTATTATACCAAGTTTACTCCTTATTACAACCCTTAATTACAATATCGGGTTCACTCAACCCTTATATACATGTATCCTTCCGGAGATATATAAAATTTAACTCAATGCATTGGAGAGAGATATTTGTCCCACCGGTCACATAATGAAATCATTCGTAAGTGCACTGCTAGATCATAAACATTCATCACTTAAAAACCCATGAAATGAAATGGGAGTAATAAACATTTCATCATATCAAAAAATTTGAAAAATATAGTTGTTTAATAATCATTTCCTCAATGTATAACCCGTGAAAAAAAGTTGGTTCATAATAATTATTTCATAGTATTACTCATGGAGGAGTAATGGGTTTCATAAATAACTTTTCATATTATACTATATCCGTTAATATAAAAATAACAATGGTGTCCTTGTATAATATCCTCTGTAAAGTATAAATTATATCAAAGTATTTCATCATATATATAGAAGGATTTTGAAATATTACTTGGAACATTTTTTATGGAAAATAACCTTTCATATAAAATCCCATTGATAACATATTTTTTAAATAATTATAATTTAAAATAAAATTATAAAATTAAAATATTTTTTCTTGAAAATTCATAAAACATTTATTTATGAAAATATAATTTCTATATTGAAAAATTATTTTTGAAAAATCAGTAATTTTTTAAAAAATTTATATGAAAATAACCTTTAAAATATAAAATTGAATATTTGAAAATAATGTTAAACACATTTCAAAAAAAAATAAAAAATCCTTATCTTTTAAAACGATGTTTGAAAACATATAATGGAATATTTGTAAATCATTTCAAATAATTAATAAATATAAAAAATTTTCAAACATATATTCTATTAAAATAAAATTAAAATAAAATTATTTCCAAATATATCTTAAATCCTTTTATTTTGAAAAAATTATTCAAATTTAAAAATTAATCTTCAATTAGTTGAGTGGTAATCATGGCGATGAATTATGTATATCACGTATATATAAAAATAACGATTTCATTTGCATTTTTGGTAAAATTCCAATGATTATTGATTGTAAAATCATAAGAATATTCATTTTAAAACAATTTTAAAAAATGTAAAACATGGGTAGTTAATTTTTATTTAAAAATCATAGGATAATATAATAAATTTTAAAACATTTTCAAAAATCATAGTTTTGAAAGAAAAAATATTTCTCACTAGAGAGAGTAAAAAATTCAGATTTTTATAAAAACATTTTATTCATTATCTTATGTACCAAAGAGAATGAAATTGGTAAAATCAATTGAATATACCTCCATTAACTGTAGTATAATATAATAATGAGATATGGATCTTAATATTTAATCAATGAAATCATAATCATAAACAATCATGATAAATGATGAGATTATAGAAATTAAATCTTACCCCTTTGGTGACATTAAATGATAATGTCAATCAAATAAAAACGTTAAATGAAGATTAAAATATATATTAAAGAAATAAATACAATATATAAAATTTAAAATTGAATTTATATAAACCTATTAAAAGAATAAAGGTTCTTAATATAACTCGTGTCTCAATGGAGGAAAATTAAAACAAAAATTTCTTACCACTTTTTTAACTTTGACCATGTAAACCCATGAAATAAATATCCTCAAATGGATAAGTAAATATCAATAAATATTTTATAAGAATCATAAAATAAATTCATGTACATTATATACCTCACATATAAGAAATAGGTGGTGAATATAGCATGTGTCTCAGAACAGTAAAAACTGGGATGGAAATATCTTACCTTATGTCTTGACTCTTATCATACTCATTAAAAAATGATATATAATAAATATAATTTTATTATATATAAATAATAGAATAATATTCATATCTATATTACCACATATGATTTACTCATGACTTTATATTACCTATTTATTAACAATTCCATGTATAAGTTATGTTTTGGGTAATAACCCCTTTGTTTTTTGTACACGTTTTGACATGTTATTCTTGGTACACTTACATAGATCTGGATTTAATCATATCCAGAATGATAAAAATTATATAATCATCATATATATACAATATATATTTATTCATCGTAATCCATAAAATTTGGTGATAGGAAATGAAATACACACTTCATTGAGATGGTAAGTTGTACGTATGCATCAACGTTACTTCCATTTTCATGTCATATTGAATAAAAGAAAAGTAAATTATATTTACATATATATATATATATTATAATTAATTTTAAATTCTATGTTTTATATATCATATATTTCGATTCAACCCAACCTTAATACATTTAATGTAAATCTTGAACAAATAACAACGCTTCATGAGGCGGTAGCCCACCGTAGACACGATTGACGTTATCATATTCCCAAAACATGGTAAGCCTAAAGGTATGTGTTATATAATAATTAGAGATGAATTAATACATAATATATATCATATATATCATATATAAATATTATTCCATCATTATTCTCAATATTGAATGGTTGTAATGAAAAAATGAAGGACATCAGTCCGTGAGTCAGTAGTCCACCGTACACACGAATAATGATTCTGTAACCCATTTGGTGGAAGTGTTTAGTGGATATAGGTATTGACCTGAAAAAAATATAAGTATATTTAATATACCTAGGTTATTATATAATAATTATATTAAAGTAATTAAATGATTACGAGAAATAAATAAAAAACTTCTTATTGGTGAATGTTACCTCTTCTTCATTTATCTCCTTTTGGATTGCACCAATAGACTCTCTTGGATGGATTCATGAAAAAAATAAGGATTATAATATAATTTTATGGAATTTAAGAAGTTATTTGGAGATTTATTTTCCTTCTAAATTGGTTTTTATTTCATAAATATTGGGGAAGAGGCAGTGTCCTTTTATAAGTGACGGTGAGAACACATTTAGTAATTTTAAATGGAATGTTTGGTGTAACAACGTTTTTAACTATAAAAGGCTTCAGTAATAAACCAAATCTGGGACCTAAATGTTTGTGTTATAAATATTTCTATACATTATGTGTTTTATATGTTTCTATGTTTGTTTCCCATGAAGTTTAATGTTTAGTCACATGGTATACTTGTTTTTCTCTTAATCGCCATGATTAATTTAAGCTATTTTCGCTAATAATTTTTTTAAAACACTAATTTGAAATTATTATAAATAATAAATTATAATTATTCAAAATAATAAATCCATTTTTCTAAATTCAATTAATTTTAGTGGTTGAAATTAATTTTAAATTAATCCCATAGATATGTCGAGAAAGCTTGTTTTTAAAGAGAAATGTTTAAAATATTGAAATATTTTTCTATATAATTTCAAAGTAAAATTGATTTAATGACCTAAATTAGATTAAGTTATGTATCATTTATCCAATTATAATTTAAAACATATTTAAAATATTATATTTCTTTATACAAAAATTAATTGAAAAGATAATTTTCAATTGAAATCTAATATTGTTCATTATTCATCAAAAAATGAAACTTATGAAAAAACCAATACCAACAATTAAACATCAGATATTTATTTTAAAACTTTAAAAATAAATTTCATTTTTTAAAACCTGTTTTTTATAATTTTAAAAAAAAATTAAAAATGAGTGCACCAAAAAAAGGTCGGAAAATTGCTTTTAGAAAACAAAATACTGTTTTTAAGCTTAAAATTGGATTTATTCTTATATGTTGTCTAGAATTTTTTTTTAATTTTATAATTGTTATTTAATTTATAAAATAAAAAATTTATATATACTAATAACAAAAAGTTATTCAGATAATTTATTGATATAAAACAGACCTATATGCATTAATTTTTTTTGGGAAATGATTTCCCATTATTTTCAAAAGGGTTTACAATATTTCTAATTACTTTATAAGTAAATAATTGATTTTATAAACATGTATAAACCATATATTCATAATTTAGTTACACATATTAATTCAATCCACTCCAATAGATAGTTGATAACTATCATAATAGTAGTATTTCATATTTGATTTAAACTCTGCATTGTGTGTAGTGCAACATAAAATTGGAACTATGAGTAATATAAGAAAAATGTATTATTGCATAAAATTAATTATAAACTTATAATTATGTTTAACACAACCAAAATTTTTTATTGTGTGTAATGTAATCAAAACTTTTATTTAGTGCAATATTAACTTAGTATTGCGTATCATGAAATATTAACTTGGTGTAAGTACTGAAACAAAAAATCAAATAATTTTAATTAAATCAAAAATAAATTTTCTTAAAAAACCTAGGATGATAAGAAATACATCCCAATATGGATTTATTTTTAATTATAAAGAGGATCTCCATAAAAAAGGATAAATTTTTAAACATGTGTTTTTATTTTATTTCTTCTTTCTCCTCCTTTAATATTTTCAAAATATGCTAAAATAATAACAATAAGATCTCCAATATATTGGGATATTATTATTTTAATGGAATATCCTAAATCCATAACCTCTTCTATCAAATGGGATATGAAATCATCATTCGTGTGTATGGGGGACTACACGCTCATGAACCGATGCTATTATTTTTCTATCACCAAATCTGACGACTGGATATAATGGTGGAGTTAATGTTTATATAAGATAGTTATTATATTATTATATCTATTTAATTAAAATACCATATATACCTTCATAAATCAAAACTTTTTCGAAAACAATATGGTTTCTCCTGTGTACAGTAAACTATAGCCTCACAAACTGATGCGATATGTTTTCCATTTCTATTTTACTTGGATAGTAATAAGAATATATTAATCAAAATATATTATATTGGTGAAATATTTACACTTTTAGAATTATGATATCACATGCTACTCCAAAAATCACCAATAACCATCATTCAAAAACATGGGTATAGCCCTCAAAACCATGGGTATTGGTTATACCCATGGTTTTGAGATCCATGGGGAGTTAAGCCATAAGTATAGATATAATATATACCCAATGTTTTAGAATTATATAACCATAGTTTCCATACCATGGACATAGTTGTATGTTACTATTTCATTAACCTTATACACATGGTTTGAAAACTGTGGGTATCGGTTTTAATAAAACACTGGCCACATGATCCTTGGACCACTTGTATATAATTATCATGCCCAAATACTACACCAAATTTTTATATATGTATATAAATTTATATTTATTTATATATATTTCTCAAAACCATGGTTAATGGTGGAAAACCATTTCAATAGGTGTTCCTATAATTTTATCCCACATATTTTTTCCCCACCTTAACGCAGGAAATCGATTCCCACAATTTAGTAAAATCATGGGTATAAGCCTTACCTATACCCATGGGTTTTTCGAACTGTGGGTATATATCATCAAAAAAACAACCTCATCCCCACAGTGTTTCAAAACTATGTGTATATGTGACAATTTCTAACCAATACATATGGTTTTCCAAAATTGTGGGTGTAGGTTCCCATCCAATCTCTCTACCCATGTTTTTTGGAAAACTGTCGGTATACAGTTTCCCTATGATAATAGTTTTTTTCCAAACCATTGGTATAGGTTTATTTTACAGTAGTGAAATATACCTCCTTACACTAAATTCAATGAAAATACTATAACACCACTCCTGTGTACATCAGACTAATGCCTCGTGAAGTGATATGATTCATTATTCATGTACAATTTATTTGGTAGGTTATAAAGGTAAGTCTAAATAAAAATATGAGATATTTCTATATGTATATATATATATGATATAAAAATGATTCAATAATATTAGTTCATTATTTACCATTATTTCATTCAATCTGTTCTATAAATAATATATTTCGTTTTTTTCTATAACATTTGTGGATTAATATAAATACATATTTAATGAATATGTATGATAATTATATGATGTTTAACATTATTCATATGTTGGTTCCATGAAAAGTATAAGGGGACTAAAAATAACAAATCAAAACAGACACGAAAAACAAAGCAGTTATAATCCAAAATGTGATTTTCACAAAATAATTATTAATATATGGGTAATAAAAGTTAATAAGTAATTCATATATGGTATGATAAATATAATTACATTTCTATAATATATATATATATATAATAAACATGTATTTAATATTCATGTGTTTCAAATGTGTTCTAAAGAACCCAATACATAAGGTATGGGATTTCAGTCTATCTTTAATTTATGGGAGCCATATTTAAATTCACCACTACTTAGTTTTTTTGGGGGGGAACATACAACAACATTGAAATTTTATATCATGAATATAATTATTTTAATGATATTTATTGTTTTCTATAATATTATGATTTATTGGGTCATATGATTTAAAATATTTGAAAATCATTAAGAGATTTTTGTCTCAATTTTCTTTGTTTGAGAAATTTTCTATGTTATGAACATATTTTCTTTTATAAAGCGTATATAAATACCATTTTACATGTAATATCATGAATATATATATTCTAATTATATTTTATGTTTCATTTAATTTTATTCTTTCATGAGGATTATGGTTCATTGTTACCAAAGTTGTAATTAATTTTCGGTACAATCTCATTGTTTATTAGGGTTGTTTATGTTTATGCTACCAATGATGATATATTCTAATCCATATCTCAAAAAACTCATGAATTATATTCTAATATAGTTATATCATGAGAATACATGTTTTACTATAATCGTTTCTTTTTATACACTTATGAATCAAAAATAAAGTTTTTAAAGTAAACTAAATTTATTTCTCTCTTCGGTAAAAAACACATTTATCTACCACATAAATGTTTTTAAATATTGTTTACCATTCTAAAAAGGATTTTTTTAAAATATTTTTACACCTTTTTACCATTACAATGATTTTAATGGAATATTTATGTCTATTTAAAAAAACTACGCTTGTTTGGATTTTACTAAAATATTGCGACCCAATCCCAATAATCCTAAATCCAGGGTCTAATACCATTACTTTGGAATGATTACAATAAAACAAATCCCAAATAATAGAAGAGTTTAATTTTATCTGCAAACCAAATAAATACCAGAGCCTTTTATTAAAGATGAATACACTAATTACAACATAATGTTGTTATTTTGAATATAACATTATTCCATCTATGAAATCCTTACATATCATTCTTAGTACACTTCATAAAATCTCGTGGAAGGAAAAAAATAAGGGTGAGATTAAATTATCATTAAGGGTTAAGTATAGAGGCAGAAATAATGAATCTATGAGCATAGTCATTATGAAAATGTAATAACTGAAGACATATTCCATGTAATCTATATACAGAGGAGGGGCATAAACAATGCAAAAAGGTAAATAACTAAAGAAAAATTCCAAGTAAATAATAAAATGATAATTAAATCTATGCATATTCTTTTCCATAGTGATAATATCATGGATAATAAATACTAAATAAAAATGAATGCAATGCTTAATTATTAGATTTCATGTCTCGGGTACATGAAAACATCCACTATCAAGATATATATTCCAAATAGTTTAAAACTACATGTATAATCCTGTTTAATTTGTGAAACTAATTTGGCTCCTTATAACTTATCTATGCATCGAGGGGCTATATAATTTCTCATCCTCACCTATCATTTCATTTCAAAATCATTCCTCAAATTTAGTTGTCAATTTAATTAATAAAAAATATTATTTATCAAATATCACTATTGAATAAAGAATATTCATTTATCAATATTCCCCTAGATAATAAAATAATAATAAATGTAAACACTGTATGTAAAAATGATATATGGTTCCTAAAACAAATATATCAATGATTAATGATATGGATAATTGGAGTAAATTCAACGGCTAATGATCAATGAAAATCTAGTATTTTAATGGTACTAAAAAGTGAATAAAGGAAGTGAATTTCAATAACATCCTAGGAAAAATTAATCAAAAAACATAAAGAGGGAAAATAATGATGGTATCAATACAACATATCCCATGTGTAGTAAAAATAAAGGGTTTTGGTCAATAATAAATGGAAAAATTATAAAAAGTTCATTTAAAAACATTCATGAGGAAAAATTTATTTTTATTTTGAAAATAATTATAAAAAACTTCTATGAAAAAAAAATTTCGAACACTGTTTTTTAAAATTAACCTTATAAACTTTTAATAGAATCATAAAATAAATGAAGGAGGGTAAATTCAAACATTCCATATAAGGTATAAAAGTGCCTTTTCCGAGATAAAAGGTTAGAAAAATGCCTTGTTCTAAATGAGTAAATAAGATAACATTGAAAGAATTTCTAAAATAAAAAAAGGATAAAAATTTCTTTAATAAATAATTTATGAAAGGTTAAAAACATTTTTTAAAACCTCTCTAGAAAACAAGGTTTTTAGAAGAAAACATGTTCTCCAACTAAAGAGGGAAATGATGTCGGGTTTTCTTAAGAACAGTTTATAAAATATATAATGAACCAAATAGTGGAAAATGTATTATTATATGTAAAATTTCAATAATAACCAGAGAAAAAGTAAATTAAATGGTTAATTGAATAATAATAATTAAAATTCCAATAATGGAATTTTAAAAAATATAAATCTCAATTGGAATGAGATTGTGAAATAAACACATAAAATGGTCATATAGTTGAAGTAAGAATTAATCAATGAATTGATTATGTGTATTTAATATATATCCACATATAAATATTTCATATACCTAATTTTATTGTCAATGTAATTATACACATAATCATATAGTATTAACGGCAATTAAGAAGTAATATAACCCCATGAAAATGAATCGGGTTATGAAATTCTTTAGCACTTGGAGACTTTTAATTCTAATCCACTTAAAAGAAATAATAAAATTAGAACCTAAATTTTACATTAATATAAAATAATTCATGATATAATATTTCAAAATGGGAAGTAGATACACCACACAAAAAAATAAATAAGAGGTGAATATGACATTTATCTCACATATGTAAAATGTTAAATCAAAATCCATTACTATGAATTTGCTTTCAAATGAATGTAAAGTGTCCTCATGTATAATCATTTAAATAATTTAAATAAAATATAAAATAAACATAAAAAAATTTATAATATCATATATGATCTTATTATAATATCTTACCACCCTTTTTTTGACATCATTTTATTGTTTTCACTATTATGGGTATTAATTTCCTAGTTTTTCGTGTATGTTTTCCCTTTTTATTTAGGTTAATATTTTGTAGATAATGATTTAATCAGTTAAATTTTTTTAAAAATTATTTAAATGTTTTAAATATTCATTATATATGTATTTAAGATAATCAATAATATTATAGATATGAAATGAAATGTACTATTCATGGAAATGGTAAGTCGTACATACGTGTCAATGATAGTTTTATTTTTTCATAGTTAAAGTAATTGACATATATATATCTTATCATAATATTATAGTACATATATCATATATGTCACATTATTTATTTAAACACATCCTTTATACATTCCATTTATAGTGTCAACGAATCACATTGCATTGAGGAGGCAGTAATCCAAACTTCCACAAACGATGTTATCGTATTCCCATATAATGGAAAGAATAAAGGTTTGTGTTATATAAAAATTATAGAGGAATAAATACAATATAAATATCATATATATCATAGATAAATATTGTTTCCATCATAATTAAAACCCATTAAAGGTGTTATTGGAAAAATTAATGATCATCATTTTGAGAGGCGATTGTCCGCCGTACACACGAATGGTAAATTCATTACCCATTAGATTGAAGTGTGTGTAAGTGTCGGTAGAATAATTATATTCATAAACAAATTTGATACTGAGGCTATTATATAATCATGGTATAAGAATATTTTATTAGGTGGAGATTGAAATAAAATGAAAGTGATTGTTGAAGAATGATCTCTTGTTTTTAGGTAACTTCTTTTCGTTTAAACTAATAGACACCACTGGTGGGATTTATTACAAAGTTGTGGCTTATATGATGAGAAGATGGATTTTTGGATCTTTTTTTGGATTATTTTTTATGAGAAAAATGCCTTTAGTGGATTGAATGAGTGGGAAGGGTGAGTTCCTTTTATAGTGGTGGAGGAGTGACATTCTTATAAATTTTTGAAAATTGAACTCCACCCACATTATTATGATGTGATTTGGATCCAATAATGGTAAAAACCTTATAAAAGGGAGTGTGGGGGTGTAAATATAAACATAAAAATGGGTTTGGAAAAGTTTTTATATAAACTTAATTTTAATGTTTAGTCCCTTGTTATTCTAATTTTCCTCTTAATCACTCTAGTTAATTTTATTCACATTAAGTATTTTTTTGTTCAAAAATTTTGTTATCATTATTAAAAATTATAAATTATACTGATAAAAAATATTTAATCCATTTTTTTAAATCTGAAATCACATATGTGATAGAAATTAATTATATTTAATCATGTTGACAAGATGAAAAAGTGGGTTTTTAAATCACAAAAGTTTAAATGTTTGAGATGTTTGTATATCCAATTTCAAAGTGAAATTGATCTCAACAAAAGATACTCTGTGTGATAATTTCAAGAAGGGTGATATTTATGATGAAATTTGTTGTAGATGATGTATCTCACTTATGTACCAGTGGTTTAGGTTTCCATGTTTCCAAATGCATTGGACCAAAACTATATTAGCATTGATGGTTATATTATTTAATGAATATTCACCTATTAAGATATAATATATATGTATAATAATTTCAAGTCTCTATATGAAATATATTTTATTTAAATAACTGAACCACTCTATCCCTTCTCAAATTATCTCTCGAGCACTCGAGATACCTTTTGAGCTAGAACCCATTTTTCAAAACATTATTCCATGATGTCCCAACTCTCAAAATTTCCATCCATGGATCAATTCATGGATAAAACCATTATAAAATATGGGATTTAATTAAAACCACATTCTATTAAAATTCAGGTGAAAATTAATTTTTTTCAAGAAATATTTAAAAATAAATTTCAAAATTCCACCCATTTCAGATTTCACTAGACCAATGAGTCATCTCAATTAAAACAAGATTTCATACTAAAATTAATTGGACTCATTTTACTAAATGAGTCTTGTTTACCAAATCTAGGTTTTCTCAGAAATAATCAATTCTAAATGTCATTTAACTATGGAAGATAAAAAAATTATCAGTATAAACAAATAAATTTATAAAACAATGAGTCCAAAATATTTACAATTAATCAAATATACACTTATAATATATATGATAAATCACCATTTATATTTTTTTTATTAAATTAATAAAGGATATTGTTAAGTTTTAATAAAAATAAATCTTTATTTCAACAAAAAATTAAAAAACCTTTCATGGTTATCTTCCCATTTCCAATTAAACTAAAGTAAATACAAGAAAAAGAGTGTCTAAATTAAAAAAAAACAAAAAAAAATGTGGAATCATTCCTAACATGATCACATGGTGATAAGACACACACCAATAATGCATTATTTTGTAAAATGGATCCAAAATTAGGTTCTTGGTTTTTATATGTTCATTATCCCATGGAAGACAACATCGCATGCATGTCATCATCTCCATTTACTTTTAAAAAATTAGAATGATCCTCAACAGGACCCTCTTTTCTTAACGTTCTAATGAATGTCATAAAAAATCATATCTCAATCTATAAAAACAAACAACATTAAATATAATTACAAAAATCACCAAGAATCTTGAGGATTATAATTGAATATAAAGACTATATAGACTCACATTCCTATCTAACCAGCAGATTTCTGATAGTAATAAGTCTTTATTATCATTATTATCCTAATAAAAAAAGGCAATCAGATATAATTCATAATGAATTATACTGAATTTCCTTCTGAACTAGTATCCAAGCTAGCTTACCATAGGACCAAGGGTAATTCCAGATCCCCACAAGATGGTGAAAAGCACTAGGGAAATGGTAATAATCATTAGGAACATTTTCAATCTTAAAATCATAGTATAAGGAATTGAAAAAAAATTAAATAAATTTTTTTATGACCTAACCATAAGTTAGACGTCCATGTGAAATAAAATAAAAAGGAAAATAAAATAAACCATAGAAATAGTGAAATTAAAAAAAACTATTTTCATCCCAGACACCATAACTAGTAGAAACTACCTCTTCCCTCATATATAGTACACCTCCAATCATTTAAATAATTGAAATAACTAATTGGACATATTAAATCATTTACAGGTTAACATGCTATACATTATATGAAAATAATGAATGGTCCCACAAACCATGTAATAGAAATACTTATAAAAATGAAATAAAATAAAACTAACCTCAAATACTGAATAAATAAATTATATAAGAGAGTTCATAAGATAATGTTGAACATACAACTAAGATATTATATAACTGTGACCACATAATCACTCAGTAGGTTGACACCCACATTTCTACATGACCAACCATTAATTTAAGATACATTTTCAAGCTAGTTTGAATATATAAATACAAATAGTGTTTTCATAATCCTTTACATAATAGAAATTTAAAATACATAAATAAAATAGTGAAACTATGACATTATTATGATTAAAAGAAAACATTCACTTGAAAACCAATTAAAAATAGACAACGACCATTTCCCAAATCATCTATTTTGAATTATTTTATTTTATTTTTTAAAATCGGTTTTAAACACATTAAAATATCATTTAGGAATGATTTTGAAAAAAATAGAGAAGTATATAATAAATAAGCACCAAGACATATCATCACTGAAGTGGAAAAATAAATAAGAAAATAAAAGATCATAAATTCATATGTTTCAACCATGCTTAGGAGTAGAAGGGGAATCCATCATCTAATTCCAACTAGTATCATGGTGTCATACTAGTTCCTATGGTAACATAATCCTAAAACATACTAAAAGAGACCAATTTATTAGGTAACGTTACATCCTAACACAACCCACTCAACTATCATGCATCTAAACTAATGGAGAAAGCACATATCACTAGACCAGGCTTACAACACCTCTATTGGGGACACTAGGTGCGTGTAACTACATAGTGAAATGTAAGTATAGACTAATAAATCAATATGAGTATAAAAAAATAGTAAATGATGTTATGAAAGATAATAAAAAATTAAAAACATGAATCAAGTATAGATATGTGATTCTCCAGTCATAACATACACTTTACCAATATTAAACAATTATCCCCCATAGGGTCATAATTTTTTCAACCAAAGAATAAAAAAGGCTCCCAAAATATAATACAGGTCAAGAAAATTAAAAAATTCTCATGGGTGAGTCTCAATAAACATTTATAATTAAAAACTATTTCAAAATGTAAACATGTCCTTATTGGAAATAGGATTCCAATTTCATGTCCTCTTAGTTATTTTGAATCATTTTAAAAGAAAATTCTCATACACTTAATTTGGAAACTAGTATTAATTAATAAATTTATATCTCAATGATCATTTAGATTTTATTCCCATATGTATTTACACACACACATAAATTTATTAATGACTAAATACACATATTATTATGTGAATTCATACATACAACTTTATATATATTTATGCATGTATTGTCCTTAACAACTAACCATGATATAAAATGTTTAAATAATGATTTGTAAATGTAAAACATTTGGAGTAAGACATTAAATCTTTTCTAAAAAATTAATTCCAATAAAACTATTAATTACTGGTAAAACAACCATAAACCACCACAATAAAAATTACAATACCAATAATACTTTTAAATCACCCATATATATTTTTTCTGGAAACAGTATAATATATTTATTAGGAAAAAAATAAACTATGAATATATTCTCTTTAAAAACATGTTAAAATATCTTTATCTTCTTCATAAAATTACATAAATAAAATTAATATGGATATTATGTAATTTAAATACCAATTTAGGAAGAAATAAAGAAATAGTTTGAATACTGATGATTATTATATGGGGAAAACCTAACTCATATTCATTGTGAATGATTAAAAACCTCAATATGAAAGAAAAATAGTCTAAAAATTACCTTGAATGACTATAATATTAGACCCGTATGGAAATTAATTTTTGAACCCACGCCAGGTTTGGTCTATAGGAATTCACAATGAGAGAACAAAAGAAAAATGAGAGACAAGGATAGGGGAGAATAAAGTGGGGATAGTTGTTCCTACCTTGGAGATTCATACTTAAATCAGAAGAATTTATAGGATATGAGGTGTGTCGAAGTAGGGCTCAACCTTGGGGTTCCCGACAAGGGAGCTCAAAAGGGGGTACAATGTAGACAAGGTGGTGGAGAAACTCCTATATTTTTATTTTTATTTTCATAATTAATATTATTTATATTATTTTTTTATTTTGTTTATTTGTTATTATTTATCACAATTGATAGAGTTAATTTATATTATTTAAAAAATTTAAAACAAAAATAGTATATTACGTAATAATATCTTTAATTATTTTTTAAATACTTATCAAGCATAAAAGGCACTCAGTCCTCAAATTATTTTTACACTAGTTATATCATAGATGAAATAATTTCTGGTAGATATTTTATAATAATACCCATAAAGGATTTGGAGAAAGATAAAAAGAATGTTTTTATAATATTATGAAATATACTTTAGTTAATGGCCCCCAATAGAACATTATTAGGAATTTTAATCTAATAGGGCCTGATAGTTGGAAATAAAAAAAGAAACTCAATTCTTGAAAAAAGGAAGCTATTATTTTTAAATATTTATCTATCGATCCCAAATCCATTATTGAAAGATTTTGATTGTTAAATAAATGACAAATTAATGTTTAATTATCATATAATAGGATCATAACTTATAGTTACAAATTAAATATTACAATATTAAATTTACCTTGTATAATTAAAAAAATGTGGTTACTATTTTAGATGAAATTATGCATGTGACATATTTAAAAGGCACAAATATCATTTTTTAAATTATGATTTAATTTGAACCACTGATAAGTTATAAGATATATGTTATATAATATTCCAAGTCCAAATTTTCATATACAAATATATTGATAATATGAGGACAATTTAAGTTAATGAATTTGGATTTGTGAAAGTAAATTTTGAAAAAATGGTATATAAATATGATCCCTTCCTAATGGAATCATAAGAAAAAAATATACAATAGGTCCTACAAATAATAATTATTGTATTTTTCTTTGGGAAAGAATAATCATAAAAATGTTATGTGCTAATTTCACTGAGGGTGATTCTTTCCTTAGGAAATAATAATCATTTTTCACTACTCCTAAAGGATATGGTGTGTTTTACAATATATGTATCCCTAATTAAGGCATTCGGATCATCAATAAGGCTAACCCCCTTAAACCACTAGTGAGATAAAATATTTTATTAAATATTTTTTATATTTTGAAGGTGTTTTTAGTTTTAATTATATGTTCTATGATTGAAATATGTGTTATATAATTTCATTTATTTGCTTAAATTTATTTACAAATGATGTATTTTTGCACCGGATGATATTATGATCCTAGGGATTAAAACATTATATAGGATGTTATAAAAATTAAATTCTAGAAAATATATTTATAATATTTTTATCAAAGGTCATAAGATTATGGAGTAAATGGGATAAATTTTAGATTAACATGATTCAATGTGGCCAATATATTATTTGGAAAAAATCAATCTTCATCAATTATATTATCTTTACTAAAAGGATTTAGGTTCTAGTTGGATTAAATATTTGGAGAATTTTTTTCCAAAATTTTCAACAATCATTTATGATGTTGTTGTGATAACTCCATTATTACACCTTTTTAAAAAGATTTTTGTTAAATTGATTTAATTGTAATTGTTTATTTTTTCGAATTTATTTATTTAATAAGTTAATATGATGAATTTCATAATAAAATTTGGAAAATCGATTCTTAGATAATCTTAAGTTACTCTTTCTATTTAAAATATAATATATGTTGATGGTAATTCCAATCCTTAATCACTAGTTATATATGAAAGTATCTCCAGCTATAAAACAGGATATAGTTTTGTTATCTAATGCAAGGAAGGGATATTTAAGGTATATTTAAACTCATTTAATTGATTTTTTTTTCTGATAATGAAAAATTTTGTTTCCTAAATACATTTATTTTTTCTAATATCATAGTTGTTCATAGAAAAAAAACATATACCAAAACTATCATACCCCTAGAAGAAAATTATGATGGCGTGGGTTACAACTAAAAAACACATAGTATGTACTATGAATTTATAATATAACTTTGATATTCTATAAAACTAAAAGAAATAATGATGTTTCTATATTGATATGTAATTTTATCAATATGAGATTATTAATTATACTATTCATTCTTCTTTGTAGTTATTAAATAACTTGAGTAAAATAGACAATATATTTTAAAATATATATTAAATTTTTAATTTTTTTAAATATTTTATACATAGGTTGATTAATTTACTATATGTTAAGATTCAATACTTATGATGTATTTTCTATGACTGAAATATTTTGGTTATATTGGATGTGATGAAACAAACGACTCTCTAAGTGACTGATTTGGAAAAAAATGAACATGGGATTAATATGAATAAAAATTCAAAGTTTCAAATGTTAAGGAAAAAACCCCAAACAATACTCTTAGTCAACTAATAGTACATTTAACGATGGAAAATAAAATGTCAAAATATATCCTTCAATCCGATAAATATAAAAATTAGTAGATTAAAAATAAAAAATACATAATTTTTTTATTATACTATAGAGGGTATTATTTCTCCTCAAATTAATATCCTACCCAAAGTATTCATTTTTTATAACATTTTATACTAGGTTAAATGTAAAGAGGTATTACTTTTTATTAGTTTTTAGATATTTCTAGGTAAAATTTACCATGATTTTTATCAATCAACGCCAATTCAGTAAATAATTTTAAATGATACAACATATAGAATTATTGGGGATACCCTTCATAATAAACCACAATAATATATTAAAATGGGATTTGAGATTCAAGATTCTAAATTTACAAGAGTTATGAAATATGTTCCCCTTGTTAAAGTTAGTATTCAAGCATTGGAATACTCTTTTAGAACTTTCATTCCATGATATTTTAATATTTTTAATACAAATTGTATGAAAATGGTATGTAATGTTTGATTTATATTATATTCAAAATATTTTATGAAAGATAAAATTTCTCAATATTATTTTATGTAACTACCCAAAAGAAAATAATATATTTAGTCAAGGTAATCTATGTAATAAATTTTTTTCTACATAATCTAACATAAGACCATACTTTTACCCCACTTATAAATATTCCATGCTTATTAATGTAATATTTTCATTGAAATAAATTGGTGTTTTATGGTAATACTTGTGACACTATACTAATAATATATATATATAATTAAATGGTTTAAGAAATTAATTGTCTTGTAAAAGATGTTTTAACCATGACTAGTTGGGAACCTTATCATCAATGTGTATTTTTTATTGTGTTGTAATTTTTATATATAGTTTTTGAAGGGTTTTTTACTATAATTTAATGATTTTATTTTTTTATATATCTATATAATATTTAAATATTATAAAAAATGTGAAAAATAATTTTCATTTACATTTATTTACATAACATCACTAGAAGGAATGGTGATGGTCCTAGATAAAGTTAAAACATGTTCAAAACTAGTTACTACTGTATTTGAATAATAACTGGTTGATGAAATATTTTTCAATACCTAAAAATATTGTTAAAAGGTATTTAATTTGATTAAAATTTTAATGAATTTACTTTTTAGTTGAATTAAGTATTAATTAATATAAAATTTCATAAACACACGATACACAATTTGATATAATCATTTATTTCAATGATATATTTCATAGATCCCAATCTTGGATATCAAATAAATTATACCCACATGATGAAAATTTTTAATTTGCAATTACCTGCCTCCAATATTCCATATATAATATTTAAATTTTATATTTTATAATTTTTATTAAAATAAATTTTTTATTTGATAGTGTGGTTCTCATGTATCGAATATAATATTATACGAGGATACCGTCCAAAAATATAAATAATTATAGATTTATGTAAATTAATATTAGGTTGGGGAAACAAAGTTATATTTCAAAATTGGATCACATATCATATCATATTTTTTAAAAGTGTAAATTTATTCATATTATACATAATAACAAAATAATTATTATTGAAGATACTGTGTCTATAAATATATGGACGTTTTATAATTACATGATATATTTTTTATTTATTAAAATGAATTTATGGAATGTGTCTATTAATTAATATATGAATTTAAATTTAAGATTCTTATAGACCATTACACGTATTACATATTTTCAGTATTAAATGATACTTATTATTAGTCATTTTATAAAGATGAAATAGATTCATTTAGGGTTGAGAGGGAAAGATACAAAGTTTCATAATATTTTTAAACTTCTAGAATTGGTTATCTTTTATCACCTATTTAATTATTTTTCATATAAAATTTTACATAGAGAATTTTATAATTTTGAATAATATATGTTACATTTTTTTGAGTAATTTACTATTTCATTCTTGTTGGAAAATTTTCATTTATAATGGATTGAGTAAGTAAAAGTGTTGTCATGTTATGGAAGATCGGTGAAACAACATCATTTCAAAATAACATTCAAAATGTATGAGGTTCAATTTGATGTCATCAAATAGATACTCTAAAATTTTAGTTCCATGGAAACAATTATTTGGATCAAATATTCCATTATTTTAAGCAATTACTCTAATGTTGTACTATAATGTAAAATAAGGGATTCACATTCACAATCTCTTTCCAATAGAAAAAATGTTTCGGGATCTTCGTTCAATAAAATTTAATTGAAACATTTTCATTGAGAAATTTATATTTAAATTTTATACATTCTCATAGTAGTCTCCATTGTAGTAAATTAGGGGGTATGTTCATCGTAAACTGGACTAAAAACGTGTGCATCCTTATATTCCTCTTCTATAAAGTATTTTTTTATATTTTAAACAAATTTTAATGATAAAATTGAAATTTAAATGATACAAACTACGAAAAAAACATAGATTTATTTGAATATTGAAAACAAAAAAATTATTAATTTATAGATTTGATAAACAAAGTACACAACTATATGACATGTGACATTCATTGAATTATTAAAAATTCATTTTTTATAATTACAACACTTTTTATGTTGCAAAAGTTTATCAAATAATCAAAATAGAGAAAAAGATCATATATTTAAAATAATGTTATGATAATGACCATTAATTAAATTGTCACATGAAAAAATAAACTACATATCAATAAAATATTCTTTTTTTTCATAATTACAATAATTATATTTTTTTAATTATAAACCTTTTAAGCTACAAATGTTGAATTGATAACTAAAACTAAGTAAACAAGGTCAGATTTTCATGAATACCTATTATTATTATTTTCAATTTATTTTTGATAGATAATAGAAAATATATCAAAAATATGACAATGCGTAATCATATAGTGACTTAAAATTTTTTAAATTATAATTATTTTTATGTTATAAACATTCATCAACAGGTGAAAACTATGAAAAAAAATTAAATTTTGGTGAAAGTTCTTTTGAAGATGACATAGTCGTTTTTTCACTGATAAGATTTAAAAAAATCAATCCCATGTGTTATTTTTTACATATAATCCATATTAAATTATTTGAAATGTAATTTTTTAAAAAAATAAAAAAAATACATAAAATGATAAAAAATTAGTAAATAAGCTCCAATTTCCATGATTTTTTTAACAATGAAGTTGAATATTTTTCATTTTTAAGAAAAATTTAAATAACAATTTGAAATTGAATATTTTACAAATTATTCAAAGTGAATTTAATAAAATTATAACACTCTTTTATCTTAAAAATATAAATAAAATAAATAAATTAAATAAATAAAAGAAAGTATGATAAAATTAATTTAATAAATTTAAGAAAATATACAACGAAAAAATTATGACTTGTAAAAATAAACATCAAATTAATCAAATTGTTCATCTTATTGGAATGAAAAATATTAATTTATTAATTTTATATATACTAAGTAATAATTTTTTTATTGAATTATCAGAATAATGAAAATCACCTTACATTTTGGGGAAAATTTAGCAAAAATATCAAACATTAATTTTTCAAATATAGGAATAAATCTCATTTTTATAAGATATTCTATGACAATATAATTACACCTAATTTATTTTTTTATTTATAAATAGTTTTTAAGATAAAAATGTATATCTAGTGATCTCAAACGAGAAGATGATATCAAATTATTGAGATATTTTAACATGTACACTATTAATTAACTAGTGGCATATTGGATCAAACAACACATTAATCTGATGTTTAATTTGTATAGAATTATACCATTTATATTTTTAGAACTATAACATCAATTTTTTTAAATATGCATCATATAAAAAAACAAAAAATATTTTATTTTTCTCAAAATATTGAAAAATTTAGCATGAGGTATTTTTAACTTATAAAAAGAAACAAATTGTCCATTATACATTAAATATATTTTAATTTATCTAAATTTAATTTATAATTATATTATCTTTAATAAATGTGAGTATACAATTCCAATCCCAGATAATGATCCTGGATTGTCATGAAAATTTATAATAATCATCATCAATTAATTTGTGACTAATAGTAACAAAGAATATGTTAATACTATGTGTAGCATATTATATCATGAAGGAAAACCCGTAACTCCTCAACCACACCTGGATCATGTCAAAGTGTTACTATGAATCAGTTTCAATCCCTAGATCACTATTGGATACAAATAAATTGCAAGGGTTCTGACACCATTGTTGCCGGATAGTTTACCTCACATCCCACACGTGTCATCCATTATCAAAATTTTAGTACGAGTTTTATATAAATCACACATATGGAAGCTGTGAAAAAAAATACATCACAATGGAATAATAAAAACCTATTTTAAATGATTCAAGCTAAAATAGTCTCCCAAATTAAATTTTAAGAAAACTTACAAAAAAATTAATATTAATCTCAAAAGTGAATACCATTCAAAATCCTCCTGAAAAACACCATGATTCATCCCATTAATTAGAACAACTCTTCAATTATATTTCTTTATCCAAAACTATGAGTGATTGAAAGTTTAAAAGGACACATTTCCCTTACCATTGTCACACTACATAAAATCATTCCATCCACCAAATATGGTGAATAGGAGCTGAGTAGTAGGCCAAAAAGGATTTCACCATTTCTCCCTAATGTACACCAAATATGTGAAAATGGAAAACCTATTACTTGTTTCATAAAACCTTCCCCAAATCAAGATATTCAAAAAAAATCATATGTAATTTGAACATGATACATAATAATTATCTTAAGCTTCCAAAAGAGATAGGCTAGCAAGGTATCACCCCCAACCACAAAATATGACAATGTTTCAACAGTTAACTTGCTCACCCAAGAAAATGAACAAACTAGAGGGAGACCTAGGAAAGGAGTAACCAAGATAACGTTGGTATCATTTACTCATTAAAGGACTAAATACACCTAAACCTTATCTTTTTACATCTTACATGGTCTCCACACTCAAGTAAGATATTCAACTTCATCACATTATTTTATTTAGAAAGACTACCACCCCTATATGACAGTTTCAAAGAATCAGACCTAATACATTAATCAAAAAAAATATCAATCAAAACAATATATATAATCAACATACATCAAAACCACACATTGGAAAAAAAATTCACTAATATTGTCAAAACTAAATAAAAAACCTTAGACGCGTCATGCCTCCATTGAATAATGAAACAAAAAAATTACTAAGAATATCATTTCATAGAAAACGTCTATTCACTTAAAATAAAAACCATTTTGTTTTAAGATAAAAACACACACAAAATGATTTCATTATTATAAAATCAATACATTAAAATCAAAGTAACACAAAATCCAATGTAATGTTATGCACTGGATGTACATGAGAATCCACCCACACCAAATATATAAATACCATGAAACCACATCATAGAATCCAATATCCAAGATTCCTTTACACTTACACTACTAGAAACATAACTTATATCAACAGTTTCAATCCATTGGAAAAGGCCCAAAATCCATTGGTATAAACTTTATAAACGGTTATCCAAACCATTGTCTAGTTGGTCATAGGGATATACATAAACCAATAGGTATGGTATAACCGTTTGTATATGGCTCTGAATGAAGATTACACCAACTGTTTTAGCTAAGTGTTATTATATCTTCATACCAATGGTTGATACCCATTGAAAATTAAGTAATTTCATATCTATTCCAATGGTTTCATTTTTTTTGGAATAACCCTTTACCAACAGTTTACGTAAAATCGTTGGTAAAGATAGATTACAGGTTCTATACCAATGGTTTACTAATCATTGGTATATAGTTTTATCATCGGTTTTAGGTAACCCATAGGTATGAAGTTACTTTTCTCACATATACCAACGTTTTACAGCCACTAGTAAAGACTTGCTGCAATTGCAGCATCAGGCCGACCTGCCTACCCCTCTGTAATCCCATATGCACCTATGAAATCAGAGTTAAATTTAAAACCCAATTACCCCATGTAATATAGAATTTATAATTGAATTATATATTGAATACATACATAATGATTTTTGTATAGAATTTTGAATTAGGAATGAATAGCACATAAAAATGAATTATGAATTACTTACAGAATCTTGAATTATTTACAGTGTATTCAATTTAGAATTCATTACTTACAACATTTAATTATGTATAAAAAATATAGAATAGGCTATAAAAAAATTAATTCAAGAATATTGGGGTGTCAAAGGGGTTGGTGGATATCTAGGGGTGGGGGGATTCCAAGGGGGTGGGGTGTCCAGGGGGTTGGGGTGTCCAGGTGGTGGGGGCTATCCAAGGGGTGGGGGTGCCCTGGGGGTGGGGGTGTCCTGGGGTGGGGGGATTGTCTAGGGGGTAGGGGATCTCCAAGGATGTGGGGGTGTCCAAGGGGTGGGGTGGTGTCTGGGGTGTCCAAGGGGGTGGGGGTGTCCAGCAGGTGGGGTGGTGTATGAGGGGGGGTTGAAGGGGGTGGGGATGTCCAGATGGTGGGGAGGGGGCTTGTCCAGGGGTTGGGGGATGTCCAAGGGGGTGAGGGGTGTCCAGAAGGGGTGGGGGTGTCCAGGGAGAGGGTGGGTGTGTCAAGGGGTGTGGGGGTGTCTAATGGGGTGGGGTTCCTAGGGGGTGGGCGATGTTGGGGGGCGGGTTGTCCAAGGGGTGGGGGTGGTTGTCCTAGGGGTTGGGGGCATGTGGGTTGTTCAAGGGGGGATTTCCATTGGGGTGGTGGTTTCCAGGGGTGGGGGGTTGTCCAGGGGGTGTCCAAGGGGTGGGGTGTGTCTTGGGGGTTGGGGTGTCCAGTGGGTGGGGATCTGTCCAAGGCGGTGGGGGTGTCCAGGGGGTGTGGGGGTTTTCCAAGGGGGTGGGGGTGTCCAGGGGGTGTGGGGGATGTCCAAGTGGGTGGGGGTGTCTAGAGGGGTGTGGGGCCAGTCCATGGGGGTGGGGGTGTCCAAGGGTGTGTGGGGGCTGTCCAAGGGGGTGGGGTGTTGGGGGGTTCAAGGGATGTGGGGGTTTTCCAAGGAGGTGGGGGTGTCCAGGGGGATATTTAGGGGGTTTTCCAAGGGGATGGGGGTGTCCCGTGGTGGGGTGTCCACTGGGTGGGGTTGTCTAGGGGCTGTCCATGGGTGTGAGGGGTGTCTAGGGGGCACATGGTGTCTTGGGGGTGGGGTGTATAGGGGTGGGGGTGTTCAGGGGGTTGGGGAGTCTCGGGGGTCGGGGGGTTGTCCAACGGAGTGGGGTGTCTAGGTGAGGTGTGGGTTATCTAGGTGGTGGGGGTGTCCAGGGGGTGAGGTGTTTGGGAGGGGTGTGTGTGTTGGGGGGTTACAAGAGGGTGGGGGTATCCAGGGGTTGGGGCTGTCTAGGGGGCGGGGGTGTCTAGTGGGGTGGGGTTGGGGTGGGGGGTTGTCCAGGGGGTGTAATGGGGGAGGGGTGTCCCGTGGGGGTGGGGTTGTGGGGTCTCCATGGGGTGGGGCTGTCCAATGGGGTGGGGGTGTTTAGGAGAGGGATGAATCAGTAACACATATAATCCATCATAGAAAATCTTCAAGTCAAGTTCTCTTATTTATAGATAATGAAATGAAGATAATGTGACCTACCTAATCACACATATATTCATGAACTACAAACCATCAAACATAAAATGTTAGTAATATCAGTCAAAAATTTAACAGAACAAAATTTCCCTCACCACCATAACTATCATCACTATCATCATCAGCCTCATCGTCGTCCCCATCATCATTCCCTACCTCCTCACCCTCATACTCTACCGATCCGTCCTCCTCACCCTCCCCCCTCGCCTCGAAATCCTCTTCACCCTGTTCCTCAGCCTCGACATTTTCCTCTTCCTCCTCGGCCTCCTCCTTTACATAGTTATCTCCAGGAATGACATCATCTCGACCACCACTAGAACTGCCTCCAAGTGCACTATATAAAGAACACATCTATGACATATATTCATCACAATCTTTTTTGGCCTCTGGTGGAAGTGTTGGACGTAAAGCTTCCATCATTTTCATAAGTTAGTGTTTTCCCTTGTAGACTATTTTGTCATCTATGTGGACTTTTTTCATCCTTTTCTACCTGTGACTGAACCTGTTTGAACTCAGTGTCACTATACCACATACCTAAGTGTGTCCAATACCTCATCGAGACTATACTCTTCCCAGGTTAGTAGCGTACGCTACCAGGGTTCTCATCTCCCAACACCTGATGTAAGTGATCATTTGGCCCAAAATTGTCAGGTTCATGGGTATCAAGGGCCTTTAAAGAATCCTATTAAAAATATAAATATATTATTAAGTTAAAAATTTGATATTAAAATTTGAAATGAACAAAGTAAAACATAAAAGATACTGTTAAGTTGGTTCATTAAACACACATCCATATTTCTTCCTTATACCCGAGAAAAACACTTTTTCTCGGGGCACAATTCCTTCAATATTCAATGTTTTCATGTACGATGATATTTTTTGTTGGAAACCATAATTAAAAATAGGTTACTGATAATAAATTTCATAACTAAAATTATATAAAAACTTTAGCAATCTAATAAATTATGGAGGAAACAATAAAAATTGATAGTCGTATATATAATTTATAAACAACATTCATACCTTCTTCCTCTCGTGATCTGACATCGTAGTACGTCTGAATGTGTGGGGGTATTTTTTAGAATCAATATGTTTTATTTATTCCAGATGATACCTAAATAAAATTCAATAGTACAATAGAAATTATTAATGAAAAATGGGAACATATTTATTTAAATTCCTTAAATGTGATTAATACCTTAAACTGGATAGTCTTCCAATGAGTAATCATCTGTCGATACATTTATATCAGACAATAATCCATGATAGGTACTACCTCTAACTCTATACAAATTCTATAACACCAATCAATATAAAACGTGTGCTTATATGTTCTCTGAATCTCACCAAAATCCTTTAGACGTGTTGGTCGTGCACTCTCACCATCAAGGAAATTAAACCAAAGATGACATGAAAATATAAATTCACATAAATACAAAAATAATATGTTTCACTAAATACAACTGATTTTTTTACCCATATCTCTACCTAAGAATTATCCTTGACTTCATTTGGGAACTATCATCATGATAATGGGATGACAGGAATGATGTTAGAGTATTTGGAAAGAATCGGTAAAAAACTCCAACATTGTTGCCCTATTTTTTCAATCATTTGATTGTCTTCATTATAATCCACCATCAACCGCATGTGTTGGTTCAACACAACATGCATTCTTGTACACCCCTACCCTGCCTCCTATCAGTATATGTATCTATTATAAAATAGAAACAAATATTTTAACAATACATGTTATAATGAAAATAAATTATGGTATAAAATTATTTTACGGTTATATAAATATACCTCCAAAAGTATTATCAATGGGAACTGTTAGATATAAAGAAACTGAAGGAACACCTTGTAAAGATGTAATGGGTCTTAGTTTATGCTCTTTAGGTACAGTCTGTGCTGGAGCAGGCGTCAAAGAATATGGAATATAGAAACTTGGAAAGAAGGAAGTATAAGTAAAATAAGATAGCATAGATGGCAGGCCGAATGATGGATGGGGAGTGTGAATCATCATCAGATATGGTAAAGATGGGTGGGGATAATCATATGTAAAGGGTGGTGAAAACATGTGAGTCCAAAATATCCTATGTGTCCCTAATGACACATTAAGATCTTATAATGTGGGATAAATGGAATGTCAGTAATTGGGTCAAGGTCTTATCTGGTACGCTGAAAAGATCTCCTATCTCTCGTACCCCCCCCCCCTCGTACCACCATCCTATGAACTAGGACCACTACTAGGATACTCATCAAATAATTATCGCCTAAGTGGAGGATCTTGAAAAAATATAAAAAAAAATTAATCACATGTAAATTTTTATTATTTAAATATATATATATATATATATATATGTATGTAAATAAAATACTCATTATAGGAACTCGTGGTGGAATGCCCATCTTAGCCATGTGATGATTGATTTACATCATCTTTTCCTGTCAACTCTCTTCACTTGGATTCATTTCCTGCATTTAAAAACAAATATAGAAGTAATTAGAAAAGTAAAACTAATTTTTAACCCAAAAAACAAAATATATAAGAGGGAATATGGTGGTTGATGGATTATTTTACTATCCATTATTTTAGGTGAGCTTGAATGGATATATAATTAATTAAATAAATCATATAAAGTATAATAAATAAATTTAATTTTGAGTAGTATGGTTTTTTTCCAAGTGTTACCAATCCATTAAAATCATGGAACATTGATTCTGAGGCTTTATTTCCATCAACAACCAAGGGATAGAGCATACTAAATTATGCCCCTAGAGAATTCAGAAAGATAGATATTGTGAATGATTAAACCCTTAATATAGTTATAAATGATGATATAAACATATGAATAAGGATAATATATCTTAAATTTTCATAATGGGTAAAGCACTTTTTGAAATTAAGGAAAATTTTAATTTTTTTAGCCCAGGTTGATGATGTAGGTTTCTGTACATGTTTTTTAGAATAAGACAAACCATGTTGTTCATTACCTAGTGAAATGTTAAAAGGAGGTCTAAGAGTTATACTAATTTTATACATGGTTAATAAAGAATTTAAATTTTCACCATGTCAGAAATTTGGGTTTCATGGGTTTGAATATAGTTCAATTCCAAATTTGAAAATGAAATTCAAATAAAATTACAACCAATAAACCTTGATAATTCACATAATGGTCAAGTTGGATACATCATATTTGTAATCAATATTAATTAAATTTGAATAGTTCCAACATTAATAACCCAAGTCAAGCTAAACCAAAATAATTGAGAACATGGATTTATGATTCTATATATTTCCCACCAAAACATTAGGTTCACAGCCAACTCTGACAATTGAGCTATTGGAGTCATCAAAAGTAATAAATGGATCATTTCCAATGGATTTTGTGATGTTTTAAATTCCATAATCACCATCATCAAAAATATGCCTTTTAATTACATTAATAATGAAACCAAATTCATTTCCAAAATGGTCTTTGAAATAAAAAACTTTTTTTCCATTGATGCCAATACATATGGTTCATCGATAGCAAGAGTGCGAGTCATATCATTTACTCGAAATCCAAAATCATCAGTATATGTTCCCTATCACATCATCAAATCCAACCACTGACATTTCATCATCGTGACTCATCCTTGAGAGTAATAATCCAATATTATTATTATTTCAATGACTCTATAATAACCTAATTTTTCAAATCGAAGTCTACTATCTAATGCACTGGCATAATAGTCTATTGTGGTATTAACCATAATGCCATCAGGTTTTTTATTCATGTTCCTTTATCATTCAGTGATAATAAATATGTACCCATTGATAGCAATTGATTTACAGTCATGAACCATGGTATTAGGACCAAAACCAAATCGCTTATTTCCTCAAAGATAGACCCAGTAGGAAAACTCAATACCAAAAATATAAAGGAATATTAAAATTCATTAAATATTGATTTAATTATTTTAAATAATAATATTTCTACCTTCATTTTTAATAAAGTAGAAAACTCTTTACAATGAATAGTCTCCCTCTGTCTCAAAGATAAATAATGATTATTTTATTTATTATTTATTTATGTTCCATGTATATTAAAATAGGAATAGTTTAACATATATCTATGTAATATATACATATTCAAATTACTTACCTGATCTGGTCAACGAAACAATCATATTTGAACAAATTGTACGATGTGCCATCTCCCTCTCTTCAAGGATTAATGTCGTCAATGTATATGATCTAAGAATTTCTCCTGATTAGGGAAGTGATGGAAAATTGGGTTCAATTTTATCATACTTTTCTTCTTCATTTCTCATTGGTATGTTACTTATTGTAGTAATATCATACAAATACATAGAGGAAAAATCCATACCTTCTAGAGCCAAGTAACTGTTCATGATAGAACCTTTAAGATGATTTGAGTTTCGAACCTAATACTTTAATGTGTGCATATCGATTTCAGTTGGATATATACAATGAAAAGAAATCGGTACATCGAGAGGTATTTTAGTTGGAATAGATACATTCATATATATCATTCATGTGAAAAATTATGGAGGAAATATTTTCCCTATGTCACACAAAATTAATGGGCCATCAGCCAACATTTGTTTCAAGAAGGACATGGATAACTTCTTACCACAAATATCTCTAAAAAATGGAACAACAAAATAACATCCACCCTAAAATTATTGTACAAAAGACAACAAATTGATATTGGATTCAACTCATACATAATGACTTGATAATCATGTGTCTTCAATGATTTTGGCTTCAAATCACTTATTTTGACTCGTTTAGATATTTTTCTTGAATAGCCATCAAGAACTATAATAGTCTATAGTACTTCCATAATTTTTTTTATAGGTGTCATCACATAATAATAACACGGAACATTCCATTTATTTTCACTGATATGCATAGGATGCAATTCTGGTCTGATACCTCAATCCACTAATTCATGTTGAGATCTTAAATCATCTTTATTCATTACCTTAACATTTAGAAGAATCAGAAGGAATATTTCAGATATATTATTTTCAAAGTGAATTATTTTTAAGAAATGATGTAACAAATCATTTGACCAATAAGGAAGATCAAAGATGACACTCATTTTCTTCCATTTGTAACAGGTTTCAGTGGAAACATTCTTTCTCTTTCTAAATTTCATTTAACCCTTCCTAAATGAAAAAATAAAATCTTTCAATTCATTAAGAACACCACTTCCATACAAACACTGAGGTGGATCATCATCCTCCATGGTATTGTCAAATCTTTGATAATTATTTTTATATGGATGTTACATTGGAAAGAAACTTCAATGTACCATAAAAATGAAACCATAGTGATGATTCAGTATTTTCGATCATATATTATTTATAAAAAAAGACATGATATTTTTCCCAAAACACATCATCCATACATCATTGCATAAGTAGTAAAGTAATTGATTGTCCACAGAAGCATGAAACGCATATGAAATATGTCATTCGAACATGCATCATATGTACACACAACCACATCCCAAAGATGTTTCAACTCGTTTATTAATGGTTTCTTTTAAATATCTATATAATTGTCGAGATTAGAAGGGCCATATATGGGTATACTCTTGAAAGTGAAAGGTCTTTTCATACACAACCATTGGGGAAGGTTTTAAATTTGTATAAAACCCAGCCACGTGCTGCGCGAAGTAAGAATATTCCCAAACAGATTAAAATCATCACATAAATGAACCAACCTCACATTACACATGTTAGTTACTAAATCATGATATCGTTCATCAAATTTTTTCCATGAAAATCCATATGCAGGGTGAACCAACTCATCATTAGTCTTCTGTCTCTTGGTGTCATTCCATCACATTTTTATTGATATTTCATCAAACATAAATAGATTCTACAGTCTAAGTATCATTGAAAATTTCCAAATTACATTATGTGGCACATAGGATGGTGTTCCACCGGATATTGGCATCCAGTGGGATGTGACAAATTTTATACAATCATTTTGTTCAGTAGTTTCCTCTTAGAATAAACTAAAATATTTCGAGAAGCATGAATTTTGATTCTTGAAAATCCAAGTTCCTAACCTAAATTCCATCCCATATAGTGGATTGAGGGAATATCTGTATCATATGGAAGTATGTCCTTCAAGAAGGTAAGAGTGTAATCAATAGTAGTATTAGAAATATTGTACATAGTTTTCCCATGAAACAATCAGATTAAAAATTATAGCTTTTTCATTTTACCACATTGTCGATATACTGGAATCGTGGCAGTATCATTCAATTTTGTCACCGTGAAAATATCATATTTTTCATTATATGCATCATGGGTGCTCATATAAAAGTATTCCTAGATCAAAATCCTTTCCTTTTCATGATTAATAATAAATGGAAATCAGTACCATAACAAATTCTCCCATCCAGTTCTCTCATTTGGATCATCAGAAATTTGAGATTTAATTTTCTCCCCATTGTGATACAACAAAAAATATTTTTATTGAAAACTATATTTTGTTATGTGGTAGATGACTTATTTATGGGTCAACCAAGGTGTTCCAAAAGATTTTTACCATGGGCAGTGTTTGTGACAACTGTCTAAAGCATTGTGAAATTAAAAATCTAAATTTCCCTCTAAATTGTTTTGAAAATAATTTGAGATCAGATTGGTTTCATACATCAAACTTCTATCCATTCTATAAAATAAATTTATAAGTCAATTATACAAAATAAATTTAATAATATTGAAGTTTAATCGAAAATATATTTAGGTAAATGAGAATTTTTCACTTTATATGAAACCATAACTAACACACGACTCTATATGAGTATCATAATATAAATGAATGAAAAGAATATATTTATAAAAAATACTATAAATTGATATAAATCCATTAAATTGACTTCAATAATAAATATATTACCATGAATGGTGTGAATATTGAGAGAACATATATAATATATGGGATAATTTTGAGATTCTTATACATATTGTGTTAGAGAGAAGGAGAGATTTCAAATCCTTGAGCCTTTGAACGATAAGAATTCCATTATTCTCAAGTATTCACTGAAATAAGTAATAACATAATCACATGATATCTAGAGATTGTTTGGAGACCAAGAAAATGTTCAAGGAATGTTTTGAATATCTTTTAAGAACAGTACATGAGTTTATAAGATCATGTATACTAGTGGGGGAGAATCATTCCGTTGTTGGGTATATTTTAGATCAAAGAAATTTTATATTTTGGTAGATTATTTAAGTGATATTCATAATATATATTCTGATTAAATGGGAAATATAATCTAAAAATAATGGTAAAAAGTTCCTCAGGGATTGAAACATCATGGTTATACACGTGGATCAGGATATAAGAAAGATAAAATGGAACTAAGATAAATTTTATTTCATAATATGAAGGTTCCACGGGGAAAAGAAACATGATTCCATGTACATGGAGATTTAGAATGATGAGATTTAAAGTTATCTTCCAAATGGGGTAATCTATCCCCATTTTAGATATCCATTAAGTAATGGGTTTCAATCTGATGTAAAGAGAGTCTATAACTATGTTATTGATCCTTAAAAATGAAATATTTTTAAAATTTAGAAGATTTCATAACACCCAATACCCAAAGTCGAAGTATTAATTGTGTGGTGTGTCTAAGGGGTGGGGGATGTCCAGGGTTGGGGGTGTCCAAAGGGTGGGGGTGTCCAGGGTGTGGGGGTGTCGAGGGAGTTGGGAGTGTCCAGGGGGGTGGGGGTGTCTAGGGGGTGGGGGTTGTCCAGTTGATGGGGGTGTCTGGGGGGGGGGTCTAGGGGTAGGGTGGTGTCTAGGGGGGCTATCCAGGGGGGGTCGTCCTGGTGGTGGGGGTCTCCAGGGGGGGTTAAGGGTGGGGTGGTGTCAAGGGGGGCTGTCTAGGGGGTGGGGCTCTCGAGGGGGTGGGGGTGTCCATGGGGGGGCAATGGGGTGCGGTGGTGTCCAGTGGAGCTGTCTAGCATGGTGGGGGTATCCAGCGGGTGGGTGTGTTTATGGGTGGGGGTGTCCAGGGGTTGGGGGTGTACGTGGGGTGGGGGATGTCTAGGGGTTTTCCATGTTAGTGGGGGTGTCCATGGGTTGGGGGCTCTCTAAGGTGTGGGGGTTCTTTCCATGGTGGTGGGAGTGTATAGGGGGTGGGGTTTCTTGGGGATGGGGTGCTGTTCAGGGGGGGTGCAAGGGGTGGGGGTGTTCGGGGGGGGGGGGGGGGGTTGTTCGGGGAGTGATGGTGTTTTGGGGTGAGGTGGTCTCTAGGAGGGCTTTCTAGTGGGTGGGGGTCTAGTGGGTGGGGATTGGTTGTTCAAGGGATGGGGTGGTGTTTGGTGGGAAGGGGGATATCCAAGGTGGTGGGGTGTCTATGAGGTGGGGGTGTATAGGGGTTAGGGATGTAATGGGGGTGGGGCTGTCTAGGAGGTGTTTAGTGGGTTGGGTGGTCTATGGGGGTGGGGGTCTATGCATAGGGGGTTAGGGGTGTCCATGGGGGTGAGGGTTGTCTAGGGTGTGGGGGGGTTTCCAAGGGGGTGGGGGTGTCTAGGAATGTGGGGACTGTCCAAGAGGTGGGGGTGTGTAGGGGGTGGGGGGGTGTCCCAGGGGTGGGAGTGTGTAGAGGGTGGGGTGTGCAGGGGGGTGGGGGATTGTATCGGGGATGGGGGGTGTCCAGGGGGTTGGGGTGGGGGTGTTTATGGGATGCAATACCCATATAATACCATGAAAATTACATATACCTGATCCACCAACATTAAAATTCCAATCCATTTCCCAACTAACTACCAATTCATCCTCAATATCCCTACCCTTTCCATTATTCCTTGATGAAAAACTATAAATACAAAATCCAATTCCAATTTTCAACTAAAATGAAGTCCATAGAAACTAATATATGACACCACTAAAAAATGGAAATCCACCTACACCTCTACCACAACCATCCCCAATCTTTTAACATAGACCATCCTTATATACATTACCCACCATGAGACAATATAACTAAACAAACTTTTTACCATCTTTGAGTGGGGATACATCTCAGTAGCACCTCCCTTAGTTCATATGGTTCACTAAATATAAAGAAAAGTAGTGGCTATGAAGACTTAAAATAAAGGTGATTCACAAAATCATGAAACATGAAGGGTACAACAAAAACAGAAATCAAATCAATGTGCACTTATTGGGTATACCATGCCGTAGACTGCACAAACCTCTAGTTTAGTCCCAATAAAAATAGAAAACAAAAAAATAGATGCAGACCATTAAAACTATGGAAGAAATTATATATTTGAAGTGTATAACTAAAAACATTCTTTATTGTAGATGGGTCTATCTGGTGGAAGTATTTTCCCATCCTAGGGTAAAGAGAGAGCTTTACTAGAGCTTCAGTTTAGTGCTGCAATCACACAGATGGGGAATTGGATCTTCTGTCTATTTGGCGTAAAACATTCCCAATGGTTTTAAAAAACCATTGGGAAATATAGTTTTTACCAAAGGTTTTAAAAAACCAATGGTATAACTTAGAAAAATGAAATCCTTCTCAGTGGTTTACTCAAACCGTTGGGAATGGTTGATTCAAAAAAAAGTATACCAACTGTTTGTTCAAACAATTGGGAAAGGATGATGTAAAAAAGTATACCAACATGTTGTTCAAACAGTTGGTATAAATTTGTGGGGAAAGTCTCCGTTTCCACATGTGTTATCAATTAACTAGATAAAATATCTGTAATTAAAAAAAGAATTACTATTAAAATTCTCTGAACCGTAACAGATTTGGGTTTCCATCTATATAATACCAAGAAAAATATAAGAAGAAGGTATCTATTTGGGATTTCATGATATATATATGTTAAATACTCTAAGTATTGAAGAATATGATATTCATTGGATAGATAATTCCCAAAATAACCATTACTGTGGAGAAAATCAATTGACAGGGGAATAATAGAGGTAGAAGAACCATAATAATATTTAAAATGAAATTGAATAAGTGAATTTATGCACAAAAAGGGATCAATTGCATGGTCCCAAAGACAATATCTGTTATTCATGTAGAAATTCATTCCCTGGATTGAATGATTGTAAGTGCCATTTTAAATTCATTTAAACCATGTATGTAACCCATGAAATCCGTAAAATGCCTCCAATTTCTCTTAAACTCACTTTAGAACCTCCTAAAATCGAAAACACATTAAATATAACATTTTCATTTCTTATTTAGGCCTTTATAAAAATCCACACCAATTAATTTACCATCCTAATAAACTTATATTGAATATTTCTTGGTGAATATCCCTGTCTATTGTAAAAGTTTCAAGGACTCCCACTATCATGTGTCCTCATTTACTATATCATATTTCTAAACAAATGTACCAATGGGGTAACTCCGACCTATAAAACATTATATCAGTGATCCATACGAATAGGCTTTTTAAAAAACTCATCCACTGACATCTCAACATAATATAAACTAATAATGTATGATGGTTTGGGTATGTACCTTTTCAAATGATATATGTAAAACACATCATCTATATAAATATAATTGGGAGGTAATTTTTTCTAGTATGAATCAATCCTATTATTTTTAATTAAATTGAATAGTTCAATATACCAATGGATTAATTTAACCTATATCCTAAGTATTATATTGGCCAAACTCAACAAAACCCTTAAAAACAACATGTTCCTTAGAAAACTATAAAACTATAAAGTAATGATTATAGTGATAATTTTTCATTCTTTGAATCATATCCATTAACATATGATTCAACTAAAACATTTCAATTGTTTCTTAAAAATTACTCAGTTTCATAAATTAAAACTCTCACGGTTCCAACCAACATAATGGATAATCATAGAAACTCCCAAAAATAACATCGGATGGTGTCATCCCAATCATTATTTTGTTAATTTGGGTTTACAAGTAATACACTAAAATGAGTTGATCCTCCAAAGAACTAACATAAATTCATAAAAAAATTATTTAATCTTGTATTCCAATATATATATCATACTATATGATACCCCTTCCATATGGGGTTGATACAATATATTAAACATCATCTATGTATCCATCAAATTTTGTAAATATTGATAAAACCTATATGTTCACTGTGTATACCTTTTTGAGGGAATGAATTTTGGGACACCATAATGTTTTACCATTTCCCTAAGATATATGTATTTGAATTCATATATTGTATTAGTATCCTAATTTGATATAAAATTTGAATATTTGGATAGTCTATCAGTGAATAATCAAATGTCTTTGTACCTCCCAATATTTTATTAAATAGACACCATAAAATCCATAATTATTTTCCCCAACATCAAAAAATGGGATATTAAATGATTATAACATTCCTATAGTTCTTTTATTATTAGAGTCCACCTATTATTTGTTAATATATATTTACTAATATGATTTAACAACAGTTTTCATACCAAATAACAAGAAGTGAAATATCAATTACTTATACATATTATTCCCTTTGGAGTTAACTACCTAATTTAAATGATGAAAATTTTAAATATACCTTCCCATGATATGGAAGGGATAACCAAATATTTATAAACCTAGAAAACCATTTCCTTCACATCCAAACATTCATTCAGGGAATCCACACAATATAGGTAATCCCTCATAAATAAAAACATTTTATATCTAAAAATTTGAGCTTCCCATACCTTATCCCATGTGTTTTGTGTAACTAATATACTTGATAAAACCATCTAGGGACCCTATTTAGCAACATCTAATCCCATATTTGAAAAAAAAATCTGGAATTACTATTCCTCATTGGGTTCATTCACCACATAAACATTCAACATTAAAATTGCAACATATTCTATAAAATTAACTTTATTGGGAGTATATTATATCTCAAGGAATAAGTATTTAAAATAATCTATCAATCACCATATCATAAAATTTTGATAATGTTGTGACCAAATTCACATCAATATCCCTTGATCTTTAGACATTGTAATAATTTCACCAAATAGATATTGATACTATGTCTTCAACACATGAATAACATTTAAATCACTTTTTCATGTGTTTGGAAATTACTTTAATTCACCTTTGATTGGAATGATCCCTTTGTTATGACATGATTACTCTACATAGACCCACACCCAATTATAGTACCTAATGAATTATGTTAAATGATATACCCATCACATGGTTCTAATAATACCAAGATTTGTGTCATTTTAAACTTGTGCTTCAATTATTCAAAGGTATTCTTGAATTCAATGTTCTAGACAAAACATAAATATTTTCTATTTAAGTTTTATTTGGTATGGATATTTGTCAAAAATTAAAAATTTATCATCTTTAATAATTAGATAAGACCCAAAATCTATACACCTCAAATAATTTTTTAGGTTTATTTCAGGACACAAATACCTAAATCATACCTAGATCAATTGATACACACTTTTAAAATATAACATGCTGGAGGAATTTCACTTATTTTATCCACAAACATCATTAGGAAAATTTTGAATAGAGATTATAGTCTTGGAAAATATATAGAACATCCTATAAATTTCATTCATGAGAAACCTTGTTTCATGAAAATACCAATATTATTTCAATATAAACCATGATTAATGTGTTAAGATATTTATGAAATATGTGATTCATTAATGCCAAAAAATTAGGAATTAGTAAGATCAAATGGCGTAACCAACTAATCAGAATGGTGGTGCCTACTATGAAATGTTGTATTTCAAATATCATGTTTCATTACCCTATGTTTATGGTATCTTGTACTAGTTTCATTCTATAAAAACCATGGACCACACTAAATATTGTAAAACAGATCATATATACATGTAAGAGGATTGATATTCTCAAATTTCCCTATATTAAACATCTTATATTCGACATATAACAACAATGTACCATCCAAATGTTTTCCAAAGAGTACTGAATCCTCCCAAGGAGACGTAATCCGTATAATAAAACATTTATTCTGAAATATCCCAACCACACCTTCAGTTATATCAACATCATAGGCTTAATCACATGTGAAATAATTGATATACGAATCAAACCCAATAACAAATCAATTTAGAACTCCACCTCACACACCAGTGGTATTATAAAAAAGTCACCAGGGAACATGTTAGGATAGATGTTAACTATATTTGGAAATCCGAATTGACCTACCAATTTCAATGACCTCCAAAATCATAGTCATTAATTAGAATGAAAAACTACCATGACCCACTATTATAAGACTATAACATCCAACATTCAGAACTCATTCACCCTTGAATGTATGAATTTATCTATATAATGTTTCAAGTACGACATTTCAACCATAAACTTCAACATGAGAACTATGAGAATCCTACCAATCCTACCCATTACAATATAAAAAATGGAATGTTAAGGAAAATGAACTCCCATTATGATTACATGGTTTATATTATAATGCGACAAGATGGATACCATCTATGACTATTCATATCTCTAAGTGGTGTTTAGATATTCATGATGTCTAACATAATTTATACTTGTAATCCCAACCATTCCACTACCCATGTCCAATCAAATGAATGTGTAGAATTGGTGTAAATTAATGTTGAAACAATAGTTCAATCAAGAAAAAAATTACATTTCTCTATTGAATTTCCTCCATTTTCTCGAGTGTATCTTACTTGGTAGTAAATAAGAACCCCTAAGTTCCCTATGACATTAATCATCCACTCTTCTATGAATAGTTAAATCCTCATGTAAACATGGAATCAGTCCTCATAATGCTAGATTACTAACATATATGGCTATTGAGACCAACCTGGTAGGGACTAAGATATCAGTATTAGACTAAAACATTCCACTGTAGATACACTAGGATAGTTCTTATAATATTTCATATAGTTTAGAAGTTTATATTAGATATCATGAAAAATTCTTCTTTAAGTAATCAAAGGAACTATACTAAAAAATCCACTGGTGTATTCCTTTTTCTATTAGAGTAATTCTTGAGTATATCATAGTTACATGATATTATTAAAACATGAGAAATTACTTATCTTTATCAACTAAAATTACCGCTCGAACCACTAATCCATAATTATGGGTTAAAAAATTCCCTAGTTGGACTATTTCCAAAAATATCCCTTTCATCCATTAATTCCTTATTGACTATCATGACATATGAATCAATGGTAAACATAACCACCCTTCAGTGTATGTTTTTTCATAATACCTAATAAAACTAATGAGCCACCATATGATCACTGGCACCTATCCCTGGTGAAAAATGACCATCGTCATGAACTAAGAGACATACACAAAAACTGTTATATTCTAATATTGAAGATCAATATACTTGTCTAACATAGATGATTTGTATTTATGAGTGAATAAATATTCCATAAGAAATATCTCAATCCCTTACCATATAAAACCTTCATTCATCCATGATTATTCATCTGATTCCTACTACTCATATGTAATCCCTTCAAACACATACATTGTTAACTTCACTCTACCATAATTTGGAGTACCTATGAAAGAATATAATTTTTTTACCATATTCACCCAGTAGAAAAAATATTTTTCAGCTATCATCCCCTCAAATTATTGGATGGTTTGGTGTTTGGAATTCTAATGACTAGTCTTCCATATCTTGGGAATGTATAGCAACTATATGTATAGTTCTATTAGGCCTTTCTTAATCACATAGAAACTACTAATCCAACAATGGATCATTGGAAAAAACTTTTATAAAATATTATGTGCCTTAATTTCACAGTGTAATTCTTGGAATAATATTTCTATAATTATGAAGGAAAATCCATTATCCCCAAAATAAATATCTATGGATAACACAAATCCATAGGAGTATTTCACTACAACTTCCAAAGGGTACTCTTATAATGACCTGAATTGTTATAAATTAAATCTCCCTTATAATTTAATCAAATTTATTATTATGTAACATCTAACATATTTTAATGGCTATTAAGAATCATTATAGATGATAAAATAGTGGTTGAACATGGATGACATGATTTGTATAAATATAGGGTTTTAAAAATTTCAATTGAACTAGAAAAATGATAAGACAACCTCAACTAGTTTGATCTTACCCTATGAAGTCCATTTATTAGAGCTTATGAGAGAGATAGAATCAATAGGATTTTACCTATACCAATCCCGAGATTAGATACAACAGTATAAGCAAGATAGAAATTATTTATATGAGAATTTCAATTTTGTCTTGACAATGACCCAAACCATGTGCATGAAACCACCCAATGAAAGTCTTACCATCGTGCACCTTACTCTTAGGGTGTTTTCTAGTGTATTAAATGGATATTGAAAAATACAATTGAAATATGAAAATTTAAATAGTTTTTTATAGAATAATGAATATATTTTCATCCTATTATTTTTACTCTATAAATTATTTGAATTTCGATATAATAAATCACAAATAATATTTTTGGGTAACATTCATATTCAATTAAGGGATTTCTTTTTAGGAATATATGGATTTATGAAATATATAATATTATAAAAGTATTTTTATTAAATATAAATGATCATATAATTTTTATGAAGTCAAATGTAATTCTTATAGGGGTTCAAAAATTATTACTGTAAAAAATCTCAACATTTCTCAATATATGTCTATTATTATTTTAAAAGTAAAAAATTCATGAATTTATCAGATTATTTAGATAAAAGTAAAACTATTTTTTAAATCATGACATCAAAATTATCCAATGGTGTTTTTTCATAATGATACAGTGATAGTCAAATATTTGCTTAAAAATTAAATATCGTATAAATATAATTTGTGTATTATGACATCATAATGACAGAAAATTGTTATAATAAATAATAAAAATGCTATCTAAAAGAAAATATATTTTTCCCATTTAAAATAATGTGATTTTAGGTTTATCTGATTAATTTTATAAATCCCTTATGAATCCTCCAAAACCCTTAATATATTCTAAGGTTTTAAAATCATTTGTTTGAAAGTATATCTCCCTTACACATATAAAGCTGTACTATTTTATTAATTTGGACCCCTTCCCTAATCAAATAAATGAAAACACTCACATTTGGTAAAAACCATGGGAAAAAATTAGGATATGGTATTTGGTTTTGATTATTTTATTATATAGATTCCAAAACCTATGTTTGAGAAATATTAATGAAATCCTCAATAATTTCTTATATAAACCCACCCAATATACCATTTTTCTTCATATAAAATCATAGGATCACATCCTCACTCGGCAATACTCTCTCTAGAGTCCTCCCAAGGAACCCCAAGCTCTTAAGAGTCCCCTCCCAAGCATTTAGAGTCACACACTCAAGTAAGGTATCATTTCCTTCTCTTCTTTTTTCAGGTTTATTCATTATCTTATACCTTATATTTCCAATTAATAATATTAGGATATGTGTTTTCATCTCCATATTAATAAAAATTTCAGGTACAAATTATGAGTGACCCATTTCTCTCTAATAAACCTATTTTATGAATTTTATGTCATGCTCTTATGTTGCGAAAATATCAACGTGATTTTTTTCATGCCAAAACAATTATGCAGTGAATACCATACTCGTTACCTGTCAAGGGTATACACCATGATACAGTTATACCTCATTGACATATACCTTACATGTATTTATTACACACTCCATGATCATGTAATAATATATGATGATGAATGAATCTATATTGAATGATCTATGTGGAACACATAATCATGAGAATAAAATTAAAGTGATGGGTGCACCCGGAATTATATAGTTATCTAATGCGTTGGGTAATATTTAGTCTCATGAGATATCATGTTGGGTTGGAGAGTGAACCTAATTCCTTTATGAGACTTTTTCCATCATGTTATCTTTGATTTTATCATTAAACAATGTTTAGGATGTATTATTTTATGTTGTTCCCACATTTCCCATGTTGCCTTTATGTTATCATGTTATATCATTCCTCATTATTCATGTTTTTCATTATCACACCTTTTATTCCACATTTATATACATATTTTCTAACATGTATTACCTTATTCAAGTTATTTCATGTTTATACCCCTATTTGGATTTATATGTTACCCCTTTCATATGTATATCTTCGGGATATTCCATGTAGTTTTAAAAGACATGGAGATTTAGAAGAATGTTAAAGAATTATTCAATAATGTTTTTGAATCCCATGTCCAAGAAGTTATTATATATTCCTAATTCCCAAATACACTAGACTTCTTGATATTTTGTGCTATATTATGTGTAATTTTATTTATTAAATCAAGTATTAATGTGAAATAAAGATTATGGATAACAAATCTCTGACACCCAGTATTTTCCTAGGGAAATTAAAAAAATAAACAATAAATTAAAAACCAATTAACAATGAAAAACACTTTAAATCATTTTTAGTAAAATTCATTTCCCAAAAAATAATTTTCAAGTAAAATTTAAAGTGAAGACCATCATTCTTTAAGAAAAAATACATTGAATATACATTTCATATCAATTAATTCCTTTTTGATTTATGAGACTAACATTTTCAAGGACCTAAAACAACTAACCATTGATAATCCAACCAATCTATAAATGATTCAAAAATAACTTTTGTAATTCACAAATCCTTGTGATCCATGGTTCCTTATACATATGATAAATTTTACCTCTTAGAACTCTTAAATGAGTCTTAAATTGACATATCTATATAATTTCCCAAAAAATAGTTAAAATGATACCATTTATAAAATTATATCCTGACCCGTCATCCCCCATCCTCACCTGAATCCTATAATAGTGTTTATTGGCATTATGTGCATCCCCTAGATCAAAATGACTGGAAATAAATTACAAGGGTTTTGAAAAGATCATTAAGATATGGATTACACTCATAAATCACACCCACCCATGTCATCCATTACAAAAATTTTTGTATATGGGGATAATATCATGAACAAACCAGACTTATACCAAAAATAAAAGAAATAGAAAGAATATAGACCAGAATCATATGATGCATGCTAAACCATTATCTAAAAATAAACTATAAAAACATATGAAATAAAACTAATAATTAATGTTCTATTGTAAAAAAAGGTATAACTACCAAAAAAACTATATAAGCTTCCATAATCCTCCATAAAATCCCCAAGAGTCATCTGAATAAATAGCGATTCACTATTCAATTCCAACCATATACCACTGTGTTAGACTAATTTTGTATCATAAATTCCAAATTTTATAGAAAATTTCACTTAGATTTTTTATTCAATTTTATTATTCACCTTTAAAAAGTTCAATTTCTCGGGTTTAGATTTTTTCATTATAGGTGGGGGTGATTTAAAGGCCCATAGTGAATTTGATGAAAACTGGTTGAAATCATGAAATATTCTAAGAACACATGTGGACTCAAATGGATACTGTTTCTAATCCGTGCAATAAATTGAGTTGAAATTTCCTGAGCTAATCAGAAAATAAGTGTTATAAAATTCTTATTAAGATACTTAATCCCAATTATTTCATTAAGGTGGCTAAGAAACCTAATCTATCCAGGGAACTAAATATTCTCAAAGTCAAATATGTGTTCTATAATTCTCCTATATCCCAGGATGTAGTTTTTCAAATGGTGCCATATTTTCACTAGATATATTCAATAGATGGTGGAAAATATTTTTTATTTTTTTACCAATATGTATAACACTTTATATCCACTCAGAACCACGATCCATGTTCTTTATAAAAATCTATCTAGCCAAAACCACCATCCACTTTTATTATAAATTGGTACCTCGGGCACCCCATTTGTAAGATTGGACATGAGTCAAGGTGATACTATTTATGAGTCCTATAATAGTCCTTTCCTCATCCTATAATTTTAGGATCCCTGATCATCATATGTGGAAAAAAGAAGAATATGATGTTCCACCCAATCCTACTCCTATTGATGGAGAGCTAAATGGTGGATGGCCATTTCAAGAAAACTATACATCTTGTTACGAGAGTTGTAGAAAATTTTATTTAGACTGTTTGGTGTAATTTCTATGTGAAAAAATCCACTTAAGTTTTATCTTATCTTGGTTATCCTTTGAATTAATTTATTTGGTGTACGAATGTGTAACACTTCACATTTCAACACTGATTGTGTCGAGATTTCAAATGGAAAGATTGGTTTGTTCCGATAGGATAGAAAATAATTATTTTTTCTCACATACATGGATTATATATCAGTATTTTGTGTCATAACTCACTCTATTCTTGAGTTTTTAATATCTAAAACGTGATTTTATGTCAAGGGGAGGTTCTTAATGCATCGTTCTAAGAGGTAAGTGGGGATTCAAGATCTAACCCTCAACCAAGGGATTCCATTAAACCATGTGAATTTTTCAGAATGATTAACTTACCAATATTTTTAGTGAACATTAAATTACTTCCTTCTCTAATATTTATAAAAACATTACATTAATTTTAAACTATTAAAATTATAAATTAAGTCATTTTATTTATAAAACAGTTTTCCACCCCCCCCCCTCTTTTGGTATATTTGTATTAAAAATACACACTGTAAACCACCAACACACCCCGAGATATGAACTACGGTCATTCATATACTATAAATCACCATTATAAATAGAATTAATTTGACATTTCTTGACTATAAGATAAAATTTTGGCACCACTATTGGGGATCTCTTTTGTTTCTAATGAATGTTTTTATATGTTTTTTATAAATTTTGTGGATATTTATTTTTTTTATCTTCTATAACTACATATATTTTGGTTTTATAGCTTATCCCTTGTGTAGGTTCTATTCACAATGTGTTCTACTCCCAAATATTTACCACCTTTTGAACATGAACAATTGATAATCAGATGTCTGCGACACCAAGACACATAAGAGAACCCTTTGAAGGAGGACACACCTCACCTTAAAAATTTTCGAAACCAATGTTCCTATGGAACCAAACATGAAACTAAAATTCATGTAAAAAATATGGATAACAATAATCAGGAAGTAAAATAAATCTATACTCTTGATATGAAGATTCATATTACATACATTCAAATACATGGCGAGACACCCAATTTTGAACTTAAATCTAGTTTAATTCAATTATTACCAAGATTTCATGGACTCATGTGAGTTGATCCAAAAAATCACATAAGTTAATTTCATGCTATGAGTTCAGCATTTAAACATACTAATGTTTATGAAGAACAAGTAAATAATAGATAATTCTCTTTTTCATTGAATACAATAGAAAAATTGGTTTTTTGTGTTTAATTCTTGTATTTTATGATGGGTGGACATGAAACTTCTTTTTCAGGAAAAATAATTCCCATCCTCTCAAACTGAAACTATAAGGAATGAAATCTATGTTATAATTATATCATAAAGGGAAACCCCTAATTAATAATATGAATGATTTAAAAGGGTTTGTTCAACATTCTCACACCACCAAATAAGTGATGAACTTTTAATAAAACATTTTTATTAAGGATTAATTAATACTGATAGAAACATGATTTATGCTACTAAGGGTGGTATGTAATTTAATAAAACCTCAATCACTGCATAGAACCTCATTTAAAACATGTTGAAAAACACTCAAAAATTTGGTACAAGGCCCAGTGTACCCATTTGTGGCACTTATAAGGTGAAATGTTCTGATTTTTGGAAAGAGGTGGACACAAATATTGAATAGGTAAGTAACCTTATATGAAAACAAGATCATTGATAAAGGAAATCCAAATATCCTCCTCCCATCCATTATGGTGTCTGTTCTACTGACACCCATTATTCTAACCAATTCCATCAACCAAGATAAATATTTGTTATTTGTGAGGAAATATTTCTAGGAAACACCTTTAACCAAATCATTATGCAGGAACCATACTATCCATCCAACCATAGGTGGAAAGATAACTATAAATATAGCAAAGTGCTTATTCAAAACAACCTCAACAACCATGGAACCAACTAGGCCAGATTATTCATCCACCACCACTACCCAGAACTCCTCAACCACCACAAAGTCATCTCCAACAACCCATTAAAAACCTAATAATAGCCTAGAATACATTTTGAATCAAATAGATTAAAATAGTATTAAATTCTAAAAAATAACTGAAGTTCCAAAAAAAGACCTAAAAACTGAATTAGTCTAACTCCCTAACTCTGTGGGGGAAATCCAAAGTCATGGGTTAGTTAAACTACACTATCAACCACTTTTCAACCCTAGGGAAAAGAGAAATGTGTTTACCATAACCCATAAGAGAGGAAAATAAATTAAAATCTAAATAATCCCTCCATTAGAGTCATCCCCTTTGTGGGAAACCACCATCTAACCACTGAAAATGGTCCAAATGAGGAAAAACCTTGTCCTGGGAGATTCCCTTCAAAAGTAGAGAGTTTCATTTGACAAACCTCCAATAAAATCCCTTCCAATTACATTCACCCAAAGGTACACCCATCCATGGAAACAAACGGAATATATACCTGATAAATAAATCTTATAATATTTCAAAAAGTGTAGGGTATCAATCCCCTGATTAATATTGTAACAAAAGTTCCATGATACCTCGTGTTTGTAAAGGAGATGCATACACACCAAATGAGAATTCATGGTGATGAAAAGGTGAGTTTTTAGTGGAATGTCTCAATAATGATAGAACCATCACTTCCCACCAAATTCAATCATCCTGGGACATTCTAAATACAATGAAACAAAGGGAAGTAATTCATTTCTAATGATAAACCTGATTTGGGTGCCTCTATTAATGAGATTATAGACTCTATTTTCTCTTCATTGTAGTGTATGGAACCAAATCCAATAATAATTTTTGTTTTAATAGAATCTTGGAGTATGACACACCCTGTTGGTGTGTTAGATGATGTTACTATAAGGGTGAAAATTTTTATTTATCCTACAAATTTATTTGTTCATAAAATTGTATATGGTAGGATGAATGAGGACACCCTAATTATATTGGGGGTATATATATATATATATTTAAAACTACTAAAAACATAATTAATTTCCAAAATGGTACATTATCCATTGATTTTTGTGGAAACAGTTTCCACTTCAACATTCTTGATGCCATGAGGCACCACACAGAAGAACATTCATCACTATCAGTTACTTCAATTGATGTACTCTCATCCCCATAAAAACATAATTTGTTTTCCCTTATCCTATTTCTAAGATTTCATCACTAATATGAATTCGAGGTAATGAATCATACATTTAATTTTGTATTGTTTTAGAAAATTTTCATGCAAGTCCATTAATTGAAAATCTATTGAGTACTGAGGATCCCATGACTATCGATGATACTGCAATACTTGTGAAATCTATTTCTTCATATGAGGATGTTACCATTGAGAAGTTTGATGAGATAAAATACATATCCATTTTACATTCACTCCCATCAATCCAATATTTCCCTAAATTGGAAATTAAAGGACTACAACAAAATTTTAAATATTAATATCATGAGAATAAAAACAAGCCACCAATCATCATTCCTTATTCACTCACTCTAGAGCATGAATTATGACTGCATGACCTTTTAAGGAATTATAAACAAGAACTAAGATGAATAGTTTCTGAAATCCCTAGTATTATTCCATAAATTTTCACATTTCTTATACTATTAAATGTTGAGGCTAAATGAGTGATTCACACATAACATCAACTGAACAAAAACATATAGTATGTTTTTAAAAAGCTGGTTAAAATATTATTCACTATTTGAATTGTTTACCCCATCTATGACAACCAATGGTTCAGTCCAGATGTAACATCCCAGGTAATTAAATAATAATACATATTTTATATTTATTAATATTTTTGAATTAAATATTAATTTTACTTTAATTGGGACACTATGTTCGATGGCGTACTCGATGCGCAACAACGGGTTTCTTTGGAATCTGACGTTGCAGAATAATAATATAATATTATTATTTTAAATGGTAGCTAACGTCTAGACATTGTGTTGGTGGGAATGAACAAAACTATTTACAATATTATTATACATGTTTGTTAAATTTATTTACATTTATCCAATAAAAGTTAATGTCTTAAAATTTGAATGAATCTAAGTTTAAGCATAATTTACATTAAATGGTCGATTTAACACCTTTTAATGGCAAACCCACTGTAAATATAGATTTGGTCACTTTATTACATTCTAATTGTCCAAATAAAATCCTTATTTAGAATGGGGACATCAAAATTTACATTTTGTACATTTTTGTATTTTTTCCGATAAAGTTGATTTTTAATGAATAGTGGAAAATATTGTATTTTAATTGAAAACTGTGTTTTAATCTAATTTATTTATATTTTTTATCTTTATAATTGGTTTTAATGTTTTATTAGAATATATTTTTACAATTTAATCCAATTTTAGTCATTGTAATTAATTTTACTTTGAATTTTGACATAAACAAGTGTCACCCTTTTGATAGTTATGGTTTCTTAAAAACACGCTATTTGTTTTAACAACGGGTAATAATTTTACATTAATTAATGAAACTTCTATGTTTTGAATTTGGTAAAATATAAATCATTTTTGAATTCAGAATATCAAATATATCTTAGGCTGAATTTTTTGTACTTTTCTGTAAAATTTCAATTTTTGATGAATAGTGAAACCACTTAGTAGTAGTTAAAAAAACTGACTTATTTGTTTAAATGAAATTTTACCACTTCTGTGATTTGAATTTCAAAAATCTGAAATACATGGTTTTTATTAGTAAGTAAATTATGGTTCAATAAGAGGAAAATAATTTTTGGTGAATAGTAACTTTTGACATTAATTTACAGCAGTTAAAGGTAAATATGGTAATTCAAGGTAATTAGGATATTATAAATATGAACAATTACCTTAACACTTGTCCTAACCTTGTTTAATGATTCAGGGAAGACCATGGGCTTCTTTGGGTCGATTTTGGGATCCCATGGAGCCACTTATGAGTGATAATGACACATTATTTTAATTAACATAAAGTAAAGGCAAAAATGACACAAACAAATATCTTTTATTAAATAAATTTTTATATAGGGTTATTTAAGTTATATTTTTGACTATTAAACTTATTTGGAAAGATAAAAATATTTCTTACATCATGGTAGTTTTTATAATTTTTAGATATCTAATAAATTAAATTATTTATGACACAATAATGATGTAGTGTTTACCTCATTAATAAATGAATTAAATAAATAATATTATTAATATTAAAATAACCTCCAAAACATGTAAAATTTTTATGGGATGATTTTATTTCGACTATGATTCATCTTATATTCGTATTAATTTTTTTTTGGACCTTTAGAAACCGAATATCATTATATAATAAAATAATATTTTCATACTTTCCTAAAGAGCCATCCTCCCCCTTATAAAAGGAGACCATTTATATCCAATTCCTCACACCTATCAAGCCTTTTGTCTCATCCAACCTATGCCCAATTATGCTACTGAAATCCATCTCTTACACCTAGAATCCTTACCTTATGCAAAAGGCACTTCAACAAACCATTTTGGTTCAAACCAATCGAAGTTAACCAAATTAAAGCTAACAATTTCTCTTAACTTATTTTCATTTATTTTACTTCACCAACCCATAAACACTATTTATTCCATTATTTAATAAAAAACAGTATCCTCAATATACTAGTATGTTGTTATGATAAGTATTCTAACTACACTTACACACACCTCCATCTAATGGGTGAAGAACATACTATTTCTGTGCATGGAAAACTAAAGCCTCACGAAACGATGATTGTTCGATAATCCCCTACCACCTATCATGGTGGCCATTAAGATGATCCTATATTTATATATAATATATATTATGTTTATGTTTTCTTTATGCTTCTTTATTTTTCTATTATATCATACGTTTATGGATCCTATTATGGGTAAATGCAATAATTTCATTTGAGGAAATGCGGACTACCGCCCCCTCAAAGTGATATGACTCGTCCATGCCATACGTAGGACGTATAAAGGATAGAGTTAATTATATTATATATGATATTTTACTGGAATAATAATATACCTATGTATCAATATGTTTTAATTCTATTAAAATGCTAAATAGAAATGAAAGTAGCATTCATGAGTACGTATGACTTACCGTCTCCATGAACGGTGCATTTCATTTTATAACTAAAAATGTTAATTACTATTATAAATACATATATATACATAATATATATGATATATATGATATCCAAATCATTAATATCATTCTGGAAATAATGAACTTTTGACGACATGAACAACATGTAATTATAAGAAGTCCATTTTTGACGCTAGTACCAAATATCGACAAAACCAACGTTATTAACATAAATGGTTACCTAATTTTTATAACATGGTAATAAGTGATATAAAAGGAATAGTAAAAATGAAAAAGGTTCTTAAGAACGTATAAATTAACATTATTTTATTATTCAGGAGATTAAATAACGATCCAGTCAGGTCGGACATGAGGTAAGGGACTTCATCTCAATTTCCTTTCACTGAAGCACATTTTCATTAACACGCTACATTCTTTTACACGGTGTATAAAACCCATTGAACATTACTATTATTCAAAAGGAATCTTTTTATATGAATCATTTTACTAAACAACAAAAAGAATGTTCCATTTAATGTAAGCGATGATAACGACCTTTTATGCCGCCTGAAGTATTATTTGATCTTTGGCTTCCTCAACAAGCTGTAATGTTTTTAAAAGAAAATAAATACCATATAGTATTTTACGTATTTTAGTTTTTAAAATGGTTGTGATAAAGGATTATTTTATGTGAATATATTTAAATGATATTTTTTGATTTAAATGTGGAAATTTTATCATTCCTTTGTATTGGTTTTATGTGTTATTTTTGTAATGGTACTTGGACATTTGACGAGTGGTTACGTGATAAACCAAATGACGGGTGGTGTCATGAAAATAAGAATGGGTGGTTACGTTATAACCACCAATGCATTTGGTTTGGAAGTTTTCCGTATGGCTATTCCATTTAGTGATATGTGTGGAAGTCGACCGTAGGTTTATTACATTTAAGTATGTTTATGTTCCGAGTTACCTTTATATGTTAAGTGTTCTTTATATGGGTTTTAGGGTAATATTTTGGTTACAAAAGGGTATGTAATGATATTTTATTCAGTGAAGAGTATTTACAACTTCATAAAGGTGAAAATTATTACTTATGATAATGTATTAATGGTTTACATGTTGTTTTGATAAAAACTAATAGTTTTCATTATTTTTGTATCCCTTAATGAGCCTTTTTATGCTCATCCCAAGTTTAGAATTGTTTTTCACGGGAATTAAAGAAGAATGAGGTTAAATATGGGATCAAATAAAAATTCATGCTATGTTAAACATTGAACTAGATGTGACTTTTTTTGAAGATTTTGTGTTTTATGAATAAAATAGATACTGAGTAGAAGTGTCTATTATATAATATTTTGAGATGTAATAGTTATTTTCTAATTCCCTAAAACTAAAAACCTAAAAAGATCCTCAATTTGAATTATTAAAATAATAAAAGATTGTGTATGTTTTAAGGCCGGGTCCATATAGTTGGTATCAGATGTCATTTTAGACAACTTTAGAAGTTATGGTATTTTTAAGTAAATGTCCATAAACTAATTTATGGTAATATTGAAATGATATAGAATCTACAAATTACCATATTTCTTCACCTATGATATTTCTGTGGTCAAAATGGTTTTTCGTAGAGGAAACAGGGCAGCTATGTTGGGACAACATCAGGAGGAAGATAACCTTCCAAATCAGCAACCTAAGGTGGTCAGAATCGGAACTGAACAGTTTTTTTGTAGTGATGGAACAGTTGACTCAGGCTATAAATGGTGGTGGTATCCATGCACGAGATCATCCAGGTCAACCACAGAGGAACATGACATTAGTGGAGCATTTCATGGGGCAACATCCCCCACCATTCAGAGGATCATCTGACCCTGTGATATATTAAGGGTGTATTAATGCACTGGAGAGGATTTTTGATGCCATGGGGTGTTCATAACATATAAAGGTTAGTCTCTCTGTTTACCGTTTTGAAGGTGAAGTTGATCAGTGGTGGTTGATGGTGAAAAATATCAGGGATAGTGAGGAGATTGATTCTCTTTATTGGGATGAATTGAAAGGTGTGGTTCTTGAGAAATATTTTCCTAAGGTGGTTGATCTTAGGATGGAAAAAAATTCCTATAATTGAGGTAGGAGGATGACTCAGTGGCTTATTATGATGCAATGTTCACTCGACTGGAAAGGTATGCACCAAATTCCATCCAAAAACTTGATAGTAAGATAAATCGATTTTACTCAAGACTGATAACACGATATCAAAGAGCTTTAGCCTATCCTGAATTCAAAATTTATGAAAAACCTATTCGATGTGCGGATAATGTAGAAATAGAGTTTTTCGACGATCAGGTTTTCTTTGAAAAACAATAGAATAAGAGGCCCAGTTGGCAAGAAAAAGGAAATAATTCATCAATGAATCCTGGAGGTAAGAAAATTAAATATCCAATTTTTTAGAAGTCTGTAAAAATCATCATGGAGATTTTTTATCAATGTTTGGAAAGTGCTTTCGGTGTGGTAAGTCTTTTCATATTGCTCATAACTGTAAGGAAAATAATCAAACAGGCAATGAAAAGCCATCGGTAAATGTTTTGTGTGTAATTAAATGGGTCAATATGCAAATGGGTGTCCAACGAAGAACTCAACTGTGGGAATGAATCCAAACTACAAGCAGAAAGGGGTGGCGAAATCCTTTGTAACTACTTCAGTAGATGTTGGTCCATCAAATGAAGTTGTATCAGGCACACTATTTTTTTTTAGATTATGCCAATGTGTTATAGGATTAAGGTTCTACACACTCTTTCATTTCTGAGAAGTTTTCTAATAAATTGGTAATTCCATCTCAAGATATGAATACAGAACTTACGGTAAAAAAAACTGGAGGAAATGTTGAGACAAAAAAGAAAACATAAGAACATTCTTGTCCTTGTGTGCAGAAAGAATCTACTAGCAAACAATATTGGTTTGCCTCTAGTAGAGTTTGATGTTATTTTGGGTATGGATTGGATTTCTATTTATAAAGATAATATTGACGGCAGAGCTAAAGAGGTTTCTTTTCAGAATGATTTTTAGTTCGTGTACAAGAATTAACCCTTGGTTTTGATAACATATTAAGAATCTGATAAACAAGTAAAAGATGGAAATGAATGTTACCTTGCACATATTGTTGAAAATAAAGTAATTATTCAGATTAATGATGTGCATGTGGTAAATAAGTATGTTGATGTTTTTCTAGATGAGTTGTTTGGTATAATACATGATCAGGAAGTTGAATTTAATGTTGACTTAGTTCCTGATGCTAAGCCAATTTCAAAACCCCCTTATCAAATAGCTCAAATTGAACTTTTAGAGTGAAGGAAGAAATTGCAGGAGTTTTTAGATAAAGGTTTCATTCAACCTAGAACATCACCATGGGGTGATCCTATCTTTTTTAATAAAAAGAAAGATGGTTTGATGAGACATTGCCTTGATTATAGAGCATTGAATTACATCACTGGTAAGAACAAGTATCATTTGCCTCATATCGATGATTTGTTTGATCAGATCTAGAGAACTCAGTATTTTTCGATGATTGACTTGAGATCGGGGTACCATCAGTTGAAAGTAAATGAAGCATACATTCTGAAGACTGTGTTTCGTACTAGATATGGACATTTTGAATTTGTAGTTATGCCTTTTGGGTTATCCAATACACCTGCTATATTCATGGATCATATGAATATAATTTTCCATGAGTTCTTGGATAAGTTTTTGGTTGTGTTCATTTATGATATTTTGGTTTGTTCTATAAGAAAAGAGGAGCCTGAAAGTCATTTAAGGGTCATCTTGAAAACCTTAAAAGAAAAGAAACATTGTGGGAAATTCAGAAAGTGTGAGTTTTGGTTACAAATTTTTTTTCCTTCGCCACATTGTTTCAAAAAAATCGCATAAATCTTGATCCTGCTAAAACAAAAGTTGTAGAAGAATGGCCAAGACCACAAATATAACTGAGATCCATAGTTTTCTTGGTTTGGAAGGTTATTACTGGAGTTTTGTTGGGAGTTTTTCATATTTATCTAGTCTAATGACTATGTTAACTCAAAAATGTGTTAAGTTCATTTGGAAAAAAGAATGTGATGATTGTTTTTAGGAATTGAAAAAGAGACTGGAAAATGCTCCAGTTTTGGAACTGCCTTCCAGAAATGGTGAGTATGTTATTTATAGTGATGCTTCATTGAAAGGACCAGGATGTGTCCTTATGCAGAGTGATCAGGTAATTTCTTATTCTTCACATCAGTTGAAACCTCAGGAGTTAAATTACCCTATACATGATTTTAATTAGCTGATGTTGTTTTTGCATTAAAAATTTAGAGGCATCATTTTTATGGATAAAAATGTGAAATAAAAACTGACCACAAAAGTTTTATGTATATATTCACATAGAAATAATTGAACCTTAGACAGAGGAGATGGCTGGAATTAATCAAGGATTGTGATTGCACGATCCATTACCAACAAGGAAAAGCAAATATAGTGGCTAATGCTTTGAGTCGAAAAATTAATGTCTCATTAACCATGCTACATTTGTAATGAGATCCTTTGGTTTTGGAATTGATGAACTTTGGCATAGAATTTTTCAGTGCAGGAAATTAATTTGTTTTGTTTTAGGTGTCAGTGAAATCATCTCTATCAAATAGAATTAATCCAGTATAGAAGGAAGACAGTGAGTTGTAGAAAAAGTTATACATGGTTTAGAATGGAAGGTTGCCTGATTTTAATGATGTTAATGATTGTGTTTTGCGATTTGGAAAGAGATTATATGTGACTTGTGATTCACTGTTGACAAATGAGTTGTTATGTGAAGCTCATAGTTCTCAGTTTTCAGTTCATCCTAGTAGTACTAAGATGTACAGAGATCTTCGGTAGTATTACTAGTAAGATGGAATGAAAAGAGATATTGTTGATTCCACTATGAAGTGTTTGACTTGTTAGCAGGTTAAAGTAGGCTACAGTTAACAAAAAGGATTCTTCAGTCATTACCGATGCCAGAGTGGAAATAGGGAAATATATCCATGGACTTTATTGTGGGATTACCGAAGACATCTTGAGTTAATAATTCAATCTGGGTTATAGTTGATTAATTGACTAAATCTACTCATTTCCTTCCTATTCGAGATACTTTTTCTCTAGATCAACTTGCTCGATTGTATGTTAAATACATAGTCAGGTTTCATGGAGTTCCCCTTTCCATAGAATATGATCATGATCCCAAGTTTACTTTTATATTTTTTAAAGGCCTTCAGAAGTCGTTGGGTATTGAATTAAATATTAGTATATCATTTTCTCCTCAATAAGATGGGTAGTTATAATGAACAATTTAGACAGTGGAGGATATGTTACGTGCTTGCTCGAAGGATTATCAGGGAAGTTGGTACCAACATATTTCTTTGGTTGAATTTTCTTAAAATAAAATTTTTCATTCCAATATAGACATGCCTCCATTTGAGGCATTATATGGAAAGCATTGTTGAACTCCATATTTTTTGGATGAAGTAGATGAAAGTACGCTGATGGGACTAGAATTGGTAGATGATATGGAAATAAAATGTTCACTTGATTTAGAAGAACATGAGAAAAGCTCAGAGTAGGTGGAAAAGTTATGTGGACAACTGGAGGAAGGATCTCTCTTTTGAGGTAGGTGATCATGTCTTTGTCAAAGTTTCTCCATGGAAAAGTGTTATGCATTTTATTAAGAAGGGAAATATGAGTCTGAGGTTCACTAGAAATTATGAATTCCTGGAGAAAATTGGATCAGTGTCTTACAGAGTGGTTTTACATCCATGTTTGTCCAAGGTACACAATGTTTTTCATGTTTCAATGTTGAGAAAGTATATGCCAGATCCATATCATGTCTTAATTCCAGAGGTAGTTCAGTTAGAATAGAATCTCTTCTATGAGGAACAACCAGTCCAGATTCTTGACCGAAGAGAGCAAGTGTGGTAGAATATGGTGATTCACCAGGTAAAGGTTTTATGGAAAAACCATATGGTTGAAGTGGAAATGTCAGAATCTGAAAATGGTATGAGGGATAAATACCCCCACTTATTCTGATAAGTGAATAAAAATTGTGAGGACGCAATTTACAAAAGGGGGGAAGGATGTAACATCCGGGTAAATAAACAATAATATAAATTTTATATTTGTTAATATTTTTGAATTAAATATTAATTTTACATTATAGGGGACACTATGTTCGATGGCGTACCCGATAGGCAACAACGGGTTTCTTTGGAATCTTACGTTGCACAATAATAATATAATATTATTATTTTAAATGGTAGTTAACATCTAGTCGTTTTATTGGTGGGAATTAATAAAAATAAATACAATATGATTATACATGTTTGTTAAATGTATTTACATTTATCCAATAAAATTTAGAGGCTTAAAATGTGAATGAATCTAATTTCAGGTATATTTTACATTAAATTGTCGATTTACCACCTTTTAATGGAGAACAATATTTAAATATTTTTTTGGTCACTGTAATACATTATAATTGAACAAATAAAATCCTTTTTTATAATGGGTACATAAAAATTTACTATGTGTAAATTTTTTGGAATTTTTCTGATAATGTTCATTTTTTAATAAATAGTGAAAAATATTGTATTGCAGTTCAAAACTAAGTTTTAATCTAATTTATTTATTAGGATATATTATCTTTTTAATTGGTTTTTAAGTGTAATTAGAATATATTTTTACCATTTAATCTAATGTTGGTCATTTGAATTAATTTTACGTTGAATTTGGACATAAACAAGTGTCAATCCTTTGATAGTTATTGTTTCATAAAAACATGCTACTTGTTTTAACAACAGGAATTAATTTTAAATTAATTAAGGAAACTTATATGTTTAGAATTTTGTAAACTAGACACCATTTTTTAATTTGGAATATCAAATATATCTTAGGCTTAATTTTTGGTATTTTTTTCAAAAACTTCAATTTTTGATTAATAGTGAAACCACTTATTAATAGTTAAAATAACTACCTTTTTCATTTAAATGAACGTTTACTGCTTTTGTGAATTGAATTTCAAAAATCCGACATAAATGGTTGTTATTAGTAAGTGAAATTTGGTTCAATAAGATGAAAATAATTTTTGGTTAATAGTAACGATTGACTTTTATTTACCGCGGTTAAAGGTAAATTGTGTAATTCATGGTAAAAAGGATATTATAATTTTTCAAAATTACATTAAAAATTATCCTAACCATATTGTATGGGTCATGGACTACCATGCTCATTCTTGGGTAGATTTTAGGGACCCATGGAGCCACTTATGAGTGATAATGACACTATTTTAATTAACTTAAAGTAAAGGCAAAAATGACACAAACAAATATCTTTTAGTAAATCAATTTTTACATAGCGTTATATAAGTTATATTTTCGACAATAAATATTATTTGGAAATATAAAACTATTTCTTACATAATGGTATTTTTTATAATTTTTATACATTGAATAAATTAAATTATTTATGACAAAATAGTGATGCAGTGTTTACCTCATTAATAAATCATTTAAATAAATAAGATTATAAATATTAAAATAACAACCAAAACCTATCAAACTGATATTGGATGATTTTATATAGACTATGAGTCATCTTATATTATACTTTAATCATTTTTTTACCTTTAGAAACCGAATATCATTATATAATAAAATAATATTTTCACACTTTCCTAAAGAGCCCCTCCCCATTATAAAAGGAGACCATTTCTATCCATTTCCTCACACCTCTAAAGCCTTTTGGGTCATCCAAAATCTGCCAAATTAAGCACCCTAAATACCTATATTCCACCTAGAAGCCTTACCTTAGTCAAAAGGCACTTTAATAAACAATTTTGGTTCAAACCAAAGGGAGTTACCCAAATTAAAGGTAACCGTTTCTCTTAACATCTTTTCTTTTATTCTACTTCTCTAACCCCTAAACTCTTTTTATTACCTTATTTTATAAAAACATGAGTATCATAAATATAATAGGATGTTTTTATGATATGGATTCTGACATCACATACACACACCTCCATCTAATGGGTGAATAACATACTATTTTTGTGGATGGAAAACTAACACCTCACAAAACAATGATTGTTCGATTATCTCCTACCACCTATCATGGTGTCTATTAAGATGAAACTATATCTATATATGATATATATTATGTTTATTTTTTCTTTATGTTTCTGTATTTTTCTTTTATATCATACCTTTATTCTTTCCATTATGGGTAAACGCGATAATTTCATTTGAGGAAGTGCGGACTACCGCCCCCTCAAAGTTATATGACTCGTTAATGCCATACATGGGACGTATAAAGAATAGAGTTAATTATATTATATATGATATTATACTGGAATTATAATATACCTATGTATCATTATGATTTAATTCTATTAAAATGTGAAATATAAATGAAAGTAGCGTTCATGCGTACGTACGGCTTACCATCTCCATGAACGGTGCATTTCATTTCTTACCTACAAATGGTATCAACTATTATAAATACATATATGTACTGAATATATATGATTTATACGATATCAAATTCATGAATATAATTATGGATATAATTAACTTTTTACCACATGAATAACATGTAATTATAAGAAGTCCATTTTTGAATCAAGCACCAAATATAAACAAAACAAAGATTATTAACTTAAATGATTACATAATGTTTATAAAAAGGTAATAAGTGATATAAAAGGAATAATAAACCTAAAAAAGGTACTTTAGAAACTGTAAACTAAATTTAATTTATTATTCAGGAGATGAAATAACGATCCAGTCAAGTCGGACATGAGGTAAGGGACTTCATCTCAGTCTCCTTTTATTGAATTTTAATTTTATTCAAAATTATTTTTTTTCTATGAAAAGATTTAATAAACGACAAAAAGAATGTTCCTTTTAAGGTAAGTGGTGACAATGACCATTTAATCCTATGTGATTATTATTTGATCTTTGGTTTCCTCAACAAGTAGTAATGTTTTTAAAAGAAAATAATTCCATATACCCTTTTAGGTATTTCAATATTTAAAATGGTTTTGATAAATCATTCTTTTATGTCAATATATTTAAATGATATTTTGTGATTGAAATGTGGAAATGTTATCATTCTATTATATTGGTTTTATGTGTAAGGATCTTATAATGGTACTTGGACATTTGATGGGTGGTTATGTGATAAACCAAATGACAGGTGGTGCTGTGAAAACTAGGATGGGTGGTTACGTTAAAACCTCCAATGCATTGGGTATGGAAGTCGGTTGTATGGCTATTACATTTAGTGATATGTGTGGAAGTTGGTCATATGGTTATTCCATTTAAGTTTGTTTATGTCCCATGATACCTTTATATGTTATAAGTTCTTTATATGGGGTTTATGGTAATATTTTGGTTACAAAAGGGTATGTAATGATCTTCTATTCAGTGAAGAGTATTTACTACTTCATAAAGGTGAAAAGTATTACTTATGATAAAGTATTCATGGTTTACATGGGGTTTTGGAAGAAACTAACAGTTTTTCTTCTTGGAGTATCCCTTACTGAGCGTTTTATACTCATCCAAAGTATTGAAATGTTTTTCATAGGTATTTTATAAGAATAGGGTCAAGGATGGGATCAAGTAAAATGCATTCTATCTTAAACATGGAACTAGACAAGACTCTTTCTTTAAGAGTTTTTGTTTTATGAAAAGAAATGAAAACTGGGTATAAGTGTCTACATTGTAATCTTTTGAGATGTAATTTTCATGTACTAATTCTCTATAACTCTAAAACTGAAAAGATACTCAATGTGAATTATTAATATAATTATAGATTATTTATGTTTTAAGGTTGGGTCCTTATACTAGTGTATGTAGATTTCAAGAAAATTGGTCTTACTATAATTAAAAATGAAAATAATGAATTGGTTCCAACCCATGTATAGAATCATTGGCGTGTATGAATAGGCTAACAATGACTAAAATCACACACTAGGAAGGACCATTTTCCATTATTGATCATAGAATATATTCTGGGGAGGCTAGTGGGAAAGTCTCACTACTATTTCCTTGAGGGGTAATCTAGATACTCTCACATCCATGTTGTCCTCGAGGATCGTGAAAAGGAAACCTTCACTTGCCACTTTGGAACATTTTCATATTGGATAATACCAGTTGGTAAGTACAATTATCTATTTACTTTCCAATGATGCATGGTTCTTATTTTGTTGAATTGCATAGAGGATTCAAGTAACGTATTCATGGATAATTTCAATATTTATGGCTTTTATTTTGATCAGTGTATGAGTAGTAATGGTTTTTTCATAAATCACTTCATTGAAAATAAGCTTTTATTAAATTATGTGAAATTAAATTTCATAGTGCAACATGATATATTTCATAAACATGTCATTTATAGGGATGGTATCCAGGTTAATAAAAAAATTGTATGTCATTTCTGCTTTAACATTACATTAAAATTTGTTGGTTGTGCATTATTTCTTAGGTCATATTGGATTTTACTATAAATTTATTGGTATCTTTTGTAAGATTTCACTCCCCCTCTCCAGCATACTCTAAAACTAAAGGATTTTTTTGAAAAAGAATGTAATGACTATTTTAATAAATTAAAATAGTGTCTCAAATCACCCCTGGTAATCCAAAAACCATTGTTGGATTTTCTATTTGAGCTCATGTGTGATGCCTAAAACCATTCATTTGGGGAAGTCTTTTCCCAATGGATTGTTTGAGCTCTATAAGGCATTGTCTATGCCTCAATAACACTTTACCCTTCATAATAAAACTATATCACAACTGTAAAAATTCAACTACATTTGATTTTCCATGGTTAAATTCACGTCATGCCTTTTAGGATTTCAAGTGATTATGTTCTTAGACCATTCAACCCTCTAGTATCTCCTTAACAAACTAGAATCCAATCCATATATCATTATCTTGATTATCTTCCATTATGAATTTAATATATAAATTATGGATAGAAAAGGAGAATAGAATATGGTTACTGACCATATTAGTAGGATCATTCCATCTTCAGAATCATCCCCTTGTATTACCAAAAATGACATGACTCTAGACGAGCAATTATATTGAGTACAAGATGGTATTACTTAGTATGCCTTAATTGTAAATTATTTGTTATCATATTTCACTCCAACTAATTTCAACAACAACCAAGATGAACATCTAAAACATGAGTCTCCTTGGTATATTTGCTATTACCCCTACCATTTCCATATATATAGTGATCAATTCCTCAGGTGTTGTGTTCTCAATAGTGAGTTTCAATAAGTCCCTAGGTTCTACCACACTATTTATTATGGGGGAAATTTGGTATCCAACTAATTGCTCTTATAGTCTTCAATTCAGGTCTCTTTTGACCAATGTTATTTTGGGATACCCATTTTGTTTTTTAAACTTTTCCTCACTATCAAAAAATGGGGAATGTCTCTAAATGAAATGAAATACTACCCCAAATATTGATATTTAATAAAAAAATTTATGTTTGGGGGATTTATATTATTGGTACATTTCCAAATTAATTTGGAAACATAATTATTTGTATGTTAGTTGATTACGTTTGAAAATTATTAGAGGCAAGATCTATAAGGTTTGATAATTTGAATATTGTGGTTGAATTTCTGAGAACCCAAATTTTCCATAGATTTCGATTACATAGGTTTATCATCAGTGACCAGGGATCTCATTTCTGCAACTGAAAAAAGAAATTCCTTTTTCATTGGTAAAGGGTCAGGAATCTAGTGTCTACTATATATTATCCACAAACCAAAGTTCATGTTGAGGTTTCAAATAGATAGGTAAAAAAATTCTTGAAATAATGGTTAAACCTAATAAAAAATATTGTATTGTTAGACTTGGTGATTGAATATGTGATTTTTGTACTAATTTCAAGACTCCCATTTGATTGTCACACTATCAACTTGTTTTTTTTAAGTGTTTTCACCTCCCTGATGAGATAGAGAACTAGGCATACTAGTCCATTAAACAATAAAATTCCAATTTTTCTGGTGGAGGTTCTCAAATGAAGTTATAGATTCACAATCTAGTAGAAAAGAGAATATATTCATATCAGAGATCTAAAATTTATAAGGACAGAACCAAGGCTTCCCTCAGTCACCTCATCCTTCACAATTAATTCCAAATTGGGTAGATAGTCATCCTTTTCCACTTAATCATGGAAATTACAAAAAGTGCATGATACATTTCATTATTTCATGTTGTTTTAACATTAATAAAGTTAACAAATAAAATGTGTGTTTTAGTATGAATTTAATATTCCTGTGTATGTTTATCAGGTTATTTGGTTGTATTTCGATGATATAAATGGTTGTATCATTTTGAATCCTTTTTGAAGATTGATTCCCTTTGTGTGATCAGTTTACTTGAAAATTATGTCACTTAATATCTCCACACATATTTACACTCAACAAGGATGTGGGAATTTTATAACTCAATATATGGTAAATATAATTTCTGTCAATATTTATTGGATTTAAAAAATTATTTTTCCTAAATTTTTTTCGACATTTGAACTTTTTTATTATTGTATTGGATTGACCTATGTGTGTGTACCTACTGTCCAATTGTTGTACACCCTCAAAAAAATAAAAAATAAAAAATAAAAAAAGATATGGGTTGTTTTTGGGGTAGGTCCAAAATCAATCTCCATCGACCTTTGATCCTATTATAACTATTACAATTAGTGTCATGAGGAGGTCAAACATCGTTTGAGTGATGAGTGTCAGATTTCATCCTAGTTAAACTATTGTAAAAATGATAATAAATTATGGGAGTGATTAAATATAAAACATATAGTGAAATCTATTTCAGGAGATTAAATTTTGACTTCCTTGAATGATTTACTATGTGGGTGTTGAAATTTGTTTCCAATAGATGTTGGGGAGGTTCAGTGGAAAGAATCATTTAAGCATATTTTTTTAAAAATAACCCATATTTACTGGATTGAAAGTAGTAATAATATAATGTAGTGGTTTTCACACACACAGATAATTAGTTACATGTATAAATTTGTAGTTATATACTTATATTCGTATCATACATATCTTAGAGTTTCACTCTAATATAATTTATGAGACATCTTTTTCCATGATCACTGAGAATAACTCCTTAGTGTGACTTTTTATCACATTTCTATCTAGGTTTAAATATTCATTTAATGCTAAATATTCAGGATATTTGGAATATATCCATATTTAATTTTTTTTAAATATGAATTTTCTTAGGAGTTAAAATGTTTTTGTGTGGGGGTGTGATCGCATAGCGATTCACTATAAATTTAAACCCTTATACAACCATGTTAAACTGCTTTTTTATCATAAATTATAAATTTAATGAAAAATTTCAATTCATGTTTGATTGAATTATTTTGTTTTAATCATTATTAAAAAGTATAGTTTTACTTGTTTTTATGATTTCATTGGAGACCCATGATGAAGATGAAAAAATGGGCCAAATTCTGCAGGATTACAAGCACTCTTATGGACTCTAACAGATAGTGAAGATATTCCATAAATTAAATAGTGTTCAAATTCTATAATTTGGTCCAGACTTCAGTGGGATACAACTCTATTAAAGACACCCAAGCCCAATTATTCAATTAAGGGACCCAACCAAACTGATTTTTCTAGGTAACTAAATTTACTTGATGTCAAAAGATGTTTTCTATATTTCATCCATATCGTAGGATTTATTTTTCCAAATGGATCCAATTATTTGGGGGAGAAATTATAGAGTTGGTAAAAAACGGTGTAATTTATTTCCAAAGTGAGATAAGACTATATGTTCACTCCAAACCATGGGACAATTGGTTTCTCTAAATTTAGGTTCCCAAAAACACATTCTACTTTACCTATAAATTGGAACATTGGGAACCCCATTTGCAAGTTCAACTAGGAGGCAAGGTTCTGTAGTTTTGAAGTCTTAGAGGACTTATCTCTACATCATTGATGTTCTAGAGGTCCCTGTCCTCATAGGGGGGTCATAGTTCAAGGTTATTTTAAACATAAGCCTCATCGTCCTCTCATTAGCGAGAAAAATGTGGATGATCATTTTAAGGGAGTTACCAATCTTGTTAAGGGTGTTCCATCACTTATTATATTTATGGATTGGGGTAATTTATGAGAAACAATTTATTTAATTTTTATATTAATTAGGTTATCCTTTGAGTTCATTTCTATGGTACACTTATCTGTAAAACTTTTCATTTAAATACTGATTCACTAGAGAGTTCAAGTGGCCATCTTTGGTTGTTTCGATTTGACAACACAAGTTTCCTCTTTATCACAAACATACATGAGATATATGTTTTATTTTTAATACCTCACTCTATTCTTCACTTCTAAACCATGACAACACGATTTTTGTCTCATGGGGTGGTTTTTATGAATCATTTTAAGAGTCAAGAGGGGAACCAATATCTTGTTAAACCTCCACCAAATATTACACTTAACTATGTGTATTTTTCAAAAATGATAAACTAACCAAGACGTGTAATGAACTTAAAATGAAATGATACATTCATAATTATAAAACACCACCTTACTTTTCAATTTTTTATCTCTTTAGTTAAATCATTCTATTTGTAAAATGGTTTTCAACCCCCCCCCCCCCACTTATTAATTTTTATTAAAAATAAACACTATAAACCACCCATACCCCTTGAGTGATGACCAACTATCTTATACTATAAATCACCTTTAAAATATAATCTATAAGATGTTTCATGATAACATATTCAATTACGTACAATATGAAATTCCTCTTGCAACATATCTCTCAACCAATAGCTATAAACATCTTTTATTAATAAAGGAATCCTTATAATTACCTACATCACATTAATAGAACATAACCATCTACATGAGTGAGAAAATACTATGATAAAACTAAACCTAGAAAGATATATTCAATAATTTCTAACACTCCAATAATATAATAAAACCACAACGGTATAATGAGTTTTATAAAATTTTCCAAAATCGTAATTTTTTTATAAAAATTGGTATTAAAAAATATGAGATTTGATAATTAGAATAAGAATTAATAATAGATATTCTAGTATGTTATCATAAAAAAACACATAACATAACAAAATTTCCAATAACTAACTCACACATCCAAGTTAACCACCAAACCCATGGGAGACCTGGTCTATGAGTAACCAATATAATGTTGGGTATCAACTACTCACAAGAGGATTAAATACCCCCAAACCTCACACTATTATGTTTAACAAGGTCCCCACACTTAGGTATGAGTTTCCAACACATCAATTTACTATTTTTTACATGGTCCTCACACCCATGTGGTAGTTTCCAAGACTGCTATCAAATCCTTCACAAATTAATAAAAATCATAAAAAAAAATTAGTAACATAAAACTAACATATATTACAATCTCACACTAAAAAATAATTCCCAATATTATTATCAAAACTGAATAAAAAAACATTTTAAATATCATTACCATAATCAACTACAAAACATTAGAATATAAAAAATATTTTTCTATTAAAACAACCATGAACCTGAAAAAATAGAAATTTTTATTCTTATAAACACACACACACAAAAAGATTAATTTTTACAAACCAAATCCATAAAAAATAAACCATTTCAAGTAAATAAATATTTTAAAATAAAAGTAACACTATATAGATATGAATTCTATGCACATAAGGTACATTAGAAACAAATTACATCAAATATGATCTAACCAGAAAACATCATTGTAACATAAATGGTCGAGGCTCTGTTTACGCATCTAAAATCATTAGAATTAAATTCCCAATTATAACCATTATTTCAATTCAAAATCATCAAATACCAAACCTAATAGGATTTTTAAATTGATAAAACCATGAATAGAAGAGTAATAAGATGATATATTATGGTTATTAAATTAGACCGACATTCCAAATACAACAATCCTTGAAGCAGAAGGGATCTGGAAAAAGAGAATTCCCAAAATCACATTATGGATGGAGATAGTTGATTCTGTGTGGAATAATAGAGGGATAATCCCTAAAATAATACATAAAATGTAATTTTGGGATGGTCTTTAAGTGAAACATATATAAATAATAGTAGAAATATAATCATGAAAATTGGCATGTCATTAGAAATAGCTTTACAATGTCTTGTTAAGCCAAACTAGCAATATATATATATAGTTTCCAAAATAAAAATATCTTTGAACTATTAATAATGAATTTATAACCAAGTAAGAAAAATATCTATTTATATTTACTAAATTATACATTTAGGTTTAATTTCATGAACACTCTATTAACCACACCTTACTAGAATTGAAATCACCCGTCATTTTATGAATTAATAGTTTTTCAAATATCTTTTATGAAATATAACATGTAAAAATACATTATAAACCTTTCCATTCATTCCTATAAAATCTATTAAAATCTATTTCATTTTTTATATTTTTTAAAATAAAATTATCTAAAAATAATAAATTAAAATATTTAAATGTTATTAACTTAGAGTTCTCATGTCATGTTTTTAGTGAATAATAATAATGACAGAACATGGTAGACCCTCACCCCCATATTTTTTTCTAACCATTTAAAATTAATTTAACCCAAGTTAAGTATAGTTTCTGATAAGGAAAATCATTTAAATTTATCTATTTCTTTAAAATAATTTGGGGAACCCCATTTTTAAAACAAATTGAGTTTGAAAGTGATGATGGTTAGTCAAACTACTTTAAAGAAAGAAGGAAAAACCCCACATATATTTCATTTTAAAGGAACCTTAATTTCTATAAAGATAATTCTTTAAATGTGAATCCTCACAATGTTCAATTCCTACATAACATAGGTCGAGTTAAAGTTATAGTTTTTAAAATAAATCTATGAAGAGTATGTGAAACGTTATGTTTTGTTTGAAAACTAAAAAAGTTAAAGTTGTTATCATTTCCCCGCCCATTAACAGAACCATTATCCAATCACTAAATACGTAACATTACCTGAGGATAAGTATTGATATTTTAATTATAATTCATTTAGTTATAATTTAGTGTAAGTGATACCATCATGTAATACTTGATTAAGTCAAATAAAATATCATTAATCCAAAATTCAATAATTCCTTAATGTTTTTACCTTAACAATAAGACCTATGGAACCAAAATTTCTTTAGTGATTTGGGTACATGAGAAAATAAATTTTAAAATTCAATTGTGATTCATTACCATAATACATAATGTTGAACATTAATATAAATGATAATTACTTATATGGGATAAAATTCACATAATTAATATAGTAGTTCTTTTTAAAACTGCATGAAAAAAAATCCAATTCCCTATATAGTTCACATTAAACAAAATTCTATAATTAATTTTTCAGAACAAAATAATATTTTATGGAACCCCATTCATATTAATAAAAATATAATTTAATATTCATTAATTTTTTAAAAAACATAACATAGTGATGTTACAAAAAATGCAAAATAATTATGTGGAGGGATGATATCTCTTGAAAAATATTATCTATGCTTTATCACACTTCTAAAATGACCACTGAAACTCTAAAAAAATAAATCTTTAATTCAATAACCATGATATCCCAAATTATATGACTATAAAATACTTAGATGTGTAAACATAAAGGAAACCTGGTTATATAACATCCAAACTACATCAAACATTTAAAAAAGTTATAAATTATTTTTGATATATATTCTTCTAGTTTCTTCCTTAAAATAAAAATTCATTAAAATACATAATACCTCAATCATCTTCTGTCAAAACAATAATAAATAATGAGAAAACAACCTGTTAAATCTCTCTTGAATCAAGAAGAAGAAAAATCCCTATAAAAGTATGGGATATTACAAGGATTCAGGGAGAAAACCCCTAATTAGAGTAATGTGAATAATAAAAAAGTAAGAATAGATAAGTGAAGATAATAGAGATAATTTTCACATCCATTCCCAAATCACACTAGAATAGTATCCAAATAGGTTAGTAATAAGGATTCAAGAATGCCTCCCTATATGCCCAAGGATGCCGACTATTAGTGAGGGCCTAAGGTGTGTCTATAGAGAGATTATGCCCTCATATTAGAGTAATAAAAATAGTGAAAATAACAAATCCTAGAACATAGTAGTATATAATTAGAGTGTGTAAGAAATAAATATAAAAAAGGATATAATAAAGTATGAAATACAATAAAGGATTGAATAACCATTTGAAATATACTACAATGATCACACACTATGGAAACTATGAATAAATGAGTAAATAAAACAAATTTAAAGAAAATTAAAAGTATCTACTTCCCATATTGAGTCTCACCACATAACTAGCACCACATACATACCTTAGTAATCATACTCAACATAACTCTCACCTTAGCCCAGGATTTTCCTACAACTTAGTGATGTTATTCTTGGGAACTCCGGTGAAATGAAGTCCATAGTAGGGATTGAGTACAAAACATATTAGGTAACCACCAAAACATTCGTATACAAAGAGATAAAATGAAGTTAATTTACACGTGGGAAAATCATCGAGATAACAACAATAATAATGACTAACTTGTACTTTTATAATTACATACACAAGAAATGTACTCAGCCAAGTTGACGCACAGATATAAATAAAAGAATAAAATATATCCATAGTAAATAATTGGGTTTATGATCATGACCAATAGGGAATCCTGTAAAAAATACATTTAGCTGAATTTTATTCAACTAAATATGTCTCTAATCCAGTCAACCCATGGGTTTGTGATTCCGATAATCCATATATTATTTGGCTAGTTCTATAATGACTTGGAGGAATGTATTACACTACTAGGGAATACAAGTCCTAGACCTTGGATCACTGTAACATGATTATAATAAATATAATGAATGGTTATTTTTATTAACTATAAATCCTATAAACAAAACATTGAACTAGATAGGATACCATGATCAAGAAATGTTTAATATAGTACAATGTATGATATCTATGTCTTCTTCCATAGGAAATATTTATATTTAAGCTTGGATAATCCCTCTACAAGATGATCCTTAAGCGATATGCAAGGAATACCTTCCAGATCTGAGAAAATTACTTGACATCATTTGATAACAATCTTAATAGCCAATTCCCAGAATTTTTGGGAAATAAAATTATGGTGTATCCACCCAATCATAAAAATTATCCTAGGCAAAGATCAAGTAGAACATTATCAATCCTTCGGTGTTCTAATTAGATACCATGATCATGGAACGTGTTCCCACTCAGAAACCTCTTGAATCACACGGATCCTAGCAGGATAGGCAGCCTGGGAGACAAACCATGTAAGAGGGGTTCCTATATAAACTCACAAACCACATTTATAATCCCATTGTAGATAGAAATCATAGTGAAAAATGGAACTTTTATTAATAATTACATTCAAACAATAAGGTTCATTATCCAAATCCAAGGAAATGACTCTAGGAATCTCCACCAAACGTCACATCACATCAAGCCCATGGTTCGACTACCCGGAAAAACATATGGAAATCATAGTTGCATTAATATGAAACATGTAAAAAAAGTCTGGTTTTATGAATTCTAAATCCTGTATCTACATCCCATTCCTCTCAGGCTTCAACTTCTGGTACGATTTCATTGGTAAAACCCACTACGATATCTACTCATACCCATGACACACTAACTCATGGTTGTTCGACCATCATGGAACCCACTAGGCTTACACGGGTCAATACCTAGAGATATTTCACTATTATGGTCCTCAAGATTAGAACATAAATAGAATAATCCCTCTTTGGACACTCAAAAACAAAATACGAGTAGAGGCGTCTATCTAAAATCCTCTTGAATAGAGTCACTATCTTCAGTAAAATCCATACGCATAAGGGTGTGATGCACTAGGGTGTTATAATAAGGGTAGTGTGTCCATTCCATCAACATATGGTCCTTCCTCAATAATTGTAACACCCCAAGATTTCATAGTGCGTTATTTCTTCAAAATAATTCAATAACTTGCACTGCACGTAACACCGAGTTCAAGTGCACCATGACTTACCAAAATAGCCGTCCAAAAGCGGTTATGAATAGTATTAACTGAATTTTAAACTTTATATAATCCTTATAATTTTAGAATCCATATTAGGAGTTTCTTAGACATAATGTAAGTACAAATTATTTTTTCCGATAAAAGATGTATTTTTCAAAAATCCACTTTTACCAACTTTTAATAGTGAACCCTTTTAAAATCCAATATTTTAAACTTTTATATATTCAATTTGACTAAATAAATTTATTCTGTAGAATGGGGACATCAAAAATTTACAATGTAACACCCCAATCTTCCATGGTACACTTCTCTTTGAATAATACAGTAAGTGTGTGGTGTATGCAACTTCGAGTTCTAATACACACCACAACCAATCAATCTAACCGTTGTGAATAGTAATACCTAATTTTTGAAATTTTATCTATAAAAATTGAATTCATTTTTGGATTTGTAATATCTAATTTATCCTAGGGTGAAAATTTGGTACTTTTCGGATAACTTTTATATTTTGATGAATAGTGAAAATTACGAAATTTTAATTAAAAGAAAAATTTTTAATCAAAATAATTAATAGTGATAAATTATAAATTTTGGTGGTTTTAATGTATATTTAGAATATATTTTAACCATTTAATACGATTTTGGTCATTGTACATAATTTCACAATTAAACCAGACGTAAACAAGCGTCAATCTTTTAATAGTTATTATCTCTTAAAAACACGTTTTTTGTTTTAACGACGGAAATTAATATTAAATTAATTTCTACCACTTCTGTGTTTTGAATTTGGATAAATGGATTCCATATTTGTAATCATGATTTCCAAATTGTATAAATAGGTAACTTTCATTTTTAGACATTTTGAATAATTACTTCGGTAAATATTTTATTTACCATGGTTAGAGGGTAAATCCGGTAAATAAGGGTAAATAAATAATATTATAATAATTATAAATTATCCTAAAACGTGTCCTAACCTTATTTTTTGATACATTTTAGACCATGGGAATATTTGGGTCGATTTTGGGACCCCATTGAGCCACTTATTGGTGATAAGGACAATTTATATTAATTAAGTTAAAAAAATACAAAAAATACATAAGCATATATATTTTAGAAAAACAATTTTTACATAGGGTAATATATATTGAAATTTTACTATAAATATTAATTATAAAGATAAAAATATTTCCTACATAATGGTATTTTACTTATAATTTTCAGACATTAAATAAGTTAATTTATTTATGACACAATGATGATGCAGAAATTGTCGTATTAATGAAATATTAAGATAATTGATATTATAAATACCCAAATAATTGTAATTTGAGACTTTTTATAAATTAAAATATTTTTTTTGGTTAATATGACATATTAGGATAATTTATATAAATTGTTTTCTAAGTAATAATGCTGTTATGAATTTATCAAAAACAAAATACCCAATCGTTTCAAAATTGACATAAAAGTGTTTTTAAAAAAAATATTATATTATTAATTGATATTCAATTCATAAAAATCTAAGGTTCGGCCAAGAGACCTATATCATGATAGGTGTTTCATTAATGGACCACTTTTGGGTCTCTTGGAGGTAAATAGTAAGTTTATTAACTATATAATATAAAAATACAAAGTGACATGGTAAGGGTCAAACTAATTAACTAAGAGTCAAAACTAAAAGATAAGGATAATATAATGACAAAAACCTGTCTAAATTCTATTGGTTGAGTTTTTTTTGACCCATCCCCACATTAATCTTTAATGAATCCACTTTGTAGCCATTATAAACCGAATATGAATTTATTATAAAATAAAATTTCTAGATTTTCTTAAGGTACCCCCCTCCCCCTTATAAAAGGACACCACTTCTAACCAATTCTCCAAACCTTAAAAGACTTTTGGTTTTGGCCAACCCCTACCCATATACTCTCTCAACATCCCTCACTTGAACCGATAGGCCTTAGTTTGATCAGAAAGCCATCCTAAGGATCCCTTTTGATCAAATCAAAAGGAAGAACCCGAAGAAGAGATAATGTTTTCACCACCCTCTTTCAAGTTCCTTTCTTCTTTAACTTCTTCTTTCCTTGTTATTTCCATTCTAAAATAATAAATCCAGTATCTTCTATATAATGTTATGTTATTATAATTATGGAACCAACAAATTCATTATTCTATCCATCCTTTGAATGACATGTCACCATAAGTGAGTACGTACGGCCTACCGTCTCAACGTTGAGGTGTAATTGTTATTCAATATATTATTATTTATATGGGTATAATAATGTTTTATAATTCATGTAAATAACAAATATAACATGATAATTATTCTTTCTATATGATATACTATTCAATTATATATTATTTTAATATCAAAAGAATGATACTGTCGCTCGTGCGTACGTATGGATTACCGTCTCCACGAACGCGATTAGATTCATTCCCCATCGTATCCATGAAATTATAATTCTCATTTTATGATTAAAAATAATGTATAAGGACTTGATATCATTCTTGATATGAATAAGATACAACCTATCCATAATAAACATGACTTATGTCACAAAACATATAAAATAAAATGAGTAAGTTAACACCCGAAACGACGATAATACTAATATTTTATTAACAAATCAATATTAAAAGATCATATATGATATCATATTAATATATATGATTATTGTATAATTTAATAACAATTATTTCACCATTATACAGGAGGTTAACCTACCATCAACCAAGGAAATTTACAAGGTAAGGGTTTATTTCGCAATCTCTTCATTATTCAAGGTTGTTTATACGTAAATATCCACTGGGACCTCTTTATCATCCACATACATGTTTCTCAAAAATGAATTTCAAAACATTCTTACTATTTTACAGAATATGGGTTAAAGTCATTTATACCTTTATTTTACTTTTATGAGAGGTTTATAAAGGAATCTTTCTTTCTTTTTCCAAACAAGGTCCTTTTTAACCTTTTCGACAAAATTATGGTAAGAATTTTTTTTAACTTATATGGTGGGTGTGGCTATTTTCCGCCATTATCAGATCGTCAAATATTCCCTAACAAGATTATAAGAATATTTTCAAAATAAATATTTTCTTTAGGTGACTCATAATTAATTTCAAAATATAAAGAGATATGTCTCTCTAAAAAAAGGTTTTGATTTCATCTATGTCAACTTCCTATGATGGATTTTAAAATTATTTGAAGATGATTTATTATGATACAAAACTTCCATATTGAATTGATGTTTTTGTGACATGTTTGATTGTGGATGTGCTAGTTTTATACCATTCATTGCTTATGGTTAAAGTATTGAAATTTTGTATGCTAGTTTTAATACGAATGTTTATGATATGTTTAAACCTTTTCATATGAGGAATATATTGGACATAGTAAGTGATGGGTGGAGCCCGCTATTGATCCTCGATGCATCGGTAGGTCTCATGAGACAACTAAACGTGGAATTGGATGAGGCCATTTTCCAATTTGATTTATGGTTCTGGCCGAGGCCCTAATCATTTTAGATGTCTTGGCCGAGGCCTTGAAAAAATGTTTCAGATTGTCCAACATTATACATTCCCTCATTATGGAAATAATATTGATGGTTTGTGTGGTCATTCGACTAGTAGAATACCCATGATTGTGTTTTATTATGGCATTACTTACTTAGTTCATATTCATTCCATAAAAGTATTCATGTTTATTATTGGTAAAGTTATTTGGTTTCAATTATTCACCATGCTTAATATTTATGTCATTTCCGCCGTATTACTTACCCTTTCTGAGCATTTGAGCTCACCCCTTTCTTATGTTTCATTTTCCCAGGATACGAAGAAGTTATTTATGAGTGACTTGCATGCATAATCTATAAGGTTGGGATGCTTCTATTGAAATTTAAATTTGTTGTATTTCACTTTAAGCTGTAAAGTTGAATATATGTATGAATCTTGTTTCCAAGGATACTAAACTAATCGGTCTTTCGAGACGTGATTTACTTGTGATCATACCAATGTTATGTAATAATGCACCCACTCTTGGGTAACTGGGGTTGGGGCGTTACATTTGGTATCAGAGGAAGTTTAGTAGAAACTTTGAAAGCTACATTTAGGTAAACTCTGATTAGAGCACATAGCCCTAAGATTAACTTCGAGGACCAGTATAGAAGAAATTCCTAGAATTTTGGTATTGTAGAGATTTTGTGAGTTTTCCAAGAAATACATCCCTTTCTGGATACGAGCACGTAGAGGCGGGTCGGGCACAGATGTACCTAGGGGTAAAACCCGAAAAACACCGCCTTGAGATAGAATCGAACGGGAACTAGTCCATGACAACGGGCCTTGCTGCACTCTTGGTTATGACACTCTCGGTGGATATGATTAGGTTAATTCTCATTTTCATTACAAACCATTATGAAGGGTTTATGAGTATATAATCTCTCAAGGAAGACATCCTTATGATTATGGATAATATCCATGAACTGTTTTATTTATGATTAAGTGTTTTACAAGTTTGGGATTAGGTATTGCTATTAATAAACTAATCTAGAGTATTCCATTGTTTAGAAATGTCATCTAGTAGAAGGAATGAGAACTCTAGAAATACACATGATCAAGGAATAAGAAGGATCATATCTTTTGTGGTCTTAAGCCAGAATTTAGAAGGGAAATAGTCTCCCACATGTTATCATCATATGAAGAAATAGTATCATGTGTTGATAAGATAATTAAAGAGTTCTCGGAATCCTATGGATTCGAAGGGAAGGTAGAGAAGAAAATGATGGTAGAGATAAGGAAAGATAAAGTGAAGAAGGTAAAGAAGGATTTTCCCATATGTGATAACTGTGGAAAGAATCACCTTGGGAAATTCATGAAGGGAATGGTAATATGTTATAAGTGTGGAGAAGAAGGACACCATGTTCGTGATTGTAAGGGCAAGAAAAAGGTTTAAAATGTACAATGCTTCATTTGAAAGGAGTGGGGACACTATGTGAATCAATGTTAAAATCATCAGAGTATGACACAAATGATGCTATTGGATAATAATAAAGTTATGATACTACCAAAGATGAAGAGGAATGACTAGTGATCTTATGTTTTTATTAAAGAATTATTTCATTTGAGTGTAGTATCAACGATGTACTTGTTATATGAATTATGGAGATAAATAAGGATTGTACTGCAGTAATATTTCATTGAGAATTTGAGATTATATGGTACTATGAAAAGTGACTCAACAGCAAGTTAATTTTTTTTTGAAAATACATGGTTGAAGGAAAGGTATTCTTTAATATGGTCTTGATACTAATGTAGTAATTTTGGAATAAGAGATGGTTGATTTGGATAAATTATATTGGATATTCTTGACTACCTTGGCACTGATTAATGGTTTCTTTATTTAATCATTGTTGGAATATTCAAAGTATTTGGATATAAGGAGTATATCTAATGTTATATAAGGAATAAGGGAGAATGAATGTAATCAATAAGGTTTTATGGTAATTCAAGGTGTTACTATATTTTAGAAGAATACATGATGAAGGTGTTCACATGATATTACGTCGAAAAAAGGATCTTCATTGTGTTTACCTACCTTATAAATTTTGGACTGTGAGTTTGGGCAGAAGTATTTTTGATAAGTTTAGTTTGAGATTATTTTTGGATTTCCATAAAAAGGACAACACGAAGACCGTGTGACAACCTACTGCGTCGGACAAAGCTACGGGAATCAAACCCACACCCATAGTGCGATTGGGATTTATCGCCTACCACTGGACTACATGAAGACCCTTGATTAAATAATGTAATTTTTTCTAAATGGTCTGGTAGATGAATTATAAATTCATACGAATAGGATAAATAGAATATTTTTACATTCTATTATCTTTTAGAGTGAAAGATGAGTTTGTGGTAAAAATTAGATAAAGGATGGAACTCTACATGTCAAGTATATATTTTTCTTCTTCTATTATTCCATGAAGAAATTAATTCTTTTACTTTATTGAAGGGATATTAAAACCAAAAATGTGTTACCCTAATACCACATGTTTTGTTGAACTGATGGTTTTTCAAATCATTATAGATTGATGAATTTAAGGAACTCAATTTTACACTTGTTTGTGATTGATGACCTTAATAACTACCTATAAATATTTACGTTTTTCCTTCAATTATATGTCTCTAATTTCCACCAATGTTCTCCTAATCGAGATCATAATTTGGTGGTGACCCTTTCATTTCTCTTTTCCTCTTATTAAGACTAAATTTTATTAACTGAATTTTTGATGTGGGTTTTCCCATAATGATATTTTCTATTTTCAACCTTTTATCTTCGAAAAATAATCACAAATTGTGAGGATGCAATTTATTTAAGGAGGGGAGAATGTAACACCCCAATATTTCAATGTGCGTTATTTCTTCAAAATAATTCAATAACTTGCACTACACCTAGAACCGAGTTCAAGCGTACCACGACTTACCAAAATAGCCGTCCAAAAGCGGTTATGAATAGAATTAACTGAATTTTAAACTTTATATAATCCTTATAATTTTAGAATCCATATTATGAGTTTCTTAGACATAATGTAAGAACAAATTATTTTTCAGATAAAAGATGTAATTTTCAAAAATGCACTTTTACCAACTTTTAGTAGTGAACCCTTTTTAAATCCAATATTTTAACCTTTTATATATTCAATTTGACTAAATAAATTTATTATTTAGAATGGGGATATCAAAAATTTACAATGTAACTCCCCAAATATCCACGGTACGCAAATCTTTGAATAATACATGAAGTGTGTGTTGTACGCAACTTCGAGTTCTAATACACACCACAACCAATCAAACTAACTGTTATAAATAGTAATACCTAATTTTGGAAATTGTATAAATATTATCTATCAAAATGGAATTCATTTTTGTATTCAGAATATCGAATTTATCCAAGGGTGAAATTTTGGTACTTTTCAGATAACTTTTATATTTTGATGAATAGTGAAAATTACTAGATTTTAATTAAAAACAACTTTTTAAATCAAAATAATTAATAGTGATAAATTATGAATTTTAGTGGTTTTAATATATATTTAGAATATATTTTTACCATTTAATACGATGTTGCTCATTGTACGTAATTTCACAATTAAACTGGACATAAACAAGCGCCAATCTTTTGATAGTTATTATCTCTTAAAAACATGTTTTTTGTTTTTACGATGAGAATTAATATTAAATTAATTTCTGCCACTTCTGTGTTTTGAATTTGAAAAAATGGATTCCATATTTTGAATCAGGTTTTCCAAATTTTGTAAATATTTAACTTTCATTTTTAGTTATTTTGAATAATTACTTCGGTAAATATTTTATTTATCATGGTTAAAGGGTAAATCGGGTAAATAAGGGTAAAAAAAATAATATTATAATAATAATAAATTACCCTAAAACGTGTCCTAACCTTATTGGTTGATACATGTACGACCATGGGCATCCTTGGGTCGATTTTGGGACCCCATAGAGCCACTTGTTGGTGATAAGGACACTTTATATTAATTAAGGTAAAATAAATACAAAAAAGACATAAACATATATCTTTTAGAAAAACAATTTTTACATAAGGATATATATGTTGAAATTTAGACTATAAATATTTATTAGGAAGATAAAACTATTTTCTACATAATGGTATTTTACTTATAATTTTTAGACATTAAATAATTTAATTTATTTATGACACAATGATGATGCAGTAATTACCGTACTAATGAAAGATTAAGATAATTGATATTATAAATACACAAATAAATGTAATTTGAGACTTTTTTAAATCAAAATAATTTTATAGGTTAATATTACATATTATGATTATTTATATAAATTATTTTCGAAGTAATAATTCTGTTATGATTTTATCAAAAACATGATACCCAATAGTGTCAAAATTGACATAAAAGTGTTTTTAGAAAACATATTATATTATTAATTAATATTCAATTTCTAAAATATAAGGTTTGGACAAGATACTTTTGTCATGATAGGTGTATCATTAATGGAGCACTTGGGGGTCTCTTGGTGGTATATAGTATGTTTATTAACTATATAATATAAAAATACAAAGTGACATGGTAAGTGTAAAACTAATTAACTAAGAGTCAATTAAAATATTGACCCAAACCTATCTAAATTATATTGGTTTACTGGTTATTGACCCATACCCACCTTAAACTTTAAATAATCCACTTTGAGCCATTATAAACCGAATATGAATTTATTATTAAATAATATTTCTAGATTTTCCTAAGGTACCCCTCCACCTCCTTATAAAAGGAAACCACTTCTAACCAATTCTCCACACCTTCAAAGCCTTTTGGTTCGGCCAAACCCTGCCCAAATACTCTCTAAACTTCCTTCAATTCAACCTAGAAACCTTATTTTTATCAGAATGCCAACCTAAAGAGCCCTTTTGATCAAATCAAAAGGAAGAACCCGAAGAAGAGGTAATGTTTTCACCACCCTCTTTCAAGTTCCTTTCTTCTTCAACTTCTTCTTTCCTTGTTATTTCCATTCTAAAATAATAAATCCAGTATCTTATATATACTAGTATGTTATTATAATTATGGAACAAAAAAATTCATTATTCTATCCATCCCTTGAATGACATGTCACCATACGTGCGTACGTACAGCCTACCATCTCAACGTTGTGGTGTAGTTGTTATTCAATATATTATTATTTAGATGGGTATAATAATGATGTATAATTCATGTAAACAATAAATATAACATGATAATTATTCTTTCTATATGATATACCATCTAATTTTATATTATTTTAATATCAAAATAATGATATTGTCGCTCGTACGTACGTACGGATTACCGTCTCCACGAACACGATAAGATTCATTCCCCATCGTATCCATGCAATTATAATTCTCATTTGATGATTAAAAATAATGTTTAAGGACTTGATATCATTCTGGATATGAATAAGTTTCAACCTATCAATAATAAACATGACTTATGTCACAAAACATATAAAAGAAAATGAGTAAGTTATCACCTGAAACGACGATAATACTAATATTTTACTAACAAAACAATGTTAAAGGATCATATATGATATCATATTAATATGTATGATTATTTTATAATTTAATAACAATTATTTAACCATTATATAGGATTTTAACCTACCATCAACCAATGAAATGTACAAGGTAAGGGTTTATTTCACAATCTCTTCATTATTGGAGGTTGTTTATACGTAAATATCCATTGGGACCTCTTTATCATCCACATCCATGTTTCTTAAAAATGAATTTCAAACCATTATTACTATTTTAATAAATATGGGTTGAATTAATTTATACCCTTGTTTGAATTTTATAAGAGGTTTATAAATGAATCTTTCCATAATTTTCCAAACAAGGTCCTTTTTAACCTTTTTGACAAAATTAAGGTAAGAATGTTTTTTTTACTTATACAGCGGGTGCAGCTTTTTTTCGCCGTTATAAGACTGTCAGAGCTTCCCTTACAAGCTTATAAGAATATTTTCAAAATAAATATTTTCTTTATGTGACTCTTAAATGATTTCAAAATATAAAGAGATATGTCTCTCTATGAAATGGTTTTGATTTCATCTATGTCAACATCCTTGGATAGATTTTATGTTTATTTGAAGTTGATTTATTATGAAACAAAACTTCCGTATTGTATTGAAGTTTTTGTGATATGTTTGACTGTGGTTGTTCTATTTTTATACCATTAATTGCTTGTGGTTAATGTATTGACATTTCGTATGCTAGTTTTATTACCAATTTTTATGATATGTTTAAACCTTTTCATATGAGTAATGTATTGTACATAGTAAGTGACGGGTGGAGCCTGCTATAGCTCCTCGATGCATCGGTAGGTCTCACGAGACAACTTGACATGGATTGGCCGAGGCCCTTTCCCAGTTTTATTTTTGGTTTTGGCCGAGGCCTTAATCATTTAAGATGTCTTGGATGAGGCCTTGACAAAATGTTTCAGAATGTCCGACATTATACATTCCCACATTATGGAAATAATATTGATGGTTCATGTGGTCATTCGACTAGTAGAATACCCATTATTATGTTTTATTATGGCATTACTTACTCTGCTCATATTCATGCCATAAAAGTATTCATGTTTATTATTGGTAAAGGCATGTGGTTTCAATTATTCACCATACATAATATTTATGTCATTTTCCACTGTATTACTTACCCTTATTGAGAATTTGAGCTCACTCCTTTCTGATGTTTCATTTTCCTAGGATATGAAGAAGTTAGTTATGAGTGTCCTGCAAGCATAATCTAGAAGGCTTGGATGATTCTAATGAAATATATTGTTGTATTTCTCTTCAAGCTGTAAAGCTGAACATATTTATGAATCTTGTTTCCAAGGCTACTAGACTAATCGGTCTTTCAATACATGATTTCCTTGTGATCATGCCAATGTTATTTAATAATGCACCAACTCCGGGTAACTGGGGTCGGGGCGTTACAATAATAAATATCATGAAATGGATCCTGGCCCATCATAATGATCAAGGTTAGTCTGAAATGGTCTACTCATCTAACTCAGTCAAGGTTTTCCATTGGTCTTTCCACCTAGGAGTGCATGTGGATAGACATGCCTCACCAGGTGTAGCCTCTCTGTTGAATGGGAATATAGGTTACTCTTTGTCTCAATGGTTAATGTCTCTTCCATTAGGTGTCAAGTCATGGGGATAGAAAATATTCATTATTAGGGATCATTGACATCAAACATTTTAAATAAAAATTTCAATGAATATATTTAAATAGGGTGGAGTCTCCTATAGTGGAGAGTCCAATTATTAACATACAACAATAAAGATGCATAAATTAAAAGGGGAAATTATGACATACCACCTACCTCAAATGAATCTTTTCTTTTATATTCCATGGGCGTTTAGTAGTTGTCATGGCCTTTCCAAGCTCATCAGATCCATATAAGGTTCTTCCTCAAAACCAACAAACTAGAAATAAATTAACAGAAAGTATATTATAATTAAATAATTAATCGCCAAAAAATATAAATATTTAATCAAAAAACTATAAATTCATAAATAATGAAACCTAACTGGATGATCTTATCTCACTGAAACTATAACACCCCAAAATTCTAATGAAAGAACCTTATATTCGATGGTGTGCATGACACACAACACCAAGCACATAAGGGGATATAATACCCTCATACTCTAAAATATAATAACTATTTTAAATATATTTTATATATTAAATATTTTTAAATTCACACAACACTGAATTATTGTGTGTTTCACACCTGAGAGACCATCTTTGAAAGCTTACATTACACACAAGACCAAGATTTAAGTGAACAAAAATATATTATAAAAATATTGTTATATAATAGAATAAGACTTAACAATGTTGTTAAACTAGTGGTTATGAATATAATTAACTATATTATGAAAATATATGGTTTATAAAAATATAAAATTAATTCATAGGTTACAAACAAATTATAAATGAATATAAGAACTGATTGAATATAAAGGAAAATATTGTCATTTTTATGATCATAAAGATATTTTACCATAACAAAATAAATTAATTAATTTTATTGAGTTATATTAATTTGATATATATATTATATACCCAATAAAATATTTTTTATATCCATAAAATATATTATATTGGATTAATATAAAAACAAACACAATTTTATGTAAAAAAAATATTATATAATTATTAAATCATTTTTACCCCCTTTTTAATGGTGATCCCATTTTAAGTATAATTTATGAAACATTTATCAATTTAATATGACAGAAATAAATCATTATTTTAATTAAAAACATAAAAATAAGCTTAGTGTGAATTTTGGTTATTTTTCTAGGAGAATTAATTTTTAACGAATAGTGAAAAACACAGAATTTTAGTTCAAAACTGATTTTTCAACAAATTTATTTAGAACGATAAATTATGTTTTATAATGGTTTAAAAGTTTAAATATATATTATTTTTGTAAATTAACCAAATTTATGTCATTGGTATCAATTTTACGTCTAAATTGAACCTAAAAACTTATCATACTTTAGGATGCTTTTAATTTAAAAACCTTCATTGTCGTCTCACCCATATGATGATTTTTAAATTAATTTCTACAAATTATTTTATTTTAATATGGAAAAATTGATTCCATATTTGGAATGAAAATAACTTATAATTTATAATGTGGCCAAAATGTTTTTAAACCAAAAATATTAGTGAAAGTAATAAAAAGTAATTGCAATTATAAATGTTAAAATAAGTTCGATAAGGGAATAAAACATAACAAAAAGTCCTAAAAAGTCTTATACACTTGTCAAAAATCTATTTCATGGAACTATTTAGACCCTATACTTTGAACAAATTATGTGCATTATTGTACTGAATTGGAACATAAAAAACATGGGAATAATTCCTTTGTCAAAATATTACAATAGTACCACTCCTCCTCCACTATAAAATGCCACCACATCTCCACATTCGTCACACCTATCAAACAAAAAAAAGTTATACATAGGTATTCCCAAATATATTCACAAAATACCTCCAATATACCTTGAATCCTACCTTTGTTTAGAATCCCTTCCAAGGAAGCCCTTTCTTATAAAGCAAAATGAGTTACACGATTTTAAAGAAACATTTTCCAACTATCTCTTTTCATTCATTTCATTCGCCACTCCTTATACTCTTATTATTCTACTCTTACATAAAAAACGGTATCCTAAATATAATAGGAAGTTCCTAGGTTATTATTTATATATACACTTACACACAACTCCATATAATGGGTGGAGAATATATTGTTTCTATGTACGTCGAACTAATACCTCTCAAAAAGGAAATTGTTCATTTTTCCTTATCATTTTTCATAGTGTCCATTATGATGGCTTGTAACAACCAAGATTCAATGGTATTATTCTCTTGAAATAATGCAATAGCTTGCGTTGTACACAACTTCGAGTTCTACCACACCACGATAAATCAAACTAGTCATTATTAATCGTAATACCCACTTTTTAAAATTTTATTGATTTTATTTTTCATAATGGACATCATTTTTGGATTTGGAATATCAAAATTAGATTATAGTGAATTTTTGGAATTTTTCAGAACAAATTCAGTTTTTGATAATAGTGAAAAACACTATGTTATTGTTTAAAACTAACATTTATTTAAATAATTTTTATTTTTATTTAAATTTATTTTAAATTCAAAATAGATACATAATTCCTATATTAGTCCAATGTAATTCATTGAAGTATTTTTATAATAAGTTTAGATATATAAAAATTTATTTAAATTTTTACTATATTTTACCCACCTTCGAGGCACATTTGAAAATTTTCAAAACACGTAATTTTCCCACTTCTGTGAATTGAATTTCAAAAACATGAGAGGAAGGGTTTATATCAGTAAGTAAACTGTGGTTCAATAGTATGAAAATATTTTTTGGTGAATATTAACTTTTCAATTTTATTTTCAGTGGTTAAAAGTTAATAGGGTAGTTAAAGGTAAAAAATGATATTATAATTACCCTAACACATGTCCTAATTCTATTGCATAATTTTATTTAGAATAAAATAAACCTTAGGAATAAAATATGATCCTCTTTGATCCACTTGTATTAGATTAGGACATTTATTATTATTTTAATTAAAGAAGAGTTAAAAGTGTTAAATTCAAATTTTAATAACTAAACCATTTTTAATATAGGGTTATACATAAGATAAATTCTACTATAAATATTAATTAAAAAGATAAAAATATTTAAAACATCATCGAATTTTATATATAATTTTTAGACGTTAAATAATTAAATTAATTTATGACACAATGATGATGCAGTAATTACCTTTCAATGAAAGACGAAAATAATTTATATTATAAACATTAAAATAAATGTAAATTGATAATTTTGATGCATTAAACTAATTTTATTGGTTAATATGACATGTTAGAGTGGATTAAATAAATTTTTCCGAAGTAATAATGTTGTTATGACTTTTGGAAAAACCAAATACCAAATTGTTTCAAAATTGACATAAAAGAGTTTTTAAAACAAATACTATTTTATTAAATGATATAATATTCTTAAAAATATAAGGTTCAGACGAATGACTTAGATAAGTTTATATATTTTAATAATAAACCACTTGTGGTTCTCTTGTCTTTCTATAGTATGTTTATTAACTATTTGTTATAATAGTACAAGAAGACATTGTAAAAGTTAAACTATTTAACTAAGAGATAAATCTAAATGATAGGGTTAATATAGTGACCTAAACTTTTCAAAAACCTTTTGGTTGAGACTTTTTCCACACAAACCCACCTTATACTCAAAATAAATTATTTTGGAGCCCTTATTAACCGAATATGACTATATAATAAATTAATATTTCAATCTTTTCATAAACTGACCCTCACCTCTCTTGTTAAAGTGTACTTTCCCTTCTCTTAATTTCACACCTACAATGCAATTTGGCTATGCCAAACCCTACTCCAATATCTTCCCAACTACCCTCACTTCAGCATAGGGTACTTACTTTGATGAGAAAGGCAACCTAAGGATCCCTTTTGATCAAATCAAAAGGAAGCACCCGACGAAGAGGTCATAAATTCATCACATCTTTCCAATTTTTTTTTTCTTCCATTTCCTATTTCTTTTTTTTCCATAACAAAATAATTACTCTAGTTCCTTATATATAATATGATTTTATTGTAATATGGTACAACTATAATCATTATTCTACCCATCCTATGAATGAAAAATTCACCATACGTGCGTTTGTAGGGCTTACCGTCTCCACGTCGTGGTGTAGTTCGTTATTCAACACTTCATAATTTGGATGGGTATAATAATGAGTATAATTGATGTAAATAATAAATTTATCATGTTAATGATTCTGTATATATGATAATCCATCCAATTGCATAATATTTTACAATCAATAGAATGATATTGTCGCTCATGTGTATGTACGGATTACCGTCTCCACGAACGCGATAAGATTCATTCCCCATCCTAACCATTAATGAATAATTTTCATTTTACGATTATGAATAATGTTTAAGAAATTAATATAATTCTATATATGATTAAATTACATATTATCTATAACCAACGTGACTTATGTAATAAAACATATAAAGGAAAATGAATTAGTTATAACCTGAAATGATGATACTACTGAAATATCATTAACAAAGCAATAATAGAAGATCATATATGATATCATATTTATGAATATGGTTATTGAATAATTTAATAACTATGACTTAACTATTATAAATGAGGTTAATGTAACCTAGACCATTTAAAAGTACAAGGTGAGGTTTAATTTTACAATCTCTTTATTTTTTTGAGGTTGTTTATACGTAAATATCTATTGGGACGTCATTATCATCCACATCCATGATTTTAAAAAATATATTTCGAAACAATTTTACTATTTACTAGAATATGGGTTAAATTCATTTATAACCTTTTTGACTTTTTATAACATTATTTGAAAGTAATCTTTCGGTCATTTTCCAAACAAGGTACTTTATGACCTTTTCGACAAATTAAGGTAAGAAAGTTTTTTTTATCTTATATGTTTGGTGAGGTCATTTTCCACCGTTATAACACATTCGAATCCCCCATACAATATTATAATAATATTATTAAAATAAATTTTTTCTTTTATAATTACATTACTTTTAAATGATTTCAAAATAGAAAGAGTTATTTCTCTTAAATTTTTTTGATTTCATCTATGCCAACATCATTTCTTGGATTTTACACTTATTTCGAAGTAAATTTATAATGATACAATCTTCATATTGTATTGAAGGTTTTGTGATATGTTAGATTGTGGATTTTCTATTTTTATACCATTCATATTTTATGGTTAAAGTATTTACATTTCGTATTTTAGTTTTAATAGGAATGTTTAGGTTATGTTTCAACATTTTTATATGAGGAATGAATTGGACTTTGTAAGTGATGGGTGGAGCCTGCTATAGGTCCTCGATGCATCGGTAGGTCTCATGAGACAAACTAGTGTCTTGGCATAAGGATTTTAAAAAACATATTTTTAGTATTGGCACGCGGACTTGTCTATGTGGTTATGAGGTCCAACATTATGAATTCCATCATTATGAAATTTGATATTGATATTAAAAGTGATTATTAGACTAGTATAATATCCATGTGAATTTGTAAATGGAATTATTTGATTTATCTTTTCCATATTATGCTGACGTTTATGTTTAAAAGGCGTTATTTTTAGTCCTATACGTTTTCTTTAAATGTATATTCTTATTTATGATAGTTTCTGCTATATTGTTATCCTTACTTATCATCTGACCTCAACCCTTTAATATGTTTTATTTTTCATAGGATGTGAAGAAGTTTATTATGATAAATCTATAATAATTGTCTAAGGGGTAAAAGTGCGTTCAAATAGGAAACATTGTTGTTTTTTTAATTCTTGATGTAATGTAAAACATATGTATATATCTAGTACTTCCAAGGCTACTAAAATAATCAGTCTTTTGAGAATTGATCTCTTGTGATTAAGCCAATGTTATGTAATAATGCACCGAATATGGGTAACTGGGGTCGGGGAATTTCTTTTGGTATCAGAGTAAGTTTAGTATAATCCTTGGAAAATAGATTTAAAAAAACTCTATTTCGAGAACATCACCCTATGATAGATGTTGAGGATTTTTATAGAAGAACAACCAATAATTTTGGTAATGTTGATATTTTATGAATTTTCCCGGCAGTACATCCCTGTCTGGATATGAGTAGGTAGAGGCGGCTCTAGCATTGATGTACCTAGGAGTGAAAAACTCCAACAAGTAGTTTCGGGCATGACATATCCTCGTACATGACAATGGGCATTGATGGACTCTTGGTTACGACACTCCCAGGGGATATGATTAGGATAATAAATATATTCTGTAAACCCCATTATGAAAGATTTATGATTAAATACATCCTCAAAGAAAACATTTTTATGATTATTGATTATATGCATAAACTATTTAATTTATGTTAACTATTTTGAAAGTTTGGAATTATGCATTGTGATTCATAAACTGACACTAATGTATGTCATTGTTTAGAAATGGGGCCTAGTTGAAGGAATGGAAACCATATCAATGCACATAATACATGTAGGTATTTTTCTCAAACTCAATATAATTATAGTAAAGGTGCTGATGAAACTAGTACTAAATAGCTTTAACTATTCTAGGACAACTCACTCAGGTTCTGAATAACATCCTTTCCGGTATGGAGCTCCCTGATCCACAACGCGAAGGATCAATGCTATACCTCTTCATGAGGTAACAACCACCAAGATTAATTGGGACAACAAATACATTTGTAGCTAAACAATGGATAAGTTCCTTAGAGAAAATATTTCATTCTTTAAGGAGTAGTGAAATAAAAAAAAATTCATGGCAGTTTATTGCCTCATGGGATATGCAAATCAATGGTGGTCATTAATTCAAATCAAAATAGAGGTTGAAGAAGTATCAAATATGGAATGGAGGGATATTAAAGAACATTTCATAGAAAAATACATTCATCATGACCATCAAGAGGATACAGAAAGACAATTTCTGAGTTAGAGGTAAAAAGAGGATGAGATTGTCGCAAAGTATGAGGTAAACATTTCATGGTTTGAATGGTATGTAGCGAATTATATACGTAACCCAAGGAGTATGATTTGTGGACTCTTTGATAGGTTAAAACCATTTATCTATCGAGCATTAGTCTCAAAATCCTTCTCATCATACGAAGATATTGTCTAATGTGCTATCAAGAATGAAAATGAATTCTCTACATCTTATGACATTAAAGAAAACAAAGATAAGAAGAGTTCTCATGAACACTCAGGAAATGGAAGTAATGGGAAGAACGAGAAAAGTTTAATTTCTATCCTGTACTAAATGTGGGAAGAAACACCCTTGTACTTTCCTGAAGGTAATGGGAGTCTATTATAAGTGTGGTGAAAAATGCCACCATGCTCGTTATTGTAAGGGAAGGAAAGAGTATGTCAATGCTAAATTCTATAATTGTATAAAAATGTGGAATTATGAAAATAAATTTCCTTAGCACATAGGAAACCTATCTTAGAAAAGGACGAGGGAGCAAGGCCATACTTATTTGATCACTACTACTGATGTTAAAGCTTTGAATGATGTGGTTGAAGGTAATTTAAAGGTTTCCTCAAATTTATCCAATGCTTTATTTGATTTGGAATCATCTCATTTTTTCATATCTTCCCAGTTTTCAATGAAAATTATATATATAAAATTTGATTTAACAAGGGATTTTTCGATCAAAACTCCTAAGGGAAGTATCATTACAACAAATTTTTGTGAATCAGTTCCCATTAGAGAATATAAATGTGCTTTATCTAATGATCTCATCGTCATATCGATGATTTAATTTGATATAATACTTTGTATGGAATGGGTTTCAGACCATGATAAGAAAATTTATTATATGAAGAAGGATGTTACAATTTTAGATAATGATAAGGAGTACTGTATCTTTAGAGTATAAATATCACCATCTGATTATTATCTAGATCCACCCCTAGTATCTCTACTAAATTCAATTATTAGGGTGGAAGAGAATTAAATAACTATGGGTGAGGAATTGTATGTTAAAATAGAGTATGTACCTTTTGTTCCATAATATGTTGATTTGTTTCCAGAGGATTTACCTGGACATCCTCTAGAATGAGAAATTGAGTTTTCCATTGAGTTAATTCCTGGTTCAAGTCCCAAATCAATGACCCCTTATAGAGTGGCCACTATAGAATTAGTGAATCTAAAGAAATAAATAGAGGAATTAAGTAATAAGGGATTTATTATCCCTAGTTTTTCACCATGGGGATCCCCTGTTCTTTTTGTTAAGAAGAAAGATAGATCTATGAGGTTGTGCATTGACTACAAGGATATCAATGCTATAACAATAAAGCACAAGTATAACCTATCTCTCATTGATGATTTTTTTAAATCAACTTCATAGAGATCAATATTTTTCAATGATTGACCGTCGATCTGGATATCATCAATTGTGTGTGAAGAATGGAGACATTCCAAAGACAACATTTCATACCAGGTATGGGCATTACGAGTTTACAACAACTCCTTTTGGACTGACTAATGCACCCTCGGTCTTCATGGATATAATGAATAGAGTTTTCACAAAATATCTTGATGAATTTTTAGTGGTATTTATTAATGAAATCTTGGTATACTTAAAAAGTTATGAAGATCATGAAAATCACTTACGAACTATTCTGAACACTCTTATAAGAAACAAATTATATGGGAAGTTTCACAAGTGTGAATTATGGCTTCAGCAGATTTCTTTTCATGGATTTATTGACTCTAAGGATAGAATCTCTATTTATCCTTAAAATACAAAGGCAATCCAATAATGAATATCACAAAAGAGTATGACTGAGGTATGAAATTTTATTTTTTTAGAAGGTTATGATCAACGTTTCATCTAGAATTTTTCCCAATTGGCTAACTGATTAACCAATATCACATTAAAGGGGATAAATTTGTTTGGACAAAAGAGTGTGAAGAATATTTTGATGAATTCAGTAAAATATTTGGCAATGATCACATATTAAATATACCATTAGGGAATGATGGTTTTGTTATTTATAGTGATGCTTCAATGAAAGGATTGGTTTGTGTCCTTTGGCAGAATGATAGGGTTATTTCCTATGCATCATGGCAGCTAAAAATTCATGAAAAAAAATATCCTACTTATGATATTGAGTTAGCATCTATAATATTTTTTTGAAGATATAGAGACACTATCTCTATGGTGAAAATGTGATATATATAACAATCATAATAGTATTAAGTATATTTTCTCACATAAATAACTCAACATGAGGAAGAGATTATGCTGGAACTACTCAAGGATTATGACTTCACTATACACTACCACCGGGGGAAGGAAAATAAGGTGGTAGATGCTTTGATCAGAAATGATCATGGAGTTTTGAACAAGATGAGAGTTGAAAGGGATCCTACATTTATGGATCTAGTAAAGATAGATATGGAAATAATCATGGATGGTGAAACATCAATAATTTTTGAAATGGATTCAAAACTATCTTTACTAAAAACGATAAAAAGTTCTCAGACTGATGATGAGGAGTTTCAATAGAAAATTAAATCTATGAAAGATAGGAGATTGATTGTCTTCGTATTTGAAGATATAATTTTGAAATTTGGGAGGAGACTTTGTGGTCCCTATATACCTGGTCTAGAAAGGGAATTGTTGGATGATGCTCATAGATCCAATTTATTTATACACACTAATAGCACTTAGATGAATAGACATTTGAAGGAACATTTTTGGTGGGACAACATGAAGAGGGAGACTTTTTATTATGTGTCAAGATGTATGGTTTTTAAAAAGGTTGAGGCTGAAAGATAACATCCAAGAGGAGTCATGAAACCTCTTCCCATACCTTAGTGGAAATGGGATGATATTATGATGGACTTTTTCATGGGACTACCAAAGACTCATAGAATGAATGATGAAATATGGTTCATTGTTGACCGTCTTACCAATTTAGAAAATTTTCAATCTATAAGAGATGATTTACCACTTGAAATTTTACCAAGAATATATATTAATGAAGTTGTAAGACTTCAGGGAGTACCCCTATTTATTTTCTTTGATCGTGATACCCATTTTAAATCATGATTCTAGAAAATTCTTTAGAAGGCCCTTGATACTGAACTTCATTTGAGCACTGCCTATCACCCTAAAACTAATGGATAGTCATAATGGACTATTCAAACCTTAGAAGACATGTTGAGATCTTTCTCACTTGACTTTCAAGGTATGTGGGATCAATATTTACCAATGGTTGAATTTTACTATAACAATAGCTTCTATTTTAGTATTCATATGGCACCATATGAAGCATTATCTATAGAGAGATGTCCCAAACCAACTTGTTGGGAAGATGTGGGTGAAAGAAAACTTATAGACCCATAACTTGTTGAGGAAACAATGGAAAAGCTGAAGATTATCCAAACCCACATCAAAGCTGCTCAAAGTTGGAAAAAGAGCTATGTTGACAACTGAAGGAAGGATTTGGAATTTCAAGGAGGAGATCATGTTTATTTGAAGTTAACTCCATGTAAGTGTGTTACACGAGTCGGTAAGAAGGGTAAATTGCGTCCCAGATACATCAGACATTTGAAATTCTAGAACAAATTGTATTTTTAGCTTACTGTTTTGAAATGACGCCAAGTCTCTCCAAAGTTCATGATGTGTTCCACACATCACTGTTGAGAAAATACATGCCCAACTAAATTCATGTACTCACCTATGATGAAATAGAATAGGAACCCGATCCATCTTATTGTCAAGAGCCTGTCAAGATTCATGATACCAGAGAACCAGTGTTGAGAAACCAGAAGACTCTTCTGATAAATGATCATTGGAGAAACCATAAAATCGAAGAGGCAACATGGGAAACTAATGAACTTATGATTAAGAACCCCCCATATATTTTTATCCAGTAATATTCTAGAAATATAAAGGATGAAATTATTTGAAGGATGGAAGAATGTAACACCCCAAGCCTCCACGGTACGCTTCTCTTTGAATAATGCAATAGCTTGTGTTGTACCCAACATTCAGTTTTAGCACACCACGACCAATCAATCTAGCCGTTATGAATAGTAATATCCACTTTCTAAAATTTTCTAAATTTTATTTTTTAAAATGGACTTCATTTTTGGAATCACTATATCAAAATTATCTTAGGGTGATTTTTTGGTATTTTTCTGAAAACATTCAATTTTTGAGGAATAGTGAAAAACACTGTGTTATTTTTTTAACCCGACTTTTATTTAAATAATAATTATTATTATTTAAATTTATTTTAATGTCAAAATATATTCATAATACATATATTAGTCCAAATTAATTAATTTAAGTCATTTTATAATAATATTAAATATATAATTTTTTTGAACTTTTTACTGTCTTTTACCCGCCTTCTAGGCACATTTGCAAGTTCGCATAAAACATAATTTTTCCACATATATAAATTTAATTTCAAAAATATGAGATACATGGTTTACATTAGTAAGTAAAATTGGGTTCAATAGGATGAAAATAATTTTTGGTGAATAGTAACTTTTCATTTTTATTTCGCATGCTCGAAAGTAAATAGGGTAATTAAAGGTAAAAATGATATTATAATTACTCAAACACATGTCCTAACTCTATTGGATAAGTTTATTTCAACCAAAATCCACCGTAGGAATAAAATATAATCCTCATTGATCCACTTGGATTAGATTAGGTCATTTATTATTATTTTATTTAAAGAAGAGTTTGAAGTGTTAAATTCAAATTTTAATAACAAAAACATTTTTAATATAGGGTTATACATAAGAAAAATTAGAATATAAATTTTAATTATAATGATAAAAATATTTCATACATCAGGGTATTTTATTCATAATTTTTAGACATTAAATAATTGAATTTTTTATGACACAATAATAATGCAGTAGTTACCTTATTAATAAAAGATTAAAATAAATGATATTATAAATATTAAAATATATTTTAGTTGAAAATTTTGATTCACTAATTTTATAGGATAATGTGACATTTTAGGGTTGATTAAATAAATTTTTTTCATTGTAATAACGTTTTTATGACTTTCAAAAAAACCAAATACTAAATAGTGTCAAAATCGACCTAAATGAGATTTTAAAACAAATAATTTTTTATAAAATGATATAATATTCCTAAAATTCTACTGTTTAGGCAAAGGACTTAGACAAGTTTAGACATGTCAATATTTAACAACTTGGGGATCTCTTCTCTTTTTATTGTATGTTTATTATCAAATTGTAATAATAATACAAGAAGATTTATTAATTTTTACTATATTTAACTACGATTAATATCTAAAAGATAAGGTTAATATGGTGAAATAAACTTGTATAAAACCTATTGGTTGAGAGGTTATCGACCCATCCCAAGCTTAGCCTCAAAATAAATCCATTTTCAACCACTATACACCGAATATTATTATATTATAAATTGATATTTCAAGTATTTCCAAAAGTGACCCTCACCTATCTTATAAAAGGGTACTTCACCTTCTCTTAATTTCACACCTCCAAATCCATTTTTCTCATCCAAACCCTACTCAAATATCCCTCAACTACCCTCACTTCAACCTAGAGGCCTTATATTATTCAAAAATCCAACCTATGGATCCCTTTTGATCGAATCAAAAAGAATAACCTGAAGAAGAGGTAACAATTTCATCACCTCTTTCAATGTTATTTTCTTCTTCCACATCCTCTTTCGTTGTTATTTACATACCAAAATAATAACTCCAATACCTTCTATATACTGTGATGTTATTATAAATATGGTACAACCATATTAATTTTTCTAACCATTTGAGTTAAATTTTTATGTTTATTTATGATATTTTTAGCTATATTGTTATCATTACAAAGCATTTGAGCTCACCCCTTTCTTATGTTTTTTCCCAGGATGCAGAGAAGTATATTACGATTAACATGCTGGAAGAGGCTAAGGGATATAAGTGTGTTCAAAGGGGAAAACTTTTTTTTATTTCATCATGTTATGTAAAACTTATGTATGTATCTAGTACTTCCAAGGCTACTAAACTATTCAGTCTTTCGAGACATCGTCTCTTATGATCATGCCAATGTTATGTAATAATGCACTAATTCTGGGTAATTGGGATTGGGGAGTTACATGGAAACTATGGTTATATATTATATATATGATATTTATTATATATTTATTCTTATTTTTCCCTTTTATAACAAAAAACATTTATATTTCTTATTTTATGTTAGTATAAAAACACCATTTGAGGAAGATGGACTACTGCCCCCACGAAGAGATGTGATTCGTTCACACTAAAAATAGAACAAATTAAATATGATTTTATTAATCCAATGGAAAATGTATAACATAAATGTGATACTATTTTCATAATATAAATATGTATCATTTAATTTTCAAACTTTTAATATGACAAAGAAATGATAGTAGCCTTCATGCATACATAAGACCAACTATCTCCATGAACGGTGCACTTCATTTATTATCTCCAAATATTATGGACTGTTATAAATAAATATTTACTATATATATAAGATAATTAAATCATGGATTATATTCTTGAGATTATTAAATAATGATATAATAAATAGGAACAAAACATACTTGAGGAAACCTGGAAATTGACACCAAGAATAGCTAAAATAATGAAGGAGTGTTAAAAAAGGTTATAAAATATTATAATAAGTTAATATATGATATTATAAACATTACTATGGATCAAGTACATGTTATAAACATATTTTAAAACACTTTACATGATGATTAAAACTAATTATGAAAAGGAATGTTGAGGTAAGGTATTTTATCTCAATTTGAATTAAATTGAGAATTATTTTTCCTTATGCACATTTCACTTTTATTTGTTCTATTTACCAAACATTAACATGTTATTTCATTAATATCTTAAACCTCATGATATTATATGATTCATTTAATATTATTCATTCATGGGGTTCTGATAAAAAATTTCCAATGTGGTATAGGACACATTGGAATGGTTAAAATTTCATTTCCATGAAGATTGTTTTTATGATATATCAATCGTATTTCCATTCATTTATTTCGACAAAAATTGTTTTTAGGTATCCTACACTGGGGAATTATTAATAAATATGTATCTTTTAATCAATACAGATATTTTGATAAGGCACAGTTTTCATGAATATGAAGAATGATTTGGACTAGTACGACCCAAGTGGGTTCGATTATAGATATCCCATCAATGCATTGGTAGTATCATGAGATTAAATAGATTTAAAAATTTATTGGTTTTTACTCGATAACTAATATTCATTGTGAAAGGTTCGGAGGGTATTAGTACCATGTACATAGAAAACATTGTGTCTAATAATTATGAATTTCTGTTATTTAGATTCATCTATTATTCATCTATGAGATTTTACATGGACATATCTATGGATACATTTCATTCTCAGTTTATTTATTTAGTTGGAATGAGTTTCAGTTACTTACCTTTCCATGTTGGAATTTCTTTATCTAGTTGTCTTAAGGGCATGTGTCATCAGTTATTTACCTTTCCAGGTTAAATTGTTCCTATTGATTTTTCACGACCTGTCCCCAGAGGCCCATATCGTGACTACCCCAAGCCTGCCTTCCATAGGGCAGGGGCTAGAGACTAGCACCAAAGGTGTAAATCCCTAAACTGGGAAGGCATTGCCTTTATAAACTGGAACACACACAACATAGTATGAGCTGGAAGTAAAACACTAAGTAAAAGTTAATACAAAAGAACTGTTGGATAGTAAAAGGGGTCAGAAATACAATACCATCAGGAGTGTACAAGTACAACTAAAATGAAAGTAAAACTGAATAAAAGTACAAATAAAGAAAACTAAAGCAGCTATTGGGTCATCCTCTGAGGTTCCTAGTTGAAGGGTAGGTACAGATGAACTCATTAGCACTCCACGTCTGCCAGTCTTTTCTGTGAACCGTCATGCCGAGTGGTCCACCTCCGGGTACCGTCCATTCCAGCTACTCTCTGCCTTAGTCAGTGATGTCCATCATCTGAAACCAACACAATGAGGTGCGGGCATAGCCTATGCAGCGGTGAGTATAATGATACTCAGTAGGGACCCCGAGACCCTTAAAGTCTCACAAAATCCAACAAGTATAAACCACAAATTATGATATCAACGGTTAACCATTACATAGGTATATGCCCATACATATACCTAAGTTATCTAGTAACTCATATCAATCGTGAGGAAAAAACAAAATTCATTGACTCAGCTCAAACCAGGATTTCATTCTAGGGGGTAGTATCAAGTAATAACCCCAATCAATCTGTCGGATCCTCGGTTGATGGTGTACTCCTCCTCAATCGAGTACAGTGGGCCTTCCACGTCGCACAGAGGCACTTCCCAATATCCTTGGACTGTTAAGGTACTCCTCTTGTCGAGTACCATGGGTATGCTGCATCACATAGAGGCGGTTCCCACCACGGGTCTACCGCGCTGACACAGAGGCGCTCCCCTTTGTAGCCTGATTAGGTACTCCTCCTATCGAGTACCGTGGGACTGACGTGCTCACACATAGGCGCTTCCCACCATGGGTGTGTCGCGTCACATAGAGGCGGTTCCCACTGGGCCAGTCGAGTCACTCTGTGTCGAATCGGTCACGCAGTCGTTAGGTCTCCACCAGCTACTAGGTATCCGTACTCCATCTGCTAGCCTCTAGAAGGATCCAATCCATGATATACTGTTCGATACTCCAACTACCATGAATTCCCATTTATAAGTATATCAATGGTCTGCCTCATCATTTGGGTCTCAACACAATATACACCACTTCAATCGGACACCCGGTCTGTGAGTTATTGGCATTTCCGTCCCGGGGGCCAGGTTGGATTTTAGGTTCAAACCAACCCGACCGTACCCCAACTATGTCCAAGACTCAAGTGGTGTATTCCAAAACAACCGTCTCTCTCTATGATTTTTATCACTGCAAACAGTTCATCGATCAGACACACGTAGGCCAAGATATGGGCGAAAATGGTGTATTCGGGTCAAACGGGTTCAAACTAGGGTCTGACCCGGTCCACGGGTCTGACCCGGCCCGAGGGGGCGGCCCGGCCCGAGGGTGGCCCGACCTAAGGGGACGGCTCGGGTCGAGAGGGCAGCCTGGCCCAGTGGCCCGCGTGGCCTAGCTAGCGGCCCCGCATGGCCCGGCTGGCGACTCGCGCGGCCCGACTGGCTTCCCGTGTGGCCCGGCTAGCTGGCGGCCCATGTGGCCTGGTTGGCTGGTGGCCCACATGGCCTGGCTTGCCACCTGTGGGGGGGGGGGGGGTTACGCCCCCTTCCATCCAAATGGAACTAGCTCTAAGCACCAGTTCGGTATCTGCGGGACCCAGAAGGGTCCCGCCTTGTTCAGCTGGCCGAGCGGCCAACCGGTTCAACACCATCGGCAGCCGGCCCGACGCCGGATGCCCCTACTCCTCTGCCCCGGCCCGCCCTATCCACGGCTCACCTCCTCCGCATGGTGTGACGTTGTTGCGCCCTTCCACTATGGCACGGCCTGGTCGTGGCCCCCCTTTCACCTGCACGGCATGACGATGGCGTGCCCTTCCGGCGACCCGACAGCCTTGCACCACCAGTTTCTTCAAGGTCGTCCCATTGTCGACCGTCGTTGATCGACCATGCTCCACTCTTCCGGCGGTACCATTGAACCACCACCATCATCAGAAGGAGAGGTAGAACGAAGGGGGAGGGTCGGGCTGTGTTTGTGCAATCCAAGCCACCCTCGTTTTGGTGATATCAAATGGAAATTCACAATCCATAAATTAAATGACGTAGAATAGAAACAAATTCTACTCAAATCCCCTACCTCGGGTTCTTTATTCATTTACGATGTCGAGGAAAGGGTGGACGTCGATTTGTTCATGTCGGAAATGAAGAAGTCGAGGATGGCTTCATCGACATTCTTCAAGGACGGAGCTCCCTTCTTTTTCCCGATTGAAGATCGTTCTTCATTGGAGTGTTCATTCCTCCTTGGCATTCTATCTCCAAGAGCTCCTCCTCTCCTCAATTCTCCCTTCCAACAAAAAGAAAGATGTCAACCTCCAAAATGAAATAAGATATTGTCTTATTATTTTAATGGATGGAATTAATTAAAATTGAGAATTAATTAAGGGGGGATCCACTTAATTAATTATTGTGTGTAGGAACTATTTAATTAAGGGAGTTCAATAGATTTCATGGGTGGTGGCTCCATAAATGGGGAGTCCAAGGGTTTCATCCTCGGGTGGTCCCCACCACTTTAAAAAGAAGAGGAGTTGGACCTCTGGTGGGTCCCACCTCTATAACCTCTCAAGAGAAGTTAAAGTGTGGTAGCCCCCACCTCTAACCTCATCTTGGTGGTTTTAACCACCCAAATAAAAATAAGCTACACACTTATTTTTATTTAACTCTTAAAAACTATAAAAACTAACTTTCATTATCAACCAACTGTCGTCGTCCTAAAAGTCTTCTTGAGTGAATACCGGCACTGCAAGTTCAACAATGCCCTTATATTTCAATTCTGAGCACGGGTTCAAAAGTTATAAAATCCCGCTCGTAAGTTTACTGAACGTACACAAACAAAACGTCAGAAATTGATTCCGGGCCTCGGAATAAAGCACCTTAAATTTCCACAGTCTTGTAAAAATCCCATGTATTTAAAAAAATTCCATGGAATTTCTGGGTCTCTAAATGATACATTAGTTCCTCCAATTTACATACCATTTATGAGGATTTGAGCTCACCCATATAATGTTTCCTATATCTATGTTATAAAAAAGATATCATTGAATAAGCATTCAAGGATGTAGTTTATTTTATTTTATCGTGAATCATATTTTTTATTTTCTATTCCCATTGTATAATGGGTATCATATATGTAATCTAGCAATCCAAGACTACTAAATGGATCATTCCTTCATTATTTGATTCTTTGTAATCATTCTGGTGTAATAAAAAAAGGTATCGACTCTAAATTTCTGGGTCGAGGCATTACATTTTTTATCAATGGATGTTTAGTGTAGACCATTGAAACATGATTTATAAAACATAGATTAGGGATCACAACACTAAGATAGTCATAGATTATAAGTGTAGAAGAACATCATTGAATTTTTTTAAGATATATATTGTGTAGGTAATACTAGAAATACATCTCTAAATGGATAATATAAGTGCATGTGGTTCTAGAATAGATGTACCTAAGAGTAAAACATCTCTCAAGGTGTTCAGGGGCTAACTCGGGGTAACATGCTACATGAAAATGGTCCTTACTACCCACATGGTCTGACACACCTGGGGGATATGCATATGATATCACACATTTTCTTTACCTACCATTGTGATGGATTTGGAAGTAAATAATTCTCCAAATTATCCAATTTTTATCATTCTATGTTTCATGATGCCTAAATTTATGAATTTTACCATATATGGAATTATACATTATGTTATGATTTAATCCACTATATGACACTATTTAGAAATGGTGCCTAGTAGAAGAAATGTGAACCTCATTGATGTATATGATCCAAAGAGTAAGAAGGATCAAATATTTCATGGTCTCAAGAAAATATTTAAATGGTAAATTATCTCCCAAAAACTCTCATCGTATGGTGACAGAGTATAATGTGAAAATGGGATGGGTAAAGACTTCTCCAAGACATATGTCTTCAAAGAATCCAATACAGGAAGAGGCCATTTGGGAAACATGAAAAAGGGAATGAGTCAAAGAAGATAAAGCGAAATAAGCATTTTCTGAACTATTATAATTGATGAATGAAACGCTTTGGTACTTACTTGATGGTAAAAATATTTTATTATAAGTCTAGAGAAAATATAAACCAAGGTTTTGATTTCAATGATAATAAAAAGGTTACTAAAATACAATGCTTCAACTGTAAGGATATGAGACACTATGTTAATCAACGTCCTAAGCGTCAAAGGAATGTACCCTAAATGATGCTACTTGGTAATGGTGAAGTTATGAAACCTATAGAGATAATGAAGAATGATTAAAATTCCTATTCAATATTTATTTCAATGGAATATTTTATCAATGATGTAGCAGTTATAAAAAATATGGAATATATGAAGAATTTAATGCAGCACTTTTTTGTTAAAGATTTTAGGTCACATGTGGAATGGTACCAAGAAAATTTATTCATTTGAAATGTAATTTTTTTGGAAAAAACCTGATTGAGTGAAAGACAATTCTTAATATGTTTAATATGTTGAGATAATGATAAATAAATCATTGATTTGGTAATGTTTTAACTTCCTTGAAACAGATTAAATACATGTCGACAAGTGGTCTATTATTCATAGATAGAGTTTAAAACACTTTCTCATTTAAGTAATATATAAAATAACATATTTATTACTTATGTAATAGAGAAGAATACATGTTTCCAATAAAGTTTTATTTTAATTTTAGATTTCACCATATTTCAAGAGGATACATGAAGAAGTTATACACATGTTTGGAATGTGAAAATTTAAAGTTGGTCTATGTTGAATAAAGGATAATGATAACTTGATTTATTAAATTTATTGACATTATTTCTAATGTATTGGATGATAATATTTTGTGAAAGTTAACCATATATGAAATAGTTTAATTTGATCGTTAGAAAAAGTTTCATTCATTTTTTATTACATTACTATTTAAGAAAAAAAATTAGAAATAGATCAAGGAAAAACCAAACGATAATATTGTATATATAGAAAAAATTATAATTAATTATATTCTTTAAGATTGATATAATTACACACGTATAGAAAAAAAGTTCCTTGTGACAAATATTTTGTCCTATTATCATCATTTTGTATAATAACAATGACCTTTATTCATTCCTATGATTTATGGTTTTGTGGCCAAATAATTTCTTATGAACATTTTCTCTATCACTCTACATTAGAACTTGAATGTTGTATATTTTTCTCCTTTTCCCATGTTTCCATTTCACACTTATATTCTCCTACATGGGAACCAAGTTACATGATTGGGGTACTTTCCTTTCTCTCTTATTTTGAATATGTGGCATTAACCATTTTTAATATGTGGGTCTTTCAAAAATAATTTATTTTCAATATCTTTGTAACCGATGTTAAGTTAGAGTTGTGGGGACAAAATTTATTTAAGGTGGGGAGAATGTAACACCCTGAAATTCTAAATTAATAACTGTATATTCGTTGGCTAGTGTGACCCACGACACCGAGTGTTTAATTGAATATAATACCCCGATATATTAATATATATTTACTATTTAAAATATTTTTTAATATTCAATATTTGGAAATTCTTGCATCACTGTGTTAGTGTGTGTTATAAGTAAGAGGTACTTTCTTCGAGATCTTTCATTACACACAACACCATGTTTTAAGTGAATCATAATATGTTATTAAAATTTTATTATTTAATATAATAAAACGTAACTTGGACATTAAATTTGTGTTTACGATTTGAATTAAATATATTATTAAAATAACAGGTTTTCAAAAATTAATAAAATGAATTCATAGGTTACAAACTAATTGGAAATTAATATAAGAACCGATTGAATATAAAGGAGAATATTTTTATTTTTAAAATCAGAAAGATTATTTACCCTTCTAAAACAAATTAATTAAAATTAATGAGTGATATTAAAATGATATATATATATATATATATATATTATCAAATAAAATATTTGTTTCATTCATCCAATATATTTGATGTTCTTAAGATAAAAAAACCCAATTTTAAGCATAAAATACTATATATTTATTAATTAATTTTTATCACCATTTAATGGAAAACCCATTTTAAATATAATTTTTAAAAATTTTATTAATTTCATATGTCAAAAATATATTTTTTTTATTTGGAATATAAAAATAAAACTTATCATAGGGTGAATTATTTATATTGTTTTGTGAAGAGTAATAAAAAATAATGATATTTATATCAAAAATTATTTCTCGTATAATTTATTAATAAGTTTGTATTGTGTTTTATTGTGGTTTTAAATTTTAATTATATCATATATTTATTCATTTAATACTATTTAGGTCATTTATAACAACTTCACATTGAAGGTGAATACAAAATCTTATCAAACATTTTGACGTTTTTACTTTAAAAACCTGCATTTTCATCCCTCCAACTGTATGATTTTTAAATTATTTTCATCTAATTTTGTGATTGAAATTTGAAAAAAATAAATTTCATATTTAGAATCATAATTATATATAATTTCTAGTAAGGTAATAAAAAATTTGACCAAAAATATTAGTTGGTAATTAAAATTAATTACAATTATTAAGGATAATGTAAGATTAATATGGGACTAAATACAAACCATAAGGCCAAAAGTGATCTATAAACTTATTCAAAGGCAACTGGATTTCCATATTTTGAACCTATAAAATATTATCCATAATTTGGTCCACTATTTTATCCACATATAACACAAAGAACGTGGGAAGAATTCCATTCTCAAAATATTACTACAGTGTCGCTCCTCCTCCACTATAAATGGACACCACTTCTCTCTATTTCTCAAACCACTAAAACCACTTAAGATCAGAAAATATCTTCAAAAATATATTCCAAAAATACCTACCTCATAAATTTAATCCTCCCTTTTGGTTATAAATCCTTCTAAGGAATCCCTTTAGTATAAACCAGAAGGAGTAAACTGATTTTAAGGTAACATTTTCCAACTTTCTATTTTATTTCATTTGATTATCCACTCCTTATTCTATTATTATACCATGATTACATTAAAAAAAGTATAATAACTATAAAATTATTTTTTTATTTTTTAATCTATACCTACACTTACACACACCTCCATATAATGGGTAACAAACATATTGTTTCTATATAAGGTGAACTACTGCCTCACAAAACCATGATTGTTCATTTTTCCTTTTCAAACTCTCATGCTGGACATTTTTATGAAAAGATATTTCTATATGATATGTATGATATTTATTATGTAATTATATTTCTGTAATTTATTTATAACTCATACCATTAATACTTCCCAACTTGCGTTAAAACGATAACATCATTTGTGGAAGTGTGGAGTACTACCCCCCTCGAAGCAATGTGATTCGTTCACGATTTATATAGAACTTAATAAGGATGATTATAATAAAAGGATATAACATATATAACACAGATATGATACTAAAACTATAATATACATATGTATCCCTTATTTTCATTCTTTTAATATGACAAAGAAACAAAAGTATCATTCATGCATACATATGGCCAACCATCTTGATGATCAGTGCACTTAATATCATATCTAAAAATATTATAGACTATTATTAATATATATATAATGGATATATAAATTAATTAAGTTATTTATTAAATTAAATAGTTGATTAAATCATTTTCTATGAAATAAGAACCAAACATACTTTAGAAAACTAGGAAATTAACACCTGAAATAGTTAAAATAATAAATTTTTGTTAACAAAAGGGTAATAAAATTTTGTAAGTAAATTTATGATATTATAAACATGAGTGTGATGATTGTTTAAGTTATTAATCTATTTTAAATTACTATTATGGAGTATAAATACCACACAACAAAATGAATTTTATGTCAATGGATTTTTTCTCAATTCACATCCCATTGAGAATTATTTGTTATTATGAAGAAATTAAATTTTATTTAGTTTATTTACTAGAATTTAACATTTTATATCAGGAATAACGTTACCCAGATGTAACTCTATGTTTTATTTAATATTATTCCATCATGAGTTTTATGACTTAAATGTTTCAATGTGGTATATAATATATTGGAATGTTTAAAATTTCATTCCCCTCAAGATTGTATTTTATATTTTAATGGTATTTATAAGAATTAATATCAATAAACCTTGTGGTGACATAGTTTCGATAAATAATTAATTACCATTATTTTTCTTCTATTAAATGAAAATATATTAATAAAGAACATTGTTCGTGAATATGAGGAATGATTCTGACTAGTATAAGACAGGTGGGGCTCGATTATAGATATCCACTTGATGCATCAGTAGTATAATGAGATGAAATAGTGGGGCAAATAGATGGGTTTTCACCAAATTACTAAAACAACTTGTGAAAGAACTTTATGGAACTAGTTTTAGGTACCTAGGAAACATTGCATCCAATAATTAAGCATTTCCTACATTTATATTCATTTATTACTCATCGTTGTGATTTGACGTCGATATGTATATGGATATATTTCGTTCTTAATTTAGTTATTTAGATGGAAACAGTTTCAGTTCCTTTTCTTTCCAAATTGATATTTCATTATCTTGTTATTTTAATAGAATTTGATATCAATTATTTTCCTTGTCATTTTAATTTATTTCAATTGACTCATTATTTCTTCTGCTATAAATTATCATACTGAGTAGATTATCCCTCCATTATTATGTTTCCTTTCTCCAGGTTATGAAGAAGAACTATTTGAATAAACATTCAATGATGTAGTTTATTTTATTTTTTATGTATCATGTTTTTTATTTTCTCTTCCAAATGTATTATGGGTATAATATATGTATTTTGGATTTCCAATAATGAAAAACTTATAGGTAATTGGGGATTTTATTCCTTGTAATCATGCCAACATAAGAAAATGATGAACCATCTCCAATCTTCTAGGTTCAGGGCATTACATAATCCACGACCAAGAACCCACCAACATCCCACACTGCATCCCAAACCACAAATTGAGAATAATCAATAAGGAAATATATAAAAAAAATAAACCAAATTGTTTGAGTCAACCTAAATTTTTTTGAAAATTGTCAATACTAACATAATTCAAAGAAACGATATTATGAAAAATGTAGATAGACTCCCATCTCACCCTCTTCCTAGGATGAGAAAAAGATCCATTATTGGTATATGATTCTAAAGTTATCTAGGGAGAATAAAAATTTATGTCCCAATCTAGGGAATATAAAATTATAAATTATGGTTTGGGAAAAGAGTAAGATAGGAAACTATATGAGAAAACATTCCTCAAATTACCATGGAAGGCCTCCAATAACACCCCATTGACGGGGTTTGAAGAGGGGACAGAGGATAGATGAGGGTAATATCACATAATGGAATAAAAGGGAAGTGAATTGGGGGATTATACCTTAAATAAAATAGGGTAAATAAGGTAAATACACAATTATTAATCTGCTGATCAATCTAGCTACATAATTGACCAAACCATTCACCAACCATGTAGTTGGAACTGGCCCCAACCCCTTTCACAGAAAATAGTTATTTTGTACATTTTAAAAGTCCTTTTTTGAACTATGATATGTGTCTACAATTAACTATAGACACCTTCATAATTTCCCATGGCCATTCACATGGTTTCCCAACTATGCACCCATACAAACTGGGTAGTATGATTAGGCATCATGGATAGCACTAATCATGTTCCAAATATTAGCCCGAGGATTCTATTTTCCAAAACATATACTTTAGGTCTCAAACCCATGGGATGATCACAAAACCTTCAAACCAACTTTTAAGCCACATTATATGACCACAAACATCACATAAAGGGATTCCAACATTCATAATTCTATTACAAATCTCTGATAAATATTTGACCTTTCCAGTATTTGAAAATTCAAAATCCTTTTAAAATTTCAAACTCATAAAATATTAGATCTTAAAACATCCTCACTATATTATTTCTCATCTAAAAGAGTCCTTAGTTTTTATTAAAAATAAAATCCTAACCTGCTCAATTTGTGAATTCCTACTGAAACACCCATGTTGCATTTAGAATTACCAACAGGACTCTAAGAACAACATTAAGCATATGAAACATTACCCACTAAAACCCAAGACAATTCTCATAACCTTTATTGAAACATCAATATAGTATATAATCGAGATTGTCTAAGATAATATATTATCACGACATCATCTGATTCATGAACCAGCATATGGATCTACTTTCTATAGGTTCTCCCATTCATTGTTCAGTTCAAAGCAGTGGTACTTGCTCCATCATAATTTATTATAATAACACATCCCTAGAATCCTAAATACACTCCAATCATGTCCCTCATCTTTATATACCTGATCACACATGAGGACACCCATCTTAGTCCTCAAATTGATGGAAATATACAAATTAAAATTAACCAAGATCAAAATTTTGGTGCCATAATTTCCTTTGGAAACATCGACTAACCTTTGGACTACTACCATCTCATACCATCAGTGTTCTCGATGTGGTTACTTACAAAATGAAACCATATTTTAATGGATAGGATTTCTATCATTGATTTTTCCTTTTTTATGTTTATTTAATATAGTATAGATCATATAAAATCAATTATATAACACAATAAAAACATTATAAATGGATAATGAATGAAATAATAGGTATTTCTAGAAGTCTAGGAACCTATACTGACAAAATACTAACATGGCCTTAGGAATATTAATATGACCATTATGAATTGTAAATCAGCCAACTGAATGATAACCTCACCCAGGATTGTATAAAAAAATTTAGGCATCTTATAAATGTAAGAATGAATTAATTATAACATATTACTAGTAAGTTGAAATTTAAAAAATTAATAATTAACTGTTGGTATTATTGTAAGTCATGTATATTTATTAAAAATTTATAATTAATAAAATTATTTAAAATAATTATTTTGATATTTTTTTCATAAATTAAAATTTTTCTGTCTCATGATATTAGGATAATTTTATAATACCTTATTTAATTTTTAAAGTGTTATAAAATGAATTATATATTTAAAATCTGTATTTTTTGAGTAAATGATGGTTTTAATTAAAAATTACATTTTTAATATTTAGAAAATTATTTTCATAAATACGAGTTTGTTTTTTAATTAAACATGTCGAAACATAGTTCATGTGATTCTTTTTGTTTTTCAAAAAATACTTCAATTTTTGGTGAATAGTAAAACGTGGTAATTTGCAGTATAAATTTATTATAACTTAAATTCACTATTAATTGAGCCATCACTGTTTTAAGAACCCTTATCTTGAACATAAAATCAATATTTTAATATATTTTATGATAATTCTCAAACTTTTCATAGTCTTGATCCAAAATCATAAATTAATGATTAAAATATTCAAAGATACCCCTCTCCTCTAGTATATATATCACCCCTGACCACCCCTTATCCTTACACATCTAAGCCTTTGATCCTGGTAATAATTCTTCCCGATGTACTCCACAAGACTCTCCCCCCATGTCCATGAGTTCTTGGCCTCATCAAATTACCAAAACCAATACCCTTAAGGAGATTCTCAATAGGGAGTTTTCAAGAGGTAAAATCCTCTTCCTTTTCCTTTTAATTTTCTTTTCAAGTTCTTTTCTTGTATTATTATCTCCTCACATACACTATCAAAATGATAATGATAGATAGAGTATCATACACATACTAGAATTATGTCATGTTAATGTGATACACTTACTCAAAATCCTTTATCGCCCTCTTTTATTTTAAAAACAAAATAATCTTTCGAGATGGGTCGATTTACAACCTTTGTGGGAGAAGGATTTTATTTCACCCATTTCACCTTAAAGGAATCTATCGAAATGATTTTTATGGTTATAAATGAATAATATATATATATTAAACCAATTATTAAATCTATAGGTAAAAAATTACATAATACTAAATTATAAAGTAAAATGAACTCGTAGGATCATTAACTAATGTAATAATGAAAACGATTATCACTAAATGTCTTATCTAATGATTTATCCTCATACCATATAAAAATGATATATGTAAACATTTACATAAATTTATGTTCATTACTATCATAAAAATTTAATTCTAGAGAATTATACCAATTCCACATTAACTTCCAAACTCATATACAAGTATACTGATCGTGGAAACCAAGGAAACAAACGCTCACAAAAAATTAAATTGTATCTTATAACACATAAAAAGGACATAAATAAACAAATAAAAATATAATAAATCAAATACATTTATATAAGGTTTTTAATTAATTAATTTATTGATTTTATTTTATTTTCTAGGACATTATGGTCATGTGCAGAGCACATTCAGACATAAGGTTTGGGTTTTCTCCCGAACAACAATTTTTATTCGGGTTACACTTTGATCATCTATACACCAATATAATGGTTAATTTATATTATATACTTATTTTAAATTATGATATTTTTTTCCAAAATTATGTATTTTGATCATTTAAACTTTTTTTGTGGGAAATAACAAGTTCTATAATGTTCTCTTCTCAATTATTTCTAATATATAATCACAATCAAACAAAACATCTTGATTTCTTATCCATTTTCTAGTACCATACATAATATGTTTTAAGACACCATTATTTTTGTAAAATCACTATATTTTCATGAAAAACTATTTTCTCATTTTTTTTATTCAAATATTCTCTACAAATAAAAATTATTTATCTAAAATAACACTTATATGAGAAGTAAAAAAGGGTATTTCTCTCATAAATTCCTCAATAATTTTATTAGAGTTTTTTCATCTTTTTAAACACCTCATTTGATTTTTTTTATTTTATTGAGATCAACACATATATTTTTCATCCACCATATTTTATTAAATGATTTATGATAAGTTTGACTATGGATTTGGTATCTTGATTCCATTCATCATACTACTCAGAATGGTTAGTGATTATGATTACAGATTGGGGAAAGTTATATACACTTAATTTTTATATGTTGTTTCTACTTATTCCAACTCATATGAGAAATGAACTAGACATTTTAAATGATGTTTGGGGCCCACTATAGACCCTCAATACATTGGTAGGTATCATGGGACAAACTACCCTCGGTTTTTACCCATTATGTATGGTCTCTTGGCTGAGGCCTTGACGATATGATTATGTTGTCTGACATTATGCATTCCGTCATTATGAACCCAGTAATTGACATTTCCTATAATTATTAATCTAGTATAATAATTGTTGTTTTGTTTTATTATGTAATTATTTATAAATACTTTATTCAATCCATATTACACACAAGATTATTTTTTTAACAGAATGTGAACTTTTAGTTATTCACAATTCCTTATTATTTATGATTATCTTGTTTTACTTACCCATACTGAGAATCTGAGCTCACCCCTCTATTATGTTTTATTTTTCCCCAATATGAAAAGATGTGTATTTTTAATTACATACATGTATAATCTAGGAGTCATTGGAGTTACTAATAGATCTTCTAAAAAGTTTTTTCCTTTCAAAGTTATAATGTAAAACATATGTTTGTATCTAGTTTTCCAAAACTACTAAAATATTGGCCCTTTAAGATAAAAATTCCTTTTAATCATAGAAATTTAATAAATAAAGGAACCATATCCAGGTAACTATGGTTTGGTTATTTAAATACAGTATCAAAGGAATTTTAGCAGCATCTAAAGAAAATATTTTTAGAAAACATAGATTTGATAACAAAATCCTAAGATATAATTTGGGGATAAGTTTGGATGAAAATCCTTGAATATTGGTAAATAAGATATTATGTGGGTCCTTTTTAAAATACATTCATGTATAGATATAACAAGTGTTCATGGTTTTAGAACAGAAGTACCTAGGGTTAAGAACTCCAACAAGGTGTCCTGGGCATGGATCATTGTAACCTAGTACACAAGAACATTATTTATTGTTCACATAGTTTGAAACTCCTGGGGGATATGGTAAGGATATTTCAAATTTTATTTACAAAACATTATAAAGTATTTAAATGTAAATAATCCCCCAAATAAACCAATATTGTGATTACGAGATTAGAAATGCATAAAAAATCAATTTTAGTTATTGTTTTTCTAGTATGAGATTATACGTTACAATTCATGACCTAATATAGTGTATGCCATTATTTAGAAATGGTGCCTAGTATAAGGAATACATATCATATCAACACTCATATACCATTTATGGAGTTCTCTCCAATGAAAGATAATGATATCGTTATTGGAGCTTTAACTGGTGCTGAAAAACTAATAACTATACTGGGATAGAAGATCCAGGTTATGAAAAATATCCTTACCCATATGAAGCATCATGATCCAGAACATAGAGGACAAATTTTAGAAAATTGTATGTAATAACAACCTCTATCATTCAGTGGTAATACAAACCTATTTGTAGCTGAGTAGTGGATAAGTTTCTAATAGAATATACTTATCTCTTTGGGATGTAATGAAAGGGAGAAGGTTGTCATTGAAGTTTATCTTCTATCAGGAGATGCAGATCAGTGGTGGCAACTAATTCAAAATATAACAAAGGATCAAGAAATTAAAAATATGGAATGGAGGTATATAAATGAAATTTTTCTCGAGAAATATTTTTTCCATGAACAATGAGAGAATATGGAAACGAAATAATTGAGTCTAAGACAGAAAGAAGATGAAAATGTTTCCATGTATGAAGCCAATATTACAAGATTAGAATAGCATGATGCTGGCTATATATGTAATCCAAGGAGAAATATTGATTGATTATTTGATGGATTAAAACCATTCTTCCAAAGGGAACTATTCTACCAAATTTTGTTCATTGAATAAGGATATAGTCTCATGTGTTATAAAGACATAAAAAGAATTATATAAGTATTATTAATTTAAAGTAATGAAATAGAAGAAGAGATCTATTGAAAACATTGGAAATTGAAATAACAAAAAGGGGAAGATGGGAAGAATTTCTTTTACATCCTATGATAATTGTGGTAAGAAACACCTTGGTACTTGCATGAAGGGTATGGGTGTTTGGTACAATGATAGAGGATATGGTCACTAAGAATGTGATTGTAGGGGAAAGAAAGAAGCTATGAATGTTCAATTCTATAATTGAAAAGAGACGAGACATTATGAAAATGATTGTCCTAAGAGTCAAGGAAACTTTCGCAAAGAAAGGCCATGGGATAAAGGTTAGCCTTTTGTTAACACAACTGCTGAGGTTAAAGTTCCAAATGATGTGGTGGAAGGTAATTTAAGGGTTTCTTCAAACTTATACAATGCTTTATTGGATTCTTGATCATAAAATTCTATTATATCATCCCATTTTCTCCAAGAAAATAATACATTTACCTTTTTATTTAATAAATGACTTTTCATTAAAAAATCCTAAGGGAAGTATCATTTCAACAAAGATGTGTCAATATATCCCATTTATGACACATAAATGTGTTATAGTTTCTGACCTAATCATCATACCCCATGATTTATTTTAACACAATAATTGGTATGGATTGTCTTTAAAATAATATTTCAAAATTCAATTTCAAGAATAAGGAAGTTACAATTTTGGAGAATGATGTTGAATCCCATATGTTTAGATAATAGACCTTATCATTTTATTCTAATATAGATCCACCCAAAAAGATATAATAAATGAAATTATATTACAACAAATATCAATTATCCACTTCCATTCATTGATGATTTATTTGATCATATTCATTAAGATAAATACTTTTCTATGATTGACCTTCAATCTGGATATCATCAGTTGCAAGTGAGGAAGGAAGATATTCCTAGGAGAACATTTCGAACTAGGTGTGGACATTACGAGTTTGAAGTAATGTCATTAAGATGGACAAATTTACCATATATTCTCATGGATATAATGAATAGATTTTTCAAAGAATATATTGATGATTTTTTTTATTTATTGATGATATCTTGGTATGCTCCAAAATTTATGAACATAACGAGAATCACATATAGATTATTATGATGACCGTAAGAATAAATGAATTATATGGGAAGTTTAGAAATTTTGAATCCTGGATTCAATAAAATTATTTTCTTGTCCATATTGTGTCTATCGTTGGAATATTAGTTGATTCATCAAAGAAAAATACAATTCAGAGATGGAATACACCAACGAACACAACTGAGGTATATATTTTTATTTTCCTAGCAGGTTATTATAAATGTTTCATTTAGAAAAATGGCTGATTAGCTAACCCATTAACCAATCGTACACCAAAAGAGTTTAAGTTTAAATGAATAAAATAATGTGAGGAATGTTTTAAATAATTAAATATGATATTGGTGAATAGTCTGATCCTGACTCTACCATTAGAAATGACTGGTTCATGATTTATAGTGATGCACCAAAGAAAGGATTTGGTTGTGTCCTTATGTAAAATGAAAGAGTTTTTTCGTATTCATCATGAAAGTTGAAAAATCATGAATAGATCTATCCAAATCATGATCTTGAATTATCACCTATAATCATTTCTTTAAAAATATCGAGACACAACCTCTATAGTGAAATATTTGAGATATATACGGATCCCAATAGTTTGAAATATATCTTCTCATAGAAGGAACTCAACATGAAGAAAATGATATGGATAAAACTACTAATGTATTATGATTGTTCAATAAACTACCACCCTAGTATGGTGATTTAGGTAGCAGATTCTTTGAGCATAAAATTTCATTGAAAATGAATTTTGATAAGAGTATTAAGTAAATGGAACTAGAAAATATGGATATGGGAATTATCGAGGAAGTTGAAACATCATTAATTTTTGAATAGGTTCCCCACCTATCTTTATTGAAAATAATTAAAAGTTATCAATGTCATGATAAGAATCATTAATAGAAAATTACAACTGTGAATGATCTAATGTTTCTAGACTTCATGTGTTAGGATGAAACTTTGAAATTTGGGAGGTGGATATGTCTTCCCTCTATACCCAAGCTCAAATAATGAGTTATTAGATGATTCCCCTAACTCAAATTTCTCTATACACCATAGTATCACTAAGATGCACAATGATCTGATGGAACAATTATGGTGGGATAATATGAAGTGGGATGTTTTTGATTGTATATCAATATGTTTAGTCTATCAAAAAGTGAATGTTGAAAGACAACATCCAAGAGTTGTCATGCAACCCCTTTCTATTCCTACATGGAAATGGGATGACATCAATATGGATTTTACAACCAGGTTTTTAAAACGCCATGAAATAATGATGAAATATGGGTGAATGTTGATCAAATTACACATTCTATACATTTCCTAGCTATAAGGGAGGATTTTCCACTGGAGTGCTTTCACAACTCTATATTAATGATGTTGTAAGACTTTATGAAGCGCCTATTTCAATTGTTTATGATTTTGATCCATGATTTACATCAATATTCTAGAATTTTATTCAGAATATAATGGATATTGAGCTTCATTGGAGTACTTCTTAACACAAATAAACTGATGGGATGTTATAAAGGATGATCCAAACATTAGAAGACATTTGAGATCATGCTCACAAGATTTTAATGGTGTGTGGGATCAATATGAACATTTGGTAGAGTTTCCCAACAACAATAGTTTCCATTTTAGTATTCAAAATGGAACCATATAAAGCATTGTATAGAAATATATGTCATACACAAACATGTTGACTTGAAGTTAGTGAATTGAATCTTGATGGACCATAGATTTTAGAGAAAATAATAAAAAGATGTAGATACTATTCAAACATATATCAAAGTATTTCAAAGTAGGAGAAAGAGATAAGTAGATTATCGAAGGATGGATTTGGAATTGGAAGTGCTTGATAATGATTTCCTGAAAGTATCTCTATGGAGGGGTGTTATATGATTTTGGAATAAAGGGAAACTATGCCCCAAATACATTGACCCTTTTGAAAATTTAGAGAGAATTAATGAAATGGATAATCATTTTTCAATGTTTCCTAGACTTTAAAAGGTACACAACGTGTTCCACATCACTTTTTTATGGAAGTACATGCCAGACCACACACATGTACACACTTATGAATGAATAGAATTAGATCAAAATTTATCTTATTGTGAAGATCCTATCTGGATTTTGGATACTGAAGAATAATATTTTGGGAATCAGAAAACATGGTTACTAAAGGTACTTTGGAGAAATCATAAAATTGAAGAGGCAACATGGGAGCGTGATGAACTTATGATGAAGAAATACACTAATATTTTCATGAGGTGAAATTATGGAAATTTCATGGACAAAAGTTTTGTAGGAGGGTTGAATGTAACGACCCAGAATTCTATTAATTATACTTCCATTATTATTTTAATCTAATATTGGATAGATCACATAAAATAACTTATAGAACCAAATAAAAACATTATAAATGAATAATGAATGAAATAATAGGAATTTCTATAAGTTAAGGAACCTATACCGAAGAAATAGTAACATGAACTTAGGAATAGTAATATGACCCTTATGAATAGTAAATCATCTAAATGAATAGTAACATCACCTATGTTTTTATAAATAATTATTATGTATCTCATAAATCTAAGTATGATATAATTATACTATAGTATAAGTAAGTGAATATTTTAAATATAAATAATTAAGTGTTAATATTTTTGTAAGTCGTATATATTTATTTATAATTTTATAATTAAAAAAATGATTTAAAATAAAACTCATTTCCATAAAATATATTCATAAATTAACATTCTATTTTATTATTATTTTAGGATAATATTATTATAACTTTGTTAATTTTTGAAAGTGTTATAAAATTATTTATATATTTAAAATCTATATTTTCTGAGTAAATTATTATTTTAATGAAAATATAAAAATTCTCATATTTAGAAAATTATTTTCAGAAAATTGAGTCTAATTTTTTATTTCTACTTGTTGGATGAAATTAATTGTGAATTTTTTGGATGTTTCTAAAACACATGAATTTTTTGTGAATTGTAAAATGTCGTAATTTACGATATAAATACATTATAACTTTAATACACTATTCCATGAGTTTTAACTGATGTAGGAAAAATATTCTAGAACATCCCATAATTAATTTAATATATTTCATTGTAATTATCTAAATATTTATAGTCTTGATCCAAAATAATAAACTAATGATTAAAATACTAAAATATCATCATATCCTCCACTATATATAGCACCCCTTGCCACCCCTTCTCCTCACACCAATAATACTTTAATCCTTTTCAAATTTCTTCCCAATATTCCCCCCAATCCTATACCCTAACATCCATAGGCTATTTGTCTTAATGAAATAACAAAACCAATTCCTTTTAGGACGTTCTTAAGGAGGAGTATTCAAGAGGTAAAATCCCCTTCCATTTCCTTTTAATTTTCATTTCAAGTTCATTTCTTTTATTATTATATTTTCACCTCTGTAACACCCCGACCCCAGTTACCCGGAGTCGGTGCATTACTTTGTAACATTGGCATGATCACAAAAGATCAAGTCTCGAAAGACCGATTAGTTTAGTAGCCATGGAAACACTAGATACATTCATAAGTCTTACATTACATCATAAAGTAAAACAAAACTACAACATCTTCTCTTCATATCCCCTTATATTATCCCTGGAAGTCACTCATAATATACTTCTTCACATCCTGGAAAAATTAAAACATTGAAAGGGGTGAGCTCAGATTCTTAGAAAGGATAACAATATTGCAGAAGCTTTCATAAATAAACATTAACATTTAAGGAAATGTATAACTAAAAAAATCCTTTTAAACATGAACTTCAACATAATATGGAAAAAGTAAAATGAGATAATGACATTTACTTATTTACATGGATATTCTACTGGTCGAATATCCACATGCAATATCAATAACCACTTTCATAATGATGGAATGCATAATGCCAGACTATCATAACCACGTAGTCAAGGCCTTGTTCCAAGACCACAAATAAGATTTTGTCAAGGCCTCGTGCCAAAACACTAGTTTGTCTCATGAGACCTACCGATGCATCGAGGAGTTATATCAGGCTCCACCCATCACTTATTAAGTCCAATGCATTCCTCATATGAATAGGTTTAAACATATCATAAACCATAACATAATTGTATCACATAAAAATGCATAAAAGAAAACATAACATTTCCACATTTCAAACACAAGATATCAATACAACACAATGATGTAATAAAAACCCTTTCAAAACAATTTTCAATACCAAAATTAATGAAAATTAAAACTTTGTATTTATTTTTCATTTTAAAAAATTATGGCTTGTAGAGGAAGCCGAAACACAAATAATGTTCACGACAGCGGAGAATTCATTATCGCCGCATATGTATGACAAAAACATTCCATTTTGTCATTTAGTAAAACGCTTCGTATAAAAAAGATTCCTTTTGGATAAACGTAAAATTCAAAGGGGTTTATACACCGTATAAATGAAATTTGTGTATAAAACAAAATATGCCTCAACGAATGGAGATTGAGACAAAGTACCTTACAAAGATCATTTTTTAAATAAAATAGATATATTATGTGTATTAACAATAAGTAAACATAATTAAATTACAAATACAAGATAGGATATAATAATATCATGACATAATTTGAAAGTAGGAGATTAACCCAAAGAATGGAAATTGGGTTAAGAAGTTCCCTTACCTTGCGTCTTGTCTTGACTCGACCGTTCATTAACCTCCTGAATAATAAACTAAAGTTAATTTATAATTTCTTAAGAACCTTTTTCAAGTTTTTTATTCCTTTTATATCACTTATTAACATGTTATGAACATTATGTAATTATTTAAGTTAATAACGGTCATTTTGTCGATCTTTTGTACTTGAGTCAAAAATAAACTTCTTATAATTACAAGTTGTTCATGTGGTGATATATCCATTATATTCAGAATTATATTCATGATATAGATATCATATATCTCATATATATCCAGTATATACATTCCGTTATAATATTCCATAAAGTTTAGAGGTAAGAAATGAAATGCGCCGTTCATGGAGACTGTAAGCCGTACGTACGCATGAACGCTACTTTCATTTCTATTTGATATTTAATGAAATCATAATTATATAAAGGTATATTATAATTCCAGTATAATATCATATATAATATCATTTACTCCATCCTTTATACATCCCACATATGGTATTAACTATTCAAATCACTTTGAGGGGGCGGTAGTCCGTACTTCCTAAAATGAAAATATCACGTTTACGCATAATGGAAACAATAAAGGTATGCCATAAATGAAAAATAAAGAAGCATAAGTAAAACATAAATATATTATATATCATATATAAATATATTTACATCTTAATTTCCACCTTTTAAGGTGTTATATGAGTGTTGAACAATCATCGTTTCGTGAGGCAGAAATTCACCATCCACAGAAACCGTATGTTATTTAACCATTAGATGTAGGTGTGTGTAAGTGTAGCTCTAATACTCATTATAAAAACATCCTAGTTTATATAGGATACTGGTTTTGTTACAAAATAAAGGAATAAAAACAGTTTAAGGGGTTGGAGAAGCAAAATAAAGCAAAACAACATTAGAGAAGTCATTACCTTAAAATCGGGTAACTCTTTTTTGATTTGAGCCAAAGGCTTCCTTGGGAAGAATTCTTCCCAAAGTGTGGCTTCTATGAGTAAGAGAGGTAAGTGGAGAGAGTATTTCGGCAGAGGTTGGCCGAGCCAAATGGCTTGTAAGGGGTGAATAAGGTGGTATTGGTGGGGGCCTTTTATAGGAGGAGAGGAGGGGCACTCTTGGAAAGTAATGAAATATTACTTTATTATACAATGATTTTAAGATTCTAAAGGTCCCAAACATCTATAATTCTAGGATACGGTGATAAGGGTTCGAAATATACCCATCCAATAGGCCTTGGACATGTGTAATCCTTGGATTTCACATTATCTTTTCATTTTATTTAAATCGTTAATTAATGAGATAATCACTACATCATCATGGTGTCATAAATAATTTAATTTATGTAATGTCTAAAAATTATAAAAAAAATATCTTGATGTAGGAAATCTTTTAATATTTCTAATGAATTTTTATAGTCAAAAATATGACTTGTATAACCCCATTTAAAAATTGTTTTAGTAAAACAACTCTTGATTGTGACCTTTTTATTTTAACATTAAATAAAAAGTTATTTATGTCCTTTTCCTACCAAAGTGGCTCCATGGGGTCCCCAAGTTGACCCATGGATTGTATTGGTCGGCCATGACACATCAAATAGTGTTTGTACAAGTTTAATGGTCATTCCATATTTTTATAATATCATTTTTACCATAAATTTCACTAATTACCTCTAATCGCGATTAATTAAACTTAAAAGTTACTATTCACCAAAAAGTATTTTAATCCTATTGAACCACATTTTACTTCCTAATGACAACCATGTATGTCGGATTTTTGAAAATCAAATCACAGATGTGGTAATCTTTCATTTAAACGAAAAATCATTTATTTAACTACCACTTAGTGGTTTCACTATTCATCAAAAATTGAAGTTTTTCAGAATAATGCCAAAATTTCACCCTAAGCTATAATTGATATTCCGAATTCAAAAATGATGTCTATTTTATGAAATTCCAAACATATAAATTTCATTAATTAATTTTATAATTAATTCCCGCTGTCACAACAAATAGCGTGTTTTTAAGAAACAATATATATCAAAAGATTGACAATTGTTTATGTCCAATTTTAAAGTGAAATTAATTCTAATGAAAACCATTGGATAAAATGGTAAAAATATATTCTAATTATACTTTAAAACCACTCAGTAGTATAACTTATCACTATAAATTATTTTGATTAAAAAATTTGTTTTAAGTATTTTTCACTATTCATAAAAAATTGGAAGTTCTCAGAAAATTACAAAAAATTCAACTTTGGATAATTTCGATATTACGCTTACAAAAATGAAGTCCATTTTGAAATATAAAATTTCTATAATTTTAAAAAGTGGGTATTACTATTCATAACGGCTACTTTGATTAGTTGTGGTGTGTGTTAGAACTCAAAGTTGCATACAACACACGCTACTGTATTATTCAAAGAGAAGTGTACTGTGGAAGATTGGGGTGTTACATTCTCCCCTCCTTCAATAAATTACATCCTCGCAATTTGAAATTTTTCTTTGAAAATAAAAGGTTGAAAATAGAAAATACCTTTGTGGAAAACCCACATCGGAAATAAGGTTAATAAAAATATAACTTTAAAAGAACGAAAGATAAGTACAAAGGTCACCGAGATAGGCCATACTAGGATTCTATAAAAATATGGATATGGAAGAAAAACAAACCATCAAGGTCTGATGGAGAGTTGTAGAAAACTGGATTAGGAGAAATTTAACCACAAGAAAATCACAAACTTGTGATTGGTTAAGCAATCCTTGAATCCCCAGTTGGAAAAGTTAACCGACAACGTTTTTGTTTTAAGTTAACTTTGATAATGTTGAGGAGTTTACTTAGGAGATTTACTAAGAACGTAAGGGAATATACATACTTGTAATGTAGACTTTCATAAAAAAATTGTTTTACCACAAACCCATCTTTCACTCTAAAAGGTTATAGAACTCAAAAATATTATATTTATCCTAATTGTATAAGGTCCCAAATATTAACAGATACCATTTACATTAGTAAAACTTTTTTGTAATAACCAGGGAGTTCTTGTAGGCTAGTGGTAGGTAATAAAGGCATGTCACACTATGGTTGTGGGTTCGATTCCTGCATCTTTTTCCGACGCGACGGGTTATGCCCCACCCTGCAGGTTGTCCTTTTCCTAAAACTATAGTATAATAATATTCCAAAAATAATCTTCAGAAATGTTTTAACCTTAAACAATAATATCCAAAGATCAATTTAATCCATTCCAACCTTTATAGTTATCCAAAATACTTCTTCCCAGCTCACAGTCCAAATTTTATAAGGAAAGTAAACATAATGAAGATCCTTTTTCCACGTAACAACATGTGAACACCTTCATTATGTATTCTTTTAAAACACTGCATCATACTGAATTACCATAAATCCTTATTGATTACATTCATGATCCCTTATTCCTTATATAATACTAGATATACTCCTTCTATCCAAAATTTCATAGAAATCATTAATCAGTTTCAAGGAAGTTAAGAATATCCAATATAATTTATCCAAATCATTCATTTATTATTCCAAAATCACTATCTCGGTATTAGATCCATATTATGGTTTATCTTTCTCTCAACCATATATTTTCCAAAAATTTAACCTGCTATGGAGTAACTTTTCTTGGTTCCACACAATCTCAAGTCCTTGATGAAATAGTACTACAGTACAATCCTTATATACTCCATAATTATTATAAGTAGTACATCATTGATATAACACTCAAATGACAATATTATTTAATAACAACATAAGAACTCTAATCATTCCTCCTCATCTGTGGTAGTATCATAACATGATTATTATCTAATAACATCATTTGGGGCATACTCTGATGATTTGAACATTGGTTTGCATAGTGTCCACACTCCTTGAAGATGAAGCATTGTACATTTGAATCCTTTTTCTTACCCTTGTATTCACGCACTTGGTGTCCTTTTTCTCCACACTTATAACAAACTCACATTCCCTTCAGGAAAGTTCTAAGGTGTTTCTTCCCACAGTTATCACATATTGGAAAATTCTTCTTTTCCCACATCCCTTTTTCCATCATTCTCTCTTCCATCCTTTTGTTCTCTTTCTTCCCTTCAAAGCCATAAGACTCAGAGAATTCATTACTTGTCTTATTAACACATGATACTATTTCTTCATATGTTGAGAACACATGGGAGATTATTTCCCTTCTAAATTTTGGCTTAATATCGTGAAAGATATGATCCTTATTACACTTTGGATCATATGTATTGCTGGAGTTCACATTCCTTCCACTGGGCACCATTTCATTACAATGCCATAGACTAGGCTAGTTTATGAATTTCAATGACTAATTCCGAACTTGTAAAATACTTAATGTTAATTGAACGGTTTATGGATATAATCCATAATCATAAAAATGTTTTCTTTGAGGAAGTATATACTCATAACCCTTCATAGTGGTTTGTAAAGAAAACGAGAATTATCCTAAGAATATCCCCCGAGACAACATAACCAAGAGTTCAGCAAGGCTCATTGTCGTGCACCAGTTCCCGTTCGAGTCTAGCTCAATGCGATGTTTTCGGGTATTACCCCTAGGTACATCTGTGCCAGAGCCACCTCTACCTGCTCATATCCAGACAGGGATGTATTGCTCAGAAAACTCACAAAATCTCTATAATACCAAAATTCAAGGAAGTTCTTCTATACTAATCCTCAATGTCTATATTTTTGATATGTGCTCTAATCAGAGATTATCTAAATATACCTTCCAAGGTTAGTACTAAACTACCTCTCATACCAACTGTAACACCCCGACCCCAGTTACCCGGAGTCGGTGCATTACTTCGTAACATTGGCATGATCACAAAAGATCAAGTCTCAAATGACAGATTAGTTTAGTAGCCTTGGAAACACTAGATACATTCATAAGTCTTACATTACATCATAAATTAAAACAAAACTACAACATCTTCTCTTCATATCAACTTATATTATCCCTGGATGTCACTCATAATATACTTCTTCACATCCTGGAAAAATTAAGAAATTGAAAGGGGTGAGCTCAGATGCTTAGAAAGGATAACAATATTGTGGAAGCTTTCATAAATAAACATTAACATTTAAGGCAATGTATAACTAAAAAAAGCCTTTTAAACATGAACTTCAACATAATATGGAAAAAGTAAAATGAGATAATTCCATTTACTTATTTACATGGATATTCTACTGGTCGAATAACCACATGCAATATCAATAACCACTTTCATAATGATGGAATGCATAATGCCAGACTATCATAACCATGTAGTCAAGGCCTTGTTCCAAGACCACAAATATGATTTTGTCAAGGCCTCGTGCCAACACTATTTTGTCCCATGAGACCTACCGATGCATCGAGGAGCTATAGCGGGCTCCACCCGTCACTTATTAAGTCCAATGCATTCCTCATATGAATAGGTTTAAACATATCATAAACCATAACATAATTGTATCACATAAAAAATGCATAAAAGAAATATAACATTTCCATATTTCAATCAAAATATATCAATACAACACATTGATGTAATAAAAACACTTTCAAAACCATTTTCAATACCAAAATTAATGAAAATTAAAACATTGTATTTATTTTTCATTTTAAAAAATTATGGCTTGTAGAGGAAGCCGAAACACAAATAATGGTCACGACGGTGGAGAAGTCATTGTCGCCGCATACGTATGACAAAGACATTCCCTTTTTTCATTTAGTAAAACGCTTCGTATAAAAAATATTCCTTTTGGATAAACGTAAAATTCAAAGGGGTTTATACATCGTATAAATGAAATTTGTGTATAAAACAAAATATTCCTCAATGAATGGCGATTGAGACAAAGTACCTTACAAAGATCATTTTTTAAATAAAATAGATATATTATGTGTATTCAATATAAGTAAACATAATTAAATTACAAATATAAGATTGGATATACTAATATCATGACATAATTTGAAAGTAGGAGATTAACCCAAAGAATGGAAATTGGGTTAAGAAGTTCCCTTACCTTGCGTCATGTCTTGACTCGACCATTCTTTAACCTCCTGAATAATAAACTAGAGTTAATTTATAATTTCTTAAGAACCTTTTTCAAGTTTTTTATTCCTTTTATATCACTTATTACCATGTTATGAACATTATGTAATTATTTAAGTTAATAACGGTTGTTTTGTCAATCTTTTGTACTTGAGTCAAAAATAAACTTCTTATAATTACAAGTTGTTCATGTGGTGATATATCCATTATATTCAGAATTATATTCATGATATATATATCATATATCTCATATATATCCAGTATTTTCATGCATTTATAATATTCCATAACGTTTAGAGGTAAGAAATGAAATGCACCGTTCATGGAGACGGTAAGCCGTACGTACGCATGAACGCCACTTTCATTTCTATTTCGTATTTAATGAAATCATAATAATATAAAGATATATTATAATTACAATATAATATCATATATAATATCATTTACTCCATCCTTTATACATCCCACATATGGTATGAACGATTCAAATCACTTTGAGGGGGCGGTAGTCCGCACTTCCTAAAATGAAAATATCGCGTTTACCAATAATGGAAACAATAAAGGTATGCCATAAATGAAAAATACAGAATCTTAAGTAAAACATAAACATATTATATATCATATATAAATATAGTGACATCTTAATGGCCACCTTTTAAGGTGTTATATGAGTGTTGAACAATCATCGTTTCGTGAGGCAGAAATTCACCATCCACAGAAACGGTATGTTATTTAACCATTAGATGTAGGTGTGTGTAAGTGTTACTCGAATACTAATTATAAAAACATTCTAGTATATTGAAGATACTGGTGTTGTTACAAAATAAAGTAATAAAAAGATTTTAAGGGGTTGGAGAAGCAAAATAAAGCAAAACAACATTAGAGAAGACATTACCTTAAAATCGGGTAACTCTTTTTTGATTTGAGCCAAAGGCTTCCTTGGGAAGAATTCTGCCCAAAGTGTGGCTTCTATGAGTAAGAGAGGTAAGTGGAGAGAGTATTTGGGCAGAGGATGGCCGAGACAAATGTCTTGTAATGGGTGAATAAGGTGGTAGTGGTGGGGGCCTTTTACAAGAGGAGAGGAGGGGCACTCTTGGAAAGTAATGAAATATTACTTTATTATACAATGATTTTCGGATTCTAAAGGTCCCAAACATCTATACATCGAGGATAAGGTGATAAGGGTTCGAAATATACCCTTCCAATAGGCTTTGGACAAGTTTAATCCTTGGATTTTACATTATCTTTTCATTTTATTTAAATCGTTAATTAATGAGGTAATCACTACATCATCATGGTGTCAAAAATATTTTAATTTATTTAATGTCTAAAATTATAAAAAAAATATCATTATGTGGGAAATATTTTTATATTTCTAATGAATATTTATAGTCAAAAATATGACTTTTATAACCCCATTTAAAAATTGTTTTCGTAAAACAACTCTTGTTTGTGACCTTTTTATTTTAACATTAAATAAAAAGTTATTTATGTCCTTTTCCAACCAAAGTGACTCCATGGGGTCCCCAAGTTGACCCATGGATTTTATTGGTCGTCCATGACACATAAAATAGTGGTTGGACAAGTGTAAAGGTCATTCCATATTTTTATAATATCATTTTTACCTTAAATTTCACTAATTACCTCTAATCGCGATTAATTAAACTTAAAAGTTACTATTCACAAAAAAATTATTTTAATCCTATTGAACCAAATTTTACTTCCTAATGACAACCATGTATGTTGGATTTTTGAAAATCAAATAAAAAATGTGGTAATATTTCATTTAAACGAAAAATCATTTATTTAACTACCACTTAGTGGTTTCACTATTCCTCAAAAATTGAAGTTTTTCAGAACAATGCCAAAATTTCACCCAAAGCTATAATTGATATTCCGAATTAAAAAATGATGTCTATTTTATGAAATTCCAAACATATAAATTTCATTAATTAATTTTATATTTAATTCCCGCTGTCACAACAAATAGCCTGTTTTTAAGAAACAATATATATCAAAAGATTGACAATTGTTTATGTCCAATTTCAAAGTGAAATTAATTATAATGAACACCATTGGATAAAATGGTAAAAATATATTCTAATTATAATTTAAAAACACTCAGTAGTATAACTTATCACTATAAATTGTTTTGATTAAAAAAGTTGTTTTAAGTATTTTTCACTATTCATAAAAAATTGGATGTTCTCGGAAAATTACAAAAAATTCAACATTGGATAATTTCGATATTACGAATACAAAAATGAATTCCATTTTGAAATATAAAATTTATATAATTTTAAAAAGTGGGTATTACTATTCATAATGGCTACTTTGATTAGTTGTGGTGTGTGTTAGAACTCGAAGTTGCGTACAACACACGCAACGGTATTATTCAAAGAGAAGTGTACCTTGGAAGCTTGGGGTGTTACAACCTCCTATATCCAAATGGTCATGACTGATTGACTATAATCTATATACTTGAATGATTTTATGTTAATGTAATATCCTTACTCAAACTCCTTTCTTTATCTATTTTATTTTAAAAACAAAATCATCATCTGAGAGGTGCCGATTTACATCCTTCATGGACGAAGGATTTTCGTTCTTCAATTTCTCATTCAATGATAGAAATGAATTCATTTTTTATGGTTAATGAGACTATAATTTATGAATTTAAACCTTTATTATGTACTAGAATTAACATATTTACATAATACTGAATAATAAAACAAAATGAGTTCATTGTTATCAATAATTTCTATAATAATGTAAACAATTGTCACTAAATGTCTTATCAAATTATTTTTCCTCATACTAATTAACCAAATGATATATATAACCATTTAAAATATTGGGTTTTCGTTAATATAAAATAAATTTAATTCTAGGGAATTATACCAATTATATATGAACATCATTACCCATATACAAGTATATCGATTGAGAAAAAAAAGTAAACTAATTCCCTCGAACAATAATATTGTATCTTATTACACATAAAAATATAATAAATGAACTTAATGACATTATTGTAAATACAATAAATGTATATAAAGTTCTACATATTTCATTAATGGATTTAATTTTGATTATCATGGACATTAAGGTCAAGTGAAGAACACATTCATACATAAGGTATTGGTTTTCTTCTCAAACCCCCATTTTAATTCTAATTACACTTTCTTACTCTATACACCAATGTAATTATTCATTTATATTATATACATATTATAAATTATGATATATGTTCAATAATGTCTTATTCTAATCGTTCAATATTTTTTATGGGAAAATAAATGTTTTACAAGGTTCCTTTCTGAATTATTCTTGATATGCGAGCCTGGTCAAAGAGAACATCTTGATTTCCTACCCATGTTCACGTACCATCCATAATCTGTTTTAAGACTCCATTATTTATCTAAAATCACTAATTTGGTCTTAAAAACTATATTTCTTCATTTATTATTTTATAAATACAATCATGACAAATAGAAATGATTTTTTAAAAATGACTATTCTTTGAAAAGTAAAAAGGGTATTTCTCTCTAAAATTACTTATTGTTTTTGTAAGAGTATTTTAATCTGTTTTATCAGCATTTTTGAGTTTTATTATTTATTGAGGTTTAAAGTTTATGTTTTTCATCTACCATATATTATTAAATGTCTTAGGATCAGTTTGACTATGGATGTGCTATCTTGATACCATTCACCCTAATACTCATAATGGATAGTGATTATGTTTATAGATTGGGTAATGTTATTTACATTTCATTTATATATGTTGTTTGTGTTTATCCCCACTAATGTGAGTAATGCATTGGACATAGTAAGTAATGGATGGAGAATTCATTATCCCTTTGATGGAGTAGTAGGTATCATAAGATAAACTAGTCTGGGTTTTTACCCATTATGTGTGGTGCCTTGGTTGAGTCCATAATGGTATGATTATGATGTCGTCAATTATGAATTCCCTAATTATAAATCTAGTAATTTCTAGTCCATGTGATATTTTGACTAAAAGAATATTAATGGATAAGTTTTATTAGGGAATTATTTATTCATATTTTATTCTTATCATATTATGCTAAAGATTATGTTTTAATGAAATGTGTACCATTAGTAATTAACTATGACTTATTATATATGATTATATTGTTTTAATTACACTTACTGAGCATCTGACCTCTCCCCTATCTTATGTTTTTTTCACCAGGATGAAAATATGTATATTTTGAATGAGAAGCATGGATAATATTAGAGTTATGGGTGTTACTAATGGATCTGGTATATTTTTTTCATTTCAAAGTTGTAATGTAAAACATATGTTTTCATATCATTTTCCAAAACTTCTAAATTATTCAGTCCTTCAAAACATAACTTCATTATAATCATAACAAAGTAATAAAAAGGCATTGGCTCTAGGTAACTGGGGAATGGGACTTTACACAACAAGTTCAAAGAACTCAAGCCAATCCAACTCCAGATGACTATTCTCGAAATTATTGGCTTATAACACTGATGTTTCACTCAAATATGATCCCAATGAATTTATCCCAAGGCAAACCAAGATCATTATAAGCATATTCCCTAATCCTATAACTGACATCAATGGACATTTCCTGGTTGAACAATCCCCTATCCATTTTTATCATCATATTATTTCATGAACACTAGCATAATATGTATCCAACTCCCATGGAATGAAAAATGAACCTTGGGCCAGATTATTATTCCTAAAATCGGTCCATGTCACTATTTTAACATGAAAATTCCATTTATTGTGAAATCCAGTAGAACCTAGTTTCATTTATCCAATATGATCCAAAATATAGAATGCCCATCCAGTGACTGGGCTTATCCTTGCACAACCCTTCTCACATGAGGTTCATACACTAGTATCCAACATCATGCTCCCCACATTAATAGAATTTGTGTCATAAAACCGTCAAGAAGAGTTCTTAATCACCACAAACCATGATCCATCTATTTCCGTACATAAAATATTTCATTGCAAGAAACTCCCTCATTCTAGTGCACCATATAAACATTATCTATCACATATTCCTGATCCAAAAATGTAGTATCCATGGGATTATATAGGTTTGAACTCATAACAAGGCCACCATCCTTAATTATGTCCTCCTAATTCTCTATCATAAGACATATGTCACTCATATCGATTGATTCTTACACCATAATAGGGTCTATGTACTATTAGCTAACCCCTAACACATATTCTCCAAACATAATATGTGAAGGTCCATCCAAAGGTTAGTTGTCTCACAACACATAGTTAATTTCCATGTTTTACCTTACCGTAGTGAAATTCCCAGAATTCACCCAAATATCTGTGGGGCCAAACTAATAAGTATCAGATTCAAAACCATCAATCATGGTCTGTCACCCATCCACTCATGAAATTTCCATTCTAAATAGTCACCATTCCCATATAGCATAGACCAAAATCACACTACACAGTGGTTATTGTGATGACCCAGACTCAAAAAGCCACCTGAATAATGCTAAATGGATCGGGTGTTACTAATATAGGCCCACCTCCTTGAACACCAAAGTCTACCGACTAGAAGCGAGGGTCTTATAAGTGTAGCAAAGAAGCTATGCCCTCTCGGAGGATAATAATGGTACTGGTCTAAGTATTATAATAAATATGCAGTGGAATAAATGAATCATCAGACTCTAACCAAACCCACAGAGTGGAAGCACATTCAATATCGGTAAACAGCAAACGCAATAATATTAAAAACAGTTGCTGAAAGTAAACATAACAGCAATCTGATCACTTCTAACTACTACTGAACAACAAAACAGGCATCCAAATCAGGTCATACATATCCATTTATATATATAAAGGGTGCCAATGGATAACCAAATATAGCTACATAACAAGTAAGCATACTGATATAGGAAAGGAAGAAAAACAAAATAATCTCTAGCTACGCAAGACCTCATGGTCCATTACATCTCCATGCAACAGATAATGCAGTCTAGCTCCAAAAGCTGGCCTCTTTTCGGCATATAAATCCATAAAGTCTATATGCTTCCTGACTGGCCCATGTAAGCTGTCAGACGAATCTCAGTACGATACCACCCAATGGTGCATACCTAATATAAGTTTTTAAGAAGTAATAAAAATATAAAGAAACCTCTAAACAATATGACGCACACAAATAAACACAAACTCCACTGGTGCTCAGTAGCCACCATGGAGATTCACATGCTTCAGCCAACGCTGGAATCTTTATCAGGTAACTCGGCACCATGTGCCCCCTGAAACATTGTGTGTCAAGTACCGACATCCTGAAGGCATGCCCATGAAATAGTTTCTTTGAAAAAAATTGATTTCTATCCTTAAATAATTAACCAGGTGGACAACAATGTCTTCCCTCAAATAAAGTAACCGGCGGGAAAACGATGTCTTCCCTCATGTAATGTAACCAGAGGGATAGCGATGTCTTCCCTCAAATAATGTAACCATAGGGACAGTAATGTATACCCTCAAATAACAGTGATCCTCTACCCCCAACCTGATAGCCTCAATATTATCCCCCGAAGGCTCCTCACCTTCAACGTGGCATCCTACGACAAGCACCTATAAACCAATCTTACCAAAACTGCAACTAACAAGGGCCTCTACCCACACAAGTGGTAAAAACCAGCTCATCATAGAGTGTCTTTGTGTGCACAGTACACAAAGATCCAGGTGAGTGGTAATCACAAAAATAGTACCCAATCCACAAGACCTCTGACACCTCGTGTCCCTGCGACCATTCCTCTCTAGTCTGATGGCTTCTCCATCCAAGATAAATATGCCTTGACAAACCTTGCAATCACCTTGCCTCAAGATGACGTCATTGATTCCCAATCCCATAGTAAAAACCACCCAATATAAATTGAGTCAAACCCAACCTATGATTACCATCACTCAACAAATATCTGATCCATGCCCAACACAAACCAAACGGTTCCAGTATATGCAATGAAACATATCACATATATAATCAAATGTAATACTTAAACAGGAAATACAAACTAAATAGTTGAATTCCACTAGCTAGGTGTTGTCCCATACCAGCACTAAGATCTTGAAAGACTCTATGTCTTATCAAGGTTTAATAAACTAAACAAAATAGTTTTAACCAATAAAAATCAATTATCAAAATTTTGGCATCCCCCAACCAAAATTCCTCGATGAGCAACAACCACTCACTTGATACCGCTCAAGAAAAATAGGTAACATGGAATACCCAAAGGCATCCCATAGGTCAAATAATAATTAAAGTGGCAATATCAGGTAAAATAGGGTCACACTCAAAATTCCCAAAAATGTGCTAGAGGTCGCACCACCCAAAAGTCTGCAAAAACATAAAAAGAGATATTCACCACCTACCTGAGACTCATCAACATAGGAACATATGATATAATGCTCCAATTTGAATTTGATCCTCATAGATCTATGTTTCCATCAAATCCTGGAAATTCCCCTCGGATAGAAACTGTGATGTGTGAGACAATGAAACTGGAACAAAATAGGTTGCATGGGTTTAGCCTTGATAATGTGATCCCGCATCCACCAATGGATCGAAGAAAAGACATCGTAGGAAGATTTTAAGGCAAGGGATGTTCTTTGGGATTTTGGAGAAGAAATGATCCAATCTTTTCGAAGAAGAAGATGTTTTACAAAATAAGACGTGATGCTCTTTCATTTAAGAGAATAAAAATAAAAGTATAGGGAATTTATTGAGGACTACACGCCATGTAGTGGCCTTGTTCATACTCTGACTTAAGTGGAGGTAGCCACAAAGATTGGACATGCCACATGGGTTGACACACGACAAGAACTTAGCTGGTACATAGAAAGAAGAATATGTGGCGTTTCAAGAAACACTACACATCATGTAGTAGTAAATTTATATATGGTCATCACATGGCATGTACTCAGTGAGCACATAGCTGGTACATGCCTAACCCATACACGACGTGTACTTTATAGTATATGGCATGTAGTTTGTAAATTTCCCGAACATCCCTGATTTTCCCATTTTTCTCAGAAACAAGAAAAAAAATTCAAACAGGGCTGGGATTTTTACTCATTCTAGAAACTTGGGTTCTTACAATATCACCACCTTAACATAGCTCATCCTTGAGCTATCAAACGAAACACAAAGATGGCACTGAACATGTCACTCTGATCAAATTATCCTAGACTCCCTGGTCTCAAGGATTCTGAAAAAAACTTTAAGTGGATCCCAACCTTAGGGATTTCCTTACTCGGTCTAAACTGAACAAAACTCAACAATGAAGGGGTTCACAAACCTGTTTCTGATATCATGGTCCAATCGTGATGCATCATCATCCCTGCACCTCATTTGTTCTCACATGTCACTCGTGACACCCCAAACATATCCTACACCACATCGGTGTCAACCTCCATGAGGTCCCGCATTCCATGGATGCTCAAAAAAACATGATTCCATGCTAAAAAAATAACTTGAATCCTCGATGCCCCGATACCACGAAATCTCATGTGACTCGCATCCTTGATGGCCCAATTATCATGGCACCTCACATAAATTGCCTCCTCGATGACCCAATTCCACACAACTTATACATATATATAAATATATCACGTACCCAATATGGTGCCAATCCCACGGACCAGCATCAAGTCAGTCCACATAAATCTTGTGCACCTCGTGCACTCAAGACGAACATGCCTCAATAGGTCATGAAAAAAGAAAACAATAATGTCCCGACCAAACTTGCGGTGTACCTCTAACCATTTCGGCTCACCAGCCTACTCAGCCCCTGGCAACTCCACGGTGTGCACCTGTCCTGAACCACAATTGTTTGATGCCAGACCAACTGGTGATGCTACTCCAATCATCGGCCATTGACCCCTCTGTTGGGTCTTTTTGTACCTACCATGTGTTCCACATGTAGTTGAAACTCAGAAACCCACTCCTGGTACCAAACCTGAACCAACTCCAGATTCCACAGTCTGTCTTGGTCCCTATCAGCCAGCTGTAAGAGAAGGCTCCAGTAGAACCTCTCCAGATGTCCGACCTGTCCACATACCCATCACTCCTTTGGAGGCCTATCACACTGAGTCTGAATATGTCCTGTATGTCCACACTGAAAGAAAACCACTCATAAACTGCTATGAGGTGGTCTACCTGAGTCCTTAGGTTGACTGTCCTACTAGAACTCATCTTGTCCTCCCTTCCGGTTGTCTGAACCATCACCTGAAGCTGTCGTTCGGCAAACCTGGGGCATATCCCTCTAGTTACCCTCCACTATGAGTGATTGATTCACTACCTTTGAGAACGAACCCATCTTGAAGATATTCACATGTATCTGAATGGTGTGTCGCAATACATCCTCGAAGCACCTCACCCATGATGTGTCATCATTTACCATACCAGGTGAAAAGTGAGATAACTCAGTGAAAGTAGATTCATAGTCCATGGCAGACCAATCCCCTTGGTGAAGACTCAAGATCTCCTGATCTATCATTGCCTTTAGTGTCTCTGGGTAAAAGTGCTCGAAAAACCTATCCTCGAAGACATTCCATGCTAGTCCCTCGTGCCTGTGAGACTGAATCTACACATCCGACCAGCTCTTTTCCTGTCCTCGCAGCATGTACAACGCCAGCTTGACCCTCCGCCCTGGAGGAATCTCAAGCTTATCAAAGATCATCTGCATTATCTGTATCCAGTTCTCAGCTTCCTGCAGACCACCCTCACCCTGTAAAAGCAGCGGGTGCTGCAACTGGAACTCCCACGTCATATATTCCATAGATGTCTCTATACCCTATTCACCTCTGTCAATCCCTTACAGGACATGTTCTAGGTTAGCTAGGAGCTGGTCATCGATCCATGGTGCGAAAGCTACCAAACCCGGCTATTGTATTTCATTCACTGGATCCTGGACATGTTACTGTCCCTAATCCTATACCTACAGCTCATGCACTGTCTGCCCTGAATCCTGAACCTGATCGGGCTTCAACGACACTGTACCATCTCCCGCCTGATGCTCCAACTGAGTCAACTAAAAATAACACGTTTCATACCATAAATAGTCAGATCTCCCATATATATATATATAACAATATATACTCAACACAAATAAGGAAAGTAGAAAAGAGGTAGTATAAAATGACTACCCTTACTCTCCCATATCGCAACACATTCCCATGAAAACCCTACCTCATGGCCACCTTACCCTCCCTCAAAAGAGCTAAGTATCAACAACAGCTCAGGCCATGCCCGTCCGGACAACCAATGTCGCCTCAAACTGAAATCTGAGTCACTAAATCTTGATGACCAAAGTCACCTCAACCAGAGTGCATGTCTTCTCGTATAAGAGCCAGACCCAAATACCCTGCCACATACAATTCTACAAATATATAATGCATGGTATAACACATTGCAATAAACAAGAAATTTTAGCAGGAATTTCACCTATTCACATTTCTAAATATCATAAGGAATAGAAACTGATATTATTCACATGGAATTATCACTAGACAAAGTATACGTGAAATTATGAAATTGGAATACCATAAATATATGCCTATAAAAATCCAAGAAAACATGCCTTGCCATACAGAGCCAAGGTACAATTCTCCTTTACCGCACTGGGTCAAGGATTACATATCACAATCATAAACATCACACACCTTGTAAACCCCCGAGGTTGAAATTGTATAAACTGAAATCTGAGAAAAAAACCAAAATAGAAATTCCCACCCATGGAAACTTGGTCCATCCCTCGTACCTGGGGCTGTAGGCACCCAAGCACAAGATAGAAACCCAGTTCTAGTCCCAACCTATCTCTAGTCTACCATATCCCAAATAGTAAAACCAACAGAAAAAAAGGGAATCCTCAATCTCATTAGTATCCAGAAAAACACTACTACTAAATCCCAGTAAATAACACCTCTGATAACACTTTTTAATGACCTGGACCTGAACTACAACCTGAACAATGCTAAATGGGATGGGTTTTATAACCTTAGGCGCACCTCCCCGAATTCTAAAGGCTGCCAACTAGAAGTGATGGTCTTATAGGTATAGTGGGGAGGCTATACCCTCTCAGAGGATAATAATGGTACTGGTCTGAGTATGAAAATAAATATGAAATGGAATAAATGACTCGGAAGACTCAAGCTAGACCAGTATGGTGGAATCACATTCAATATCGATAAATAGCGGAAGTAATAAATATAAACAATAGTAGTAGAAAGTAAACATTACAGCATGCTGATCACTTGTAACATATACTAAACAACAAAACATGCATCCAAAACAGGTCATAAATATCCATATATATAAAGGGCACCAATGGATAACCAACTGTAGCTATATAATAGGTAATCATGATGATACAAAAAGGAAGGAAAACAAAATAATCTCCAGTTAGGAAAGACCCCGAGGTCCATACCATCTCCATGCAACAACTCATGCAGTCCAGCTCTTGATGCTAGACTCTTTCCTGCACGTAAATCCATAAAGTCTATGTGCATCCCAAAGGGCCCGTGTAGGGTGTGATATGAATATCAGTAAGATATCACTAAATAGTGCATACCTAATATATGTTTTTAAGAAGGCATGCAGTTAAAAAGAAAACTGTAAACAGTACGATGCACACAAACAAACATAAACTCCACTGGTGATCACTATCCACCATTGAGTGTCACCTACTTTGGCCAATGCCGGAATCTCTGTCATGTAACCCGACACCATGTGCCACATGACACCGCATGTCTCATGTACCAACATCCCAAAGGCATGCCCAAGAAATAGTATCTCCAAGGAACAACAATTCCTACCATAAAATAAGTAACTGTATAGACAGCGATGTTTTACCTCAAATAAAGTAACCAGAGGGACCGTGATTTCTTCTCCATGATAATTTAACTGGAGGGACAACAACGTATGTCCTAAAAAATGTATCTAGAGGGACAAATATGTCTTCCCTCAAACAATGGCGAGCCTCTTCCCCCATCCCGATAGCCTCAATGCTATACCTTGAATGATCCACACCTTCCATGTGGATTCCTATGGCAAGCACCCCCAATCAAATAGTACCAAATCCACAACTAACAGGGGCCACTACCCACATGAGTGGTCAAAACCACCTCATCATGGAGTCTCTCTATGTGCACACTACTCAAAGTTCCAGTTAAATGGTAACCACCAAAATAGTACCGAAGTCACAAGACCTCGGACACCTCGTGGCCCTATGACCATGCCGCTCAAGTCTGACGACCTTGTTATCCTAGTAAATCGGGCCATGTCCAACCTAACAGTCACCCTGCATCAAGACGGCCTCCATGATACCCAATTCTGTGGTCAGAACCACTCAATGTAACCCTGGTCAAACCCAAATTGTGATCATCATCACTCAACGAATATCCGAGACAAGCCCAACACAACCTAAAGGGTTCCCGTATATGCACTGACACATATCACATATATAATCAAATGAAAAACTTAAAGAGGAAACATAATCTAAATAGTTGAATTTCACTAGCCCAATGATGTCACAAATCATCACTGAGATCGTGAAATCCTCTAAGTCATATCAAGGTTTAATAAACTAAACTTAATAATTTTATCCAATAAAAATCAATTATAACCATTTTGGCATCCCCTGGCTAAGATTCCCCAATGAGAAATAGCCACTCGCCTGGTCCCTCTCAAGAAAAACTGGTAAAATGGAATACCCAAAGGCATCATGTAGGTTAAATAACAATTAAACAAGCAATATCATGTAAAATAGGGTCATGCTCAAAATACTCAAAAATGTGCCAAAGTTCACACCACCGAAAAGTCTGCGAAAACACAAAAAGTGGTTTCCACCACCTACCTGAGGCTCGTAGACGTAGTCATGCCTGATATTGAGCTCCAATTCAATGTCGATCATCGTAGATCTACATTTTGCTCAAATCCCAACAATTCCACTCTGATGGAAACTACGACATGTGAGACAAAAAAACTAGAACAATATAGGGTGCACGGGTTTAGCCTTGCTGATTCGATCCCGCTTCCACCAACAGATCGAAGAACAGACTTCATAGGAAGATTCTACTATAAGGGATGTTCTTTGGGTTTTCAGAGCAGAACTACTCCAAAGTTGGGGAAGAAGAATAGGTTTTACGAAATAAGACGCGATGCACTTTCATTTAAGCAAATAAAAATAAAATTACACGGTGTGTATAAACGACTACATGACATGTAGTAGCCTTGTACGTACTTCAACATAAGATGTAGACACAAGGCTTGGACATTCCACAAAGTTTGACAAACAGCTAGAACTAATCCTCTAAACAAAAATCAAGATACACATCATGTCGAGCAACACTACACGCCATGTAGTAGGAAATTCCTACACGGTCATCACACAACATTTACTTGGCGAGCACACGGCTGGTACATAAGTAACCCATACATGGAATTTACTTTAGAGTACTCTACGTGTGGTATGGAAATTACCAAAAAAATCCTATATTTTCTGAGTTTTCTCAGAAATAAGTCATAAATTCAAATATGGTCGATATTTTGATATGTTATAGAAACCCAGGTTTTTACACGTATTCAATCCCATACCATTCGACACACAATCCCATAAGTGGAACATAACAAGGTCGTGATAATTGTGGTACATTGAACATTGGTCTTAACACAAAATATGATCTCCTAGAAATCCTCTTCAAAATCAGGCACCTCAGCTATGCCACAATTTATTCAATGATCACCTCTCACACAGTGTTTTTTCTAAAATTAAAATTTCAACCGCACAACCCCCAATTCAAAGGTCCATGAATCTGAATATTTCTTCCCATTGAATCCAGTCTCGATACACAAACATCATAGGTTCTTACTAAAAAAATTATGCATTTCTCTACCTATAACCCAAAACCTGTTCACCTCCCATGAATCGGTCCCAAAAAGACCATACAATCAATGTTACTACTACTTCAGGAATCCATAAACCTAGGAAAACCAATATCAAAGGATTACCTTGATAAAAAAAAGTGTTTACTCTTAAGAGTATGATTATTAACTAATGGAATTTAGGTCTCTCGCCCACTCCTACAAATATAGTCTCATAACATGACATTAGACATGCCTGACAACCTTCTCTAAAATAGATAAAATCAATGTTTGTTAAAGATATCATCATCCAAAATAGGTAAAAACCTATCAATGTGGGTTCAATTATTTTGTTTTTCCATTCCTAGTATTAGAGGAAAATAATATTTATGGTTTAATGGAATCCCATTTAAGTGAGTACCATTACTAAATCACAAATAAGGGAAGATTCTAATTTCTTAATCATTTAATGCCTCACATGCCAAGCATCGGCCTACTATTACCTGGTCCTCTCCAAGCATCATCATAGGGTAGTTATCACTAGATTTTTACAATGTAATGTCACATCACTGTATAATCCACAATACCTATCATAAGAGATTGAAACAAGATGGTCCAACTGAGTAAAATTCCACCAGAAACCTATATAAGAAAATTCTATTTAGGATGTTTTTGACACTTTAAATAGTCATCCATTGGAAAATATTTTAAATAAATCATTATACTATTACCAATGGAACAACAACTATAAATCCATAATAAATAAATAAAAAATACACAACACATGTGCAACACTAGATGTCAAAATAATATTCAACTAAACCATCACAAATAAATAATATATCTGCCAAAACCATGGAAACATGGACTTCTTACTGAAATACATGTTCTCGATGCACAACTATGATATACAAGATAGGTTCTAACACAGTCCTCATAATGTTTTCTAAAATGTCCAATATAGAATGATAATTGGAATGGAACTCATATGATACCACTTTTTCACATCTCGGTATGTCTCACTCAATCAATAGTATCCAAACAGGTTGGAGAAAAGGCCTGAAGTGCACCTACTCATATGATAGAGGATACCAACTTGCATCAATGGACTAGGGTGTGTTCATGGGGGTGACTCTTCCCTTATATTAGATAATAGAAATAGAAAAAATATCCAAAAAACAACCAAAGTATTAAATATATTGTGTGTCGAAGAATGAAATATTAAACAGGATGTAATAAATTATGAAATTTTTTAAATGCATAAATATCCATGTCTTTCATACAACACTTATCACCCTATAGTATAACCAAATATATATGAGTAAATCAAATAAACAACAATAAAAGTTAAAGTATTGACCACCCACAAAAGGCCATACCACAAACCCATCTCTACAAACATATATGATCCATCCTGATCAATCAGTCCTAGACCTCATCCCATCTAGTTCCTAGAATCTAGTGAACATCTTATTGGGTACCCTAGTGCAATTTTGGCCAGAGGAGGGTGGGAGTAAAAAACATAGTAGGTAACCACCAACATGGTCCCATAAATAGCCAAAAACTGTAGTGTAAGTATATGTGACCTACAAATTTGGATAAATATAATAATAATAACAAACTACTGAAGATAACTAAATAAAAATATTCATATCATGTAATTGTTTCATAAGTTCTTTCTCACAAAATGTGTTCAGCCTAGATGAGAGACAACTAGAAAAAATGTAATAAAATAAATTCATAGTCAATCCTTGGGGTTGGGATCCTGATCAACTGTACTTATTTTGGAAAAGGTATTGGGCTAGATTTCATACCACTCAATTCATGTGTAATCCTATCGATCATTGCATTCATGATCTTGATCGACCATACAAACTTCAGTTAGTTAGGGAATGTCTCTGATCAAGATGTGTCACAATAGGTGGAAACAACTCATAGCCCTAAGCTCATCAATTATTGCCTCCAATAGATATGAAAAAGGATTCATGGTATCAACTAGACATCAGTGCATAAGACGTTGATTTGGATGTCATGCAACTTAAGACATGTGTAATACAGTCTAATATATGATTCCTAGGTCCCTGTCTATTGGAATAACAAAATTATTTCTCGGATAATATTTAATGGGTATTATTCTAAGGATATATGAATGTAAAACTCTCTATATCTAATATAATAACCTGACATCATAAAATTACTATTTCTATAGACCATTACTAGAAAATTATAGGTAATGTCATTATGGTGATTCCACATCATCCAATAGATTATTCTAGGCCCCAATCAAGGATATCATCTTCAATACCTAGAGATGTCAATAGTATCAAATGCTTTGGGTAAATCTTCCCACTCGGAAACCTCTAACAGTACTAGGATCCAAGTGAGCTATAAATCTTAGGTGACACCTTATGTAAGAGGGGTTCTAAGATGAACTCACCAAAACCCATTATAATCCCTAAAAAAATAGTAATCCTAGTGAAAAATGGGACATTCTATACTAGTGAAATTAGAACAATAAGTCTCATAAGCTAGATCCCATGAAATACTTCTGGGCATCCCCACTGTACATCATATCACTTCAACCCCATAGGATGAATACTAGGAATAACATATTGAAATCATAGGTACATAAATAGTAACTATGTAAAATAATATATAACAGAGTAGGTTTGGATTAACTCTTAAATATATCTCTATTATGATAGTATTTTATGGATAAATGATTGTTATGGATTTTAGGGTGGAACTAGCTACCATCTCCAGCCTAAGACAATACGCAGTCACTTAGGGTAGGTCAACCATCAAGGCATCCACTAGGGTCCCCTTGGTTAATAAATAGAGAGGTGTCCCTTTGAAGATACTTGAGGTTAGAATGGAAGAACAGTAATCCCTCTTGGGACCCTCATAAATAGTATAAGAGTTTAAGAATATCTCTTTGGGTCTTCTAGGATAGTTTCATTGTTCAAGTTCAACACCTGATGCTACAAGGTGTCACACCCTATGTCATTTTAAAAGGGGTATGATGGCCTTTCCGGCTACATGGGGTCTTTCCACAAAATAATGGTCATGAGATGGGTCATAGAAAATTTCACTCCTCAATATGGGTATGGGATGGTCTACTCATCCATTCAAGTCCCTCTCTTTCTAAGGTCTATCCACATTGGGCTTTATGAGGGTAGTCATACCTCGCTATGTGTAGCCTCACCTCTGAAGGGGTATAGAGGATACATTGTGTCTTGAGGTTCTATATGTTGACCTTTAGGGTCCAAGGCATGAGGCTGTCACATAGAAGGTGTTAGTGACCCTTGTTGTCATCCATTTTAATTTAATTAAAAATTTAAATGAATAAATTAATACAAGGGGTTATCTCCCTCTAGATGAGCCCACGCATTCAGGTACTACAATAAAAATTCATAAATTCTGTAGGGAATTTTCAACAAACCACCTACCTAATAAAAATATTTCACTATATTATCCAAGAGTTGGAAGTAGTTTCTAATGCATATCCAAGCTCTTTTGAGACATACAACATCCTAAATCACAAAAAATCCCAAAATTATTTGATTATAATTATATAATTTTTAATTATATAATATCAATAAAATATAAATAATTGAATAAAAAACTATAGAGGCAAAAATATAACAATATCACCATGTGATCCTGTCACACTAGAACCATGACTAAATTCTTTCCAACAACCCATAGCACATCCACACTATTAAACCATACATAATACAAAACAAATAGCATCAGAAAAATTGCCCAAAATATTTGTGTTATTCATTAAAGATTTAAAAATTAGTAATGGAAACAAAACTCAAGGAAATTACCCATAGAGTAGTGAGGTTGGCCTTCCAGGTCAACCTCTTCATAGGAAGAGAAAACTCCTCATCATTGGTATCTGATTCTTCCATCATCCTATGCAATCAAAATTGAAATACCTAATAAGGGAACTAAAAATTAAGAACAATGGTATGTTAATAGAAATAGAGGATACCATTGGAGAAATAATACATTAAATCACCATGTAATTCAACCAAGAACACCCACATGATTGAGTTTAATGATGGGTAGTGGAGAAGAGGATGTTCGGATCGTGCAGGGGAGAACATGGGAAGCAAATTGGGGGATTTATTCCTAAATCGTGTTGTATGAAATGGTAAATTCCCCATTTTAATGTGCACTTGGTTTTTCCCCATGGTTTTGAAATCAATTCACCAACTTTTTGGTTGGAACTGACTTTGACCCCTCTACCTTAAACAATTATGTTTCTCAATTTAACAAACTATGCACCAACCATAAAAAAAGGTAGAAATTAATTTAAGAATGCTACATGATTTCCCCTGGTAATTTTAATTGTTTCCCAACCATTGTACCGATATAGAACAAGCTACATGGTTTAGTCACATGGTTAGCCCTAACTCTACACCAACCATTCGTATGAAAACACATATTTTATACACTATAATTCAATATTTAATACATAAAAACACAATTAATAAAATTCTAGAAGATAATGAGGCCTAGTTAGTGTTCGGAAATCTGGTACATAGTTTAATAACATAATACATGGGTAAAACATCATTTAGAGAATTTGTTTGAAGGATTACCTTATCTTCTTTGGATCTTCAAAAATTTCATGGGATAACTAGGGAGAGTATATAAGAAAGGGGTGTGATATAAAGCATAGTAAGGGAATTATCAAATCATAACATGATGAAAGTAATACATGTTACTCAATAGGAATATCAAGGTAACATAAGATGGGTTAGAATCAAAAACATGAACATCGAAGCATAATATTTGATGATAACTTAAAGGAAATATGGGAATGTGGAAACAATATGAAACATGAAATTATAAACATAAGTCAAGGATAACCATATAGAAATTATAACACAGTGTACATAGGATAACCTCTCATGTATCATACATGATATATCAAGAGATAAAAAAATTACCCAATCCATTGGAGGACTATATAATTTTGCCCCCACCCATCACATTCATATCATGTACATAAATTAGTGTTTCAAATAGATCATACCACATAAGGATGTATTTTATCACTTTTAATCCCATGATTAAGGAGTGTGGGTTTAATACATATAATTACCTAAACATTTATGGGTAGTTATATATATTTTAATACACATGAGTGTAAATTGGTATCAATATTCAACATAGAAATGTTTAGCATGGAAAATCATAAGATAATTTCTATAGCATAACAATGGTACATTATGATTCATGGAAGGGTTTAATGAGATTGAAAGGGGTATCTCATCACATTGATATCATAAGGAATATAAGAGTTAGGTGAAAAAACATATCTTAAATTGAAAAATTGTAAATTAAAAGGAATAAAATATCAATATTATTCAATAAAGAGGACAATGAGAGCATCCCTTCCAGTGAGAGTGCACTTCTAAATTATTATGTGGAGCTTATTAAGAGATTGGAAACACCTTGGGTGGTCTTTGTAGAGGGAAAAATATTTTAAAGAGATACTCTATGGGTTTTAATGAAGTGGAAATGGAGTTTTTTGGGATTTTACGGAAAAATAGAGGGGGTTGTTTTGTTAATTTCTAAACTAAGATTTTGGAATTTATAGGATAAATTAATTTGAACCATAACCATACAATGGTTTTTTACGGTTTTTGCTAATGTAGATAGAGGTTAATTAATTTTTTAGACTAATAATAGACCTTGTTATGTTAATACTTATAGTGATGTGAAAGTGAGTCATGTTTTTAAGTAATTGACATTGAAACCTTAAAATATAATATAGGTTTCAGAGGATTCATTAAGGTGTTATAAAATTTATCAAATTAATGATAAAATATTATTTTAAATGGGAAACAAAGTTTTTTTTCATTTATAATCATTATATTATTTATTACATCAATTTCGACCTTTTATGATGTCATAATACATACAATATATTTGTACAATATTTATTTTTTCCCAAAAAAATTGACTGTCTAATAGAAAAATGAAAAATTCACCATTTTCTAATTTTGAAATGTTTATTTCAAAAATAAAATTTATATTAAAAAAATAATTATTTAACTATGAAAATTTACACTTTTAAATGAAAAACCAACCTTTACATTTTATGGGGAAAGTAGTTTTTAACCCTTATAAATATTATATTGAACTTCATGAAATTTTTTATCAAATACATTTAAATAAATATTATTTATTAATAATATTTTATTAAAATAATATTTTTTTAATGAATTACTGAATTCATCAAAAATATTTTGTTGATTAAAACTTCCCCAAAATAAAATTTATGTTTCATTATATCACAATATAATTTTTATTGCCCTTATTATTTAATCATTATAATGTACTAATAAGAAGACAAATATAATGCACGTTTTATTAAGAAATAAAAAATATAAAATCATATTGTTTGGTTCTAAATACATAACCCCTTATTACATCTATGTATACCCTATGGGTAATGTGTGTGATGGTGACACATTATTTTGGTGGTTCAACAAACATGGTTTGGGATGTGATCTCGATAAGTTTAAACAAATCATATAAATAGTTTTCCTCATGCTTTTGTTGTTTAATATTGGATTGGGATGGGTAATGTGAAAATATTTTCGATTTCGTCTCCCTAAGAATCACTAATAAATAGGCTTCATATGGTCTGATCCTACTAGTTAATGTCATCCCTTATTATATTAATGTCAACTAGATTTATTATGACCCTTAATATATAAAAATCATAAATATAATTGTACAATAGATATATTATCACTCTTTATGATTCATATTAGTCTTTTAGAACTGAATGGATACAAATTATAGTGGTATAAATTAGTGCATGTGGTTTATATAACATAATTGCCTAATATGAAATTTATTCATTTTAAAATGAAATTTCATTTATAAAACATCAGGGTGAAACATTTTTTCCCCTTCAAAACATTCACCATCAAAATTTGATTTTATACAAAAAAAATAAATGATAGTACTTATATTTCATCACATATTCTAGTTCCTAAGTAGCTTCCTCAAACATTTGGTTCGACCATGTCACATTGACCTGGTGCGTTTTTGTAGTTCATAAAACATTATCTATATGATCTAAGATCTTCACTGGATACTCCTCATAAGATCAATCATTCTTTAAGGGTACCTCCCCCAGATTTCGTACATGTGAAGTTTTTAGTATGAATTTCCTCAAGAAAGATACATATAACATATCATGTACTTAATATAGGTTCGGTGGGAGTTCAATTTGATAGGTCACAGCTCTGACGCGGTCAAGGATCTCCAAGGGTAATATGTATCTTAGACTAAGATTTCCCTTATTCTCAATCATCAGGAATTTTATCCCTGGTGATATATGAAGGAACACATTATGTCCAACCTCTAACTCCAAAGCATGTCGACGATTGACTATAGAGATTTTCGGTTGACTTTGTGTGGGTTTCATATGACATTATCTGGTTTTAACCTTATTCATCATCTCTTGGCATAGATCAAGTCCCATTGGCTTATACTCACAATTTTCATCCCAGTATGTTGGAGTCTGACACTGCTTCCCATATAGATCCAATAAGGTTCCATTTTAATTCTTGAATAGAAGCTATTATTATGTGATAACACCAGTATGGGAATGTATTTATTCCAAAATACTTCAAAATCCATTAAACATTTTCTCGAAATATCCATCAGTGTTTTAGTGGTCCTTTTAGATTGGCCATCGATTTGTGGGTGAATATTTGTACTAAGACTTATCTATGAATCCAAATCTTATTGAAATATTATCTAAAATAATGAGGTAAAACATAGATCATGATTATATACATTTACGAGTAAAAATTCTAGAATTATTACCACTTCCCTTATTTATATTATATTAATTTGGTAAAGTGATAAATCTTGCATTATAAAAAATAAATGCCTTGACATTGTATGGAGATCGACTACCACCCTGATGGAATTATTTCTATTAGGTGTTCCAGGGATTACTATGAAAGAAATCCATGTTTATGTTTTCTCATTTATATACTAGTATGGTAAACGAATACATCATATCCTTTGGTTTATATCATTTATCTTGGACGTGTTGTCATACCAAGCATCGAGATAAAAATTAAAAAATCTACCTCATTATGTTACCCCACTATAATTTTTTCTTTAGATCTATACACATCTTAGTGATTCCTGGATTATTATAGAATGATGATATATTCACATAATCCAAAATTTCTCTATGAAGTTGTGTTTTTTATGGGACACATATCTGAGTTCTAAACCTTATAAATCTATCATTAGAAAATCAGGACAGCAAAATATTAACTACCTTTTTTATAGAACATTATCATCTTTCTGAAAATCCTTGAACCTTCCAAGAATAGTTGGTAGAGAAGTTATTTCAGAATGTTTTGATGAAATTACTTTTATTATACTCATTAATATCTATTTCATTTCTTTAATGATTGGATCCATTATAATCATTATCATGGATAAGGTTGCCAGCTTATTTCCACTCAATGAATCTACCACATTGTTCTACTTCCTAGGATGGTAATAGATTAAAAAATAATAATCCATGATCAACTATAACCCCCTTCATTTCTTCATATTAATATTACTTTGAGTGAAATTATACTTAATGCTTTTAGGAATTTAAAAACTGTTACACTTCCCCACATAGAGACAATTTCACTAAATCATCAATGTGAAGATAATTATAGCCAATTCTAGATCAATTCCTAGATAGTTCTCATCATGGATATTTAATTAGAGGGAGGAATATGCTATCTATTTTTTATCTTTTACTAGTACACATACCAATATTTATTTGGATGATTCGATGTAGATCACATATACTCCCCCACTAGTTGGTATTGTGATCCAAGGTATAGTGGTTATCCACTTTTTAACTCTTGAAATCACTCCTCTTATTCATAAATCATGAAAAATATGACTACTTTTTGAGTTGTCTTGGTTAATGGTATTTAAAATTATGAGAAGTTTCTAAAAAATCGATGATAGTACCCATGTAGTCCAAAGAAAAAAAGAATTTACATCTTAGATATTGGTCTAGGCCATCCTTTAATTGCCTCTATTTCTAAAGGATCCACATATATCACATTACAAAGGATAAAATTCCATAGTAATGTTACATTCACCATTCAAAAAATTAATTTACACTAATTTTAATACATCTTTTTTCATCGTCAAGGTATTCATTATATCATTAAAATACTCTTCATGTTCATCCTTTCTTTTTTGGAGAAGATAATACTATCGTCTATAAATACTAAAATTTTAGGTAATACCTAATGACATTATTCATCATGTTAATGAACATTTATGGAGTAGTAGTGAGTCCAAATAGAATCCCTATAAATTCATAGTGCCTGTAACTTGAATGAAAATAATCCATGGTGATACCCCCCTTCTATAGCATTAATTGATAATATCTTAACCAAAGATCCGATTTTGAATTATTATGCGAACCACATGGATGGTAAAAAAGTCAACAATACATGGAAGAGGATACATATTTTTTACCATGGTCTTCCTGAGATCATGATAATCAATATAGAGGTTCATTAAACCATACTTCAAAATGAAGAGGATTGTTGCACCCCATGGAGTAGTGCTTTGTCCTAAAAACACTTTATCCAGATTATCTTCTAGTTTCCTCTTTATCTCACCATGTTCAACGATGTCCACCAAATATTTAGTCTTTAATATTTGAAAAACTCTATAAATAAGCTCAATTGAGGACTCAATTTCACGTCTTGGTGGATAACCAAACAATTATTTGGGAAACACATCAACATATTCCCTTAAAATGGACATATCATCAAGGATGATCATTTCCTTAGTCCCAATCACTTATTCTTTATATGCTTACTCATAAGTTAATAATATCCATTCCTTATATGATGATACTAAAAGAGATTCATCCTCCTACTTGCACTTGAATATAATTAGAGTGTGATTTTCAATATGTATGTGTGAAATCTTTTTCTTGGAAATTCATATTAGATCTATAAAAGGAAATACAATCCATTAGCATAATTGAATAAAATTTCCCTAAATGGATTATCAAACGGTTATCTGGGATATTAATCCAACAAATATTTGTAGGGGAAGTGATATAAACATTGGATGAAATAATTGATGCATTTATGTTTTTTATTGATAGCTCAAATTCCATGTTCATTGGTGGTGTTTAAATTGTTCTACTAAACTTTTCTTCTATGAAAGAATGAATATAAAAAAAATCTTATAGTACATTAACTATCATTGAATGAGTTAATAGTGTGCCTATCCCCACATCATTGTCAATATCCACTTTAGTAGTTGGGATTACATATACCTTCCCTTTCTCTCCATGCCATAGAGGTTATTTTCATCGGTTTTCATAAATAACCCATGTCTTAGTGCATTGGTTCATATAGTGTCTATATTCTGAGTAGTTGGAATATTGGACAGTATAATAAGGGTTTAAAAAAGCATTCTATTTTTCCACCACAATATTGGTATTTCCTAGAAAAAATTTTCAACCAAGTCTCCATTCTTTCTCGTAACTAGATAATTTAATATTCCCCATAAATAATTTATAGGATGTTTCTGCCTCAAATGTTTATAAGTGGGATATTGGAATTTTTTTCCATAATGAGTTTTACCTATTATACCACTAGGATTAAAATCTATTAATCATTTCTTATCTCATGGACCATGAGACCCGTGAGATTTAATAATCACCATTTTGACTTTTAAGAAACATCAAAAAGTTTAATCATAGCTACAAATTTATATAATATCCAAATCCTTTAAAAGCCTCAACTGTAGCTCAACAAAGAACAAGTTAAATTTACTTTTGTGGGAAATGAAAATGTTAGAGGAATATCATGCATGTATTGTGAATTTTACCTCAAATCCCCTAATGGATTCGTCATCCTTTTTCTGAAGGAAAAGGAAACCCATCTTCATTTCCAGATATATATCAAAAAAATCTATAATTATTTCCACTCTATTCATTTTATCTATTCCATGAGGTTAATTTTTTATGACTATCCATGATTGATCAGTATCTCCATCCATATGATGAAAAAACATCATTAAATTATCTTGGTAAGATCATTTAATGATTTAGAGGATGTTTTCAACAGATTTGGTCCATTATTATGTGATTAAGGGATCGTAATATCCATAAAAATGGGATTCATTTATCAGATAAATGGGATCAATTTTATCTTTCACTTTATTAAAATGATATGGGGTTTACCGTTGATTCATGTTTCAATTTATAACTTGATTTAATTTAGAAATTATTATTAATAAGTTCACGTTTCCTTCACAAATCGGATTTAGCCTCTTGTTTTGGAATTCATCACATTTCCTCTAACATTGGTTTTTGACAAGGTTTCTCCTGTTTCAATCCTTTGAAAAATATAAAGGGAAAATTTGGGATGAAAATTTGTATACTATTAAATTAAAAATGGGAAACCATGATTATTAAATAGATAACTGAAAAATTCAATATATAATTCAACTTATCAATTTATAGGTTTCAATCTATGTTATCCATTATCCATTTCCTAACATGAAATATGAAGGGAATTTTTGTTCCCTTCATAATGGTTCATAAAGTTATTGTGAATATACCCAAGAATATCAATCAATAGATTCCTACCATTTTTGCATCAAGGCCTCTTTATTAATCACTTGGTGGGGATTGAGTCACTCCAAATGTTATGTTATTAGGTTTATTACCCTATATTCATTTTTGGTAGAGCCACATCCACTTCTAGTATCTAGAAATGGACATAATTTTTTGGATACTACTGTATCTATACTTTAACAAAAAAATTTGGATGTTTTCGTTTTTTTTAATATTATCCATATTGATTTCACTTGGGTTTTCTAATTCTAATATCAAAATAACTAGTCTTTCCTCTAATACCAACTATGAAAAACAATATTTTAGTATACCTTAATTCATGATTTATTATATAAAACCCCAATAAAAACAATACCAAAAGATCATGAGTCTGAAATTCACTGGGAAATTTGGTTCACAAAATGATAATTTAAAACAGGGGTAAAACATCATTATTTAAAAAACTACAAAAAAATCCCAAATATTCTATGGATCTTTTAAAACTCTAATCATAAAATAGTGATATACCTAGGAAAGGAATGGTCTATAAATCTAATTAAAAGAATAATTAAATAATAATAGGATGAAATTCATACATGAGATTTAATAAGAATATCAAGGTAACATAATAAGGTAGATAATCATAAACCAGGACATCAAATCATGATATGAGATGATAACATAAAAACAACATTGAAATGTGTAACTGACTTAAAACATGTCATCATAAACATAATCCGATGAAAAACACCTAGAAATTATAAAATAGTGTGCTTATAATAAACTAAAATCCACCACAAATGGTATCCTAGGAGGTAAATTTATTTCCCAATGAATTTGAGGGATATAAAATATTTATCCCACCCATAAAATTCATATCACGTACATGGATAAGTGTACCACATAAATCATACAACATAATGATTAATTTAATCACATTTAATTCCATTATTAAAGAGTGTGGGTTCCATAAAGGTATGTACCCGATCAATGAAAGATCGGTACATCTATTTGAATACAATTGAGTGGATATGGGTTTGGGTATTCACTACAGAATTTTCTTAATGTAAAATTGAAAGATAATTTTAGAAACATAATGATGTAACATAATGATTCAATGGAGGATTTAATTAGATTTAAATGGGTCTATGATCACTTAAAATCACAAGGACAATAATAAAGATGTGAAAAAACATATCCCAATAGGAAAAATTGGAAATAAAGAGCCATAAAATAAACAATATTCATTAATAATGAGGAGATGAGTAGAATCCAATACCTAGATAGGGAACTTCTGAAAGCCTGGGAATATTTTCTAAAGATCTCGGGAACACCTTTTATGGGGTATAAAGAGAGACATTCATAGTGAATTTGGGATAATAAATTTTCAATTGAATATGAAATGTAGTTTATGTGTGTTTTTATAACAATAGAGAGGGAAATACTTATATAATTTCAAAACATAGGTTTTGGAATCTATGATAAATTAATCCCAACAACAAAAAAAGACATGGTTTTTTCCAATGGTTTCTAACAAAGAAGATTTCTATAATTAATTTATGAGTTTAAGACCCAAATTCAATCAAATAATACACTTGGTGATATAGAATTGATTCATGTTTGTGAATAATTGATTTTAAAACCTCAAAAATCATATTGGTATTCAAGGATACATTAAGGTTTAATAAAATTAAACAAATAACCTAAAAATAGATTATTTGAAAGGGGAAACATAATTATAGTAATGGATACACTTTATAGTATTTATTAAATCACTTTTGGCATTTTATGAAGTCATAATACATACCGTATACTGACACTATATTTAATTTCTTCCCAAAAATTTTACAACGTCAAAAAATTATGAAAAAATCAATGTTTTATAATTCCAACATTATGATTTTTTATATAAAATTGATTCTATAAAATTATGTCTTTAAATTTTAAAATTTCCACTTTTAAATCCAAAAAACCCATTTATAGAATTGTCTGGGTTTTTATGATGATTATAGTTTCTGACACTTATAAAAATTACACTTGAATTCATGAAATTGTATTATAATTACAATTGACATAAATATTTTTTAATAATAATCTTTGATTAAAAATAAATATATTTCCAAAATTTTAAAATCCATAGAAAATAGTGTGTTTGTTGATAATTAATATCTTACAAAAATAAAATTTCTGTTTCATCTTGTCAAATTATATTTTTTATCAAAATTATTTTTAATCAATAAAAAGTAATAATAATAAGATAAATATATTCATTATTATATTAAAAAACAATATAAAAATTATATTATAAGGGTCTAGATACATAACCCCTTATTACAAAAGAAAATTCCCTTGGAGTAAGGTGTGTGACTCTGACACATTCTTGGGGTGGTTTGATGAACGTTATTTGGTCCTTGATCTCTATAATAAAAAACATCCCCCATAAATGGTTTCACTCATGGTTTAGTTTTTGAATCTCAGTTTGGGCTTGCCCAAGGGAAAATCCAATGGATTCCATCTTCATCAAAAGATACTATAAATGGAATTTATATGGTATAATCATATTTTCCAAGATTATCAATTCTTCAGTCTATGTGAATTGTATTTATCATAGCCCTTAATATATATAAATCAAAATGATCACGATAAAATGTCTATATTATCAATGGGTTTGATGATTAATGGCCCATTTAATCCGACATGATATAACTTATAATGGTCTAATGTAGTGAATTTATTTCTATAACTTTCTTAAATTAAAAGTAATTCATTCATTAGAAAAGGGAATTTGTTTTTTAAAATCTTTGTGTCTTTATAGTGTTCCCTAGGCTACGTTTTTTCCCGAAATTTTACTCATTGTCCAAAATTCCATCGACACCACCCAAAACATGAAACCACATTCTAGGCCTCATTCCATATCTAAAAATATCTCATTGAGGTATTCTATCCTTCATAAGTCTATTATCAATATCCTATAATTATATGAGTTTTCTAGTAATTAAAAATCCAAATTCCATCTATAATTTAAAACTCATAAAACATGGGATCATATAAGAATAAATACCCTAAATCAGTGGAAAAATCTCCCCTTAGATACCCATAAATCATATAGGGAAAGGAGAGGGAAACGTTTTTCATGAGAATCCATTGGAGAGCCTCCATTTTTGTAGGTTAAAATGGGGACTGAAGGATTCAAGAGGTTAGAAATAGGGTACCAAATAAAATGGAAAAATATACATCTTACTAAAAATAATTATACTTAGTCGAATCAATTACCCGGTAAAGGACCACTATGTACCAAGTGGAACGCAAAGTCACCCAGGATCTCTACCTCACCCACCGGGTTCCCATTACAACTCTACAATATTATTTATGCCACTTATAGTGTTTGAAATCATCTTTCACCTCATTCCTTCCTAATATCACTTAGAAATAAAAATTTTCATTACTATCACTTAGAAATCAAAATTTTCCTCAAATTAAATTTTCCAAGTAAAAGGGTAATTTTAAACTCCCTTTTAGGTGACTTTTCATCTATAATATGTTCGTGGAGATCTAGATACAAGACTCACTATCCAATAAGTCATCAGGTAACATCCAAATCCCTAATGTATTCACCAAATAATCAACAAAAAATAAGAATAATTACTCCTGAATCCAACCCACATTACAAACATCCCAAAGCCCTTCAAATCAATGAGATATATGAAAAACTAAAATATACATATGTGTGTAAAATATCACTATTATTTTTATACAAAACCCCCAAAACTAATAAAAATCACTATTCAACACATGATACATCTATCAAAAAGATAAATGAACATCGTTTATGATACCACGAATACCATAAACCAACTAGTTAAACCATAATCTATAGTTCTCGCCATCATATGATTATCCTAAGGGTTTTCTATTCCTATCATGGCTCACTATTTTCCTTTTCATTTAAATTTTCACTTTCCATATGTTTTTTCCTAAAACCACACCTTATTTTAAAATCCATATGTGACCATGTAAAAAAACCACATTTTATAAAATTTTATTATTTTTGATTCAAACTTAAAAAAAATTATTATTTTTTATGGAAACACCATCAATGTGACAACCAAATTCAAATATTAGTTTCAACTAAAATTTTAAATTTATAATAGTTTTTCATTAATTACATTTTAAAACAACTTACCTTTTAAAAAGGATCATTGATGGTTTTTACCCCAACCTTAAACTTATTCCAAAATTAAAAATTGATATTCAATTTTAAAACACAAGTATTTTAATAAAACTGCATTGTATAAGAAACAAAATTATAAAAACCCATTCAAATTAGACTATAATGGTATAAAAAATTATTACATCGAGAATCATTTCCTTAAAAAAATTAAACAACACTTCAATTTTAATGACAATATTTTCTAATAAAACCTCATCTAATGAATATTATGACCAAATTATTACTTTTTAAGAGTTAAAGTTACTTCACAAGGTTATTAGGTTCTCCATGACTAATCATATAAGAGAACACATTAGACATCATTTCCCTAGTATAGTGTAAAAAACATTTAAACATTTAAATAAATAAATATACAACATGATCAATAAGACATATAATTTGAAAAATAGGTTGCATGATCAACTAAAAATAAAAAATAAAGATATAAAATTGAATTCATAGAATACATTACTCTAAAAAAATTATATCATCTTTAGATATGAAATATTTAAGAATGTATCAAGGGACATTTTCACCAATAATAATCATATAAAAAAATAATTAACATGGTTAATCAAATACGGGTAGTTATCAAAAGAGATACGTAGATCTACCATGTAAAGGGAACCAACTATTAATTTATATTTACCTAATAATCTATAATAGATAAATAGGAAACCATAATTTATATATTTTTTATGTATTTGATAATAAAAATATATCACTAAATCCAACTATGATATAAACAACAATAGCAATGTATATTGTGTGTCATGACATCCTACCAATTTAGTCTAATCGAACACTATTAATGATGCATGAATCCATAATAGATTTATACTAGGAATGATATATATAAAACAATAATATTTATCCATATTATACTTAATAAATATAAATTGAATCCTCACAATAGCCTATTCTTCTGAGACTAAATGTGTGAAAATACAATGGGGACTTTATCTTCCACCCTAAAGAGGACGATTAGGTATGTCTATGAATTACATATCATGCATTTGAATTACAAAATATTGTCTATATGAATCCTAGAAAGTCACAAAACACCACTCTAATACCACTTATGGAGACCTTATCCTGGATATATGTATAACACTAGAACCAATATGTTACTGACTCTAAGAGAACATCGTGATCACCAGGGGATGGTGACTTGAAATACGAGTCTGAATATGTTGATAGAGAATGATTTTGGCATTTTATTTTTGAATATCATTCAGGAATAGATCCTTTTAGAAATATAATATGATATATAGTTATATCAGAAATTTCCAAATGTATAACATTTAACTAGATCACCATTTAAAATAGTTGGTCACTATAAGAACCTAGAATAACCATACCAAAATGAAAAATAATGTTCTATACGCATGTAAAAAACATCTTATAAGGAATAATAAATTACACAATACTAATAATTAGAGTTATCACAACCAAATAGTCTCTAAAGTATGAAAAACTAAAAATGGGTATTAGATATGTTGTACATATCCTCTAGATAACAAACCATCTACTCTATTATGTAGGTAGAGGACAAACCTGGTTATATTTCATGAATAACCATTCCACAGACATCTATTAGCTACCAATGTATTTATTAGTACTTGAAATGGAAAAAAGTTCTATCATGTCCGATAGGGATTCCACATAAGGTTTTAACATTAATAGTATATAGTAAACCACAAACTATGTCTCGTCAAACACATTGATGAACATCTGTAAGAATGAATATTCCTACACAATTACATAGACATAAAAAATCTTAATAGTCAGTCCAAAATCATAGAATTATTAAAAATATAATTGTTTCATATTAATATTAAGAACTCTAAAACAACAGATACATGTTTTATATAAAATAATAAAAATATATCATTATTACGAGAACTATAACAATATTTCATTTCATCTGCCAGACATTATTCAAGACATCGGTTTGATTCCATGTAATGAACTTATCCACCATAAGGGGCCTTTTATTTAAGTATGACTATCATAAATCATCCTCTATACGAGGTAGTGTATATATATATATATATATATTTGTGTGTGTGTATCAATATATATATATATATAACTATCATCCATAGGATGCCATATATTCCCATAGTACTGTATTGTATATATATCATCCTCTTGTAAGAGGAATCATATACACATAAGGAGTTGTATGTATATAATATTATCTTATCATGTCTCATATTATCATAGAAAGGAATATGTGCTTGTATACATTTATATATAAAGAAATAATTATACAAATATTCATAATTTTTACTCTATAAGAGGCCTCCCTTCTCATAGGGAGGAACTGTTGATATATGTGTGTGTGTGTGTGTGTGTGTGTGTGTGTGTATTTTTCTGTAACATGTACAAAAGTCATAAGATGGAACCATTAAGATAATGTCCATATAACACATATTCAATAAATAAAGAAACCAAGGCTATCCATACGAAACAAAATGAATGAAAACCACTAATAATATTGTTTGTATAAAAATCATTTCACATTAGTATAACACATAGTTCCTATATCAGTCAATAAACATGATTTATATCAATTTTAAACATTATTTACAATATAATAATAAACATGTGCTTTCTAATTTGTTTAAAATATAAAAATTAAAAAAAATAGTCATGATTTCCATTAAATAACTGTAATACTAATTTAAATTCAAATATCATGTAGGACAAGACATGCTCAACATCTACACATAATATCATAATGACAGTCATAGAAATAAGAAATTCATAAGGAATATCTTGACATAGTATTTTAAATCCAAATGAGGAAATATAAATATTTCCTAAAATATAATTATGGGTGCATAGTGTAATGAAGGAATGGATTATAAAACTAGAAATATATGTCTTTATCGTTATAAATTTATAAATATTTTGTTTAGTTCACAAACTATTTCTTTACCACACATTACTATAGTAGGATTCACTAATAATTTTCCTAATTTTTTTTTTCGAAACCAAATTATGCAATTTAACATAACAACCATTTCATTAATGCACATTAAGTGGATTAAAATCCATTTTGTACTTACTATTTCATAAAAAAAGAGTGTCAAACACTTAAAAAATTAAATCCTTAAAAGGGATTAACTGATTGTTTTCAAGTCATTTTTTTAGTTAAGAATAATAAATAATGAATAATGTTTACCTATTTCTTTGTTAAATTAATTTAGAATAATTGTTACTCAAGTTGATTTTAGTTTCATCAATGAAAAATTTGTCCTATACACCCTATCTATCATAACTTGTTAGGAAATATCTCTTTAAAAAATGAATTTGAAAGGGAATAGTGTTAGGTAAACTGATTTAAAAAAGATATAATAAACCCTTTAGGTTCTATTTTAAATAAATTTTTTATTTTATGAAGTATAATTTTTTATAGAAAAACTTTTATAGTATTTATTTCTTACATAACCCAAATTATTGAAAAATTATAAATTCAAAAAAACCTCTATGAAGAGTACATAAAACCTTAAGTTGATTTAAAAAATTCAATACATTCAATTTATAATCACTTTTCCTCACTCACAAACCAGGAAAATATCATTTCACAGAATATTTCAATTGAAAAGAGGTTACGTTTGATTCTTTGAGTGGAAATTCATTTGTCTTTAATTGTGAATATTCTATACCATTATGTAACACTTGATTAAGTCTAAGAGAATGTACGTAATATAAAATACATTAATTCCATAATTTTTTTAGCTAAATAGTAGTTATACACTCTTAATAATACACATGATATTGGGTAACTTGAGACAATACCACCCAACAAGTACTATAGATAGTTAATTATACTCTCTTAATTTTAAATTTTAAATAAATGACAAGGAAAACTAGCGGTTCACATTAACTACTTTAAAATAGAAAGTAATTTTAAGAAATCAAGAATAAACCAATTCCATTAATAGGTAACATATAACCTCATTGTTATACTTCAATTTATATAAAAAATAATATTTAAAAACCTCATATTCATATTTTTGATAATATTTGTTAACTGTAATTGACGATTGAGAAATTATAAGGTGTTCATGTCAATGGTATAACTATAAAATTACATAGTGGTTAAAGTCCACGTACCAAACTATTAGATGAGATTTATTATACATTTCAAATCAAAAGGGTGACACCTAAAAATTATATACATACTATATATCTCTTGGATTACACGGGATTATTTGATGTCAAAATATATACAATATACTTATACTATATTTAATTTTAACCCCAAAACTTTTCTATCTAAAAAAATTATGAAAAAAATATAGTTGGATAATTCCAACCTGATGATTTAACAAATAATATTTATTATATCAAAATAATTCTTTAAATATTAAAATTTATAATTTTAAATTAAAAATCCATGGTTACTGAAATGTAAGTGTTTTTATGATGATATCAGTTTCTAATAAAAATGATAATTTTATTTGAATACATAATATTATATTATCATTTATATTTTCATAAATAATATTTAATAATAATATTTTATTACAATAAAATTTATTTAAAAATAATTGAATTCATCATAAATAATGTCTTTATTCAAATACGATTTTTACCAAAAATGAAATTTGTGTTTCAAAATATCAATTTCAAAATTATATCAAACTTATTATTCAGCAATTATAAAATAATAATTAAAAGACAAAGATAATCATTATTTTATTAAAAATAAAAAAATATAAAATTACATTGTGTTAGCATTTAAATACATAACACCTTATCACACCAGTGTATTCTTTAGGGGTAATGTATGTGATGGTGAAACATTCTGGGGGTAGTTCAGTGAACTAGGATTGGATTGTGATCTCGATAAGATCGGAATTATCCCATAATTGTTTTTCCCATTGATTAGTTGAATAATCTCAGCTTGGGCTGGTCAAGGGAAAATCCAAGGGATTTAATCTCCTTCTTAAACTCGGGTAAATGAGCTTCATAGGGTACAAACCCACTGGTCAAGGTTATCAAATCTTTTTTTCACTTATTATCTTATTCATCACATCCATTAATATATAAAAAAACATAACGATCACTATATAATTGATATATTATCAAGGGTTTTGATTCTTAATTTTCCTTTAAATATGACATGGTATAACTTATAACTGTAAAGAGTAGTTCATTTTTATCTATAAAATATTAATTGTTAAGTTATTTATTCATTGGAATGGAAATTTCATTTAAAATATAATTGGTTATTATAGTTTTCCCTAGGATACACATTTCTATAAATTTTACTCCATGTCACGACCCACCAAGATTCACCTAAAACCTATAAACTTCCTTTTAAGCCTCATTCGATGTATATAGACATCACATTAAGGCATTTTAACTTTATAATTATATTTTGAATCTCGGATGAAGATTTAGTTTTTCTAGTAATTAAAAATAAAAATTCATTCTGAAATTTCCATCTCATAAAATAATTGATCTTAAAATTATCCCTAAACTAAATTAGTGAAATAAACACCCCTTGATCACAATAAAATCATGTGGATAAATTACAAGGAAAAGATAGTCTAGAGAAGCCATGGGAGAGGGTCTAAGTTACAAGGATGAAATGGGGATAAAAGGATTCTAGAGTTGAGATATAATAAATCCAAATTAAAAAGATAAATATATAACTTTCTAAAAACAATTAGACTTACGCCAATGAATTACTCGGTCAAAAACCAATTTTTACCCAGTGGAACTCTATGTCCCTCATGACCTATACTTCACCCATCAGGTACCCAATATCACTACTAGTTTATCGATACAACTTTTAATTTTTAACACCATTCTTCACCTCCTTCCAGCATACCCAAACTCTTTAGAACCCTCTAAAACAAAAAAATGTTTCAAAAATAACCAAATAATTCTTCCCCAACCTAAAAAAATTAAGACTGAATGTCAAAACAAAAAATGACTTTAACTCCCTCTCTCTTAACCTCTCTATATATCTCATAATATCTCTATCCCACACTCTCTCTCTCTGTATCCAAAAATTAAAAATTTATAGTGATTTCATTACTTAATTTCCTTTAGAAATAAATTTTTTTCTTAAATTAAATATACCAAGGAAAATGGTCATTTTAAATCCCCCATCATATGAATTCTCATTTATGAAAAGTTCAAGGAGATTTTTATATAGGACTCAGTATCCACTAAGTCCCCGAGTTATATCCAATTCCCCAATTCACTCACCAAACATCATCTAAAATATAGACTAATTACTCCTGAATTCATCCCATATTACAAACATTTCGAATACCATAAAATCAATCAGACATATCAACAACTAACATATTAATATATGTCCCAAATATAACTATGCTTTTCATAAATGACTAAAAAAATGAATAAAAATCACCATTCAACACATGATACCAGTATCAAAAAACAAAAAACAAAATCCTTTATGACACCAGGAATACAACAAACCAACCAGTTAAATCATGATTTATGGTTATACCCATTATATGATACTCCTAAGGGTTGTCTACTCCTATCATGGAATAATGTTTTTCAATTCATTGAAATTTCCACTTTTCATGAGGCTATTCATAAAACCACACCTTTTCTTAAAATCTATATGAAAACATGATAAAAACACCTAATTTTATAAAATTTGAACATTTCAGGAATCAAAAAAAAATTGATTGTACTTACTTTGATTGTAAAACCTTCTAAATAACCATCCAATTACAATATTCGTTTCCACAATAATTATTAAATTTGGAATTTTTTAACTAATTGCATTATTATACTTGTTACCTTTTAAGAAAAGGAAATTTTATGGTCTTTACTCCAACATTCAACATATTCCAAAATTAAAAATTGAATATCAATTTTAAAACTCAGGTATTTTCATAATACAAACTAGTATAAAATCCCCAATTGTAAAAACCCATTAACATTATATTATAGAGGTATAAAAAAATTACACTAAGCTTCTCTTACATATAAAATAAAACGAGGGTTAATTTTAAAAGATAACATATCAACTAAAACATCAACAAGTCAATATTATTACCAAAATATATCTTTTCCAAAGATTGAGCTACTAGATAATGTTAAAAGGTTTTCCATTACTAGTAAAATATGAAAACACATTACACATAATTTCATTGTTATAATGAAACCATAAATATACAAATATTTGAAGGAAAAATAATTAACATGATCAATATGACATATCAATTCAGAAACATATAGGATGCTTACCAAAAAATAACTATGAAATAATGGAAATTAAATTCTTAGAAGACATTACTTGATGAAAACTATATCAAGTTTAACAATGAAATATTTAGGAAGGTATCAAGGGAAATTATCAGAAAAAATGTTCAAAAAAACCAAAAGCGTAACATTAAAAAAAGGCTAGTTATCAAAAGAGATATATACATATAAAATAGTAAATGGAACCAAATATTACTTTACATTAACCTAATCAGAACCAACAGATAAAATAAAAACCACCACTTATTTTTTTTTATGTATTAGATATTATAAATCGTTGGCCAACTCCAATAAAAATATAAAAAACCATAGTCTAATAAATTGTGTGTCCGGAAATCCTACATATATTTTCCTTCTGAAAACTATTCCCGATGAATGAATCCATAAGAATTTTTCCTACCATATGAGACCTATAAACCTATTTTTTTATCCATATCAAACATAGTAGATCTTAAAAACCCATCATAATAGCCTATGGTTCCTAAACTAAACACCTAAAAATCCCTTGGGAACTCTATCATTCACAATAAATAAGTTGATTTTGTATTCTTCTGGAATATATCTCATGCATTAAGAGTCCATAAGTATATATATATGTGTCCTAAAAAGTCACAAAACACCACTCTAATACCACTTGTATATACCTTAACCCGAATACTTGTATAACAACTGAGCCAAGATGTTTCTACCTCTAAGGGTATTCCATAATCACTAAGGGATTATGACTACAAATATGGGTCTATATTTGTTAATAAGGAATGATTTTCAAATTTTATTTTTGAATATAATTAATGACTATATCCACTTGTAAATCATATATGATAGAACGGGATATTGGACATTCCCAAATGTATAACATTTTACTAGCTCGCCAATTGAAATACATGTTCACTATAAACCCCTAGATAACCTATAAAAAATAAGAAAAAATGATCTATATTTTAAAAAAACATCATTTATGGAATAATATTTTACTATTTAAAAGGGAATCCCTAGGTATAGCATTTTTGAACCCTACATGAAATTAACCAACCATTCCAATGTAAGGATCACTATATAGAAATCCCCAGCATAGAAGGAGTCATTTCTAGCCATTTACCCATAGATTTTGTTTCAAAAAAATAATCAATTTTCTAAAAATTTAGTTTTTTAATTAATTTTTTATCAATTTGGATTTCTTGAATAACAAAAATTGGGGTAAAATTATAATTTTAAAAATATCTCAAAGAAGAGTACATAAAACCTCATGTTGGTTTTTAAAATTCAATAAGATCAATTTATAATCATTTTTACTCACTCATAAACCCAGACAATATCGCCTTACTAAAGAAATAAACTACAAAAAGGATAAGTATGATTCTTTGAATAATAATTAATTTGTGTTTAATTGGGAAGAGGCGATCACAATATGTAATAATTGACTAAGGGTAACAAAATATTCCTAATATAAAATACATTAATTCCTTATATTTTTTCTCAATATTAGTTCTACACTCTTAATAATCCTTACGTTGTTTGTGATCTTGAGATAATATCCCCCAAAAAGTAATATAGATAATTTTGTATACTCTTTTAGTTTGTAATTTTGAATAAATTACAATGATAAATAGAAGATCAACTATACTCCTTTAATATAGAAAGGCCTTTTAAAAAATATGGAATAAACTAATTCCATGAATAGTTCACATAAAAAATCATGGACATATTAAAACTTATATGAAAAATAATATAGAAAAACTACCAATTCATATTTATGAAAATATTAGTTAAGAATAATTAAATATTGATAAATCATAAGGTCTTAATGTCAATAGTATATCTCTAGAATTACATGGAAGGTAAAGTACGCTTCCCAAAATATTAGATGTGATTTATTATATTTCCAAAATCACAAAGTTGAAACCTAAAACCATCATAATATAATTCCATAACCATGAAATCATTATTCTAATGAATATATAATAAAAGGAGTCCTAAACCCAAAGTAAGGTCAGAAAAATAAATCCAAAAATACATAAAAAGTTATCACAACCAAAATAACCAATTAATTTTGATATATATTATTATGATTTTATATTCAACCCATAAAATATATAAAATGAAAGAATAATAAATTTTCATTAAACAAAATGGAGATTAACAATTTGAAAAAAAACATCCAGAATCATTATCAAATCAAGAAGAGTAGAATCCTTGAACCAACAGGGAATTCTATTATGGCTTAGTGAAATCACCACACCAAATATTATTGTAAGGGAATCCAAGAAGGAGAAATGATATAATATAGGATTTTATAGGGAGATATCATGAATCTATAAAAGGAACCACCATTTACCACACATGAATCATGTAAGGAATAGAGAGGGAAAAGATATCCATGAGAATCCATGGAAGAAAATCTTAGTTGTAGGTAAGAAATAGGTCTCAAAGGTGAAAATAGTGGATAAATAGGTATTAAATTCCAAATTTCCAAAATCAATCCACATTTTTATGGAAAATGGACACTATCATGTGAGTTACAAATTCAAGGACCACGGGGTACCTGATGATACCACCAGGATATTAGGCTCTTTACCTTTTCCACTATGTTCCAAGTAATACTCCATTAGGTACTCAATTATGCCTATAGTTAGAAACTACACATGTTACCTCATTCCAAATGACCCAAATAGTCAACACACCTCTTGCACTAAAAATAATAACCAAAATTGCCAATAATTCATTTTTAACCACATGAATTCATGAATAAATCTTATAAAAACCATATCTCTCTCTTAATCCAAAAAAAATAAAAACAACCTATTATTTCATTATATAATTTAAGATGATTAACATGTTTCCTTTTAAATTAAATTCACCAATAATGATGGTTGTTGTAAGTTAACACTATAATGAGAAAAAAATTATATTTAAGGTCTTTTAAATAATTTTCTTATGTTAATATAATTGACTGTATGATTTTAGTCTCAGGAACTTATCCTCATTGAAAATGATATATTGGTTTCATAAACACAACACTTATTTTTCATAGTTTCCATTAAAGGTTGTTATATCATCCTTAATTTAAGAAAATTCTTGTTTTTTGGTAGTTTTAGGGAGTCATCAATAGATTTTTTGTTCCTTACACTATGGTTAGGGAATCCCAAAATGGAGAAACCAACCGAATAATTTCTCAGAGATACTAGTGAGAAAATGCAATGGGATTAACCTTCCAAGCATTGTGTGCCCATATCCTACGGATTAGGTAGCATTGTGGTATGAAGGATCATTATTTTGTATATGTTATTATTTTATTTATCTTGATACTTATCAAATCACATACAAAATTTCTCTTAGATAAAATATTATTTTTTTATACAATCCTGGAAATATATATAATTTATTTTATGAGTGATATAGTATAATTGATTTCATTTTTTTATGGCCATGATACCTTTCCAAAATTGATTAATACATATGGAAAGAAACCATGGGTTATTATTTATTGTGTGGTAATTGAAATATATTCACGGTGGTGATCAAACATTGGCTGTGATTGTAGTTTGTTAGATAGATATGTTGTTGGTTGGAATGTATTCAAGGGTATTGAGTTAGTGGTTTTCTATAAAAAAGGGAAACTAGTTATTTCCAATATTTTTTAGGAATTTCTATTAGAGACAAAATAATAATGGAAGATATTTAAAAGAGACCATATTGGTGGTTCTGAATATATTAAATTTTTTAGGGAGTAACATTACATTATCACAATAAGAGGAAAGTAATCAAAATTTTACCATATAATGAAACATTGAAAAGATTGAAAATCATTTATATGAGGATTAATTATTATAAAAAGAAATGAAATTTTAAAGGATATTTTTATGAGGCATACATACGATAATAATACTTATAGAAATAGTTATCTCTACGAATAAAATTGAAAAAATTGTTTCATAGTTTTTTTAGTGAGATTCTCACTAATAAATTAATGTGAAAAATGATATTAAAAAGAAACAAAAAATAGATTTATGTTTTCACATACACTCTTAGTGTATATAAGTTTTTTTGAGAGATAAGTTTCTCTTAAAAATATAGGGCATATATTGTTGGGGTTTATATGTGTTTTCATTATATTGATCTTTATTGAATTTCTTTTGTTTATTGGTTTTGGTTCCTTTATTCATTATTATTCTTTCAAGTGGGATGTCTTCTCTTAGTTTTGTAACCATTTTTTTATAATGAGGTATTTATTTTTCAGGTTCTTAGCCCCTCACTCCTTTAATCAGTGCCCTCTATTAACGAATATTCTCTTAATTGTTAAGGTCCCCAATGTGGTTTTTTTTAATATTAAACATCAAATTGGAGGTTTCTTCAATTTATGGTCAGTATTTTGATTCTATTTTTAATTATTTTTGCTCATCTACCTCAGAGGTATTGATTTCGAACTATGTATTGATCCAAATAACTATGAATCTACTAATATGTTGATGGACTGGAGAAATCATTGTTAATGGTCTACAGATATTTAGATCAATATGTGGTACAAGCAGTGCTTTTGTTGAGGATTTTTTTTCTTTAAAAATTTCTTATTTCTTATCTCCATGTGAAGGAGAGGTTAAAAAATTTTCAATGAAGTTTCTATCATCCCCATTCACGTATGAGTTCTAGTACCATTTTCTTATTATTATATAAGGAACTTCTAATCTATTAGTAATATTAAATTTAATATTATTTAGTAGATATCTAATATTGGATGTTTTATTTGTTTTTATTCAATTATAATATATTATCCATGTTTTTGGGGGATTTTTGATTTGTACCTAACCTATTTATACTATATACTACTAATTATTGGCCATGATTTAGAGATTATATAGTTTTTTATATTATTTTACATGTCTAGTTTGCGATGTCACCATGGACGATGCTTTAAAGGTATTTACTTATGTACTTTGGTTTGATCAACCTTTATGTAACCCAGTTGTAGTGAGACTATTGATTCAGAATTAGAGTATTTTTTACCCCCCATGTCTTACTTATACATGTAAATCCTTTCATTTTTTTAGTTAGAGTTTGATTTTTACTATCCTAAATTATAAAAAGAAGTCAATTTTATTATGTTATATATTTATTCTTTATGTTCTCATCCTTATTTTTTTTATTGTTTTTATATTTTTGAAGATTGAACACTGAGGATTCTATTAAAGACTTATTGATAGTTTTATTTTGTATTTTTATATCGAAAAAATTGTTCATGGTTGGTTAATTTCTTATTGAGGTCACCAAGGTGGTCTGATTCGACAATCTCTAATTCAACCAGTTAGATGTGATAATGGTAGGGGATGAGATCATAAAAGGTTCTTATAAACTATATGATATAATAGATAAGAGTGTTCTATTATTAAAATAATAATATATTTTCATGAGATATCTTCTTGTTTTTCCATGTATCGATTTTTCGATGAAATATTCCCTTTTTTTTGTTCATTGGTTTTCCTTTGTCCTATGTTTTTTTAGTTTTCTAGTGTTTTTTTATTATCATATTTAACTTTTAATTTTTTATCAGTGTATTTTGTATCTTTTCTTCATTCTATATTATTGGGTGAGATCAGTAATATTTTCTAAAGAAATAGTCACCCAATATTATAACTGCATCCCCTTAGATATTCATCTATGTCTAACATGTGTAGTTTTTTAGCATTTAAATGTTTTTTGTTTCCTTATTCTGTTAGGGGTCTTGTTATTTTCTTACCATACAAAAATAAGTTTTTTATTTTTTATATTAAAATAAAAAATACTATACTGATTAAAATAATTTGAGGAAAATTCATTGATCATGTCTAATAAAATCACAATAAAAATCAAAAATTAAATTAAATTTTTTATTACGTAATGAAATCCTGAAAAAAGAGAAATATAATTAATTATTTTAAGGTATGGATACACATATCATTATATTAATTTGTATGATTAGATATACAAAAATATTTATTCGTTATTTAGAAGTGAATGACATTGTTATAGTTTTATTTATTAGAAAAATTATGATGTTATAGTTTTTTATCATTCATATATTTTGATAATTCTAAAAAATGAATTTGGATGTGGGTTGAAATATAAAATTTTATTTTAAAATAAAAATATAATTAAATATATGGTTTTATTTTTTTCCCCATTTACATATTGAGATAATGATTTAGATATAATGAATTTTCATATTTTCATGGATGATTTTTGATAATAGAAATAGATGTTATGTGTATGTATTGGTATTCTATAAACTATTTTTGACTCAGATCCCATTTACATTTACATGATTCTTTAGTGTTTCCCAGGATTTTCAATAAGTGTAAGGATAAATTATGAAAGGAAAATAGATGTGAAAATTTTTGCAAGATAATCATTATTTGGTAAAATTTAATTTTATTATTTCAATTAAGATGATTTTGACAGGATATAGATCGTCCATATAATGAAATCAGTGGTGTGACACCAATTGACTGTGGCATACTAATGTAATAAAGGCTATATGTTCTCATTATTATAGTAGAGGTTGGGAATTCATGGCTCCAAAATTTTAAAAGAGGTTGTTCAAAATGGGGATAGAGTCGTGGAAACTCTTACAGTTTTATCGTTATTTTTTCTTACACCCTAATTCAATGAGAGTCATTTGGTGCATTTAAAATATAATGAGGTTGTTCCACCTACTATAGGTAACGAACTCCACTTCCCAAGAGTGGAACGTGTATTTTTCAAAATGATAAAGGTTCGTGGTAATTGATGGTGTTAGAGTTGTTTAATATATATAATTATCTAATTTTGATAAGTGTAATTTTATAATAAACCTCAGAGAATCATCTTGTTTATAAACAATATTATTTTAACATGTTTTCAAATTATAATAAATCTCATTAAGGTGGGTAGACCAAATCTATTCTTAACTAATTTCTAACTGAAATTTTATTTTTTCATGGATTTAAAAAATTAAAATAAAATGATTCTTAACATATGATAAATTATTGGTTTGTATTTTTAGCATCATCATTTTTAAAAAAAAAGCTAAGTATTATTAAAAAAGTTTATATTTAATATCAATCTAGTTTTCAATAAAAATTAGTTTTTTATTAAAATAACATTGAATTAATTTTTAAATAATTTTATTTTATAATTATTTCCAATTTTTACTCATGGTGAGATATTTATAAAAAACATTTATTGTTTAAAAAGTTATACATAAATGTTTTTCAATTTTTTTCAATCTATTTTTGCTGACTAATCTAAAAAATAATAGTTTTTCAAAAAGATAGACACTTTTACATTGTGAATTACTTAGATTTATTTTATGAATTTTATTGAGTGATATTGTTTGGATTTAAAAAATTTCCTTTTAATTATATTCATCGGGGAAGTTTATAAACATTAACTATAATCTATTATATATAAGAGTTTGAACACTTATGTATGGATGCATGATTACTCGATATATAATTTTTTTGGGTAGGTGATGAAAAATTTCCATTTAGACATAATGGATGGATAATGTGTGTTTCCCCAAAACTCATGATAAGATTATGCATGTATCATACAACAAGATTTTATTTATGACATATGGGGATTTTATGGGAGGATTGGATATTGATTCCCTATAGGTTTTAATCTATATTTTAGATAATTATAAATTATTATTATATGTGATATGATTAAAAAATATGTATAATTTTAATATAAAATCATTTATATAATAAATTATGGGTTTTTAATTACTTTTCAATGGTTTACTAGGAATGAATTTATTTATTTCATGTTTGGGTAATGGAGTGGTTTTGATGGTTTTCAAAAAATATCATATTTTCAAATATTTGGGAATGTTTTCATTTAAATTGATGACTATAAAAAAGGGGGTTTTAAACATTTTCACTTACATTGAATACTTCTTGATTTCTCATAAAATGGAAAAAATGGGAGGCATTAGAGAAATACTACTGATTTTTTTCATAACCCCCAACTTATAAAAAATAACGTGTATATAGATATTAATAGTCATGATTTAGGTAAAAATAAAAAGTATTATTTATTTATTAGATATGAACCATAAATCCATGTATAAATAGAAGATAAAAGAGTTATAGTAAGGTGTCTTGTTTAGATATGTTTCTTTTTTTATTCATTTTCTTAGACATATCCTTTTTGTAATTGTTTTAGCTTTTAGTATGATTCCTATATAAAAATTTTTTATTTCAATTATTTATTAAAATCTGTTTTTTAAAAATTCATATATATTTTAATAGGCTTTTGATTTACTCATAAATCAATCCCCTATATTTTTTTATCACTATGTTCTAGTTTCTAACCACCAGTAATTTGGGATCACACATAAGGTCAGCAAGAAATATATTTTGGAACTCATATTTTAGATATCTCTGTTATTTAATTACAAAATGGTATTATCGAACTTTAAATGTACTAATAAATACTAATAACTGACCTATTTATTGTTAACATAGAGTTACCAAATAATTTAGATGGAATAAGATGTTAGAGAATCTCTAGTAGGACTTTTTTTATTGTTGTTATATAAAAGTTTATATATTCAATATGGGTAGAACAAGAAAACAATTTTTGCATCATTTTATATATGATAAAATTATATCAAATGATCATTTTTTAAAAATATTTTATTTCATTTGATATCATTGATTTATGAACAAAAAATTTTGATCGAATTTTTTTCAAACATATTTAAGAAATTATTGAAATTTTATTTCTAATGTAAATTATATATCTTACTATATATATATAACAGATGTAAAACTAATAATATTATGATGTTATTATTTTTTCGTGGTACTATTGAAATATATGTCTCCAGGAATTATTCTTTTTATATAGGGTAGGGATTTTATTGGAATGTTTCCAATAGAAACTCATCTTCGGAACACTTTTATGAATGTTATCTAAGTTGTCACATTCTAACCCTATTATATCCACAAAAAGGTATACAGAAATTGTTTCTATGTGATAATTAAAAACACACCATCACTAAATTGTGTTATAGTTCCACTACCTATGGGTATCAACACTTATAGTGTAATATTCATGAGTTTTATACATAAACAAATATGATTGAAGAAGTTTAATATATAAATCCCTCAAAATTAATATCTCATTCCAAACAAAGAATATGAAAAAACTCCCAACATGGGTGAAAATGTTTTTCCCATGAATGTAAAATACAACCTTCCACACCAAGATAACATAATCCTAAAACACCTCCTAATTTTACCAAATAATCTACAAAATAGTGAAGATATAAAAGTTAATATATAGGGGATAATATTGAAACTCGATATAGGCACCCCTAGATATGGGTTGACACCCATGAAAAAATAATAATTGTGAAAATAATATTTATAAAATGTGTAAAAAACCATCAACCCAATCCAAAGAATATTGGCATTCTCAAAAAAAATCATTTTATATTTTATCTCATAAAAATTTACATCCATATCAATCTCTGGATAATATTGTGTGATTGTATATATTTCATGAACATGAGATTATATAATAATAAAATGGACCCTTGTAACTATATTCTCATAGTGGAACTTGATACCTGTCCACTCATCCCTATTCCTCTACCCATCCTATAGCCACACAATACAGAGGAATAGTAGTATACATCAAGTTACTAATTGAATTATCACACCACAATTCCCAAAATGTATTTTGGAACTAATTTTTGACTGACTTGATTGTTATTATTGTAACATGAAATAACACGGGGGGTCACTTTTTTACCACATCCTAGAATAAAGAATCATTTCTAAAACAGCTTTAATAACCCAAAATTAAAATATAACACCACACATTCCATAATATCACACATTTAATAAATCACCAAATAAAGTATCACTGATCTCATGCTAGGTAAAAACCGCTATCATTATTCTATTATGAACCAAGATTAATCCTTAAAAAATTAAATAACCAGCCATGTGTATCATCGTCCAAAAAATAAATTCGTAATAAAAAGGTCATATGAATGTTTCACAGTGTATTTCCACAATAGAACATAATACCCAGTATAAAGTATTTTCTTTATTCTTATTATGTTTTCATATCATGCCCAAAATTCCTTGAAAACCCCAAATAATAATCATAGGATGACTATTTCAAAATCACGAGAAGTTTATTCATTTATTACAAGAAGTACACATCATCTTCATATGATTTTTTCCTCACGATAAGAAGTCCAAACAATTATTATGACAAATCTACATCATCATTATGAGTATCCTATCAAAATTGGACACATTAGTATATTAACATGTGCCTCCTATTATTTTATAATGTTAAATTAAACCACCAGAATTCATCAAAATATCATATACATGGTCTTATCAAGTATATGACCACAATATTGACATAATACAATGTTCAGTGTCAAAATTAGAGTACTATCATATATCTCCATTCCTTTTCCAACCAAGGAGTGACACATGGAAAGTATATGTACATTTATGTTTGACTTCATATGTTTCATTACGTAGAATGATCCCTAGTCATATAATCTATGGAAATTGAGAATCAGGATTTCCACATGTATATGGAATAGTTTAAAAATATTATATTTGTTGAAAGTTTGATCAAATAAATTATATGACTTTGAATAATGTAAAATATCTATATAATTTCACTCTTACTCTAAAAAGGGTGGGTATGCGTCCTTCCCAATGTAATAAGAAATAAAATTAGATAACCCCTACACTAATATACCCCCATTTGGTCATCATTACATTACCAACAACCAATATAAAATTACTAATGTTTTCCCCCATTCCAATAAAATTTTAATATTATATTTTTATCAAAATAATATTTAAAAACTATGAGTTATTAAACCTGAATCAAATTTTATTAGCACCAAAATATGGAGTTAATTTTATGTTTAATGTACTTCTCACAAATATTTTTATGAATCTAATAATTTTATTATTATTATCTCACTGTTTATAAAGTGGTCTCATTAATACCTAAGGTAGGATTAATAATTTAATTCATATATATCTTTATATAACATTAATAAAAAGAAAAATTCAGGAATCACTTTATATTTTTTCTTCGACCATATATTGGAAAATTACGTTTTTAGTAGCCATTGCTTCCTATTAATGATTTCACTATTTTATCATAAGGTATGGGATTTGATTCATAAAATATAGAAGCTTCTCTAATCAAAAAATTAAATGAATGAAAACACATGTAAACAGATAGATATGAGGTTAAAATAAAAGGACCATGCCTTATTACAATATTATATCATGCCTCTATAATATCTCTAATTATACCCCCATCATAGTGGCTGCTTCGGAGTTAAAATTGATAAAATAGGGGCTTGTTTGCAAGAAAATCTATCATGGTTATATTTATTGGTTTCTTTTTTTTATATATACCAAAGATAATAAATTGTTAGATAAACAAAGTTGAATTGCAACACTAAAATAATCCACATATCTATCTAACAATTGAGTTTTTTTTTCAAAAAATGACACTTTATTTAAGAGAATTTCTCATTTTAAACACTATTCTTCTAAGGATACTAATAATGATTAAAATATTATACAACTTATAAGAAATTAGTAATGTATTTATACTCTCAACATGTTTAAAGGCATTCATCCCAAAAAGGAAATCAACTGGTCAAAAATCAATTCTCGGAAGTCTCTATACAATAAATCATATTTATATTTGAAAAAAAACTAAGTATAATAATAATAGAAAGAAATTTAAATATATTACCCATTTAAAAAATAGTTAATTATACCAATCTCGAATATTTTACTCCATTGTGTCTCTATAACATATGAGTTTGTGAAATCACCTTCCCCCCATAATATCCACATTAGATGGTCTCAAGTCTCCTAAGGTTTCTCTATGAACATAACACATATAACAATACATCCCATATTTCCTCAAAGAAACTAAATTAGGGGTATTACATGACCTTATATTCACCTACCCATACGCTTGAGTCTTCTAAATAATATTGAGGGATTAAAAAATTAAATAGGAGGTTATAGCCTCTATAATAAACGCTGATTTCTATACATGAAATTACTGAATATTTTTTCATAACTTTTCCATATAATGGGCATACCAAAAACCATTAGATAAAATATTAATCCAAATGGGCCCCAAAATCCATAATTTGAAGTAATAAAACTATCTATATGATGCAATAATACATTATAGTCTAGAAAAACATATCATGGTTCCATTGAAATGAATATCAAAGTGTACATAGTTGAAAATAATTGAAAATAAACTATCCTCTGGCCTGACTCACATAATCATCATACTGAATCTGCAGCCACCATGGAATGCTAATTGAGTTACATATAAAAATACATATAATACATTCTCCCTTACCTAAAATAGGATGTCCTCCCCACATAAATAGAAATAAAAGTCATGTACATGGGTAGGGGAGAGTCCAATGACCCATTAAAAACCCACAAATCCTAAAAAAATACATATCTTTGATGTGATAAATTATATGCAATTGAAATATATATATATGACGAGTGTATTCATGCTTTTGAAACACTTGAACCCATAAAAATAACCCATAATACAGATAAAATCATACAAGCCATGTCATCATTTAGTAACTAGGCCCCAATGACACTTATAACTTACTTATTTGGATTCATATAGGAAGAAATATATTCACCACATGACAACCCTGACCCATACCATAAGACGCATGCTAGTGTTTCATATCAACTCTCAAATACTACATGTAGGTTAAGGTTAGGCTATCTTCATGTTCTGAACAATCCATTTTCACTCAATAGTGCTTACATGAAAGGCTTCTTGGTCACCTCTTCTCACTTAGTATATTTCACACACATGGAACTCTGTTTAGCTATTCTCTTGTAGGGGTAGCAGCACATCTCATCTCAAGCCACACATTATCACTTGAGGTTGGCTAAGACATCGTGAAAATTTAGGACCTCATCTATACCATGGTGGTCCTACTAGTTTTATCCCATGTATATTATTTCCATGACTTTAGATCCATCTCACACAATATATTCTATCTTCCATAACATGTGAATCGTCATTCCCACATAGGAATTCAGAATCATGATTTTTTTCCCATCTCAAAACACACTAAAAAATAACTAGGGCATTAGTCACACAAGACCTACCCCCACACCTTATATTCACCTGAATACCAATCTCAACCCTATAAGGGTTCTTTTTACATCAATATAGACAAACCAATGACAATGATACTGAAACAAATGTCACTAGATAGAACATAATACATGAAACATCATTCTTTAATAATTAAAATTAGGTTACTAGAACCAAGAATAAAAACAAGTGAATGGACTATGGAAAATTGGGCATTACCCTATCATGTTTCAATAGAAAAAAATAAATTTCCACCAAATACCATCTATATTTCCATTAAAATACCAAAAAACTATATTTAGAAATCATTTAAAAATGGCCCATCTGTTGTATTAAACATGATTGACCCATATTAAAAATCCCATGAAAAAATTATTTATAAATCTACATTCCCAGGTTCAAATACTATTTCAATACCCTTTTCTCAAATCAAAACTTTTCTTTTAAAATTTCATTTTAGTTAAATTCTTTTTTCAAAACATATTATAATAAGGATCCCCCTTTCTCTTTTAAAACAAAATCACGCCATTAATCAGTGAATAAATAATTCCATTGGTGCTTGTACAACCAAAATGAAACTCTAACAACTACACATTAATACAATATCTTTTCACAAAAAAGACTCATTTTGATCAAAAAACTACCTCAACCCATTTTTGAATGATAATATTAATGTATTTTCCCTATAAATACCTCTAATTATGTGACAAATATATATTCAGTTCCTCATTGGTTTACTTTTAAAAATAATGCTCCACCAAAACCACTAGCACATCATTGTGCCACTTCACCACCTAATCCGGATTCCTTAACACCCAAAGGGATTGAAAAAATGTGAAAACTGACACACTGAAGTCTAAAAAAATATTGAGGTCATTTTAAGTTTATATCAATAATCGACCTATTCAACCACCACCCTCCACCCAAGAACATAGATGCATCCCCAATCTGACCAACTCATGGATCACACTACTACCCTAATATGTTTATATCTAACACAAAAACTTCACCTAACTCCTAATATAAATTTCATATCATGTTTTTTGCAAAAAAAATATATAAAATAAAATTTTCTCATGAACCAGAATTTTAATTCCACCTCGACTATCCATTTACCTATCTCACCGCAACCACATACCTTTCTTCATGAGGGCTATGCAACCCTAAGCAATTCAATTCTGTCCACAATAAGAGAATCCATTTCATTCTCTCACAAAAAAAACATGATCTAAATTTCACATGCCTCACTCATTACAACACATAATGAATAGAGATGAAAACCTCATTCACCCCAATCTCAAACACACACCAACCACTAAACACCAAGACAGAGGTAACCTCACCCATAGATCCTAAAACACCAAAGTGTTAACCACCAATTCTCTCTGATATTATGGTGATATTTATTATAAAACACTTCCACCAATGGGGAATACCAAATGATGGTCCTCCCCACTATAAAAATCACCCATTAAAAACATAATTTAACCATTTCTAATAATAAACCCATAAAAAATAACATATGGTTACTCGAACTCAACTTCCAAAACCAATTAATCAATCGTGTCATGGGAAACTCTCCCAATAATACTATTCAATACCCACCCAACATTGAATCCAAACACCCGGTATCATCCTGGTCCATCATATAAAACCATGTAATTACATTATATATAGGTACTAGTTTGTTTCCACACACCACACAAAAAAAATAATCTCCAAAAAACATGGCATGTCTTTCTGAAACAAAATTCAATCACATGGGTCACTCTCATCCAATATACCAAAATCCAAGTATCCTGACATACATGAAAATTAATTTAATATTTTTTTTAAAAATAATCATATAACTGTACACATAATAAAACATTCCTATATTTTAAATCCACCCCTTGGCATCCATTGGTTTTCAATAAAAACTAAAAATAGAAAATCCCTGACCTAGATGGTTCTATTTCTTAAATACCAATCCCATTTAAATCCCATTTCAAAATAAAAAAAATTATTAAATAGATTTAAACAAACCTCATTCCAAATTACAAGTTATCTTTTCAAAACCTAGGTTACCTAAAAAATAAAAAATCCCAAAAAAAAAATTCCATATGGTTTATTACAATCATAAACACCACCAATCAAACAATCCCTATATACCATATTAATCTAATAACCCAATATAAGATATTAAATAATCCATATATTGTATATTAAGATACATTAACTAATAATGGATTCGGATGAGGTAACATTTTAAAAAACATTACTCATAGGTGCATGTATAATCCCATATGCAAGCCACTGTCATGATGAATGAGTAACTCGCTGAATTCTCTTCGATACCTAAGAATCATTATAGGTCTCATCAAATCCATATGGAGATTATTGTCTTAATCCAACACCTCAGTCGTCCTTGAGTACCTTGTCCTTACATTGGAATTGCTTGGTATCTTAGGTTTCAACTGATGTCATATTGGGTAGGAATGTGCTCGGTTAACCTCTTGAGTGTCAATAAAATAACTCCACCTATAACTATATTTTACCATCCCAAAATATACTATGATACCATTTTTTAATTCCACATCACATAACACTGAAACAAAACATGATACATCAGTAATATTTAGTTATTTTGTGAACAAGTGGATATAATATATATATATATATATATATATATATCTGTGAGTGTAAGAACTATAGTCATGCATGTGTAACATGCCATTCTAGAAAAAATACAATGCATATAAATGTATAAAATTAAGGTTATATTCTATTTATCAAGACACCATGAAACCTAAACCCACTTGATACTTAAACTAAGAAATTAATCTCATACCATCACAAATACATACACTGAGATAGTGGGTTGGATGTCATGTTAGGTCTCAAACACTACCTAAATGTATTGGGTAGGGTTTCCTCCAGTCCTAAACCATCCATTTTCACTCAAGGGATATCATAAGACGGTAACCTCATCCCACGTAAGATATTTCACACAATAAGTACTATGGAAAACACTTCATAATCATGGTAGGTCAAACACCTCGTCTCAAGGAACACACTATAACTAATGGTTATTGTAAAAATTACATAAAAATAGAACACCATCTCTCCAGTGGAGGTTTTTCTAGTGACATATAACTCATGTCAAGGACAATATTTAGTTTCCATCTCCCACAAAATCATATGTCTCTAACTGAAATAACATTAATAGAATCATCCAGGAAACAAAAAATTAATCACAAAACTTGTCTCACAACTCACCAACTCACAGTAAGATTTCTAGTCACTCATGACCTTTTACTATTTATCAAACCAGTCCCAATACCCATATCAACCTTCTTATGGTTTTTTTAAATCCATCTAAACCAACAAGAAAAATTGATATCAAAATAAACTCTTCAATCCTACACACAATACATGTATCATCACGTATCAATCATGCACATCATGAGCCCAAAATCAATAATCAAAACAAGCACACAAACTTTTTAAAATAAAGCATATCACTCATGAGAAATAGACTAAAATTAATTTCAACCCAAAAATATCCTGATATTTCTTAAGAACAATAAAAACCCCATTTTATATATCATTTATAAAAATTCACCACATTCTATTATACTCACTCAAGTCCCTTCACGAAAATCCCTTCAATTGTTTTTTGAAAACTACATTCCTATCATGGAATACTATTTATAATTCCAATTTTAAAATATGAAATTTTCTATTGACATTCCAATTAACTCAAATGATTTTAAAAAAATTTGTTCAAAAAGGAAACAATTTGATTATTGAAAAAAAAAACCCACTAAGAAAACTATAAATATGGATTTCATCACACATTCGACCAAAGTGCACCATAGTACCATTTAAAAAAACATCTAGTCCATGTCAAATATTAGGTCGATACAAGACATTCCCTATTTTTGGGTGAGATAACACAAGTCAACCAGCATATAGAAAATAACAATAATGATGGTACATGAGCATAAAATCACCAATTGGTAAATAGTCTCAAATAAAGTCCATGTCACCATCATTAAATATTGATACATAATTTGATCCCAATATTATACTAAAACCATTTATGTTCATGAGAGCCAAAATAATTTATGAAAATCATAAAGTTAATACACTAAACTATCAAATAGAAAAACCAAAATCTAAATAATTAATTGAAAATTCATCAAGAGACCTCATATCACCAATACCACAAGAAATGGGGTGTCCTGTACTCACAACCCACACTTGTACCTAAGTAATAGAAAATTCCAAAAATAAAGCCCAAATTTTCTGGTTAGTTTCACACAAAAAATCCAAAAGTTATTAGAAGAATTATTTATTTAATATCTCATCTTGGTACATCCTCCATAAGATGCATGTGAAATACCAATACATGGAGATGATTTCACAATAATCTAGAAAAAAAGTATCCTAGAAACCATAAAAAATCAACCCAAAATTTGAGGGAAATAAAAAATATGGATAAGGTGAAGATATGGAGGGATCTATCCTTGATTTACCAGGAAGAAACCCTCCAAAATAATGTAGACTAAAGTGAGAAAAAATTAAGAATTAGTGGGGATCCAAGAGGGTTCTCCCATTTAATTTTTGCAACTTACACCGAGGGGGTCTGAGGTGTTTCCTACAATCATCCCTCATAAAATTTTAAATGTCCCCTAAAAATCACACCCAACACTTGTTCATTGTTTGACACACCCTTATACATGAAATATTTTCATCATGACTATGATTCATGGTATGAAGTCTCATTTTGAAGGGGAGGACTTCTAACACCACTCTATCTAGGTGAATGTTTCCCCATTTTCATCAATTTTGAAAAAAGATACACTATCCTTTAAAAATTTGGCACAAATTATATGTAATAACATTATATATTAAAAAAATTATTACCTGAATAGAACATATGGATATATCCAAATTTATTATCACAATTTCTTTTATAGAATAAATAGACTCTCCAGCCTCAAATATAGCTTGTCCTAAAAATTAGAAATTTCATATCCAAGATATTTCATTTTAATGCATAAAAAATTGTTGGTGTTCCTTTAAATTCCTAAAAAATCCCCAAAAAAGATTTTAATTCTCCTCCTTAGACTTATAATAAACTAAGATATAATTTTTGAATACCATAGTGAACCTATATAAATATAGATGGAATAATCATTCCATTAAATTGATAACCACCATTGTGGAATTTATCATAATTTAATATATTTTAAAAAGTACATAAATTCTATAAATACATTAAAACTAAAATTTAATGATATCCACCTTCAGAATCCATAACTTTTAAAAACCAATGATGACTTTAATCTTATAGAATATATGAACTCCCATAAATAATAAAATAATTCTAAAATTTATTGAAAAATATAATTACTAATGAACATTACATTATTTATCAAGTGATAGTAAGTGAAAATAAAAAACCAATTAACATATTTTGTTATAAAAATGTAAGGGAATTCTATGGCGACTTATTCAATTGAATAAACCCTCTATAAATAAAGTTATACACTTGAGCTCAAAATACGTAGCGTTTATTCAGTTTCATTCAATAAGGTTACTTAAAGATAGGTATCAACCCTAAAATTACCTCAATGCTAATGTCAACCTCTCTATAGGGAGGTAAACTAACCACCTCCTAAGGGAATACATTAGTGAATTCTATCTCTAGTGTTAGATACTTCTTGGAGTCACATGTTTATATCCTAATGAAAATCTACTTAACTTTGTTGTGATGACTTACTTCTCAAAAAATAATACTCCAAGATGGTAATAATTTTCTATAATAAATTACAATATATCCTTAATGGGATTATTATAAGTGGCCCTTCACAAAATAATAAATGTAGGATTGAAGGTAAAAATTGTAGTAAAGACCCTCTGTAACATTATAAAGACACAAACTGAAAGGGTGTGGTCTCCCAACATCCTTTCACTATTAATCAGTAAAACATATCACTAGAAAACCTATAAAAACATGACCTCCACCAACCTATTTCAAAAAAACCAATAGTATATTTTTTGATTGGAAGGGATGTATATAAACAAAGGCCTAGATTTTTTTTATTGGTTGGGGTCGAAGCTTCAATTTATTATTAAAGAAAATACCTATATTTAGTCTTAGTAGAGGGAGACCCATTACATAGCCCAGTGGCCCAAGGCCAAGTGGCCTGAAACAAGGCTTGAAAGCCCAATTTTTTTCCCAAAGGGCCCATCGGTAAACAGTACTACTATAGTAACCATGCTACTACAGTGCCTGGTATAGCGCTGTCGCCGCTACAATTCTGCAACAGTTCCTCCACCACTACAATTCCTCCACTGCTACAGTCTACTGCTTCTACAATACTGCTATAGTGCCCTTCTATAGTACCTGAAATTTCGTCCCTACATGGATTTGATCTCGGGTCTTTTGGTTTCCAAGCACGAGCTTGTACCTCATGGGAACGAGCTCGTTGGCATCAAAAAAGGCATAGATATCAAGATAGATACTCACATTTTCAATATAGTAATAAAATATATTTTTAATATAATGTTTGGATGAAATATTAAGAATATTGATTGGGGATAAATAATCCAATTTTATTAGTTTTTATAAATTATTGAAACCACTATGGTAGGATTTATGATGAATATATAAGAAGGGCTCATGAAGAAAAAATGGGAAAATATAACAAAATATAAACATCATTAATAACATTCTTGGGTTGTTTTTTTAAAAAATAATCAATGATTATTTTATTAATATTGTATTGAAACATTGTATGGATTGAAAAATTTTAATCCAAGAGTAGGTAAAACTCAATATCATCATTTATATTTCAAATTTTCATAAATATTCATCATTCTGAACAACTTTTAATGACAAATGAAAACAATAAGACTCATAGGTATGTCATGAGGCTTCAAACAAAGATTTATTACAGAACAATTTTTTGAGATTGTTTACTTACATTGTGGTTTCTTGTATGTAAATGAAGTTAAATTCTATCATGGATAGAATGACAATCACAATAACATCCTTTCTATTACCTAGTAGAAAAAAGTCTTTATTAAATAATAAAAAGACGAATCCATATATTTCATTCAATTTCTTACCAATGAATGAATTACTATATATTTTATTAATATTACAAATTCATCTACATAAATGAATGTTACAAATCTTTCCATTGAAAATAGCATTACTATAGAAAAATATGTCACTTAGGGATATTTTTTAAATTTTTTCATAGGGAGTTATATGGGGAGAATATAACTTCTTCCTAGGATAAAAACATTAAATGGATGGATCAAAGGTTCCTTGTCTAGGCCCTAGGGTAGGGTTGGAATACATATACCTCCAAATGATGAAGTCATACTTTTTTTAACAAAGCATGTAACTAATGAATCTAAGGATGAGGTAGGGCCACTGGCCTGACTTTTATGAAGTGTACATAAAAAAATATTTCTTTCTAGGTTAATTTATATGTAGTGGAATCAAATAGTTTTCTCTAGAGATTAGTTAACAAAATATTTCTTTCACTTTTTAGTCAATATGAAAAATGTTTTGAATTTGAAAACAAGTATGTTTCAAATTTATATTTTAAAAATAAATAATAAGAGAAAAGTGATCAGGTTAGGGTCGTCTTTCTAAAATTTAATTCTATCTTGGTCCCCAATTGTTGATCATTTCTTCTTATTAATAAATATGACAGAGTTCATTGGACTACACCCTCTTTCACCCTTGATTAAATGAAAATAGTGATACTATGATAACATCAACCTTTTTTTTATTCGACTCTCCTAACAATGTGTGAAATTGTAATAGTCTATTATCCCAATTTTACATATGCATCACCCAACTGGGTCCTATTATTCATAATCAACCATGATTCACCCACTTACCATTAATCACATGTTCAAAACTATTAAAAAACACCACTTAGCCAAAAATGATTTACCGAATGTGGTCTAAGACCATGTAGAGGGAGAATATGGATCCTCAACGAAGTCAATAATTAATATGAAGAGTTAAATCATAAAAAAATTATAAATAGAAATATACTATAAAACATTTAAATCAATTAATAAGAATATAACATTTTATTTAATCATTCAGGCTCAATCATTACAATTAGTCATCCCCACTATCCTCCAACCACTTAGATTCATTACCTATTCATTCAGGATAAAAAATATGAATAGTGGAGGGGAAGACGTTATGTAATTAGAAAAACAAATGTGTACAAAATAAAGGTTGAAGAAGAATCCTAGTAAGTCACACCCATCCTTCTAAGTTTTATTCACTTTAAATATTGAAGTCCCCTTATATTTATATATAAAAATTTATATTCTATAAGGCCATGAATATTCTCATTCTAGTCTTTATTTTTTGTCAAACATTCAAAATTACAGTCTCAAGATTTTCAGAGTTATTAAAATCCTTACGAACCATGGATTTAAAAATATCCATCCAATGTGATATTTTTTCCTCTAAAGGTTTTAATCTTCATGTTCATGTAGTGCATGTGACTTATCCCTTGTAAATAATGATTCAAAGTGTCAAAATTATTCCTTATTAAGAGTAATATAAGTATTTACATGATTACATATCTCAACATACATAGTTAATCTTGTCTCAAATTCATGGCTCCATTTAAAATATTCATATTCACCCTGTGATATTGAACTCATACATGACCAGATTAGTGAATTGAGACATTTAAATTTTTAATTTACCTATTATAGTTTTTATAAAGATAACATTTCTTTGTTTATGTGGAAAAAGTGCATGACAAGGAGGCTCGATATCACTAATTCCCTGAATCTAGAAAAAAGGGTCGACTACCTTGTGTACTATATTAGGCATATAAATTAATTATGAACTTTCATAGAGAACCATATGTTCTCCCACATTCAGTTTTGAAAACATCGAATGGGAGGTGAATAAGGTACCTACTAATTGTTATTCCCTTGTATAGGGCAAAAATTTCATTATTGAAGTTCGAAATTTGCCTTTCATTGGGTCGATCATTCTCAGAAAATCTAAAATTCTCAACTTCTCATAATTTCCCTTCTTCTATGCCGAAATCATGAGTTGGAACTTGATTCAAAATGTATGGAATGGATCATAAATATATACATTCAAAATTTTCTCAACACCACTTAATAGATATATTTTTAGATGTTGCTCATTATCATCCAACAACACTCAAGATATCATCTTCACTAAGCTAGACTTCTCTTGGTTTAAGGGGTTATATCCCTATGATCCATGTATGTAACATCTCTAAATGCAATCCTTTTTAAGGTACAATATAAAGATTCATTTCAGATTTATAAAAAAATTACCATAGTTTGAAAAATTGTTCAACAGAATCAAATTTTATTTCACAAGTTCTAAAAAATTCCATAGATTTTACTCTATCCATGACATATATAATCTTTCCAAATCAAAAACTATTTGGGATAATTGAATTTAATAAATAACTGAAGAATGAATTAGATACCATCCAATGTAAATTCCATTTTCAAAACCAATTTCCTCATCCTATTATGCCTCATAAAGGATCCTGGGTCTATTTTCCACATCAAGTTTATTATGTTAAATACAAAATTATTCATCCTCTTATGAAATTTTGTACATCCCTCCCAAATATGTTTCCACTCATCATTCAATAGGATTCTGTAGCAAGTTTTTTCACATTATAAGATCATATAAGTGTTAACATAGGATTCATAAATATATATATCTCTAAATAATGTGTCAAGTATGTGTTCTAATTATGAGGCCTTCAGGATTCTGTCTGAATTTTTATGATGATTTATGGTGGGTAGGATTATATGGTAAAACTATTGATGTTGGAGAAAGAGGTTTGGCTATAATATGAATCTCAATATATGATATTTATTTTACCATAAGTATGGTTCCTCCCTTAATACCTATTCCATAACTCAGATTAGATTATTTTAATTAACCATAAAAATATTTTACTATTCATATATACTATAGTAGGTAACATTTGTATTCATATTTCCTCGAGTTGGTTTCTTCAAAATTTATTGTTTTTTGAACTAGAAGGGAGGGAGGGACTTTTGAAATTCAAAATTAGGTATGGGAAAATTTACAACTCCTTGTGAAATCAATACTATATTAAATTTACACGTACAATCATCATCACTTTCCCCCCATTTCCTAATAGCATTGTTTAATATTTTTCAAATCTGTATTTCTCTTCAGAATCATTTTCATTTAGGGAACGCTATAGTTTTTTTGTTAAATCCAATTTTATTGGATCTCAATGAGAATACTTGAAAGATAATAGTATAATTTATTTCAATATTTCCATTATTATTTTTATCCAATATCGGTAGTATATGAGTTTTAGAAAATTCCATTTTATGTTCAAGAAGAATCTAGAAAAAAAAGTTTTTGGCACCATTTCTTATATCTTGCACACATGAATTCCACATAGATCATGCAAGGGATTATAAAGAAAGGTGGATAGAGAAATATTTATTTTAATGAGGCTACCTAAAAACTTTATTCCAAGATAATAAATGCTACAGTGAATAAATATAAAGGTAGTATTTCAAATAGGATTTTTTTGAGCATGTGGGATTTAATGTCAAAAAATGTCTCATTCATTTATAAAACATATTATTCATATGATCCAGGTTTCTGACTAGATTATTCAAAAATTTATGATTATTCATTTAATACTTATTCTAAATAGGGGATATGGAATTGGAAATTGTATATTGAAAATATTATATAATCATCATTGGAAAGAAACAAAAAAAATAATGGACAGTATGCTAGGAAATAAGATTAAAAACTGGCGATTGCAGGAATTTTCATTCCTTAGAATCTAATAAAACTCATTACATCATTCATAAAAGTTGAGTAAATTGTTAAAATAAGTTTCTAAACCTTGGAATGTATTCAATACTTGATGGGTATTCATATTAAAGTCAAAAGTTTTATAAATTTACCAAAAATGAAAAGGAATCAAATTTTATTTAAAAGTTTTAATTATTTTGAAAAAGAAAATAGAACATTTCCAAACTAATTGTATTAACTTATTGGTTCTCTACCCCACAGATAAATGTTTTTTTAAATGGTATTCTTAGTGTCCCAGATATAGTTTTTGATTTATTACTTTAGCATAAGATGCACGAAATCACATCTCGAAACACTGAATAGTTTAGTAGTGTTGGTAAAAGAGATACATACATGATTCCAATATTACATTTGAAAAATGAAATTAAAAAATAATTTTTTTTTTCTATTTATAATATACTTATTCCCTCTATAATATTCTTGTATATCATTCATACTATACTTCATGGATTTTTACTAAATGAAACAAAATAAGGTTGAGCTCAAATGCTCAATAACAGTTATGTAAAGCAGATGTTATCATGATTAAATGAATAATAATAAATATTCAATATTCAATATATAAATTTAAACATATAAAAACAAATTACATTTAATAAATTAATTAAAAATCATGATTAGATAAGGTATAATAAATATGGAATGGTAAATAACTAAAAACACATGTCATTTAATCAGAAAAATGAGAATGACAATTTATCCAGATATTAAATCACTGAAAAATACCATGGATAATAATTACTCAATTATTAATGAATAAAATATTTAATTAGTGGATATTATGATCTTAATCCTCAGGATACCTCTACCATCATGACCTTTCAAAATATATTTTAAAACCAATAGGTAGGAAATCTAGAGAAACCCATTTAACTAAGGTTGTCCAATTGATTCATCTTATAAGATTACCAATGCATAGAGGGGATATCTATAACAGTGCCTTAAACATATCATCATGTTAAATTCATTAATCATATATCAAGAAATAATTTTAATTCATGAATCAATATTCCTTATCAATAATTTTATGTATCAAGTAATGAATATATAATAACAATATTGACCCAGTTAATTAGATAACATTAAACCTAAACCCCGTAGGTAAAAATGTTATATGGTTTAGAAAATAATCATATCCATTATACTAGAATATGGATATATAAGATAAATGTAATTTTAAATTAAAATTTATCACAAGGAACTGATTTCGTCAAGAGAAAATAAACAATCACAAAATAAAGTGTGATTGTAATATAATTTTTACCTATTTCGTAACATTTAAATTGTAATCCCGTGAAGAATAAATAAGAAACAAATCATTAATAATAATTAATAAATATGTATTCATGTTAAATATATAAAAGTGTTATTATATACACCATATAAAAGTGGATGAAATCATATTAACATATATGTCTCAATGAAATGGAAATTGAGATAAAATATCTTACCACTTGGTAATTTTCAAGTAAAATACCAATGTATGAAATAATTTGATATGAAATTTAAAATAACATAAATTTTGAATGAGTAATTATATTAAATCTAAAAGGGATAATGTGTAATCTATGTAAAATAAATTAGGTTCACACTAATAAAATATGCCAAAATTATGTGAAATTAAGAATAAACCCCTTACCTAGTGTATCATTTTGGTTTAATTTCATTTAACATCCTTTATAGTGGGTTTAAAAAAGTTTTTAATTTATAAAAGAATCATATTAATATTTATAATATCATATATGATCCCCTTATAACATTTTATCATCTGTTTGTTAATAATATTTCATTATATCCATTGTTTGGGGTGTTAATTGCCTTGTTTTCTCATTTGTGTTTTTTCATGAACGTTAAGGTTCTTTTTCATATTATATAGTATCAACATCTCAGAATTACTACTAATTTTTTAAATATACTTTTTTTCATTATATAAATTTTAAAAACATTACTGAAAATTGAATATGGGGAATGGATGGCATGGCTTTGTGGATGTGATTAGTCATACATATGCCTGAGTGATGATATCTGTTATATAATGGGTGAATGGGTAAGAAATTGGTTGGTATATATATTTTTTCAATAATAAATATTATTTAATATATATCACATATATTAATTAAATTTATCTATATTAATTTCCATTTAAATTGTAATTGAAAAACGAATCACATCGCTTTGTGAGGTTGTAGTCCATCGTACACACGAGCAACGTTATCATATTTTATATAGAATAGAACATAAAATTTTATATATGATATCAAAATTCAAGAATCTTAATAATATCATAAATATAATATAAATGTGTTAAATACATCATTATATACATCCTTGAAAGGTGGTGATTCAAAACAAATTACATCAGTTCCCAAGATAGTAGTCTACCATACACATGATCGAAGATTTAAGTTACCATTTGATGGAAGAAGAGATGGATACAAGTAATTAATTTAACAAAACATCATCTCAGTATATATAATTTACTGAGGTTATTATATAATCATGTTTTACTAATATCTTAAGTATGTGGAATAAGGAACAAAATAAAAAACACATGTTTATGAACATTAACTCTTCTTCAGAAAACATCTTTAGGATTGCAACACAATCATTAATAGTATGTATTTGTGATCAAACCAAGGAATATATAATGTTATTAGGTTATTAAATATGTTATTTGGGTAGGTTTTGAACCAAAAAGAATTATTTTCCCGTGTAAATAGAGGAGTTTAGTGCATGGATTTTTTAAGTGGGGGAGAGGATACACATAGAATATTTTAAAATAATTTACTACACCCATGTTTTTATAACACCAAAATCCTAAAAAAGGTTTATTATAGAGAATAATAAGTTATACGAACAAAATATTGATATAAAATTGGAATTGTATAAGTTTTAATTCATTTTTATCCCATATCTTCTATGTTTAAGTCCCTAGTAAACCTATTTTTACCTTAACCTTGGTAACTAATTTTAAAAGTTTTCACAATTCATTATGGTCAAAAAATATGTTTAAATTATTATAAAAAAAAAATTATTCTTATTAAATATATGTAATCCATTTTTCGAAATTACATTAAAATGTGTGGGAAACCCCATTTCAAAATTATACCAACAAGCATGAAAAAAAACGGGTTTCCAAAGAGAAAATTATCATATAAATATAATGTTTTAATATCAAAATTCAATATTAAATTGGTAAAAATGGACTAAATTTGTTAAATTTTAATATAATTGAACTAATATTTTATTAAAACAAATTTAAAATACAGTTTAACCATGTAAATGTTTTAAATAAAAATGGATTTTTCATTAAAAATGTGTTTTTTCACTAATCATAAAAAAATGAAACATTTCAAAAAATACCAAAAAATCACCCACAAAGATTTCTTATTTTATTATTTGAAAAATTAAGTTCATTTTAACCCAAAAAAATAATATTTTCATGAAATAGTTTTAAATTATGTGCACAAATCAAGACTAAACAGTATTTTATAAGAACTATAATTTTTTAGAAAATATTTCATTTTCATTTAAATTATTCTTATTTTATTTATAATAAATAGATAACCAAAATTTTCATAATTAGTTAGTATTATTCAAACCCTTTTGTTTAACAGCTAGGTTATTGTGATATGCTATATTATAGTTCATTTATACTCAAGGTTTGGTGTTTCACAAGCTATCGAAAATATTGAATTTATTTGAAAAGAAATATATCATTAAATGTTAGTGTGTTACATTCTTGTCTAAAGTTATATTTCATTTCATATAAACAATAATACACAATTTCCCTTTTTCTGAATAGTTGTTTATTTAATTCTCTCCAAATTTAATAAATTGAATCCTTTTAATTTTATATTTTTCATAGAATTAATTGGTTTGACATTTGAAAACTCGTTTTGGCATCCCACCTTTTTATTACATAACATTTCATTAAATTTTACAAATAGTTGATCTTTAAAGTCTGGTGTCTTAGAAATCAAGAACACTATACATGAAAACAACATAAAATATTCTTCTAAACAATTCATAAGGATTCATAAAAGTTTAATCATTTGTATAGTTATTGCATCTCATATCTTTGATACATTTTCCAAAGGAAAGGGTGAGAAGAAGGATCAATAAGGAAAACAAGTGAAATAGTTGAACTATGATCTTGACCAATATTAATAAGAACATGATAAAAGTAAAAAAAAGAATGAGAAATGGAAGAATAGTAATATCATAATAAAAATAACTTGAATCATAACATCAATATGTGGCTACAACATTTCATTTAGACATTCATGAACATATCACCAAGGATTATTCCCGAGGTGTCATAAAAATTACCAAAGTTATTCACCAAGGTATCGTGAAACTTTTCATCTCTAGAGATTAATTTCTTTACCCAATTCATTAGAGATCTATCAGGGATCACCCTTAATATGACTTTATTTACATGTTATCTATAGAGATCAAAAAAAAACATTTGATAAATAACCCATAGAGAACAGATGAAATGGGTTTCATTTCAAAATTGTGACGTTTTAAAAGTGCTTAAAAATAAGATCGGTATGTCATTTATAACCCATGGAAAGGGAGTGAGGATTACATGTATGTAAATTCCATAATAAAATATAAACTTTTTTTGTATCTATGAACTCCCATAGAAAATAAATAGGTCTGGGTATTCGCATAAATAAAACAAGAGAATTCTTTGAGAAAAAGAGAGAGAAATTTCGAGACGAAATTTCTGCAACATAACAGCTATATAACATGGTTTTAGAAAATAAAATAAAGGGAGGGGACAATGGTATCCCATCAACAAATGAATCATTTTACTGTAGAGGTACATAATAAAAATAAATAATATCATCGTGTGGGCAATTGAATGACACACTACATGGAAAGGAAACATGCAAGGAATGAGAAAGCGTGATTTCTTTTACGAAAATTCGGCAGCCATAATGACATCACATAAAAAATTCAAAAAATAAATTGAAGAGATTAGAAAGGTTATTTAATCATTTTGAAATTAAATTTATAGTAGTAAATATATATAATAACAAGAACCGTCATAATAAAATGAAACTATAAGACATAACATAAAGGAAGTCATGACTTAAAAGAGGAGGGTGAAAGGTCCCCTTACCTTGAAGTGTAACTTCGAAAGCATGAACGTTGGGACCTTGGGAGGCTTGAGGGAACATTGGGAGGACTCAATGGGAGGTAATAAGACCATAACTTCGTTGAAGATGATTTTTTAATGAAATGAATGAGTGAAATTTCTTGGTATTTAATGGAATAGTGAGGGAATAAATTATTAATTTCCAAGGGACACCTCGTTGGTGGTATTTGGAAAACCATGGGCTTGACCATGGTATTTTCCCATGGTATTGGACACTTGGGACACCACATATAATATGTCAATATTCATAACTCTACCAGAAATATTTCATCATTATTATATCATTAATGTTTTCATTAAACACCCAAATCTCAAATCTGCATTTTTACTATTCACTGAAAATTCAACTATTTCAGAAAAATCCCATAAATTCACCCTAACCTAATATAGATTCTATGATTTCAAAAATGAACTCCATTTTATGAAAATAATTTTCTAAATATTTTTAAATTTATTTTTTTTAAAATCATTATTTATTCCAAAAATACAACTTTAAAACTATAACTCATTTTATAACACCATAAAAACGTAATCAAGGTCCCATAAAATTATTGTATAACCATAATAAGATAAAGTAACAATTTATTATTACATTTTATGAAAATATATTTCCATTTGAAATTATTAAAATAATTATAAAATTGTAAATAAAATATTTATGACATTCAAAAATACCAAAACATATGTTATGATCGTTTTTTCACTTTTAAGATGTTTAAATTGTATTTATACATTCATGGGTGAAGTTTCTATTTTGTTTTGACCAATTTACTATTCATTACTATTCATATGGGTAGGTTACTATTCATGCTTTACTATTCACTAAAATCCATGTTGATCATATTAAACTCTAAATTTCTTGTTGATCACAACTGTTTAAGACCATTTTTTGAAAATAATTTCACATTATTAGTTATTTAAAGAATACAAAACTATTTTAAAATACACTTTTTTCCTAAATTCATCAATAATACACATCCTATATTTTTTTAGATATTTTAAATTCACAATCTTTTCCATAATAAGAAATAACAATTTTATTTATATTAATGGTTTACAGAAAGCAGCTAAGGTCTCATTACATATCACCTTATAACACCAGCATAGGATCTAATTGTAAGGTGTGCTATGGTGAGAGAATCTTGGTGTGGCTCTGACAACATTGCCTAAGTCGTGATTTCTATCATCTTGAACTTCTCCCTTAGGAGATTCCATTCAGGATTTATATATTGAATTTTTTCTTGGGTTTGGACCAGAGCAAAGCCCAGTGATGCTACCTCCTTCCCATGCTCTGACAGATGGGCTTCATATGGCTCGAGTCTACTGGATGAGGCCATTCAATCTTATTCCTGAATCAATTAACCAAGAAAACTGTATTTATAAAAACACAATGTTATGATTATAGTTTAAAATGGTCAGTTGACCAACGGTCATATAAAAGTCAAAAAACAACGGTCTCATTTTAATTATAACCACTTCATTAATTAAAGGATTTAGTTTTGTTGAGTAAAAAAAATAACACATAAAATTAGGAAATAAATATAATTAAAAAGTTCAGTTCGTTACATTCTTTACCCCTTATGAAATTTCTTCCCCGAAATTTTATCTCATACCCTCTGATGAGAAAAGTTATGGGTACATTTGTCTCGTATACTCCACTGGTTCCCACGTGGCATCTTCACATTTTTTTGTTCCTCCACAACACCTTAACAAGGTGGGTTGTCTTATTGCATAGAACCTTGTCTCTACGATCCAATATCTCTACCTATTGCTCCTCCTAAGAGAGGTCATGTTCTAGTTGTACCACCTCTAGATTTAGTACATGTGAAGGGTCTGGAATGTACTTCCTCAAGAGGGATACGTGGAAGACATCATGAACTTGTGCTGGATTTTGAGGAATTTCATGTCGATATACCACTACTCCAACATGATAAAGGATTTCATAGGGGCCAATGTACCTAAGGATGAGCTTCCCTTTATTCCAAAACCTCATGAATCTCTTCCAAGGTGAAATCTAAAGAAATAATTTTTCATCAACATCAAACTCCAATTCCCTTCGACAGTTGTCGGCATAGTTATTTTACCGACTCTGAGAAGCCTTAATGTGTTTTTGGATAGCATGATCCTCTTCTGTCATCTCTTGCACAAGATCAGGACCAAGAAGCTTTCTCTCACCATCTCCATCCCAACAAGTAGGATTTCTACATCGCTTCCAATATAAAGGTTCATAGGGTTCCATTTGAATGCTCGAGTGGAAGTTGTTGTTGTAAGAGAACTCAAATAAAGGAATATGTTGATCCCATCCACCTTTAAATTCCATTGAACATGTTTTTAGCATGTCCTCGAGTGTTTGAATAGTCCTTTCAGATTGACCATTAGTTTAGGGGTGATAGGTTGTACTAAAATTCAATTCAGTGATCAAATATTGTTGAAGAATTCTCCATAATTTTGATGTGAACCTTGGATCATGATCAGACATGATAGAACATGGAACTCCAGACATCCTTACCACTTCCTTCACTTAAATCCTGGCAAGTTGATCAAGAGAGAAATCTTCTCAGATAGAGATAAAATGGGAAGTCCTGGTGAGACGGTCCATAATAACCGATATCGCATTATTTCCTTTGGAAGTTCTCAGGAGACCAGTGATAAATTCTATAGTGATATTATCCTACTTCTATGCTGGTATGGGTAGTGGTTGCTATGCCCATTTAGGAAGTTGTTTCTCCACCTTCACTTGTTGACATACCAGGTGCCTTGATGTGTAGTCAACAATATCCCTTTTCGTATTATCCCACCAATAATGATCACGAAGGTCCCTATACATTTTCATGCTTCCAGGATGAATAGAGAAAGTAGATCTATTAGGTTCATCCGTCATCTCCATATTTATTTCCTAAAAAGATGGAACACAGAGTCTGGTATGAAATTACAATACACCACCTTGATCAGTATTGAACTCAGGAAACTACCCATCCTTCACAGCCGCGAACTTCTTCTATAACAAACGATCTTCTTTCTAATCTTTCTTTATCTTCCCTAGTAATGACGATTGAGAAATCATTTGGTTTAGGGTTGATGATGTCCCTTCCTCTATAATTCCCATGTCTATTTTCACTAGGTGATTGATCAAAAGAGATCTTTGAATCCTCATAATGGACAGAACAACTGGGTCTTTCCATCTTAATGCATTAGCGACTTTATATTCTCTTCTAGGATGATAATGATTTGAACAATCATAGTCTTTAAGGAGTTCCAAACATCTCTTTCGTCTCATTTTCAATTCCTTTTGAGTGAAAATATACTTAAATATTTGATGGTCTGTGTATATATCACATTTCTCTCAATAAATATAGTGCCTACATATCTTCAGAGAAAAAATGACCGTAGCCAACTCCAGATCATGCGTAGGATAGTTCAACTCATGAGTCTTCAAATGTCGATATACATAAGCAATGACCTTGTCATTTTTCAAGTGGAAGCATCCAAGCCCTTTTAGAGATTCATCACTAAAAATAAAAAATCCTTCTCCACATGAGGGCAGAGTTAACAGGGGTGCAGAAACCAATCTCTTCTTCAGCTCTTGGAAGCTTTCCTCACACGCCTTTGTCCAGATGATCTTGACCCCTTTTCGAGTTAACTTGGTTAATGGATTATAAAGTCATGAAATTTTTTTCACAAACCTCCTATAATATCCCGCTAATCCAAGGAAACTACGAATCTCTATTATTTTTGTAGGCTGAGGCCACTCCTTTACAACTTTTGTCTTTGAATGGTAAACTATTATTCCTTCATTGGTAACAATGTTCCCCAAGACAGAAACTTCTTGTAATATAAATTCACATTTACTAAACATTCCAAAAATCATATCCTTCATTAGAGTTTTCAAAATATCCCTTAGATGATCCTCATTCTCTTCAATAATTTTAGAATATATAATAATATCATCAATAAGAACTACCACAAAGTTATCAAGGTAGTTCTTAAAGAATCTATTCAACAAATCCATAAAAATAATAGGGGAATTAGTCAGTCCAAAAGGCATAAAAACAAACTAATAATGCCCATATCTTGATCAAAAGGCAGTTTTTGGAATATCTTCTTTTCTCAACCTCAATTGATGATTACCAGATCGAAGATCAATCTTAGAGAATAATTGAGACCCATGAAGTTGGTTAAATAAGTCAGCAATTCATGGAAGAAGGTATTTGTTATTTATTGTGACCCCATTCAATTTGCTATAATCAATGCATAGCCGCATCGATCCCTCATTCTTCTTTACAAAGAGAACAGGTGCTCCCCAAGGAGACACACATGGTCGGATAAACCCCTTCTCCAAAAGATCTTGGAGTTGTATCTTTAATTCGTCTAGATCCACATTTTCCATCATATACAAGGTCTTTGATATCAGATGAGATACATTTATGAGTTCAATGGAGAACTCTACCTCTCTTTCTGGGGGAGGTCCGGGAAACTCTTCAAGAAATATGTCAACATATTCCTCGATGATGGGGATATTTTCTATCCTTAAACTCTCATTTCCTTATTATTTTTCACCAATCAACTCCATAAATAATGGTATAGAAGGTTCTTCTAGAAAAAGATAAGGTTGAGATATCTCTCCTTGGAAGTTAACCATAGGTTTTACTTTCTAGACTACTGAGATTTCCTTAATTCTCCATTTGATCTTAGAATTATACTTTGAGAGCCAGTTCATCCCTAGTATAATGTTGAATTCCATCATGGGAATGACTGCTGGATTTTCGATAAGATTGTTCTCAACGATGTAAATACAAGAGTTTCTAAACACTGACGATGCTTGGATAATCCCACCTGGAGTCTTGACTAATAACTTTACTTTTAGGAAGTCAGGGGTTGATTCCAAATTCATTACAAACTTTAATGAAATAAAGGAAAGCGTAGAACTTGAATGTAACAATATACTTTCTAAATTTTGGAGAATAATAAGATTACCTACTACCACATAATTTGGATCTTCAACTTTATCTATCATGATAGAAAAAGCATGAACTTTCTCCCTTAGCCTTTCCGATGGCTGATGGTGGTTCCCCTCCACTACCCTCAGATTTAGACAGTGAGTGGAAAAGTGACCAAGTTTTCAACACTTAATGCACTAGACATCAGGTAGGGCCTGCACCATCATCCCATTATTTTTAGTGTTTGGAAGTTATGTTTTCACCTCACTAGGACAATTCCTCACAATATGGCCATCTCATTCACACTTGTAGCATTTCCTGCTCCGGAGCTGGCAATTCCCCGGATACTTTTTCCCACATTTATTACACATGGGATGTTTCACTTTATTGCCTCCTCTTCCTTGATCAAATCTCCTCCCTATGATTTGCTCCATTGATATCTTTTTGTCTTTGGATTTATGAGACCCCTGCATCTCACCAAACTCTAGTTCTACTTTCATCGCACTTCGCACGATCTCCTCATAGATGTCATAATCTCAGTTGGATAGATTCTTTTGTAGATGAAGTCTTAGTCCACAAAAGAATCTATCAACCTTGCCATTTGAATCAATGACAAAGATAAAGGTGTATCATGAAATCCGTGTGATGTTCTCCTCATATATTTTCACAGATTCATTCTCCTTCTGCTTCAGCTCTAGAATCTCCTTCTCCATTCTTGTTCACATGAAAGGAGGGAAATACTTACTGAAGAAGATCCCTATGAACTCTTCACACTCCAAAGCATCAACCTCCACTATTTTCCTTGTTTTTCAATCAGCTCCCACTACTGATCAACTTCTCCTTGTAAGCAATAGACAACTAGGGTGACCTTCTCTTGCTCTGAACAGCGGAGCACAGAAAATATCTTCTCGATAGAGTTGATCCACTGCTCAGTAATCAAGGGGTCAGTCGATCCAATAAAGGTTGGTGGTCATTGATGCATAAAGGACTCAATAGAATGTTGTTCCCTTCATGGTGAGATTTTTATTTCAGCTTAATTCAAGTTATTTACCATAACGTGTGTCAGTTGGTTCATCATTTTCAAGAATGTTTCCATTTCATCTTCCATCGGAGGTCCGTCATCACATGGTCCATTGTGATCACCATTTTCACGGTTGCTCCTATTTCCCACCATTTTCTAATGGAATAAAACATTAGTTTGAAACTTATTTCATTTACAAATATTTTATCTATAAAGGATTTTATGTTTTAAAACTTCATGCTTAAACAATTACATTTATCAATAAATCCTTCATAATGATTCATAAAATGCTTATGATTATCCAAACATATCCCCCGGGAGTTTCGTAACCAAGAGTGCAGTAAGGAACATTGTTGTATACAAGGATACGTAGGGTCAAACCCGAAACTCCTTGTCAGAGTTTTCACTCCTAGGTTCCTCTGTTCTAGAGCCACCTCAACCTGCTCGTATCTAGACAGGGATGTATTTACTTTATAAACCACTTACTAAATACTCAACATCATACAAGGAAGGTTTCTTATATTTAAAATTTTTTATAGGATTATTCCTAAAGTTTTCATAGATTAATTTACATAAATAACGAAACTATTTTTTGATACCAACTATGTAATCCGGCCTTTTTATTACATAACTTTTTATTACATTTTACAAACAGATGATCTTTAAAGTCTAGTGTCTTGGAAATCAGGAACATTATACATGAAAACAACATAAAAAACTCTTCTAAACCACTCATAAAACTTAATCATAGGATAATCCTATGTACAATTACTGCATCTCATATCTTGCAAACATTCATCAAAGAAAAGGTTGAACAGAAGGCTCAGAAATGAAAACAAGTGAAACAGTTGACATGTGATCTTGAGTAATATAAATAAGAACATGATAAAAGTCATAAAGGCATGAGAAATGTAAGAATAGGAATATCATAATAAAAAAGAACATGAATCATAACTAGAATATATGGCTAAAACATTTCATTGAGAAAGTCATGAACATATCACCTTGGTTTATCCCTGAGGTGTCTTAAAAATTACCAAGGTTGTTCACCATGGTATCGTGAAACTGGTCATCTATAGAGATTAATTTATTTACCAAATTCATTAGATCACTATGAGGGTGCACCCTCAATATATATTTATTTAAATGTGATCCCCATAGATCGTAATAAAACATTTCCAAAATAACCCATAGAGAACAAAAGAAATGGGTTTCATTTCAAAATTGTGACATTTTAAAAGTGCTTAAAAATAAGTTTGTTATATCATTTATAACCCATGTAAAGGGAGTGAGGGTTACATGTATGTCAATTACAGTATCAAATATATAATTTTTTGTATCTATGAACACCCATAAAAACAAAATAGGTCTGGGTGTTCACATAAATAAAACAAGAGAATTCCTTGAGAAAAAGAGAAAGAAAATTTGAGACGAAATTTCTACAGCATAACTGCTATATAACATGGTTTTAGAAAATAATATAAAGGGAGGGGACATGGGTCTCCCATAAATAAATGAATAATTTTAAGGTATACTGATAGAATAAAAAGAAATAAGATCATTTTGTGGAAAATTGAATGACACACCACATGAAAAGAAAACTTATAAGGAATGAGAAAGCGCGATTTCTTTTACGAAAATTCGGCAGCCTAACGGCATCACATAAAAAATTTAGAAAATCAATTGATGAGAGAGGAAAGGTTATATAATAATTTGGAAATGAAATGTACAGTAGTAATGATATATAAGACTAATCCCCCTCATAATAAAATGGAACAATAAGACATAACATAATGGAAGTCATGACTTAAAAGAGGATGGGTAAATGTTCCCTTACCTTGAAGAGTAACATCGAAATCTTGAAGGTAGAGACCTTGGGGGGCTTGAGGGAACCATGGGAGAACTCCTTGGGATGTTAGAAGACCATAAAATCTCTGAGGATGATTTTGGAATAAAATTAATGAGGGAAAAGGCTTGGTATTTATAGGAAAATTGATGGAATAAATTATTAATTTCCAAGGGACACATCATCGGTGGTATTTGAAAAACCGTGGGCTTACCCATGGTATTGGACACTTGGTACACCTCATAGAATATCTCATTATTCATATGTAGACCATAAATCTTACATCATTATCACATTATTAATGATGTCATTAAACACCCGAATCTCTAAACTGCATTTTTACTATTCACCGAAAATTCAACTATTTTTACAAAATTCCCAAAATTTCACCCTAACCTAATATCGGTGCTCTGAATTCAAAAATAATCACCATTTTATGAAAATAATTTTCTAAATATTATTAATTTAATTTTTAAAATAAAATCATTATTTATTCCAAAAATACAACTTTAACATTATAACTCATTTTGTAACACCATAAAAAAGTAATCAAGGTCCCATAAAATTATCATATAACCATAATAAAATAAAGTATCAATTTATGATTACATTTTATGAAAATAAATTTCCTTTTTAAATTATTAAATTTATTATAAAATGGAAAATAAAATATTTATGACATATAAAAATACCAAAAATTATATTATCATCATTTTTTTCACTTTTAAGATGTTTAAATTGTATTTATACATACATGGGTGAGGTTTTTATTTTTTGGGACAATTTACTATTCATTACTATTAATTACTATTCATATGGGTATGTTACTATTCATACTTTAGTATTCACTAAAAACCATGTTGATCTTATTAAACTCTAAATTTCTCCGTGATCAAAACTATAAATGACCATTTTATGGAAATTATTTCACATTATTAGTTATTTAAAGAATACAAAAATATTTTAAAATTCCCTTTTTTCCTAAATTCATCAATAATACACATCCGATATTTATCTGGATATTTGAAATTCACAAACTTTTCCATAATAAGAAATAATACTTTTATTTATATAAAAGGATTACACAAAGGATATGAGGTCTAATTACATAGCCCCTTATAACACCATCTTATGACCTAAGTTTAAGGTGTTCCATGGTGATAGAATCCGTGGGTGGATCGGACAACATTGCCTAAGTGGTGATTTCTATTATCTTGAACTTCTACCTTAGGTGATTCCATTCAGGCTTTATATGTTGAAGTTCAGCTTGGGCTTGGTCCAGATCAATGCCCAATGATGTTACCTCCTTCCCAAGCTCTGATAGATGGGATTCATATGGATTGAGTCTACTGGATGATTCAATTCAATCTTATTTCTGTATTAATTAACCAAGATAACAATATTTATAAAAACACAACATTAAGATTATAGTTTCCAATGGTCATATCGACCAACGGTCATATAAGAATCAAAACCCAACGGTCTCATTTTAATTATACCCACTTCATTAATTAAATTATATAGTGTTGTTGAGTATAAAATAAAATAACACACAAAATAAGGAAACATATATAATTAAAAAGTTTGTGTCGTTGCACTCATTTACTGAAAAAATACCTATTAAAAAATGTAAATAAAAATTCCTCTTAAAATTGGGAAATGGAATTATGAATTCCATCAAGAATAACACAAAAATAAGTTTCCTTAATAGTTAACATTAGAGTGAAGTGAAATTATTGAATTGGAAAGAAGATCTGTTTATGAGAAAATGATATACCCTATTTATTTGTGAGAGAGGAGATCATAGATTTATATAAAATGAATAAAATATTTACTTCAAAAGACTTTTCTGAATGCTTATGGATTCATTTACCATCATGACCAAGAATTTGAGGAAATATACTTACTCGAAATGTATAATTTCATATATTAATCGTTTTCATCAAAAATATCATCCTTTACTACAAATGATGAGTATTAAAGATAATATTTTTAACCTAAAGTGCTAAAATTAAATTCTAAGGGATCACGTGATTCCACAAAATCAGATAATCTTAATTGAATTAATACCAATGATTATACTAACTGGAAACGTTCTCAATACCTTTAATCATATACCCACCAAATTTTAAGGAATAGTTCCTTGAATAAATTTTTACTAAAACCCATAATAATCATATATCACCCCAAGACATTACAATATACTTATTTTCGAATAAATTTAATTTTATTGATAGCTTGTGATTCATGTAAAACCTAGTTTAAATTAAATGTGAGAATATATTAAAATATTATTTAAACATGGGCATTTTAACATGGCTATTAAATTAGAGGGTATGAATAAAACAAAATAAATTATTAAAAATATATATTTTACCCCTTTAATATTTTTATCTTTCTATTATAAATGAAAATAAAATTCTTTACGAATAAAAAGAAATGTTTTATAAAAAATTATATTTTTTAGAAAAGACGGTATAGTCGGCTTTACGCACATGATTTAAAATTTATTTTTCTAAAATTTATTAGAATTATTTTTAAAAATAAAATTCATTTTTAAATTAAAATATTCAAATTATCTTAGGGTTAACATTTATGATATTTCTGAAAACTTTTATTTTTTGATAAATAGTAAAAAAACCTGAATTTAAATTGAAAACATCCTTTTCATTTAAACAATTTATAATCTTAAATAAAATGTTTATTTTGATTTAAAGTAAAATTACTAAAATATAATATCAGTTAATACAATTTAGTTCATTGGATTAATTTTCATATAGAATTTTGATTTGGAAACTTTTAAACAAATTGATTATTTTCTCTTCAAAAACCCTATTCTCTCAATGTGTTTGCGTGATTAATTTTAAATTATAATTTTCCAATAATGGGAATTCAATTTAAAAAAATTAATTAAATATTTATAGTAGTAATAATTTATATTATCAAATAAGGGAAACTATAATTCTTCATTAAAATTAATAGTGAAAACAGTAAACATTATTTTTTATGGTTAAGGTAATAATAGATTTATGGTGGTGTTAAACTAGAACGATAAGGGTAAAAATAACCTAAAAATAGCAAAAAATATATTATTTGTAAATTTTTAGACCCTATAATTTCTAAGGACTTAATATAATCTTATTTTAACCCTTTTCATGTGAAAAACATGTCCACATGATTCTCTTTCAAAAAATTAAAAATATTCCACTTACCTCACTTATAAATGGGCGCACTCTATCCTCTCTTCTTCATACATTCTCATCATTTCAATTTAGACAAGAAATATCCATATAAATCCCCAAATTCCTTCCAATCATCCAAAAATACTTATATTGGGCATGAAATCATCATAGGAAGTATTTAGGTACAAAACTAAGCAGGTTACCAGGAGAAGAGGTATCGTTATTTAACAAGGGTTTTTATTTCATTTCTTTCTCAATATCCTTAAATTGAAGTTAAAACATGATGATATAAATGCCAAAAAATATTCTATATATGGATATTTATTTATGTTAGGTTCATCATGTAAAATCATCCCCACTTCTATGTAATTTGTTATAAAATCATTTTTTTCTTTGACTCCAGAATACCGCCTCATGAACCGATGTCATTCATTTTTCCATTGTCACCTCTCACAGTTGGGTATGATGATGGATATAATATGTGTATATATGATATTTATATCATAATTATACCTATTTAGTCCTTATATCATATAAAACACCTTTATTTCCACTCTATAGAGGATATGATAATGTCGTTTGTGTGAATGATGCATTACCGCCACGTGAAGCGATGTGATTATTCTTTCACTGAAAATTTTAATGGAATATAATAAGGATGAATATAATAAATATATGTTATATAAATGAAATAATTATAAAATTAATGACATAATTATCATTCATAAAAAATAATACACAATTTTCTTTCAAACCTTTTAACTTACTTAAAAATTATAATATCGTTAATGAATATGTGGAATACCACCCTCACAAAGTGGTGCGACTATATTTTCATCACCACGCCACATAGATGATATATATAAGAAATAATATTATACTATAATAATTATTTAAATTTAAAATCTTTCATACCTTCTTCCAATAATGATAGTCGAATAATATAAATTTTTCTTAGGTGTACGTATGACATATCGTCACCATGGTCATAACATACATATTTTTTCAAAACCAACATCTATTATTGGTATTAGAAGTATAAATAATAAATTAATATGATACTTAATTCATGATGATGAATCTAGATATTATTAAAATATAAAATATGAAAAATAACTAGAAGATCAAGAAAAATGTCGAATGAGAAAACATAGAAATTAACACCCACAAAAATGAAAATAATAGAAGATAATTAAAGAATAGGTGATAACATGTTATAAAAGGATCATATATGATATTATAAATATTAATATCGTTATGGTGTATGTTAATGAAATATTTAAACCCATTATACAAGAGGTTAAATCATGTTCAACCAAAAGGAATTGTGAGGTAAGGGACTTCATCACAATTTCCATTCATTGAGGCATGTTGTAATGTTATAATCCTAATTTATTTTATATGGTTTATCAATTACCCCTTGAAATGTAATGTCAGTATTACTTAATATTTAATGGTATTTTATCTTTCAATAATAATTATTTCATCTAAGGGTATTTTTCTAGTAAATTACAAATTTGTAAAACTTATTATACAATCTCACATTCTTTTGTGATTGATAAATTACTCTTGAAAACAATCACATTCTCATAATAATTTTTCACTGTACATTAAATTTATAATAAATTTTCCTATTATTATTAAATGGGTATAACTACTTCTTAAATTTTATACCATTTTTAGATACATTTTTTACATTAAATATTATTGGATTAACTGTGGAAATATTTATTAATCCATATCCTTTACTCAATATGGATATTTAATGATAAAGAGAAATTATACCTAAATTAAATAAATAACTTGTTATTCAATGATCGATTTGTATACATAGAAATATCTTGTTCCCAATTATTTTCATCCCATGGATTCATCGATAGGTCTCATTAGACAAAATAGTTTTCCAAATCATATGGGTTTTTAGCTAGATGTTTTAAATAGCCTTATGGATAGATCATTACGGTAGAGGTATCATGTGCATGAGACATGATATTCAATAATTAATCTTTTCATTCATTGATAATTTAGTAGTAATTATTATTATCAATGATATTTTCTTTATGATATTATATATATATATATATATGTTCATTTCATTGTCATTTATAGATTAAATGGAATGTGTTTCCATTTACTTATATTTCCAAATTTATTATGCCTTATCTTATCATGATTTTAAATTTATTTATATAGAATGTGTGCTCAGTTATTTAACTTTATATATTGTTAATAAATATTGATTCATAATATCTTATAAATTATGTAACCATTATTTAGCATTTGAGATCACCATTATTTTTTTATGTTCCCCATGATATGAATAAAAATTCGTGGAATCAGTTTTCAGGGTTTGAGATCATTTTTTTGGTATGTATTATGTTTTTTTCTATTCGAATTATAAAATGGGTATCATGTATAGTATCTATTTCTCCAAAACTACTAAACTAATTAGTTCTTTGGAATTTAACCATTTATATCTATGCCATTATAAAAAATAAATCCACTGGCTCCGTGATACTAGGTCCAGGGTCATTATAGTTGGTATCAGAGAAATATTGGAAAAAACCATGGGAATTAAATTATGGAAAACATATATTTTTTAAAATAACCCTATGATATTATTTTAGGATAAGTATATAATAACATTATAAATATTTGGTAAAGAATATATTATGTGTTTTTTCGATAAATACGTCCTTGTCTAGATAATATAAGTGGATGTGGTTCTGGAATAAAGAATCCTAGGGATAATAACTCCGAAAAGGTTAGATTGGGATTAACCCTATCATTAGATGTTTCCTAAAAATGGGCCTTACTAGGTACCTTGTCTGACACACCCATGAGATATGAAAAGGAAAATTCATATTTTATTTAAAAACCATTATGAAGAATTTTAAAATAATGATTTCACTGAAGAAACCATGCTTATAATATTAAGATTAAAAATGAATAAATTTTAATATTATGAAAAGTGATATACCATATTTCGAATTAAAAATTCTTATTTGGAATTAATTATTTTATGATCTAATACAGTGTATTCCATTATTTATAAATTATTATATGATGGAAGAAGTGTATTAATAACCATGGTCAATGTTGGGATTGAACTCACAAGGAATCATATATATCTGTTATTGGAACTAAGAAAATTATATTTATCTTAGGGACCTTAATTAGTTTATTGAAGAATAACATTTTCGTATAGAGAAACCTTCTCTACAGTACAGTTCACTAATTTTGGATTACATAGTGTGATAAAATATCCAATCATTAGGTGGTAATACTAATCCAATGTTAGTTGATCAATATATTAATTCTTTTGAGAAACTTTTAATAGACTTAGGATGTGGGGAAACAGAAAAGGTTACACATGTAGTGTATTTTCTAAATGGAGATGTGGTTCAACAGTAGTCAATGATCCAGAATCACAGAAATGAAGAGGAAATAGAACACATATAATGAAAATATATTAATGATACAGTCTTCAAATAATATTTACCTCATGATAAAAAAATTGAAATGAATTAAAATTTCATTTTCTTAAATAAAAATAGATAATAATGATTTGTAGAGAATGAGGGTACCATTACAAGGTTACCTAGGTATGTTACATAGTATATATGTAACACAAAGGTCAAGATTTACCATTACATTAAACTGTTTAATCCATCTCTTCAATGGGAATTGGTCTATCAAGCATTTTCATCATATGATGAAATAAGTTTACGTGCCATAAAAATATAGAATTCATTTTCTAAATCTTATATATTCAAAGAAAATAAAGAGAAGAAGAGTTCATTGAAAACCCATGAAAAATAGAATTAATCAAAGAAGAAAACGATAATAAATTGATTTCAATATTATGAAAACTATGGAAAGAATCAACCTTGGAAATGTTTGAAGGGATTATGAGTATTTTTATATGTTAAGAGTTATGGATCACTGGTAAAAATTAATTTTAAGTGAAGAATGAAAATTTTTAATTAATTTTTTTAGAAATAGGGAGTTAGGGATCTTGGAAAACATGTTCCACAAGTATCAAGGGAACCCACCACAGAAGAGGAAAAGAGGAAAAGGCTAAGCTTATGGAATCAATACGACTAAGGTGGAAGTACCCAATGATGTGGTTGAAGGTACATTAATACCATATTCAACTTTAACTAATGATTTATTTAATTCTATATACTCACAGTCTATTATATATACTTAGTCATTCAAGAAATATTAGATATTTCTCCTTTAATTTAAGAAGGTAGTTGTCAGTTAAAACTCCAATGGGAAGTCTCAATGCAAAAAGGATGTGTCAGGACTTCACAATTATGACACATAAATGTGATTTATTTGATGACCTTGTTATAATAATAATCATTGACATATATATAATCCTTCGAATGGACTATCATACAAAATATGATGCAAACAATTTATTATAAGAAGAATAATGTTATGATTTGTGGGGATGATATATAATTCAATGTATTTATAATAGATGATTCATCATCTGATCCATATCTTGATCCCCCCATAGTTGATCTACTGAATGAGATTCATAGGGAATAATTTTAAATGAAAACTAGGGATGGAAAAGGTAATCTTCAAATCGACGATGTAACTATTGTATAGGAATACATTGATGTATTTCCTAATGAATTAACTAGACATCACATAGTGCATGAAGTTGAGTTTTACATTTATTTAATCCCTGTGGAAATACCAATATCAAAGACACTCTATAGAATGGACACTATGGAACTATTGGAGTTAAGGAATCAAAAATAATATTTGGTTGAAAAGGGATTTATTAACTCAAGTGTTTATCCATGTGGATACCCTATTCTATTCATTAAAAATAAAGATTTATTAATGAGGATGTGCATTTATTATAGATAAATAAATGCTATTAGGATGAAGAAAAATCATCATCTTCCACATATTGATGACTTAATCAATAAACGTCATATGGCCCAATATTTTTCAAAGATTGAACTTCATTCTTAGTATCATCAATTGTGAGGAAATAATGTAGATATTTAAAATAATGCTTTTCTAATGAGTTATAGACATTAGATGTTTACAATAATGAAATTTAGATTGACAAATTCACCCACTATTTCTATAGATATAATGAATAGTGTAAAGACCCGGATATTTCAAGGAAATTTTTTTCGTAAATTCTTTCGAATTTTATGAGTCCGCAGTTTCTAACGACGCATGATTCTGAGGCCCAGTGTGCCCGAAATCAATTTCTGAAGTTTTGTTTAGGTACTTTCAGTAAACGTACGTGCGGATTTTTCTATATTCTGAACTGGTGCTCGGAATTGAAATCTGAGGACACCGATGAACTCACAGCACCAGTATTCACTTAAAGAGATCTTTACCATAGTTGTGTTTTATCGAAAGTGGATGTTATATTTTAGGGTTTCTAATTAACAAATTAAATATTAAATAAAAATGTGTCTGTAACACATTTTTATTTGAAGGTGGTTAAGGTATTTGGGTGGTGGTTGTTTTCTCCTACGGGGAGTTGGAGGTGGGTCCCACTCCCACATAACCTTACATTGAAGGATATTGTGTGGCAGGGCCCACACGAGCACCTAACCATTTATCTCCCCTTGAACCCCTTAAACGTCCCTTGTCTTTAATGATGCAGCCCATTCTATATTTAATTTGGTGAACTCACAACCTTCATCCTCTCATTAAGTGTGCCAACAATTTAATTAATGAATTGAACTTAATCAGTTTAATTAATTCTACCTTTTGAATTTTGAAAATATTGTCAACAATAAAATAATAGGAGAACCTATTATTTTAGTTTGCGGGTGGAACTTTGAGAGGATTTGGGAGGAACTCTTGGAGAAATATTTTTTTCTCTCGACAAAGAACGCCATTATTCAAAGAAGAACGCTCCACGTCTTGAAGAACATGAAGCAACACTTTCTTCAACCAAAGCAGGAAAGGAGGCACCCTTGCCCACGAAGTACACCGTAGGCGTCATCTCGACATGACGTTTCGAGCTCTACTTCTTCCGATGTTGACGGAACGATGCCCGTCTTCCGCAAAGCCCATCTTCCGCGACTCGTCAACGTACAATGCTGATTACGAGGTAGGGAGGATTTTTGATTATTTATTTTATACATGTGAATTGTACCCTCATACTTCGAAGATTATATGTTGGATTACTGTTTGATCCTATAATGTGGAGGGCATAGGGTAACGAACAAGACCGGACCCTCCTCCAATTTGTTCTTGACGCCACGTCGGCGACCGAAAGCAGTGGCCGGCATCGGACGACTGCCTGGGGGCAGCGGCACACCTCTGGCGGAAGGCCGCCGCAGCACCGGCCGGCACGGCGGAGCGGAACCCTCTTCCGAGGGTTTCGGGAGGGACAGGCGGCGCCGGCTAGCGCCGCCGTTACAGAAAACCGGGGGGGGGGGCTTTCCCTGCTCCACGCTCGGCCAGCTGGCCGAGCTGCGGCCTACTACTGGGCCGGGCCGCCTCCCGCGCTGGTCGGGCCACCCCCGCATGGGTCAAGCCGCAGCCTCCAGGCCGGGTCATACCCTACCAGGCTGGACCCAGACCCAGGATGGGTCAACCCGGTTTGGGCCTACCCAGGGTGGGTTGGGCCGGGTCGGACCGGACCCAGACCCCCTCTTCGGACCACTTTTGGTTTCTTTCTAATAACATGAGCTACAGACCTCCAATCAATGCACCATAAGTTGCGTAGTATTACTTGGATTGAGACGGCCATTTCGGTATATCACACTCATGGTTTTGGCAATGTTTTGGAACAAAGGGGTTGGTTCGATCCCGAAACCAATCGGGACCTCAAAGCGGAAATGCTTATAACTCTCAGACCGGGCTTCCGATTGATGCGTCGTCTGTCACATTGGGTTTCTATATATGAGATGGAACTTTTGGATACATCAACTAAAGAATTCGTGACAGTTGATTTATCGACCCCTTTGCTCGAGGAGCGGACCCTCCCAGAATTGAGCATGCTATGTGCGGGGACCCTAGAGCTGGATGCGACTACGTCGACTTCTGTACCAGAATCCCATGTGGGTTCGATAGAGACGACTACTGTACCGGAATCCTATGTGGGTTTTAAATTTATGACCTCTATTCTTGTATCTTTTGTGGGTCCAATAGAATAGCTGGTCCTGTATCCTGTGAGGGTCCGAAAGCTCAGACGAAACATAGTTGGTCATGTATCCTGTATGGGTCCGACAACTTAGTTAGTCCTGTATTTTGTGTGGGTATGACAGCTTAAACGAGATATCTAGTCATGTATTCTATGTCGGTCTGACAGCTTAGTAAGTCCTATATCCTGTGTGGGTCCGACAGCTTAGATGATCTCATGGGTACATCTGATCATCCATATCTCTCCACTATTGTGGCATACATGTGTGAGCTGAGTCATGTCTTTCAACCATTATCATCATGGTGATTGACTTTCCTTACTTTGTGTAATTGGTTGCTCTTGGGATCGACAATTAGAGCCAGACTGATATTGGTAACTTACGTATATGTATCGGCATATACCTAAGTATGGTTGGTTGATACTTTGTGATTGTATCTTTCTTCTTTTGTTTATCCTCAGTGGATATTGTGAGACCTTGTGGGTCTTGGTGTCCCTACTGAGTATCATTATACTCACCCCTACACGGTCTATGCCCGCACCTTGTGGTGTTGGATGCAGATGAAGGACAGCGCTGATTGAGGCTGAGAGTGCCACGACTGGATGGTACCCAGAGGCGGTCCTTGCGATGAGTCGACACAAAGAGGATACTGACGAACGTTAGTACAGAGGTGGCTATCTGTACCTACCCTTCAGGTAGGAATTCTATGAGGACAATCCAGGAGCTGCTCTTTACTTTCAGTTATTTGTCCTTTTTACTTGTACTTGTTGTTCAGTTTGGTTTGTATACTGGCCCATTTTCTTTCCATCACACTCTTTTTTATTCAGTTATACTTAGTGTTTACTTCCTATTGTGTACTCTATTGAGTTGGTTTTCTTTTATAAAGTCAATGACTTCCCAGCTTATGGATTTACGCCATTGGTGCTAGTCGCTAGCCCCTGGCCTATGGAAGGCTGGCTTGGGGTAGTCACAGCACGGGCCCTGAGGGAAGGTCGTGAAAAATAGGGTATTTAAGGAATATATTGATGATCTATTTGTGGTATTTATTGATGATATTTTTGCATATCTAAAGTCTTTTAGGGCTATTTGAATCACTTTCAGATCATTCTTGAGACTCTTAAATGGAAAATGTTACGTGGGAAATTAGTGACTATTATTTTTGGCTTCAGAATATTTCTTTTCATGGCCATATTGTCTCCAAGGTTGGAACCTTAGTTGATCCTATGAAGATGAAGTTAGAAAAAGAATGGCCCATACAAACAAATATAACATTATTACTAAGTTTCATTGGTTTTTCATGTTACTATTAGTGATTAGATTATAATTTCTCTTAATAGGATAACCTATTAACCAATCTTAAATATAAAGGGGTTAACTGTTTCTAGACAAAAGAATGTGAATAATTTTTTATGAACTAAATAGGAGATTGGTAAATGCAATGAGTTTAACTCTACCATCTAGAAGGTATGGGTATGTGATATATAGTTATTCATTTTAGAAGGGACTTAGTTGATTCCAAATTTAAAATGATAAAATTATTCCATATACATCAATTAAATTGATGACTCGTGAAAATAACTAACCAACCCATGATCTTAGGATGTAATATACAGTCTTTCCATTGAAGATGTAGATACATTATCTCTACGGTGAATGATGTGTGATATACAAGAATTTTAAAATCCTAAGACAATTCTTTTCAAAAAAAGAGATCATTATGAGGAAAAAGTAATGACTTGAGCTAATCAAGGAGTCTTATTTCTCAATACACTACCAACGAAAGAAAGAAAATAATGTAGAGGATGCATTGAGTAAGAAAGATCATAGAGTTATGACCTAAATAAATAATGATAGGGATCCTATTTTTAGGGATATATTCAATATGGAAATGATAATTATTATGGAATTGGATAAATCACCCATTTTTTAAATTATATTGAATCCATATTTATTAGAAAAGATAAAAAAATTCAATATGATATTGAGAACATTCAAAAGAAAATTAATGTTTTGACTGATAGAAAATTAGCATACATTGTTTGTGAAGATGGAATTATCATTCCTGAAAAGATATTATGTTTTCCAATTATACCTAAGATAAAAATATAATTACCAGATGATCCTCATAGGGTAATTTTGTTAAAAAATCATGCATGGTAACATTGTAGAATTTTTGGGTTGGTTGTGTTTGTTGACAATGCAGGTTTCCATGGTGAATTTTGGAGTTCTAGAGATGTTTTTGACAACCCATGTTAAACAAAAACCATGAAAATGAATGATACGATCTTGAGGTGGTACAAAAAATAGATACAAGTTGGTTCCATTTTCCAGTGTTTTCCATATTTTTTGTGACCAAAATTTGGAGTTTGGTGAGCATCGCTGAATATTTATTTCCTTAAATATCTAATCAAAATATGGAAAAGTCATGAGTTTCGAAAATATGGGATTCTTGATATGGATTTCCTGAAGACATGAATAAATTTTACGGTGTTCTTCGTGATTATGACGAGCTTTGCGATCTAAAAAATTGTTGTGGTTCTTCGTGATAGATATAGAGAATTTCAGAGGAAATTTAGAAGATTTGTGATTTGAGTTGACATGGTGCTGACTTCGCACGGAAGGTTCGTGGTTCGGTGGAATCACCAATAAATATACAACGACCCCCTCAAGAGAAGTATATTGTTTTCCAAGAAAAATTTATTGCCCTTAAATTGTAATGGAGGTTCATAGAGGTAGTGTTCTTTTCAATAGAAGGAGCTTCACGGTGGCTAATCTAGCTCTACAAAAGTGGTGTGCTCCGCATTGGAATAGTGAGTTTTGAGAAGGAAGTCACTTTGCGATGGCTTGAGCTCTGTGACGGCTTGAGCTCTGTGATGGACTAAGCTTTTTGAAGGCCTGACCTTTGCGAAGGTATAACCAAAGAATCTTTGCTAGTGATCAGTGGAAAAGGGGTATTAATTAGTGGATGAAATTTGGGCTTCAATAAAGAATCAACATACCATTGAGGATGCATTCAATAGTGATAATGAAGAAACCTATAGGTCTATAAATTGTGCGTAGATCTTCTAAATAATAAGTGAGCTCACTTAAGTTGAGAGGGATATGAGTTCTCAAATTGTGAGTGGTTGTAAACTTTGATGGATTGTGAGTCAACTTCAAACATGTAAATAGTAGTGCGCTTATAGTGGATTTGGTACATCGACACATTGTCGATGTATGCTCCTTTGATATATCCCAGTGAGGGTGAACCAAGAAAAATGTTTATGTCATGTGAGTAATTTTAGATTCTTTTATACTAAGTAATGTAAAGGATAGAGATAATATAGTTTTGTCTAGAAAAAAACAAGATCAAAATGGGTTGTTGATTAATTTTTCAGAAAGTGTAAAATTGTTGTTTATGTGTCTAGTTGTTTATCTTATAGATAAGTGAAAGATGTGAGGCAATATCCTAGAGGTGTCCTCAAACCCACCCCAATTACAATGTGGAAATAGGATGACATTGCAATAAAATTTGTTACACGACTACCAATGACTCCTAGAATGAATGATGCAATATGGTTTATCGTTGATCACATAACCAAATCCCAACACTTCCTTGCTATAAGATAATATTTTCCTATTGATCACCTTGAAATTATATATATTATTGAAGTTGTAAGACCTTATAGAACACCTATTTCAATTTTCTCTGATCAAGATTCCCATTTTACATCAAAATTATAGAAGATACTTTAGAAGTCTATTGATAAATAGATTTATTTGAGCACTGCCTACCATCCTAAAAAAGATGGAATGTCAAAAAGGACTATTTGGAAAATATAATACATTTTGAGTTCAGGGTCACTAGACTTTCAAGGTATGTGGGTTCATAATTTACCTTTGTTATGGTTTTCCTATAATAATTTTTTCCATTCCAGTAATCAAATGGCGTTGTATGAAGCATTATATGGAATGAGATGTCATACTCTAACATGTTAGGATGAAGTTGGTGAAAGGAAACTTTTAGGCCCAAAACATGTATAAGAGAAAACAATAATGGTAAATGCTATTTAGAATCATATTAAAGCACCTCAAATTAAGAAAAAGTGTTTTCTGATAATCAGAGGAAATATTTTAAATTCCATAAGGGAGATCTTGTTTTCATTAATGTTTTTACTTTGAAGGGTGTTATATGTGTTGGTAAGAATGGTAAATAGATCCCCATTTTAATCAGACCCTTTGAAATTCTTTCATAAATCTTATTTTTTTTCTTATCATTGGAAATGACTCCAAATATATGAAAAGTACATGATGTTTTCTATATATCATTATTAATGAAGTACATGTCATACCCAAAGCATGTTCTCACCTATGATGAAATAGAATTGGAACCTGATTTATCTTACTATGAATAACCCATTAAAATACTTTATACTACTGAGGAATTATTGAGAAATCGGACCACTCATCTGCTAAATGTACTTTTCATAAATCAAAAAACAGTGGATGCAATTTTGGAACTAGTTTTTGTTTTAATGAAGAACAACCCTTATCTGTTTAGACAGTAATATCACTAAAATTTCAAGGATAAATTTTTTGAAGTTTGTAATAAATTAACACCCTCATAATTAATATTATATTTCCTTTTGAATAAATTTAATTTCATCATTATCTTGTGATGCACGCAACACCAAGTTTAAATGAAACATGATACTCTATAAAATTATTATTTAAATATGACCATTTTAGCCTAGCCATTAAGATTTAGGGTAAGAATAGGATAGAATAAATTAAAAATAAATAAATATTTTACATATGTAAATCTTTTATCTATTTATTATAAATTAAAAAAGAAATCATTTGTAAGAAAACTAAATATTCTTTAAATACATTATTTTTTTTTATAAAAGACCATTCTCCCACACATTGTTCACATGATTTAGTGTTATTTTTTACAAATTTTAGAAAATATATTAAAAAAATAATTTCCAAAATCATAATATCAAAATTATTTTAGGGTGAATTTTTGGGACTTTTCTTAAAAGTTTTGTTTCTGATTAATAGTTGAAAATAGGTAATTTTAAATGAAAACTGTCTTTAAGTTTAATATATCTAGAATCTAAAATAATATTTTTAATTATATTTAAATTATAATAACTAATATATTAAATCAATTAATCAAATTTAGTTCAGTTTCATTATTTTTTATATTAAATTTCGATTTCAAACCATTTTATACTTTTGAACATTTTCTCTTTGAAAACCCCTCTTTTTCACCACATATGAGGAATTAATTTTCAATTAATCTTTTTTGACTCATATTAATTGAATTTTTCAAAATGGTTTCCCTATTTTGAATTATAATAATTTATATTATCTAATTTGGTGAACTTAATATTTTCACCAAAATGAATAGGGAAAGTAATAAATATTAACTATCATAATTATGGTAAAAATGAATTTACGAGGGGTTAAAATAGAAAGATAAGGGTTAAATTGACCTAAAACCCTATATAAAATATATTAGATCGATATATGTCAACCATATAATGTCTAAGTCTCAAGAATACTCTATTTTAGACCCTTTTTTCATGTCAAAAATATGGGTACACCTTTTTCTTTCTGAAGATTAAGAGTGTGCCACTCCCCAAAATTATAAAAGGACACACACCCAAATATCTTATCAACAACTTAAAAAAATTATAGAAATTTCATTCCCAAATAACTCCCAAAATTTCATAAACTCATATTATAATCCTTACATTAGGCATATACCCAACCTTGGAACACTTCTGTTGCAAAACTAAGGAGGTCACCAAAAGATGAGTTAGCGTTCCTTAACGAGCGTTTTTATTTTACTTCTTTTTCAACATCATTAAAATATTATTCAAACGAAGGGATATAATATAATAATTATATTTCATATACTGATATTTTCTTAGGTTAGGGGTATGAATTGAAACCATCTCCACTTCCATCAAAAGGGTTGCGAAATCATCATTCGTGTGTATTGAGAACTACCGCCTCACGAACTGATGCAATTAATTTTACCATTAACACCAATCATAGTTGGGTATGATAATGTATATAAATTAATTATATGATAATTATAACATAATTATACCTATGTGTCATCATATAACATACACCTCTTCACTTTTCATTATGTAAGGGATATGATGACATCCCTCGTGTGTACGGAGGACTACCGCCTCGCGAAGCTATGTGATACGTATTTCAATAACACTTTACATGGAATGTAACAAAGGTGAATATAAAAAATACATGTGATATATATGAAATAATTAAGTTATTTATTAAATATTTATAATTCTTAAAATATAATATACCTTTTTATTTCTTACCTTTTCACTCACTTAAATATGATAATATCGTTTGGGTATGTGTGGACTACAACATTCACGAAGAAATGTGACAATATTTTCATCACTATGCCACTTTTATGAAATATATAATACATAACATTATATTACAATAATTTTGTAAAGTTATACAATTACTTACCTGCTTTTCATATTGATCATTTAAAAATAGAAACATTAACCATGCGTACATACATCCAACCCTCACCGTGATCGTAACGTAGTTCATTTTTCGAAACCATCATTCGTTATTGGTCATAAAAGTATAAATAAATTATAATTATTTTATTTATTTCATTATTATTTTTCAATAGATAGTGAAACTACATAATATTCACTAGAACCATAACATTCATGACGAAGAATGAACGATAAATCAAGGAAATTAACACCTGAAACAATGAAAATAAGAAAATATTATAACGAATGGGTGATAAGATGTTAGAAAAGGATAATATATGATATCATAAATATTAAAATGTTTATAGTGTAAGTTAATGACATGTTTTAAAACACTATTTAAGAGTTTTAATAACATTCAACCAAAAGGAAGTGTAAGTTAAGGGTATTCAACTCAATTTCCCTTTATTAAGTCACATTGTAATGTTATGAACTTAATTTATTTTATATGGTGTATATACTGACCCTTGAAAGGAAATATCATGATTCCATAATAATTAATGGTATTTTATGTTTCAATTTGAATTATTTGATCAAAGGTTGATTGACTTTAAAATCATCATGTTGTAGAATTTGTTTTATAATCTCAATTTATATTATGATTCTTAACTTTATCTTGAAATAATCACATTATTGTATTCAGTTTTAAGTGAACATTAAATTTATATTAAATATAATTATTCTTGCATAATGGGTATTGTTATTTCATAAAACATACTCCATTTTAACATATGGTGCTTAAATTTATAGATATTTGATTAATTGTATAAATATTGATAAATCTGTAAACTTGACTAAATACAGATTTTTGATGATAAGGAACATTTTTTCAGAAATAAATTGATTATTTGATATATGAGGATTTCTTTGGACATGTAGCATGGGTGCTCACTAGTTATATGTCACACCCTATTTTTTATTTTCTTCTATTAATTTGGTTTATTTATTTGTTCTTCGTTTCCCTCTCATGTTTTGGGATATTTTCCTTATATTGTGTTGTTTAGATGCACATTTTAGGGGAAACCAGTTGACCTGTTTATGTAGAGCTCCTTTTAATTTCGTTTAATTATTTAATTGTTTTAGTTTTATTGAAACTTCATGGTTTGATCAAAATCATGTGGCTCTTAGGAGAAATTGTGTAGTTCCTTGGGTGTCTCTAGTCGATGGTGCACGACCAGAGCATAGTTAGCAAAACCATGAGGATGGAATGCTTCTAGTTATGAAATTTATTACAGAACTAAGATATATAGTTTACATATGATTTAGAAACCTATGAATCCTAACCATGTGGGTGCCTAATGTTTTTAGTAAGGGGCGCACGGTTGGTGGGTTGTTTTGGAAACTGTGTGACCTAATCATGCAAAATTCCCATGTGTCCTAAAAATGTAAATTTTATTTTCTACCCTCTTTGTAATTTATCCAAAAACACCATATTCCTCTCTGATTATTTTTTTTCTAGCCCTTCATGGCTCCTGACTTTCCCTCACTCGTCTTACCTCCTTTCATGTGTATTCCAAAGATTTTCTTCATGTTTTTGGAATGATTATTTAAGGTATTATTCTCTTATATTTTTTGGCTTCTTTTTTTCCATTTTCTATTGATTTTGTCTCCTTCAATAGACTTTTGGATCTATGGTTCTTGTTTACATGAGTTTAAATTGGGGTTATTGTATTCTAATGGTCAATTTTGGATGTTCTTTCTTCTTGAACCCATGTGGAGTTGTTTTGGGGTGGAGTAGTTGATGAGCATGGGGTTTGAGGTAGGTTCCCTATTTTATTTTCACTTTAAATTCGGTAATATGTTGATTTATTAATTTTCTCCCCACTATTAGATATTAAATTGTGACATATTATTTTTATAATAAATTTATGATGTGAAATGAGGTACTTTCCTTCTTTTTTCAATGTGTATAGACTTGTTCTCTTAGTATCATACACCATGTGTTTGATAAATTCCTATGTTGCATTTTGTAAGTAATTTATGACCTATAATAAATTTTTTTGACATGTTAAATGTGTTTTCGTTATTTTAATGGATTTCTAAATGATTTTAGACTCATAAATGGTGGGTTTTCCTCTCTTTGACTGAGGTGGGTTTGGTTCTTTAAAAATAGTGTATTACTAAAATATTCTTGGTGGCTATTTTGGAACTTTTGTGAAATTCTTTCTCATTAAAACTCTCCTTCGATGATATTATTGACAAGGTTATGTTAAATGGTATGGGAGGTCCTTGGTATGAGAATTCCTTGTGAACTATTGGTTAAAAGGAAATGGATTGTTCGTTACAAGGGTTCATGGTGATGTTTTTTTGTTTCCTGTGTGTGATATATGTATATATTTTATGTTTATTATTTTTATTTTTATGGATCACCCAACATATGTCTTTAATTGGGAACTTGGAGTAGCTAGTGGATCTTCTAAGAACTGTTTCTTCCCTAGATTAGAATTTTTCTCCAGCTAGTATCCCTTAGTATGTACCCTGCTATGCTTTGGGATTGTTCCCCTCATTTAGGTTAGGTATGGGTTATATAGAGCATGTGGGAGAATTAATGTCATTGGGTGAGGGATGCTTACGGGTCAAGTTAGGTGTTATTATGTTCTAGATTATTCACTATGCTCCTTGTTTCTCTGATGTTCTTAGGAACTTAATTTTCTATGGTGGATGATTGAGATACCTTGTTTGGTTGGTTACTCATATATGCTACATTCCATTTCCCTTATTATGTGATAACTACTAATGTCGTTTTGTATGGTGAAATTATTTATTAAATGTATTGTGTTGGTTTTCAAATGTATATGAAAAATACTTTGAAAATGTTTTACACTTTATTTCTCCCTTTTTATGTAAAACTTAATCAATCTCCTCTAAAATTATAATGCCTCCCTCTTAAATAATAATATAGTTCGAAATGAAAAATTACAATGTACCAATTTTTGTTTTAAAGAATAAATTTTTTGATAACCAATTTTAATATTTTAATTTCAAATTTAGATTAGATCATTTTTTGAATAAAATCTATTGTGAATAGTTTTGTTCGGGCATGTCTACTGAGTTTTACTACTCACACCTATACTTATTTCTTATTTTTAGATTTTGGGGTAGGTTCATCTTGGTTTTGATCAACATGGGTGATGTTGGGTTTTGGAATCATATAGTGAAACCTAGGGTCAAATAGATATTTAGCGGTAACGAGGTATGGTTTGGATCTTTATGTTTGTCATGTTTTATTTTCAATCTTGTATAGTTGTTGGTGATATGGTTTTCTTATTGTATCATCTGATCTATTAATTTTTTATGCTTTAGTTTATTTATTTTGTGTGAAATTATTCCATTTGGTTCTCAATGATTCCCTTGGCACTTTTCTTAAGACCCAAAGGATTTGGAATGCATCACGGGCCATGTCATAAGCCGACTCAAGTGACTGGTTTGGGGTTGACTTATGTTGGTTCAAGAAAAAATGGTACCAAAGGATATGTTATTTAGATGCCCTATATTTCAGATTTAAATTTTTCTATTTGGTATGTCAAGGTAGATGGAGTAGGGATCTCATTACATGGGGTGTCAGTATGAGGATTTGTCTTCCAACACATTCTATTTTGATCTTTGGGATGCCATGACAAGTTGGGATTATTTTGTCTTCTTTGGGTATTGAAGGTTGTTTTGAATTTGGGAATGTGATGTGGATATTATGTTAGAGGTCTTAGTGAGATCACAGGGCCTGGAAAGCTATATATCACTAGGGACAAGGTGTTTAATGAATCTCTATGACAGTGGCATGATTATCATATGGATGCCGACCATATAACCAAGTCACTGACTGACACCAGTTTCCCCCATATTAAACTTAAATTTTTTTAAAAAAAAATTGATGTTTGTTTTGAATAATTATTTGTATTACGAAAACCTTATTTCAAGAATTAATGTTTTTCTTATTGGGATATGGAAAATGAGTTTTCAAAGTCATTTCAAGACAATGCCTTAGAAAAATAATTTTTAATAACATGAATTTGGTGTTAAATGGGGTTTGATTTATCAAAATTCGATTTCTACAATCAATTCATGGTAGTTTATAAAAATGATTTTTTTGAAAAAATTAATTTTATTTTGAAATGGTGTGGTTTTAGAAAATGTTTTGGGGTTTCTTGAAATGCTTCGTGATGTTTGAAATGGGAAGTAGATTTAAAACATAAAACATAGATTGAACAATATTTTTTGAAGGTGGAAATGTATTATTTTGAACATTGATGTTTTTTTATTGCTCGCATGAATGGGTGTTTAGGGAATAAGAATATTTATTTAAGAGCTATTGTGAGGCCAAATAGTAATAGGAATGTATATGTGGGAGGATCTATAGAATATCATTGGTGAGGGTGTTACTTACTAAGTTTTTTTTGTTTTTAAAAGTGTTTTTTAGTAGAAAATTTTTATTTTTTTTTAGAACTGATTGTTGTGTATCACATTTTCTCAAGATTTAGGGATTTTTTCTAATTCGTTTTTTCAAGTTTTAGTTCATGTTGGTGAAATGGTTTTGATTGAGTTTCTAGTTTTCTTGTTTCTTAGTGTATGCCCTTACTAAAGGCACATTAGAAATTCATGGTGCGATTGTGGGTGGTTTATCATTAGTGGGACCTCTAGTGGATTAACCTAAGGACTTCATTCTCATGATTCGGAATTTTAACCCTTCTCTCTATAATGGTCCAGAAAATCCCTTTGATGTAAAAGAGTGAATGCATAAAATTGAAAGGATAATTTTCCTCTTTGAGTTTCTAGAGTCCCTAAAGTATATGTTCTCTACCTTTATATATGAAGGTTTGTGTGTGAAGTGTTTGAAGTCGGTTATTCACAAGAATCCTAAAAAATGCCTCTATTAGAGATTATTCAAGGCATTGTTCATCTTTCATTATTTCCCTTAGGATATGAAGGTAAGGAAGGTGGTGGAGATGTGTTGTCGTCAGCATGGTGATGGATCAGTGTTGGAGTTCATTATTCATTTTGAGTATCTAGTTCTAAGTGGGTTGAGGAAGACTTTATAAAGGCTTGAAATTTTTATAATTGTATTTTTCTCAATCACCAGGAGTAAGGTGTCATTTTGGGTTCAGTTGAAATGCCCTTTCATTTTGATCGGGCCTCCCATTATAGTGTTTGTTTCCTATAGTGTCTTCATATCATTATAGTGATAAATAATGTTCTAATATTTTTCAGATACTCTATTTTAATGGTAACATATTTTGAAAATTCTATAAATTTTTCCATATTGAGTGGTGGTGTTTTTTTGTGTGGGTGTCCTATTCCATCAATTTTTCATATGGAGTGAAATAGGCTAATTTATGTGTTTATCTTTTTAACTCTTTTTTGATGGAAGTGTCTATTAGAGTAAAGTGGGTATCATGTTGTATCATGTTAGTTTGGTTCTTTTGGGGGTTTTTGTGTGGCTTTTTTTCCATTTATGGTGTCATTTTTTGGTCAATGATGTTGGTTGGGAATCAGACTAGAATTTAAAAAATTGTGGGGAGTCCATTCTAGCCTCCCATGTTGAATCTAGTGAGGCTTTGTTTCTATTATGGTCTATATTTCTTTCTCAAATCCTTGGTGATAGATGGAACCTTGTTGTAGGCCTAGTGGTTTTTATTGTGGTAAATTGTTATGTTCCAGGTATATGTTTTTTCCTCATTACTTGAGGAATGGTTCATACCAAATGGATCATTTCAGATGAGAGGTTTGAGTTTTTTTTGGTTGTGGTCGAAATGTTCTTTGATTTGAGGAGTTGAATAGCATGAATGTGTGAGCCTTGTCCTTTTGAATTGATCAATTTGAAACCTAGGGGATTTATGAGGGAAGAAAATTTTATGGTTGGTATACTTTTCAAACCCTAGTTTTTATTTTCTTTTATTTTTTTATCTCGGTGTGCTTCGTTTATCTCTAGAGTTTCGGGTGTTGCAGATTTAAATTTTGGGTTATGTGTTATTTTTCTTCTATTTCACAGTATATGTTCATGGTTAAGGGTTAACCATTTCACCTCTTGAGGCTGATCACATTTTTAGATATTTTTTTTGCTTCACAGTTTTAGTTGCATTAATTTAGCATGGTTTGATGAAAACTATTTGACTCCTAAGAGAATCTAATTTTTTCCTTGGATGTCTTTGGTCGAGGGATCAAAACCTGAGCATGGTTAGCCCAACCATGTGGAAGTAATGTTCATGGATCTATAATTTTTTACAGAATACTATTGCGTAGTTGGCGCACAATTTACCAAACCATTTAGACAAACTATGTGGGTACCCATTGTGTCCATGAAGGGGTGTATGGTTCGCGCATGGTTTGTGAAACCATGAAGACTAACTGTGAATAGTTTTTAGGTGTCTTCAAAATATGAATTTATATTTCAAACTCCTCATATTTTTAACCCAAAACAACTTCTTCCACAACTCCATTCTATTTATATGACACACAGAGGATCCTCCCTTATCCTTTATCCATACAACTCCATGCCATTGTGATTCCAAAGGTTTTTCTTCATGTTTTGGGGGTAATTCTTTAAGGTATTCTTCTCCTCTCTTCTTACTCTTCATAATTATTCCATTTTCCCCAGATTTTTTCTTCATCCATATCCATTTGGATCTACGATTAATGTTTAATTATGTAAAAATGGTGGGTGTTCATCTTAACGTCCCTTTGGGAATTTCTTTCTTCTTTTCATCTTAAGGTCCCTTTTGGATTTTCTTTCTTCTTATAATCCTCATGGAGTTGTTTTGGGTTGGAATTTTTTAATAGGTTTTGGTTAGATGTAGTTTACCATTTCATTTACCCTTTATATTTAAGAATACATTTATTTATTTCTTTTCTCACCACCCTTGGATAATAATTTATGACCTGATTTCAAAAATAAATTTTTAATGTGAAGTGTGGCGGTTTTTTTTATTTTAGTGTGTATGGATTTGTTTTCTTTTGTGTCACCCACCAAGTGTTTGATAAATTGACCCGTAGGACATTTTAAGATATTTATGTTCTCTAAGGAAAAATTTTGGATTGGAAAATATGTTTTGGTTTCTTAAATGTATTTATAAATGGTTCTGGACTTATAAATGGTGTGTTTTCCTCTCCTTGAAAAGAGAGGGTTTGGTTCTTTGAAAACAGTTTATTGCTCCGTGATTTCTTGAGGCATTTTTGGTACTTTTGTGAAATTGGATCTCTTGAAAAAACTCTTTGGGAGATCCTCTAAACATGGTTATATTTAATGGTATGGGAGGTTCTTAGTGTGGAAATCCCTTGGGAACTAGTGGTTTAACAAAAATAGATTATTCCTTGGAGTTGTTCAGAGTGGAACTTTTGTGTTTCTTTTGTATGATATATTTATAATTCGTCATATTCTTTTTTGGATTTTTTTGGATCAACCCAATTTAGTCTTGAAATTGGAACCTTCTATAGCTTACAGATCATCCAGGAATGGTTTCTACAATAGCATAGGATTTCACTCCGGCTAGTGTCCCCTAGTATGGACATTTCACTTCTTTGGGATTGTCCCCACAGTTTGGATAGTTAGTGTATGAACGATCATATGGGTGCATAAATATCATCCTATGATAAGTGAAAACATGATGATTCAGGTCTTAATATGTTTTATATTATCCAATAAGATCTTAGGTTCACCTATATTCTTCATAACTTGGCTGTCTGCAGTGGATGATTATTCATTGTTTGGGTGGTTACTCATATGTGAAAAATTATATTTACCTTTTTATGTGATCATTACATCTAGTCTTTTTTATGGATCTCTTCTTAGATAAAAATAATGTGTTGGTTTTCAAATTTATTTGGAAAATATATTGAAAAATTCTAACACATTATTTCTCCATTTTTAAGTAAAAACATAATCCATATCCAATAAAATGTTAATGTCTCCTTATTAAAGAAGAATATAATTTTAAATGAAAATTTTTTATGGAATGTTTTTTTAAGAAGAAAATGTGTGAAAAACTAGTTTTTTATATTTTATTTCAATAATGGAATTTATTATTCTTTTTTTAAAGGAAACGCAATAGGAATAGATTAATTCAAGCATGCTTACTGAGTTTTTATACTCACAACAATACTTCTTTATTTTTTTGTCATATAGTGTAGGTTCAAGATTGGTTTTTATAGCCAAGGGTAATGTGGGATATTGGAATCAAAGAGTGACCCTTGGTGTCACAAGGAGATTTAGTAATCATCATGTTTAGTTTGGGTGTTGATATTTGTATTTTTTTATTTTTAGTCATGAATAGATGTTGTTTAGTAGTTTTTATTAATGTTTCATGATGTTGTTTTTATTTTCCACTACTAAAATTTATTTATTTTAGGATAAATCATTCGCTTTGGTTCTTGTCGATGTCCATGGTAATTTTCACTAGCCAGAAAGCATTAGGAATTCCTCTTGGGCATTTTGACAAGCCAACTCAGGTGACCAGTATGTGGTCAGAGTGGGTTGGATTGTGACATTATATATAGATCCCTGATGCATTGACCGGTCTCATGAGACAAACTAGTTAGCGTAATTATATGGGTTTTTACCCAAAGGGTTTAAACTTTCTTGAGGATAGACTTTGATGGTAGAGGTATCAGGTGTCTGAGACACGACATCTAATAATTAATAATTTCCTTTATTTGGAATAGAGTTATTATTATTCTCCATGATATTTTCTCTATGATATTATCTATGTACCCATTTAATTTATAGTTATTGATTAAATTCTATATGTTTTCAATCATTTACATTTCTATATCTATTATTCCCTATATTTTCCTGATAGTCATGTTATATAAATGGAATGTGTTCTTAGTTATTTTACTTTCCATATTTATTATGATTAGTGATTCATGATGGGTTCTTCATTACAAAGACCATACTAAGCATTTTAGCTCACTCTTATTTTGGTTTCAATTCCCTCGCATATGAAGAATATTTCTTGGAATGAGTTTTGAATGATTTAGTTCATTTTCTATTGTTATGTATTATGATTTATTTTCTATTCATAGTGTAAAATTCATATCATATATGCAACTGGTTCTATAGAACATCTAAAATGACCGGTTCTTCTAGATTTGACCCTTTTTATCTATGGTAATGTAATAAAGTGAGATATTAGCTCCAAACTATTATGGTCAGCATTGTAACAAATCCAATGGTTTTTATTAAAAAAATGCTTCCCAAAATACCCTTAATCATATTTTAATTACATAATTTAAAACTTCCAAATATATATATATATATATTAATTCAGTAATATGATTAAATTTATGCATATTAATCCAAGAAACTAAAGTTTTAATCTAAATCATTGATTTTCATCATAAATTCAAATCCTCCATGATTTTTTTAAATAAAATATGAGTTTTCTTAATCATATCCCCCGGGAGTGTCATAGAAGGTGTTCAGTAAGGCTTATTACCATATACTTGGTAATTCATGATTCAATCCCTATACACATTTTAGATCATATTACCCCTAATTACATCTTTTCTAGGACCATGTCCACTTATAGTATCCATACAGGTCTATGTTTCTAGGAAAATTCACATAATATCTAACTTAATAAAAAATTTGGATGTTGTTCTATACTTATGATGAAATTATATCATATGGATATGTTCCCTAATCTATGTTTTCTATAATCTAGTTTTTAAGGATTCTAATAACCTTCATATGATACAAACTATAGTGACCCTAAGTCTAGTAATCTAGAGATGGTGTCTGCTTTATTACATTATAATATGATATAAGTAGTCACATCCTGAAGAACTGAATATTTTAGTCATCTTAGTAAAATAGATAAATATATTATTCCAAAAATAAATTTAAATACATAAATTTCAACAAAATTTAATTTTTTTCTATAATATAATTATTCCATCTAGAATATTGTTTAATTTCATTCATAGTATATTTCATCGATTTCTCAAAAATGAAACAAAATGAGGTTGATCCCAAATGATCAGTAAGAGTTACAAAAAGATGAATATATCAAGAGTAAATGAAAAATAATCAACAAGGAATAATCTACATGGAATGTAAAAGATCTGAACACAAATTCCATTTAATCAATAAATTGATTATCTTGATTAAAAAGTCATAATCAATATGTAAAGGTAAATAACTGAAAACACATTCCATGTAATCTTTAAACTGAGAATGAAAATGCATCTGAAAATAATAACTTTGTGAAAATAAAATGTGTGATAATAATTGAATTCTTAATAAATGAAATGCTTAATTAAAGGATTTCCGGATATCTGGCATCATGATGCCTCTACTATTAATACCTTTCACAGGACAGTTTAAAATTCATGGATAGGTATACAAAAGAAACAAATTTAACTAAGGCTACCCAACTGATTCATCTAAATGTATTAATGATGCATCAATGGAAAATATATTACAAAGAGACACCCATATTTTCATTTCCATTTCAATACTCATATATAAAATAGTAGATTTAATTTAGGAATTAATATGACTTAACAATAAATTTCCTTATCGAGTAAGGAATAAATATTCACAATATATCTTTGGTTAATTAAAAAAAATTTAATGTAAAAACCATATTGTAAAATTGTATAATGTTAAGAAATAATAATATCCATCATTATATTGTTTGTATATTTAATATAAATGTAATTTCTAATGAAAAATGATTACAAGAATTTAATTTTTTTTCAAGAGAATGTAAACAATCACAAAAAATAGTGAGATTGTAAAATAATTTTTACATATTTGGTAACATTTAAATTATAACCCATTGAGGAATAAAAGTGAAAAAATAATAATTAACTATAATTAATAAACACTTATTCATTTTAAATACATCCAAATGTCAGTATATACAAAAAATAAAAGTGAATAGGTTTATATTGACTTGTATGTCTCAATGAAATGGAAATTGAGATGAAATCTCTTACCACTTGGTAATTTTCGATTCAAATAATATTGGATGAAATAATTCAAATTGAATAATAAAATACCATAAAGTATTATTTATTCATGATATTACATAAAATAGGTTATTATGTACCTCATATAAAATAAATTAGTTTCATTATAATAAAATATGCCTCAATGAAGGGAAATTGAGATGAAGTCACATACCTCACACATACTTTTGGTTGAACAAGATTTAACCTCTTGAATAGTGGTTTTAAACATGTCATTAATTTATACTATAACCGTATTCATATTTATAATATCATATATGATACCATTATAATATTTTACTAACCTTTTGTTAATAATATTTCATTATTTCTATTGTTTTCGGTGTCAATTGACTTATTTTCTCATGTGTGTTTTCTCATGAGAGTTATGGATTTTGTGAATATTATATAGCTAAATCATAAACATAATGTTATTAATTTTATAAATATAATTTTTTATTTTGATTCATTTTATTATAATTTTTTAAATTTGAACATGGAGAGTGGATCACATCGCTTCCTCGAGACATTAGGTCATACGTATGCACAAGCGGCAATATTATTACCTTAATGGGTGAAAGGGTAAACAAGTGGTTGATATATTAGTTTTAAATAATCAATATAATTTCATATATATAACATATATTCAATAAATATATCTTTATTACTTTACAGGTAAGAAATATGGGAAAAATGAATCAAATTGCTTCAGGAGGTGGGAGACCGTCATACACACGAGCGACATTATATTACTTTAAATAGAATTTAAAGTAAGAAGATATATGTGTTATTAAAACTAATTTAGAATAATAATATCATAAATATAATATACATTTATTAAATCCATCATTATATCCATCCTAAAAATGTGGTGGAGGAAGATGAATTACATCGTTTCACAAGGTGGTAGTTCATCACACAAATAATTAATATTTTTGTTTCCCATATTATGAAATAAGAGATGGATATAGTTCATGAACATAACATAAAAACATCTCAATATATATAAGATAATGAGTTTATTACATAATCATGGTTTACTAATTTTTAAATGAGATGTAAGAAGAACCAATATACAAATGCTCGTTTAATAACGTTACCTCTTCTTCAAACAGATTTTTTAGTTTTCCACAAAAATTCTTTATTTCTTTTCAGGTCATAAAACTGGATATATTATTTTTTTAGCTAATTAATTATTTAATTTGGGTACGTATTGGCTAAAAGAAATGTATTTGTAATTGTGAAGAGGGGAGGAGCAGTGGTGGTCTTTTATAAGGGGGAGAGGTCACACATGAAATTATTTATAAGAATCAATCTCACCTTATTTATATCTTTTCACAATCCTAAATAAAATTTAATTACAAAACAATATTTTTGATAAGGTCTATATCATACAATGGGTGTTTTAAAAATTTTAGGTCATTTTTAACTTTTATCTTCTTAGTTTAAGCCCTGATAGACCCGTTTTTACTATAACTGCTATTGTCACAATTAATTATGTCAAAAAATTAAGTATTACTTATTAGATAATATAAATTAATTGTATTCAAAATATGGAATTAATTTTTCCGAATTCCATTAATATAAGTTTAAGAATACAATTTTAAATTATACCCGCAAATGTGGTGAAAAAATAGGTTACCAAATAGAAAATTCTCTTAAGTATAGAAGGTTTTAATGTCATAATAAAAATTAAATTTTTTTAAAATTACCTAAATTTGTTAAATTTGAATAAAATTGAACTAATTTTACTTTAAAAACAATTTAAAATATTAATTATCTTCATAAATTATTTAGATGAAAAGGAAATTTTTAATAAAAATTATTATTTTCACTGTTAATCAAAAAAATGAAGCATTTTGAGAAAAATACATAACAATTAACCTAAGATAATTTTTTTAATAATGATTTAAAAAATTAAGATCGTTTTAACAAATATATTTTCAAAATGTTTTAAAAATTACTTTTAAATTATATGTGGAAAGCATAAATAAACCATCTTCTAGAAAAATTTAGGTTTTCATAAACCATTTCTTTTTATTTTAAATGATGTGTATTTTACTTCTAGTAAATAGATTACCATCATTTTCATAATTTATTTAATATTATTCATATTCAACAATTTAACATCTTTGTTATAACTGTTTACATTGTTATGTTTTGTTTAGACTTGAGGCTGCATGTTTCGCATGCTATTGAAAAGGTTGGATTTATTTAAAAATTAATATATTAAAAAGTCAATGGGTGTTACATTATCATCTAGGATAAGTTTTGTGTGTCATGTAAGATATAAAACACAATTTTTTTCTGTTAAAATCTTGATTTCTTACAATTTTCCTCAATTTATTTAAACAAATTAATCATGTAACTAGATCTTAAGTAGAATTACAACATGAAATATAGTGTTACGGAGAGGTGAAACCCATTGAGTTCTTATGGATAATAATTTTAGAGGAGTGTGAGAACCTATATTTCTTTAGGTGGTAGATTATTATGATACTAATTCAATTTTTTTCCATTAATAGGGAATTAGTTTCCATATACTATCTTTATAATTTTTAGAGATCCATAATGATAGAAATTAGTAACTATAAATTCTCAGTTCGGTCTATAATAAAGCTTAACTAGCATTATCTTCAGTCTAGATTTGTAGAGAATCAATTTTTCTTTATCTAAAATATTTTTGGGTTATATCATCTTTTATGATACACTCATTTCCTTTTATTATACATTACTTAATTTTCAAAATCTTCTCTTATAATTTCCTCTGTTTCCTATAGTTTTAATTTTTTCTCATTTCTTCCTCTTTCCAAGTCCATATTCATTTCATTGACAGACAAATATTTTTTGTCACCCAATTCCATAGGTTAGTGGTAAATCTTTCTATATATTTAATGGTATGGGGTCATTTCTATAGGCATTTTATAGGATTTCTATAGTCCCATTTGGTTTCTTATAATTATTGGATCTAATCCTTCATGGTGGGTTTCACTATCTTTAATAAAATAAATTTTATTTCTATATTAGAAACATTAACTTGTCCATTTTTTTAGTGTGGTAGTGTTTGGATGTATTATGATCAACTATATACTTCCTCGTAAGTGACTCTATGTTTTTGTAGAAGTTGATCATTTAGTTATTGATGAATGATCTTGATAATCCAATCCTATATAATATGTTAGTCCTAAAAAAATCAAACATAAGTTTTTCATCACCAATTGTGGTGGATTTGGATTCCACCATTTTTGAAACATAATCCAAAAGAAGAAGAATATAATAATTTCCAAATGAAATGGGAAGAGGGTCAATAAATTATATTCCATATACATCAAAATTTTCATTAAGGATGATGGGTTTCTAAGAAATATCTTTTATTTTTGAAATATTTCTAGAAAATTTGTGTTTTCAAACTCATTACCATATACATGTTCATTCGTGAATAGAATGGGAAAATAAATATCAAATTCTAGAACCATTCATGCATTTCATTGAGGTCCAAAGTAATATCTACAAGTTAGTGTGTGGAAAAGTTAAAAAACAGAGTTAATTTCATTTATAGGAAAACATTTCCTTATTACATGGTCATTGAAAATGTTCTAAGGGAATGGACATTCCCAAAATTTAAAACCAGGATTCATATTTTATTTGTTATTATTTATGGGTGTAAAAATGATATGGAACCTATGATGTTACAAAAAAACTATATCTACTGTCATGGTACTTCACTATATAGTGTTTTTCTCCTTGAATGTGGAAATTCAATGGTTTTTGTTATGAAATCTATTATTTAGCAATGTTTCTTGGTCTATCTAGGTTATCAACCACCATATTTTCAAATCCTTTTTAATCATTAATCTCCATGTTTGAATTCATAAAGATGTTTCATCCATCTTACCATCGATGGATTTGAATCAGTTTTTTATCAATTAATTATGGTCATTATGTTTACAAAATAATGTGATTGTAGATTCAAGAAAATAAGACAAAAAATTGTCTAAAGAAAAAAATATAAGGAAGTCCTTTTGGTGGAAGTGTAGTAGATATGGGAAGTTTCAAATGTTCTTTAGGTGTATAAAAGAAATCTTGGTTTTTATTCAATTCCTTAGGAAAGAACTACCATCATAGATTAATTAATTGGATCACGTAGTAGTTCTAATTGATATTCCCAATTAGGTGGATGCATTACTGGTGGAGTGATTAATATCCACTGACTATCAATAATTACTTCCCTATATTCATCAATAAAATCAAATTCATCTTCTTCTAAAAGAATTTTAGACAGAGGGAGACAAATATTAAAACAATCCTTTATGAATTTTTTATAGAAAAGTATATGGTCTAAAAGATATATATATTATGTTTAACAAAATATGGATAACATAAATAATTTATCACGTCACCATTATGCTTGTCTACCAAAATTCATATTATGTAATAATTCTCCTTAAGACTATTTCTTTATCAAAAATGACATAACACTTTTCAAAATCCAAATAAATATTTTTTCCAAAACATGTTTTGAACAAAAAAATATAGTATTATCAAAATAATTACTAAAATTAGTGAATCCATCTAATAATACTGTAATAAATCTTCAATGAAATCCAAAAACATACTTACCATGAACCTTTGAAATATACATGGGTAATTTCATATCATAAAATGCATCCTCTTATTGAAATAATATCCAAAATGACATGTGAATGATTCCATTTCATTGGTCTTTGGGAGTAATGGGAACCTACAAATATCCTAAAACCCCATCTATAAAGTAGTAATGAGTTATTTATACCAACTTTTCTAGTATTTGGTTAATGAAAGGAATTGTAAATTTTTATTTTCTAGTGACATGATTCATATTTCTATAATCAATTCCCACCATACATATATTTTGAATTCTCTTAGGAATTAGTTTATTTTTCTCATTCCTCAAAATGGTTAGGCAGGTTTTTTTGGGAACTACAATGATGGTGCTAAACTATTGGGTAATGTCCCCCAATATGGAACTATATCATGTGGCCCAACCTTGTTGGATAATAGACATCAAGTGTGTCTCCTTGTATATGAGAGGCATCTGACTAGTAGTGGGCCTATGAGGAACATAGTGGAGGGAATATACCCCTAGTATAGAGTCCAAATAACAACATAATAAATATCAAAGTAATGTAAATAGTGGAAATAGTATAACCAATGTAGATAAACCAAATAGTGAATGTAATTTCCCAATCTAATACTATAGAAAATAATGTAATGACATGATGTAATGTATCTAAATTTAAATATTAAAGTAATAAATATGACTAAATAAAACAATCCAAGGAATACATCTAAGACCCCAGTCTGGATCCCCATGTTAGTCCCATCTCCAAGATCTAACCAATATAGTATGAAAAAATAAACAACAATGTCATTTTCCCTTGTACATACCTACATCCAAAAAATCATCTTGTGTAGCCAATGAGGGATTGAATAAGGTGGTTGTAAAACTCAATAGGTTGACACCATTGTGTCTAAAAAAACGATTTTGATAGTAAGTTCATAGAAAAAAGTGACAAATAGTATTATTAATTTATAAATTAATAAAATACATAAAATAAACCTACCAACTACAGAGTTAAAAATTAACACTCACATCGAACCAAACCTGCATTATCATCATGCTAGATGTCTATGTCACATATTTTATCTTTCAATATCCGGATAGATCACATATACAATGTCTAAATAAGCACAACTAGGCTCCCTAAAAATTCCCTTGTTGGAGTCTCTAATTTCATTCGAGGGCACAATACCATTCCAAGAGGAAAGTAACCATCTCATACTAGGCTCTATGTGAATTTCAATAATGGAGTCAGTTAGATATTCACAGGGCACAATGCCATGCAATGGGGAAAGTAACCATTTGATACTGGGCTCTTTGTGAATTCCCATGATGGGGTCACTTACATATTCTAAGAGAAAAATCCATTCTAGGGGTAGATTAACCATCTCATACTAGGATCAATGAGAAAACCCATTCTAGACTCACATACTTCTTCCCAAGTGCATGTCACATGTGGTGAATCTCATCACAGGTAGTGGTTTCTATTTTGGTAAGATGAATAACTGGTTCCACACCTGATGAGAAAGTGATCCAAGACCACTTAAATATTTTTAGTAAACAAATATATAAGAAACCCATGTTTACATTTCCACACAATTCATATCACATTCTTGTTTGGATAATTTATCCCATTCTATTAACTAGGAATATATTCTTAATCAGTAGATTCTCCACAGGCATGATGAATCACCATAGTCCAAAAATGCCAAGTTTCCATTTATCTCAATTCACTTTCCAAGACACAATGTTTGAAAATCCTAATTAACATTATTAATCCAAAACCAAAATTTAAAAATTGTAGATTAATTGTAACATCATGGGAAGTATCACCACATAGGTGGTTTTAAGACCAATCTCAATTCAAATGGACCTAGAAGGATCTAATGGTAAGTCTAAGTACTTAATTTTTATCTATCGTATATTTAATCTATTATTTGGGTCACACACATGGTCATCCATCTTGACTGAAATTATTTAACATACTCATATAATTGAAAATAAAATCTCGGTTATTGTTATGGACTAACCACCTTAAACTTAAAATCAAAGAAAAACATTCAATGGAATGCCAACCACTAATGAAGGTGAATGAGATCACAAAGGCAGTATAGATCACCTAACCATCAAGATCAAAATATTGATTCAATTAATAAAATTAGATTATGATGATCTAATGTAGTATAGTGGATTAATGAAGATAACACAATGAAGTAACTCACAAAAAACAAATTCTAGATCGAGACATTTTAAAGGGAAGGAATCGCATAAAAATCAACTAGAGTCACACGAGGATTTGTGAGGGGAGGATACACAAAAAAATTGAAAAAAAAATCATCTGTGAATCATAGTTAAAAAAGTAGATCTCAAGATATTCATGGTGTGAAATACCTTCATGATGTAAATTTATCGATTTATAAGTTATGTAAAAAAATGTATCACCTAATCTTTAATTATCACTGATAAAACTTTTCATGGAATGAACCGGTTTCATGGCATGTAAACTTTTTATTATTTGTACTAGTTTATAGCATCTATATAGAAACATGTTCGTATCATATAACCAGTTCATGATGTGAATGTGTCCAGAAGACATATCACAACCCATATTTTTGGGAAAACATGAACCACCAACAATGATTACCAAAGTCATGTAGAACCCTCATAATACTTTGAAATAATTATACTCAGACTCTATTAATTCAAAAAACATTACATTCATGTAAATTATGTGATTTTCCACAGAAAATTATCTCTATCTCCAAAGAAAAGGTTTGGCCACCAAGGTTTTAAGGAAAAATGAAAACCAAAGTAGAATAGGTTAAAAACTAAAATAGGGATGCACTTAGAAGAGACAATATCTTACCACCTCCCCACCATATAAAATCTCACCCCCTAACTTCTATAAGAATAATTATGGGGACTTGTACAATAATTATCACAATTATGATTGCATATTAGATTCCCTCTCCTAGGTATCCTCTTAAACATTCTCATGATACCACTACCCTTATACTAGAGGAATAGCCTTTCCCTAGAGATACTTATGACTGTGGTACACAATCCATATCAAATCATCATCAAAGGATAAATCTACACTATACTTGACATCATTATAATATGATACATTATAAGGTTCGGGATGGGAACTATGAAGTTGTGACTCATTAAACATGTCATGCATGTCACTTTATCACTTTTGAAGGTCCAATCATTAGGTCGTTGGTCTGATCCTCCCCACAATATCGAAGGTCCCAACAAACCTGGGCTCCAGTATTCCTTCTATCCTGATACAGTGTTTCCATCATCTAGAATATACATAATGAAAAATAATATGAATTCCCTCAAACTATAGAGGTTATATTTGATGGGAGAATCACGTTTCTTTTAACTCTACATGGTTACCAACTATTTCTTAATCAACTAAATCTACTCAAACATATCTTACATGAGACTAAGTCCAATGAGCACTGACTCACCTGCCACATACCACCAAAGAGGTAATTAGCAGGTCATATTGTAAAAATCCTTGAAATTTTTCATCTGAATAGATTCCTAGAAGCTATTATTATACAAAAACTCTATGATTTCCATATACTTCTCCCTTTAACCATCCATAGCCAACAAAAAATATCGTAAAATAACCTCAAAAACGTGAGTCATCTATTCAGATTGGTCCTGAGTTTGAGGATCATTGGTTGTACTCAGAAGAACCTCTGATCCCAGAGCCTTCTGAAGTGTCTTCTCATTTTTAGATGTGAAACAATGATATCTATAGTAAATAATAAATCTAGGAACATCTTGTTATCGAACTATTTTTTATACATAAAGACAACATGTATAATCAAGAGTTAACATATCCCTCATGGGAAAAAAGTGGGGGACCTTATTTAATTAATCTATGATCATCCATACTGAATCATTATAACAAGTTTTCTTGGTTAATCTTGTTACCTAGTACATAGAAATGTAATCCCACTTCAATTAAAAAATTGGATGAGGATAATACAACATAACTATCCTCTGGTGCTCAGATTTCACCTACTAATAGGTGAAGCATCTATCTATGAATCCCACTACCTATTTTTTAATTCTTATCAACTAGTAATATCTTTGGATATCATGATAAGTATTTTTTATAGATGAATGTACTTCCCATCTAGAATAATGAAACTCTCCCATCATCTCATTTCACAAAACCATATGAACCCATACTTGGCAATAAAAAAGAAGAAAATTGAATAATCCAAGTGACCATCCAAATGATGGATTGTCACTATCTAATTTATCCCTTGGATCTTATCCCTTCATGATCATATAATTTCTTGGTGTTCATCCAGTCCAAAATCAGGGTTATAAAATATGTTCATGTTTGAGATTCTCATCCATGGAACTCTTGAACATCTAGGTGTTTATCTTCAAATAGTTCCATCATCTGCCACTCATTGCAAGAATCCTATATTTCCTATATCTGTGTAGTCCAGATCAAGGAAATAGGGACAATGTTTTGATTTCCAAGTGTATAATCTTGGATGATGTTGAAAAACTACAAATACTCAACCCACTTCCTAAGTCGAAGGTTCAAAAAAACTAAAAAAAATGTATCTGAGTACCTTATGGTCCATGTACCCAAAAAACCACTAACCCATAAGATAATGTGTCCATAATAATTTGGTTTCTACCACCATAGATTACTCTAGATCAGGAATTGGATAATTCCACACATGTGGTCTCAGTTGGCTATATCCCTAGGAAACCACTCAATCATCTTGCTTCTAAACTTATCAGAGACTAAATCTGGATGCATCATTATACATGTTATATATCTTTTCCAAAACTAGTAAAGTGATGATTGGTGATAAGCTCAACCTACTCTTTATATCCTAAAAACATTCTCTCAATCCTTTGACCAATCAAACATCACTCCTTTATTGCTCTTCCAATTCATCTGTGATTCGAGATGGGAGAATTCCTAGATTAAATTCTAATAATACCCTACATGAATAATAAATCTTAGAATCCCAAATAAATTCTTTTTTCACTCATATGATACTACATATGTAACCTTCTCTAGATCCACTAACACTCTAGTCTCTGAGATTACATTACCCAATAAGTTCACTTTATCTATCCAAAAACATGATTTTGTTAACATGGCCTAAATATGGTGCTCTCTCAATGTACATAGAATATTTTCAATTTGTTGGAATTTTTCATCTTATAAATGGGAGTACACTAAGATTTCATCAATGAAAACCACCACAAACTGATCTAGAAAATGTTGAAATAATTGATTTATTGTAACAACTCGGACATTTTTGAATAAAAATACATTTTTTTAATATCTTATGGATATAAAAAACACATTCACTACCTTTTTATTATATATAATTGGATTTAAACGAATATTAAATATCATTACCACTGATAATGTAGTCATTAAATTATTATCACATGAATAGTATAAAAATTGGGTTTTAACAAATCCATTTGGAACATACAAAAGAAGTGTGTGCCAAATCTAGTAGGATCGTGCCCTACAAAGAACATTTCTTGTAGTTTCCAAGGGAGATAGCCTCTTTTAGATTTACCTTATACCAAACCCATGATGAGATCCAAAAACATAAGTATGAGAGAAACCATTTAGATGAGAAGTTCAAGATTCTTGAGATCATGTCCAAACCATGTTCACTGAACATCCCCATGAAATCCCCACCATCGCACACCTTACTCTTAGGGAGTAAGCTGGTATAATAAAGTGACATGTAACAGGATTCTAGAAATTGATTATGTCAATTATTTTTAATAGAATAATGAATATTCTTTCATTCTTTTATTATTACTTTGTAAATGATTTCAAAAGCACAAATAGTAGTTTCAGTTAATATTAAAATTCAATTAAGTAAAATATATTGATGAATTAGTGTATTTCTGAATAAAATAAAATTTTATAAAATTTTATTATTATATTACATTTATTAAAAATTAATGATCATATAATTTTTCTGAAGTTAAAATTAACTTCTATTACGGTTTGAAAACATTTTTTCCAAAACCTGTCAATTTTCAATAAATGTTGGTTTTAATTTAAAAATATAAAATTCACTTATTTAGAAACATATATAGATAAAATGAATATTATTTTTTGAATGAGGACAATGAAATTATCCAATGGTGAATTTTTGAAAATTTTCTCAGACAATCGATTTTTTGGGTTAAAATTAAACACCATATAAATATATACTGTGTTTTATGTAATCATAATGACCTTATAGTAATGTAATAAAATAATATAAAAGGTATCTTTGACCAAATATATTGTTTTCCTTTAAAATAATTTATTTTAAGGTATATTTTATTTATTTTATAATGCCTTAGTGAGTCCACCAAGACGTATAAAATATTTTATGATTTTAAAATCATTTCCTTGAAAGTGTAACTCACATCCACATAATAAAGGTAAATATTTTAATATATTCATACCTTATATTTTTAAAATAATTTATACCACTACCCTTTTCTAGATAACATGGGATGGTTTGTGGTTTTTAATATTTTAGGGTGTAGTGTCCAAAAAAAAAGAATTCCCTCACCATTCCTATATAAACCCACACAAGAACCCATTTATATTCACTCAAGCTCTTTGATTCTCGACCACCATCTTACCCCTACTCCCTAGTGTCCTCTCAAGCCGCCTCCATGCTCCCAAGAAGGCTTCTCTATTCCTTTGGTTCACACATCCATGTAAGGGATCTTCCACCCTCTTCTTTTATCGAGCATCCCTTTCATGCTATGCATTTTATTTCCTTTTTATCAATGTTGGGATATTTTATAATATATCCTCCTTACATTAAATTTGATGTATAAATGATTATATCCCCTTTCAATCTCATTAATCTCTTTTATGAACCATTATGAACACCCATTACTATGCCGAATTTTTGTAAGGGATCTCCTTCTCCCATTTTTTCCTCAAGAACCTCTTTTATGTCATGCCTTTTAATTTAAATTTTCATGATTTGGGATGTGTTATTCTGTAAATCCTTATATTTAATTTTTTTTATGAATTATGGGATCTAAATTTCACTCCCATTAAGCCCCCACTATGATCCTTTAATCCCACCTGTTACTATGCCAAAATTCCATAAGGGTTTCTTCATTTCTCAATTTTTTTCCAAGTTTCCTTATATTGTTAAATCCTTTTATTTTCGATTAAAAATTAGGGGTATGATTTATCCCCTCCCCCATACATCACTTATTATTTTTGAATGACGATAGACCCATTTATCTATCATTAATACCTCTTGTGTACACCCGTTACCAGGCTGAAATTCCTTAATGGATTTCTCTCTTCTCATCTCCATTTAAGAATTTATTTTATATTATGCATCTAAATTACATTTCATATGTTAGGATATTATGTTACCTAGTCCCCTTATTGTCTATTTCACGTATAAATAAGTAAATACCACTTTCTCACTCATCAACCCATTTTTTTAAATTTCTATTTGACGTTGTTAAGTTTCCGAAATTGCACCATGATTCTCCTTTCCAAAATCATCATGTAGTGAAAACCATACCCATTTCTCTATAAAGGGTATTCACTTTTATAATCATGTGCTTACTTATTTGGGACATACCAGTATGTATTCTATATTCCTTATACGCTGAATAAATTATGATGTTTAATGAATCCATGTTGTATGATCTATGTAGAACACTTATACCCGAAAATGAAATGATTATAAAGGGTGCACCCTACTAGAGCTCCAATTCATTGGTTAATGTTTAGTATCATGATAAACTATGTGTAATGAGGCTTTAGTCATGTTAATTCATGTGAAATGAAGGTTTAATCATTCAAATTAATGTGAAAAGAGAGTTTCCTCATGTTAATCCATGTGCAATGAGCCTTGTCTCATACTAATATTATGTGGTATATTGTTTCTACATTTGCATGTTATGAATATCATGCTCTATCGTGCCTTTAATTTCATGTTTATTTTTTTCTCCACATATATGCCTATCAAATAACATGTATTATATTCTTCATGTTATTCCTGGTTTATTCCCATCTTGGGCTTTATATCTCACCCTTTTCTTATGTATTTCCTCAAGTTATCCCATGCATTTTGAGGTACGGAAGAATGTTGTGTCCATGTAAAAGAAGTTTTCAATAAATATTTTTATTTCATGTTTTAATTTTTTATGTAATGTTATCAATCCTCTAATACACTATATTTATCTATATTATGAGTTTTATTAAGTGCAAGATTATGTAATAAATCATATTTAAATAAGAAATAAAAAGTAGGGTTATTATAGTTGGTATTAGAGGATATGATTAGTTATTTTTGGGATTAGGATTAGAAAACTCTAGTGAAATCCATCGGGATAAAAATAAATATATGAAATTAATCATTAAATTTTTGTGATTATATATTATGTGGTTTATCAAGAAAATACTTCCATTTCTGGATACAAACAAGTAGAGGTGGCTCTGGCATAGATATATATAGGGGTAAAACCCGAAAACACCACTTTGATCTAGGCTCGAACAGGAACTCGTGCACGACAATAGGACTTAATTTACTCTTGGTTGGACACTCCTGAGGTGTATGCTTCAGTAAATTCATAAACATAGTATGAAAAATTATTAAGGAAATAAAAAAACCATAAGAATATATGTTACGATGTAGATCATGTATAACATAGATCAAAGCCCAGACATTCATAAATTAAGAAGATAATTGTAATTTATAAGGTATACCTTTAACGTCATAATATTACCCTTTATGTGTTTAATTGTTTAATATTTTCATCCCTTATTTTTCTTTTATTCTATCCAATAATCGATAATTAGAGGAATCAGGCTAACAACTGATGCCAAGATTAATGTGATGGTTGCCCTAATGAGATTATCAATCTGATGTGAGCAGGAATCACAAAAAATTTCATGATAATCTCTTAGTGAACTCGATTTATGAATAGAAATTTGGGTCAAGAGGAACATCCACCCCCCCTCCCCATGAAAGAACAACTCACAATCGATAGCGTCATGAGACAAAGGGCTCATTCTTTAAATGGACCATCTAATCCATCAATCACTGAAAAATGGATCAAATCCATTGATAATATCTTCTCCATCATTTAATGTTCTGAACAAGAGAAGGTTCTTCTAGCCTCTTATCATATCAAGGGTGAATTAGATCAATAGTGGACATTGATAAAAAATATGATGCATGGGGAAGAGATTTAGGCAATGGTATGGAATGATTTCTAGAAAATGTTTTTGATTGATATTTTCCTTCCACCCATTTTATTAAGATAGAAAGAGATTTACTAGAACTCCGTAAAAAGGAAAATGAATTTGTTGGGGCGTTCAAGAAAAAACTGGCAATAATTGAACAATAGACTTCTAGTTTTTTCATTAACCCTGAATGTAAGGTTGACCGCTTATTTAGTGGGATAAAACCAAGCCTATGGAAATTCCTGGAGATATTAAAATTTGCCATCTATGAGGAGATTTTCCAATGTGTCCTCAAAGTCGATATGGAGAACAGAGAATCTCTGGAGTATCTTGGGGATAAGAAGAATAAAGTGGAATTTAATTCTGGTGGTCCGATTCATAAATCCAATGGTGCTAAAAAATTATATCACCCCACTAGTAAAAAGTGTGGAAAGAATCACCCTAGAAGTAGCATGAATGGGATGAGGAAATGATTTAGGTATGGGAAGGTGGGGCACCTACCCGGTGATTATCAGTAAGAAAAACCCGCTTCTAGGACATAGGAAAGGAATGATCCAGCCGATCCTCAATGCATTGTTCATTGCTACACCTGAGAAGAACCAGAGCACTTTGTGAACTAGTGAACTAAGACAAGTGTTTTAGGAGGCAACCAACAACCTCCAAGGAAGTAGGGGTGAGTTTTTTTCTATCACTACCAATGATGTGAATCCCAACAATGAAGTGGTGATAGGTAAAATAATTATTCATTCAAAAATAGTAAATGATGTAATGCCCTGACCCCAGTTACCCAGAATTGATGCATTATTATAGAACATTGGCTTGATACACAGAATAATGTCTCGAAAGACTAATCAGTAAAGTATCCTTGTATGTACTAGATACATACATAAGTTTTTCATTAAATCATGAAATAAAAAAACAACATTGTGTCCCATATCAACACTCTTATATCCCTTAGAATATTCTTGTAGGATAATCGTAATATAATTCTTCACATCCTGGAAAAAAATAAAACATAATAAATGGGTGAGATCAGATGCTTAGTAAGGATAAAAATATAGGAGAAAATGTCATAAATAAGAATATACATTTAACGAAATGTATTAGACTATAATACAAACCCTTTAAACTTAAATTTCAGCATATTATGGCATAGATAAATCAAATAATCCCATTAACTTATTCACATTGATATTTTACTAGTCGAATAATCACATGTAATATCAATATCTAATTTCATAATGATGGAATGCATAATTCCAGATATCATAACCACATAGTCAAGGCCTCGTGCCAAGAAAACAAATAAGACTTTTTCAAGACCTTGTGCCAAGACACTAGTTTGTCTCATTAGACATTCCGATGCATCGAGGAGCTGTAGCAGGCTCCACCTGTCACTTACTAAGTCTAATAGATTCTTCAAATTAAATGTTGAAACATAACTTAAACATTCGTATTAAAACTAACATACTAAATGTAAATATTTTAACCACATACCATGAATGGAATAAAAATAGTACATCCACAGTCAAACATAACTCATTTAATAAAATATAGATTATTCTATTATGATAAATCAACTTCAATCAAGAATATAATACACTGAAGGATATTTACATATTCTAAAATAGTCATTAAAATTATTTGAGAGAAATATCCTCTTTTTATTGAAAAATTTTAAATGCCTAACTATTTATCAAAGAAGTCTTTTAAAAGATATTTTTGAATCAAAGTGTCCCATACCACTTTGAAACTTTTAAAATGAATTTTAATTTCAATAAATTTATGTTCATATAAATAAATACTTAAAACCATTTTTAAAACAAGGACATTAATGAGAAAGATTTAGAAGAATAAATTTTTAAAACATTTAAAACAATATTTTAGTTAAAGAGTTCCTAACCAAATAAGAGACGTTTGAATACATGTATTGAGAAATAACATTAATCAAAACATTATAATATCATGAGAATAAAGGTATTCATGATATAATATGTCCAAGGATAGTATATACTCCATATAAAAGTGAATTTGTGCATAACGACAAAGAGGTCTCAATGGAATGTAAATTGAGACGAAATATCTTATAAAGACCGTATAAATAGATTTACGATGCATCAATGGAATAATTATGTGTGTAAAATATAAATACACTAAATATAATTGGATATTCAGTTTAAATCAATCAGATTACATTCACACATATTCCTGTAAAAACAAAATCAATGACTTGGATGTTTAACACAATGAATGGAAATTGAGTTAATATTACCCTTAAAAAGTTCGCATCAATGGAATGTGAATATATCAACGGAGTGATTATTTGAATAAAAGGTATATCCCTAGAAAGAGTAGTTTAAGTTACTTCATAAATAATAAATAGTGATTCCACAAATAATCTTGGAGTAAAATTATAATGAAGTATGTGTAAAGCCCAATGAGTGGAAATTGAAATTTGAAATTCCCTTAACGATTTGGTAACTTACGAAACATACATGACATGAAAGAAGTTTCATACAATTAATATTTAAATAACCATAAATTGAAGTATATTACACAAATAATACAATCATGGGTAGCAAATACCCCACACAAAAGTAAATAGTTACAATATTGCATGAATCTTGCGAGAATTATAAGTGAGATGAAAACCCCATAACATTTAAATTTCTTTAGTAGAGGGTATGTTAAATTACTTTATAATAGTTAAATATTTGTTATTAAATTATAAAATAACCACATACATAAATATGATATCATATATGATCTTCTAATACTGCTTTGTTAATAACATTTTAGTAGTATCATTGTTTCGAATGTTTACTGATTTCTTTTCTTTAATATGTTTTGTTATGTAAGTCATGTTTGTTATGGATAGGATGTATTTGATTCATATACATAAGCATACCAAGTCTTTAAACATTATTTTTAATCATCAAATTAAAATTAGTCTTGAATGGTTACGATGGGGAATGACATCTCTTCACGTCATGGAGACGGTAAGTCGTGTGTACGCACAAGTGACAATATCGTTTTTTTTTCTGTTTAAATCATATATAATTGGATGGTTTATCATATATAAAGAATAATTAACATGTTATATTTATTATTTAAAACAGTTATACTCATTATTATACCCATCCAAATAATATTGTTTTTGAATAACAAACTACTCTATGACATGGAGACGATAAGCCGTACGTACGTATATATGGTGACTTTATCATTTATAGGATGGATTGAAAAACTAATATAGTTGTCCCATATTTATAAAAACATAAAAGTATATAGGAGGTACTGGAGTTATTATTTTGGTATGGAATCAAAAAAGAAAGAGTAAGTGGAAGAAGAAAATAACTTTGAAAAGGGTGGTGAAATTATTACCTCTTCTTTAGGTGCTTCCTTTTGATTTGATCAAAATGGCTCCATAGGTTGGTTTTATGATCAATGGAAGGACTCTAGGATGTAGAGAAGGTAGTTTTGATGATATTTGGTCAGGGTTTGGGCGATCCAAATGGCTTTGGAGGTGTGAAATTAAGAGAAGGGGAAGAACACTTTTATAAGAGGGGTGAGTGTCACTTTAGGAAAACCTTGAAATATTATTTTATTATAAATCATTTTCTGTTTATAATGGATAAAAATTAATTTATTTGGAAGATATGGTGGTTATGAGTCGAAATACTCTCAACCAATAGGTTTTACACAAGTTTAGGTCACCATATTAACCTTATATTTTAGATTTCACTATTAGTTAAATAGTTTATCTTTTACGGGGTCTTCTTGTATTCTTGCACTATATGGTTAATAAACAAACTCTAAACTTAAAAAAGAACCTCAAGATGTTAATTAATGACATATATAATAATATTTAATCCCTTTGGACGAACCTTATATTTTTGGGAATATTGTATCAACCAATAAAATAGTATTTTTTTTAAAAACTCATTTATGTCAATTTTGACAGTATTTAGTATTTTCTTTTTGTGAAAATAATAACAGAATGATTATTTAGAGAAAAAAATTATTAAACCAACCCTAAACTGTCATATAAACCTATAAATTTAGTGGCATTCATCAAAAGTCTCAAATTATATTTATTTGGATTTTTATAATATAAATTATTTTAATCGATCAGTAATAAGTTAATTAATGCATCATCATTGTACCGAAAATAAATTTAATTATATAATGTAGAAAAATTATAAATCAAATACCATTATGTAGGAAATATTTTTAGATTTATAATTGATATTTATGGTCGAATTTATCTTTTGTATAACCCTATATTAAAAATAGAGTTTTTATTAAACATTGAATTTAACACTTTTAACTATTCTTTAAATAAAATAATAATAAATTTCATAATCTAAAAAATGTGGATGAAAAGGATCATATTTTATTCCAAAGGTTGTTTTTGGTCGAATTAAACTTATCCCATAGAATTAGGACTTGTGTTAGGGTAATTATATTATCATTTTTATCATTAATTTCCATATTTATTTTTAACCGGGGTAAATAAAATTCAAAAGTTACTAAAAAAATATTTTCATCTTATTGACCACATTTTAATTACTTATGCCAACTGTGTATCTCATATTTTTTATATTCAACTCACATAAGTGTTAAAATTAAGTTTTATGCCAATTTACAAATGCTCCTAGAAGGTGGGTAAAAGAAAATAAAAAGATCACTAAAATTTTATACATCTAATTTTATTATAAAAATGACTCCAATGAATCACATTGAACTAATATAGGTATTATATATCTATATTGAATTAAATAAATAAAATAAATAATTATTTAAAAAAATGGTGTTTAAACAATAATGTAGTGTTTTCACTATTCATCAAAAATTGAATGTTTTCATAAAAGTACCCAAAATTCACCCTAATTATATTTTGATAGTTAAAATTCAAAAATGAGTTATATTTTACCAAATTGAAAACATTGAAGTAGGAATAATTAATTTAAAATTAATTCTCATTGTCAAAACCAAAAAGCGAGTTTTTAAGAAGTAAAAACTATCAAAATATTGACATGTGTTTATATCGAATTTAAATTTGAAATTACTTTTAATTACTTACATTGTATTAAATGATAAAAATATAATCTCATTATACATCCAAACAATTCGAATTCATAATTTAACACTATAAATTATTTTTATTAATAAAGTTGTTTTCAATTAAAATTTATTATTTTTCAGTATTCATCAAAATATGAATGTTATCAGAAAAGTACCAAATATTTTTGAAAAATAAATTTTTATGTCCTGATTCAAAAAAAAAGAACTTAATTTCATTAAATATAATATTTAAAAGGGTCAAATATTAGTTTTAAAAAGGGGGTTCCATTAAAAGGTCGTAAAATTGCGTTTTTTTAAAAATACTTATCTTATCAGAAAAATGAATTTTTTCTTTTATTATGTCTAGGAAACACATAATATGGATTCTAAAATTATATTGAGTATACAAAATTCAAAATTCAGTTAATATTATTCATAACCGCTGTTTGAATGGTTAGTTTGGTACGCCGTGGTGCACTCGAAATCGGTGTTGCGTGTAGCGCAAGATATTGAATTAATTTAAAGAAAATAACATACTGTAAAATCTTGGCGTTTTACATTATTCCCCCATTTTGGAAACGGTGTCCTCGCAATTTTAAAATTGGTTTTGGGAACTACATTGAAAGTCCCACATCAGAAAAAGATTCAATAAAACTATCACTTTAAAAGAATGAAAGAGAAGTTCAAAGGTCACCCGAGATAACCCATACAAGGATACCATGTAGAAAACATGGATATGGAAGATAAACTAAGTGTCAAGTTATGATGGACAGTGATAGAAAACATGATCAGGGAAAAGATAACAATAAGAAAACCACAAACTTGTGATGGGATAAATTGTCCTTAGTTTCCCAATAGAAAAAGTAAACAGGCAATGTTTTTTGACTTAAGTTCCATTTCATAAAGTTGATGAATATATTTATGAGATTGACTAAGAACATAAAGAGACATACTTACTTTTTATGTATAGTTTCATCCTTTAATAAATTTCTCTCACTAACTCATCTTTTTTCCGAACGATGAGTATTAAAGATGACTTGGTCACACCTGAAGTGCTAGAATCAACATCTAGAGAATCACATGATCCATAATGGATAAACTATATACTTCTGTTATCTTTAGAGATTAACCAACACCAAAATGGTTAGTACAAGATCATATGATCCCCAAAAAGGATAATCCTTTAGGGAATGAAATACTAAACATAATTTCTAAAATTAAACCAACAATACCCAATGTTTATTAAATACCATTCAATAAACAAATGTCCTTAAAATACTTCAAAATAATCCAAACTATTTTTGAAACCCAAAATGGAGAATAATTTGATTACATAGTCTTCCACGTTAAATTGTAGCTCCAAATAACATCGAATACTATTAAAGTCACATACATAAAAGTTATTAACCTAATCACATATTCTCTATAATAGGTTAATCATTTCCATAAATAACTAAAATAATTATAAATCCACAATAAAAATATAAATAAGAATCCACCATTAATCCTCAAATGAAATCCCATTGTATCTATTTTCCTTAGGCATATAGAGTCCCCAACAGAGTGAGCGTCATATAAAATAACATTTATCACTTAATCACCAAATAATTTTACTATACTAAGGATATCCATTTGTTTAGACATAAGATACCAAATCAACTTATTACTGATCAACAAAACTATTTAACTAAAAATAATTAGTCACAGTAACCAAGAACTTCACGTAGTGCCCTGGTAGTTGATAAATCCCAATTGTACTCTTTTTGTGCATTCAATTCCTGCATCTTCGTCCGATGTGGCAGGTTGTCACACAATCTATGTGTGGTCCTTTTTCAAAAACTATATTTTATAAAATTCTCAAAATGAGTTAAATTCCTCAAAATAACCATAACATTATTTAACCACAAATGTTATTTCATACCACACGTTTTCATCCCAAAAATTAATAACATGTAATTCCCACAAATTCAAGGATCATATAAATCCAAATGGTTCTTTATAACTATATCCACAATTCCCAACTTGTATACCATCTTCAATGTTACTATTACTTATTTGGAATCCATACATTGAATAACACAAGAAAGCATAGTGTGAGTCATAAAATTATTTAGAGAATATCATAACACCTTATTTTCAATATAAAACACCTTACGATTAACTAAGTTTAATTATTCTAAACTTATATAAAAATCCTTCAAATTTTTTTGTAATTAAAATGTGAATTATCCTAAGCATATCCCTTGAGAGTGTCTTAACCAAGAGTATAGAAAATCCTATTTTCATATACTAGGATACCATCGGTCAAGAACTAAACTCCTTGTCCGAGTTTTCACTCCAAGGTACATTTGTGCTAGATCCGCCTTTACCTGCTCGTATCCAGAAAGGGATTTATTTCTTGAAAAACCCACATAATATTTACATTACCAAAATTTTTGGATGTTTTTCTATACTAATCCTCAATTTCTATCTTAGGGTAGTGTTTTCTAATCAGAGTTTTTCTAAATCTAGCTTCCATGGTTTGTACTAAACATCCTATGATACCAACTATAACGCCCTGACCCCAGTTTCCCAGAATCGGTTCATTATTACATAACAATGGCATTATACAAGGAATCATGTCCCTAAAGACAGATCATATTAGATGAATTGGAAGTACTAGATACATACAAAAAAAATTCATTATATCATGAAATAAATAAACTACATTGTGTCCCCTTTGAACACTCGTATATCCCTTATCTTATTCTTGGAGGTTAATTTTATATAGTTCTTTACATCCTAGGAAAATTAAAACATAAGAAAGGGTTGAGATTAGATGCTCCGTATGGTTAATAATATAGTGAAAACTGTCATAAATAAGAATAAACATTTAAGGAAATTTATAAGACTAGAACACAAGCCTTTTAAACATAAACTTTATCATAATATGGAAAACATAAATCAAATAATTCCATTTAACTATTCACATTGATTTTCTACTAGTAGAATAATCACATGTATTATCAATATCAAATTTCATCATGATGTAATTCATTATGTCGGACATCATAATCACATAGTCAAGGCCTCATGCCAAGACTACAAATAATATTTTTTCAAGGCCTTGTGCGAAGACAACAGTTTGTCTCCTTAGACCTACTGATGCATCGAGAAGCTATAGTGGGCTCCACCCATCACTTACTAAGTCCAATTCATTCCTCATAAGAATGGATGAAACAAAACCGAAACATTCTTATTAAAACTAGCATATGAACTTTCAATATTTTAACCACAAACCATGAATGGCATAAAAATATCACATCCACAGTCAAACATAATTCATTCAATACAATATGGATGATTGTGTAATGATAAATCAACCTCAATCAAGAATAAAATACACTGAAGGATATTTAAATACATAAAAATAGTCATTAATACTATTTGAGGGAAATATATCCTTTTTTAAACATTAAAATGTCGCACTACTGATCAATGAAATCGTTTAAAATATATTTTCAAATCAAAGTGTCTCATACCACTTTGAAAATTTTATATGGAAATTTAATTTCAAAAAATTCATATACATATAAATATATACTTATAACCATTTTTAAAACAAGTACATTAATGGAAAATATTTATAAGGATAAATTTTTACATTTAAAACAATATTTTTGTTAAAGAGTTCCTAAGCAAATAAGAGACGATTGAATACAAGTAATTGAGGAATAACATTAATAAAAATATTATAATATCATGAGAATAAAGGGATTCATGATATAATATGTCAAAGGATATCATATTAAACATATAAAAGTGAATTGTTGCAAAATGACAAAGAGGTCTCAAAGGAATGTAAATTGAGACGAAATGCCTTATAAAGACCGTATCCATAGATTAAGGATGAATCAATGAAATTATTATATGTGAAAAATATAAATACACTCAATATAATTTTATATTCTATGTAAATGAATCATATTACATTCACACAAATTCTTGTAAAAAACCAATGACTTGGATGTTTAACTCAATAAATTGGATTTGAGATAAGATTACCCTTAAAAAGTTCATATCAATGGAATGTGAATTTATCAATGGAGTGATTATCTGTATAAAAGGTATATCCACAAAACGGGGAGTGGAAATTACTACATAAATGATAAATAGTGATTCCACTCACAGTCTTGGTGTAAGAAAATCAATGACGTATATATAAAGCATAATGAGTGGAAATTGAAATTTGAAATTCCCTTACCGATTTGGTAACGTATGAAACATTCACCCCATGAAAGAAGTATCATAAAATGAATATGTAAATACCCATAAATAAAATTATATTACACAAATAATACAATCATAGGAATTACATACACCACACAAAAGGAAATAGTGTCAATATAGAATGAATCTCACGGGAATAAAAGGTGAGATTAAAACCCCTTACCTTGAACTATTCTTTAGTCGAGTGTACCTTAACCTATTGTATAATAGTTAAATAATTTTTATTAAATTATACAAGAACCAAATACATAAATATGATATCATATATGATTTTCTAATATTTCTTTGTTAATAATATTTTAGTAGTATCATTGTTTCGGGTGTTAAATGATTCTTTTTCCATCATATTTTTTGTTACGTGAGTCAAGTTTGTTATGGATGGGATGTATTTTATTCACATAAAAATTTATATAAATTCTTTAAAAATTATTTTTAATAACCAAATTAAAGTTATTCTTGAAAGGTTATGATGGAGAATGACATCTCATCACGTCGTGGAGATGTTAAGTTGTACGTACGCATGAGCAACAATATCATTCTTTTGATAGAGAAATCGTATATGATTGGATAGTATATCATATATAAAGAATAATTAATATGTAATATTTATTATTTACAATATTTATACTCATTATTATACCCATCCAAATAATTATTTTTTTGAATAACAAACTACACCATGACGTAGAGACGATAAGCCATACGTACGCACGTATAGAGACTTTGTCATTTATAGGAAGGATAAAATAACAAATATGGTTGTACCATATTTATAATAAAATCATAGTATGTATTAGTTACTGGAGTTATTATTTTTTATGGAATCAATAAATAAAAAGGAAGTGGAAGAAGAAAAGAACTTGAAAGAGCGTGGTGAAATTATAACCTCTTCTTTGGGTGCTTTATTTTGATTTGATCAAAAGGGCACCTTAGGTTGGATTTATGATAAATGGAAGGACTATAACATGTATTGAAATTATTTTGGAGGATATTTGGGATGGTTTTGGATGAGAAAAATGGCATTGGAGGTGTGAAATTAAGAGAAGGGGAAGTACCCATTTATATGAGGGGTGAGGGTAACTTTAGGAAAACCTTGAAATATTATTTTATTATAAATTATTTTCATTTTATAACGGATAAAAATTGATTTATTTGGACTATAAGGTGGGTATGGGTATATATACTCTCAAAAATAGGTTTTAGACAAGTTTATGTCACCATATTAACCTTATCGTTTATATTTAACTATTAGTTAACTATTTTAACTTTTACCGTGTCTTCTTTTATTCTTACACTATATGGTTAATAAACATACTCTAAACTTCCAAAAGAACCTCAAGGGTATAATTAATGACATATATAATATTATTTAAGCCCTTTTTACGAACCTTATATTTTTAGTAATATTTTATCAACCAATAATATAGTATTTGTTTCAAAATCCCATTTAGGTCAATTTTAACATTATTTAGTATTTAGTTTTTGTGAAAATAATAAATTCAGGATTACTTAGGAGAAAATTATTATATCAACCCTAACATGTCATATTAACCAATAAAATTATTTTAATTAATCAAAAGTCTAAAATTAAATATATTTGGATTTTTATAATATCGATTATTTCAATCTTTCATTAATAAGTTAATTACTACTTCATCGTTGTTTCATAAAAAATATAATTATTTTATGTATTAAAATTATAAATAAAATACCATTATGTAGGAAATATTTTTATATTTCTAATTAATATTTATAGTCGAATTTATCTTACGTATAAACCTATATTAAAAATATATTTGTTATTCAACTTTGAATTTAACACTTTTAACTCTTCATTAAATAAAATAATAATAACTGTCATAATCTAATCCAAGTGGACAAAAAGAATCATATTTTCTTCCTAAGGTTTTTTTGGTCGAATTAAACTTATCAAATAGAATTAGAACATTTTTTAGGGTAATTATAATATCATTTATACTTTTAATTTCCCTATTTACTTTTAACCGTGAAAAATAAAAATCAAAAGTTATCATTCACCAAAAATTATTTTCAAATTATTGAACCATTTTCACTTAATTATTTCATCCAAGTCTCTTGTATTTTTGAAATTAAACTCATATAATTGGTAAAATAATGTTTTATGAAAAGTTTCAAATGCTCCTAAAAAGTTGGTAAAAGATGGAAAAAAGTTTAATAAATTTTATACGTCTAATTTTATTATAAAAATGACTCAAATGAATCACATTGAACTAATATAGGTATTATGTATCTATATTGATTAAAAAAATAAAATCAATAATTATTTAAATAAAAATTCGGGTTTTAAACAATAACGTAGTGTTTTCACTATTCATCAAAAATTTAAAGTTTTCAGAAAAATACAAAAAATTCACAATAAGCTAATTTTGATATTACAAATTCAAAAATGAATTATATTTTACCAAATTAAAAACATTGAAGTTGAATTATTTAATTTAAAATTAATTCATGTTGCCAAAACCAAAAAATGGGTTTTTAAGAAGTAAAAAATATCAAAACATTGACATGTGTTTATGTCAAATTTAAATATGAAATTATTTATAATGACATAAATTGTATTAAATGATAAAAATGAAATTTTATTATACTTAAAACCCATTAAAATTCATAATTTAACACTATAAATTATTTAGATTAAAAATTTTGTTTTCAATTAAAATTTAGTATTTTTCATTATTCATCAAAATATGAATGTTATCAGAAAAGTACAAAACAAATTATCCAAAATAAATTTATTTTTGTCCCGAGTCTAAAGTAGAATTTAATTTCATTAAATTGAATATATATAAGTGTCAAATATTGGTTTTAAAAAGTTTTTTCCATTAAAAGGTGGTAAAATTTCATTTTTTTTAAAAATACTTCTTTTATCGAACAAAAACAATTTGTTTTTATATTATGTCTAAGAACCACATAATATGGATTCTAAAATTAAATGGAGTATATAAAATTAAAAATTCAGTTAGTACTATTCATAACCGCTTTTTGAACGGCTAGTTTGGTAAGTTGTGGTGCGCTCAAACTCGGTGTTGCGTTTAGTGAAAGCTATTGAATTTCTTTTAAAAAAAAATTACATTGAAATATTGGAAAGTTACAAATGTGTTGTTTGAATCTAGTTCTACACATTCTTTTATATCCCAAAAGATTATTAGAACAATCCAAGCACCGCAATAATGAATATAAGAAGTGATGTCAGTCAAAATAAAAAATGGGGAAATTATAGCATCCCATGCATATGACTAATGCCCTATCACAATTTGTGGTTTTAGCTTCCCAGAAAACCTCATCATACATCCCTTTGTGGAATTTGATGAAATTATTATAATGGATTGGATTTCCCTATATATATCCAACATAAATTATCGTGAGAGGAAAATCACTCTCCATTTGGTGAATCGACCCCTGATTCTATACAAGTAAAAGAAGAAGGTTGAATCTTCTTTAGAACCATCAACTAAAGCATGTATATTACTGACCTATGAGCATTCGTATCATTCAATGGTGATTGAGTCTAAGGAAAGAAGAATCCAAGAATAAATTCATACTGTTATGGAATTTTCTAATGTGTTTCTTGAGGAATTTCTTAGTGTTCCTCTTAGAAGGGACATTGAATTATCAATTGATCTTATATATAGGTTGTTTCCAACATCCAAGACTCTATATAGAATGGTTTTTCTAGAGATTGAGTATCTAAAGAAACAACTACAGGAGAATTTTGATAAAGGGTTTATACACCCAAGTGATTCACCATGGGATGAACTAGTTCTCTTCGTCAAGAAGAAGGATGGGTCAATGCACCTTTACATTGGTTATCTTGAGCTCAACAAAATCACGATAAAGAATATGTATCCTTTTTTCACTAATTTTTTACTTTTTTTGTCAACTATGTGTATAATCATACTTCTCCAAGGTGGATATGTGGTTGGGATACTACCAAGTAAGGGTGAAGAATGAGGATATCCCCAAGACAGCTTTTTGTATGAGGTACGAACATTATGAGTTCATAGTGATGCAATTCAGATTCACTATTGATCTAGAAATATTCATGGAAATGATGAATAGAGTCTTTATATATTACCTTGACAAATTTTTGGTAGTATTTATAGATGATATTGTAATATACTCCAAAACCATGGAGGAGAATGAGGAGCATTTGAGCACTATTATAGAGACCTTACGAAACGATAAACTCAATGAAAAGTACAGAAAGTGGCATTTTGGTTGAAGGAAGTATCATTATTGGGGAATATCATCAAAAGAAATGGGATATCAATAGACAAATACCAAAAAATAAATTAAGGGTTGGTCGAGCCTATCATCTGTGATGGATATGCATAGATTCCTAGGGTTATCTTTATATTATCACTGGTTTGTAGGAAATCTCTCATGATTGTCAAACCATATTTCCAAGATAACTCAGAATGGTGTCAAGTTGTCATGGAATGATGAATGTGAAGAAATATTTATGGATTTTAAGAAGAGTCTTGTCACTACCCATGTGCTGTCACTACCCCCAAGTGGGAATTTTTCGTAATCTTCAGTGATGCATTAAAGAAGGGCATAGGATGTGTGTTGATGAAAAATGAAAAACTCCTTGACTTTTCCTCAAGTCAGTTGAAAATTTATAATAAAAAATATACCACGCATGATTTGATATTAATATCTATGATATTTTCATTAAAACTGTAGAGGTATTATCTCTCTAGGGATAAGTGTAAAATATATATGGATCAAAAAAGTCTCAAATATATATTCACACAGAAGGAGGTGAATATACACAAACATAGATGGTTAAATCTTGTTAAGGATTATGACTGCTCAATCCATTATTGCCCTAGGAATGTTAATAAGGCAGAAGATGCTCTAATTATAAATGACCTAGAAATTCTATCATTGATGAGAATTTAAATTGATATAATCTTTATAGATTTTATGAAGATGGACATCAGAATCATAAATAAGGGGACATCATCAATCCATTCACAAATTATTACTCAAACATATCTTTTAGAAATGTTAAATGATGATCAAAATTATTATGTGGGAATTTAGAAGAAATAGGAAACTATCGGAAAAGGGAAATCCTTGGTGGACAATTTTAATGAAGAAGGAATTGTTAGATTTGGATCAAGAATATGTGTTCTATAAAATATAGAGTTAAAGAAATAACTTTTGGACGATGAACATAGTTCTAATTTCTCCATTCACCTAGGAAACACGGAGATGTATCGAGATCTCTGGGAGTACTATTGGCGGGATAACATAAAGAATGATATTTCTTGATATGAATCAATGTGTCTAGTTTTTCCTAAAGTGAAGGTTGTGAGGCATAAGTCTGATGGGATGACGCAACTATTACACATACCATCAAATGAAATGGGAAAACATCACCAAAGACTTTTTTCCCCAAACATATGAAGACATCTAAAGGAAATAATGCTATCTTGGTTGTTATGGATCATCATACAAGGACTACACACTTAATTTCAATTTTATAGGCTTTTTCATTAGATCAACTAGCATGGATATACATTAGAGAATTGGTAAGGATGTATGGAGTACCACAATCAATTATGCCCGATCAAGATCCAAGATTCACCTCTACGTTCTGGAAGAGTCTTCAATATTCATTGAACATTAAGATGAACATCAACATGTACAATCCCCCTCAAACTAATGGCCAGTATGATTATACTATCCATACATATGAGGATATGATGATAACTCACTCAATGGACTTCAAAGGCGGATGGGACCAAAAACTTCCATTGGTGGAGTTCTCTTACAACAATAGTTTCCACTCAAACATCCAAATGGATAATTATAAAGCCCTTTATGGGAAGAGGTGAATAACACTGACATGTTGGGATGATGTTAGGGAATGAAAACTTCTAGGTCTATAAATGGTTGAAGAAATGTTAGAGAAGTTTAAGACCATCCAGCAACACATCATATTTCTCCAGAGTCGATAAAAGAGCTATGTTGAAAATCATCAATGAGACCTAGAGTTTGATGTTTGAGACATGGTATTATCTTCATATCTCTATATAAGAGATTTATGAGATTTGGGATGAAGGGAAAGCTTAGTCTAAGGTACATCATCCCTTTTGATATCCTTGATTTCATCAGAGTAGTGGCTTGTTGACTAGCACTCCCACCAAACCTGTCTCAAGCCCATAATTTACTAAATGTATCACTCTTAAGGAAGTACATACCTGAACTATCACATGTACTTATTACAGATTTGATATCATTGGATAATGACCACTCTTATAAGGAGAATCTAGTAAAGATCTCAGATATTAGATAAAAAATTATACGAAATAAGTCAATTACCTTTATCAAAGTGTTGTTGAGAAAGCACAAGTTTGAATAAGTGACATGGGAATTGCAGGAAGTGATGATGAAAAATAACCCTCATCTATTATAGTGTGTGAAAAGAAAATTTCAAGTGTGAAATTTTATAAGGGGGTATGGTTGTAATGATCCAAACATTTATGAATAAAATTCCTTTTCTTTTAATGTCATATGAATATAGAAAACACACGCACTCCTTTTGTTTTTTATATCCAATTGTATTTAAATGACCGTTATGTAACATTTACATTGATAATGAATCTGTTGAACGGTGATAACAGAAATATAATAACAATAAGATTTTAACAAATCCTTTTGGTACAAAAATGGAATTGATGGCCCCAAATAGTAGGATTATACCATATAAAGCCTGTTTATTAGAGATTCTGAGGGGAATATCATTTAGGGGAATTTCCCTTGACTAATCCCAATCCGAGATCCAAAAAATTAGGCATGAGGTAAACCATTTACCAAAGAAGTTAAAGCTCATCGATATCACGACCCACAATATGTTCCCTGAATATCCCCATTAAAAATCTCCCATAACACACCATACTCTTTGGGTGTAAGATAGTTTAATAAAGGTATATGTAACAAGACCCTTGAATTATGATTATGTGAAATATTGTTTTATTTAATAATAAATATACTTTAATTATGTTGTTTTTTTACATTGTAAATGATTTTTAAATAAAAAATACTATTTTGGGTTAATAATAAAATTAAATTAAGAAAACTATTTTGATGAATAAATGGATATCTGAATTAAATAATATTTTAATAAAATATTATTATTAAATTACATTGATTAAATATTAATGATCATATAATTTTTATGAAGTGAAAACTATCTTTTATTAAGGTTTGAAAACTATTTTTTCCAAGACCTATCAATTTTCAATAAATGCTGGTTTTTATGTCAAAAATGAAAATTCATATATTTAGAAAATTATTTAGATAAAATTTATATATTTTTTTGAATTAGGATTTCAAAATTATCCAATGGTTAATTTTTCATAATGTTATGAGGCAATAAAATTTTTGGGTAATAATTGAATACCTATAAATATATAATGTGTTTTATGACATCTTAATGACCCAATAGTGATGTAATAAAATAATAAAATGGTTTATTCAGAAAAAATGTATGTTTTTCCTTTAAAATAATTAATTTAAAATTATTTTATTTGTTTTATAATGTCTTAGTGAATCCTGTAAGGCATATAAAATATTTTAAAATTTTAAAATCATTTCTTTGATATTGTGACTCACCTCCACACAAGTAAGGGAAATATTTTAATATCTTAGGTCCTTATCCTTATAAACTAATTTTTGCACTCCCCTTATCTAAAAACCACGGTTCCTAACTGTGTTATGGTTTTTAGTTTTGAATATTTTAATGTGTAGTGTCCAAAACGAAAATAATAAAGAATTCCTCAACCTTTCCTATATAAACCCACCCAAACAGCCATTTATATTCACTCATGCTCTTGGAAGCTTTATAACCCTATCACTCGTACTCCCTAGAGTCCTTCAAAGGCACCCCTAAGCTCCCATCAAGCCTCCCCAAGCCATTGGGATCACACATCCAAGTAAGGGATCTTCCACCGTCCCTTTTTTTCAAGCATTCCTTTCATTCTATGTCTTTCAATTTCATTTTTTTTCTATATTGGTGTCACGACCCGTCCTCGGGGCCCGTACCGTGACTACCCCAAGCCCGCTTTCCATAGGCTAGGGGCTAGCGACTAGCACCAATGCATAAATCCTAGAAAAAGGGAAGGCATTGCCTTTGAAAAGTAAACAAGCACCACAGAGTAAGCAAGCGGAAAAGTAAACACTAAGTAAAAACTTTAACAAGCTGTGCTGAAAGTAAAAGGGGCCGGAAATACAAGCCCAACTGTAAAGTACAACTGAAAGGAAAAACAGCAACTGAAAGGAAAAGCCACAGCGTCGAGCCGTCCTCTGGAAGTCCCACCTGAAGGGTGGCTACAGATAGCCTCCACTGCTCCTCGGGTCCACCTGACCGCTCCGAGTACGTCCCACCCAGTGGTCCACTTCCAGGTACTCTCCAGCTCCGCACGCCTCCACCACGATCAGCGTTGTCCGTCGTCTTCAACCAACACAACGTAGTGCGGGCATAGACCATGCAGGAGTGAGTATAAGCTACTCAGTAGGGACCCCGAGACCCCTGAAGGTCTCCCAGAATCCACAAACGATAATCCACAAAGGAAAGATACAATCACGAAGTAAGAACCGACACTTCATAGGTATATGCCCATACATATACCTAAGTCATCAATTCCCGTTCGGCTCCAACGTCCGAGCCCAAGCACAACCCAGTCCACACAGGAAAGAAAACGTAAACCCACACAAGATAGCACAACACAATCCACAAAGAAGAGTAAACAGTAAATCCACACAGGATAGCTCAACACAATCCACAAAGGAGAGTAACACAGGATTCAGCTCACACAGGTATACTTTTTCGGATGATGATAAAGATGATCACTGATCCATCTATGTCGTCGGACCCACAAAGGATCAATAGATAACTAACCCCCGCAAAGACCCACACTGGATCGGGCCCACACAGGACCTGTAGGCGCTGGCTCACACAGAACCGCTGAGCGCTGACCCACACAGGAACGGACTCACACAGGATCGGGCCCATACAGGACCTGTAGCACTGATCCACGTAGGATCGCTGATTGCAGTCGTCATCACAGTCCACTGAGGATCTCTGCAAAGTCGTCGTCACAGTCCACTGAGGATCTCTGCACGGTCGTCGCCGCAGTCCATTGAGGATCTCTGCACGGTCGTCGCTGTCGAAGTAGCAGTCGCAGCCAGCACTAGGGTTCCCGCACACAGCAAACTCGTTCAGGAGGGTCCACTTCACGAGCCGAGAGGCTGATACATCAACTGACACAAAGTCCGAAGTTGATGTATCCAAAAGTTCTGTATCGTCAACAAGAACTCAACATCGCAGACGGTGCGTCAATCGGACGCCCGGTCTGAGAGTTATTGTCTTTTTCGTCCCAGGGGCCCGGTTGGTTTTCAAGGCAAAACCAACCCGACCGTACTCCACCTGCGTCCAAACCTCGTGCGGAGTATGCCAAAAGATCCGTCTCACATAGAGGAATCCACCAAAGCTGACGGCACGTCAATCGGACGTCCGTAGCTCAAGATATGAGCGTTTCCGCTCCGAGGGCCCGGTTGGTTTCGTGTACGAACCAACCCGGCCGAACTCAAAGTATTCCGAAACGTTGAGTGCGATATACTGAAACGACCTTCTAGATCCAAGGATCGTGTTGCCGCTGATGGAGCGTTGTTTGGAGGCCCGTAGCTCATGTTACGGGCATTTGACCGAAACGGTCCGAAGACGGGGGGTCCGGGCCCGGGCCGACCCGGCCCGACCCCCCCTGGGTCGGCCGAACCCGGTCCGGCCCGGCCCGGCTCGGCCGGGCGGCCGAGAGACATGGGGGGGAGCCGCCGACCCTCCGTGACACCCCCGCGGCACATGCGGGGTGTCGCCCTGGACGACCCGAGCGACGCGGGGGGGAGCCGCCGCCCCCGCGTGACAACCCTGCGGCACCCGCGATGTGTCGCAATGGACAGCCGGACACGACTTTGCCGCGTCCGTGAACGCTAAACCCACGCGGCCATGGGTATGCGGGCACCGCCGCCGCGGCTTCAGCCACGGCGGCCTTGTCCGATGGCGTGCCGGGGCGCCGCCGCTTCCTGCTGTCGGCGCCGCCGCGCCGGCGACCCGCGTCGCCGGCGGGTTCCGCGGGCCACCGGAGTCGCTCCGGTGGTCCGATTCTGTTCCTGTTTACACCGCTACTCCTCCCGGGACCCGTTCTTCACTGCAGAACCATCAAATTCCCGTTGCGGCACGTTCCATCATCGCCCGTCAAATCCTCCCAACAACGAAGAATGGCGGAGGGTTGTCGGGCCGTGTTCATTTGGCCCGCACCCTCCGCGTTAGATAAAAACTACGGAGGATTTATTCAACACATGAATACATATCCGAAAACAATTTTTAATGAAATAAAATTGTTTTATGAATCGGGTTCTTCATTTTGAATGGTAACAACACGGGAAAAAGGAATTATTCACAACGACCCTTACCTCGTAGTCGTCGTCGCACGCACGTTCTTCGCGGATTTGTTCGTCGCGGAAGGAGGGGATCGTCGCGTCGTCGCGGAAGGGTGTCGCGTCATCGCGGAACATGGCATTGAGTCAGCAAACTCAACGGACCAAGAAACAACAGATTTAATTTAATTATATAAAATTAAATCCGTGTTTTGCTAAAAGAAACACAAGGGAGATTTAAGAGAATCCTGAAGTCTCTTACCTCAAACAGCTGATCGAAGGTTCGTTGCGGAGGAAGAGACGTCGCAGAAGAACGTTGCAGGAAGGGAACGTCGGCGTCGCGGAACACGGCGTTGCGTCATTGACTTACGCGGGTTCGGCGTTCTTCGTCGGAGGCCGGCATTCTTCGCGTTCTTCGCGAAGGAGGTTGAAGGCACAAGAATCTCTGACAAAACCTCTCAACGAGTAATCCTCCAAAAAGACTTCTTGGTCTTATTTTATTATTACGCCAACAAACGAAAAAGGTAAGTAATGACCCATCAATTCGTTTAATTAATTCAACGAAAGAAACCGCCCATTTAAATGGTGCGTTAAGGATTTATGAAAACGCGTCAGTTGACTTTCATAATGACGGGTTTTCGTGGGTGCGTTACTTAGCGGAAAGAAACGGCGGGGCTTGTGCGGGCCCCACCTCACAAATATCCTACCAAGGGTGTAGGATATTTCTGGATAGCACCCTATCCGTTTTAAACCAGTTTAAACTGCTTTTAATTGGCTTCAAATGGCTTCCAAGTGGCTGAAGTGAAATAAAATAAAGTTGTCGCAAAATTATTTTATTTCTTAACTTTAAGCCCAAAAATTAAAAACCACACCAGAGCAAACGCAACTCCGGAAGAGGCGTTTCTAAGTGAATACCGACGCTGCGATTTCATCGGTGCCCTAAGAATTCGATTCTGGGCACCGGTTCAAATGTTAGAAAAACCCGTTCGTCCGTTCACTGAACGTACCCGAGCCAAGCTTCGGAAAATGATTCCGGGCACACCGGGCCTCGGAATCAGGTGCCGTCAGAAACAGCGTTCTTGTAAAATTCCAAAGAAAATTAAGAAAAAAATTTCTTTGAAATTTACGGGTCTTTACATTACTTCCACCTCAGGGCTTTACGTCCCCGTAAAGATACATCATAAACTAGGGAAACAAATGTGGGTACTGAGCACGCATCTGAGCCTCCCTCTCCCATGTGCTCTCCTGGAGGTTCTCGTGCTGCCATCAGATGCACAAAAGAGGAATCGATCTCCCACGTAGGAACCTCTCCTGTCGATCCTCTATCTCCACTGGGACCTCCGCAAAAGTCGCCCCATCATCCACGTCTAGCTCCCCATAGTCAATGACGTGCATCGGGTCATGCACGTATCTCCTCAGCTGAGATATGTGGAAGACGTCGTGCACCCGGTGCAACTAAGGTGGTAGGGCCAGGCGATAAGCCACCTCGCCAACCCTGCTGAGGACCTGGAATGGTCCTATGAAGCGTGGAGACAACTTGCCGCCTCGCCCAAATATCTATAAACCACGTCGAGGTGAGACCCGCAAGAAGACGTGGTCTCCATCCTCGAACTCTAGTGGCCTCCACCTCCTGTCAGCATAAGACTTCTGCTGGCTCTGAGCTGTCCTCATCTGCTCCTGGATGACCTGGACCATCTATGTTGTGGCCCGGACCATCTCTGGTCCCACGAGTAGTGACTCCCCAGGGTCTGTCCAGCACAAAGAAGATCTGCAAGGCCTGTCGTACAACGCCTCGTATGGTTCCATCCCAATGGTAAAGTGGTAGCTGTTGTTGTACGTGAACTCCACCAAGGGTAGGTGGTCCTCCCATCTGCGACCAAAGTCGAGGACACTTGCGCGGAGCATGTCCTCGAGAGTCTGAATGGTCCTCTCCATCTGACCATCTGTCTGGGGGTGAAAGGCGGTGCTCAGACGTAGCCGCGTCCCGAACGCCTCCTGCAACCCCTTCCAAAGCCGGGAAGTAAAACGAGAGTCCCGATCGGAGACGATAGTCGATGGCACACCGTGAGGCCGTACAATCTCCTGAACGTAGAGACGCCCCAAGCTCTGCACTGAGCCCTGCTCTTGGATGGGTAAGAAGTGTGCTGACTTGGTGAGTCGGTCAACAATCACCCAGATGGAGTTGTGACCTCTGGAAGTGCGTGGAAGTCCAGTCACAAAGCCCATAGATATCCCGTCCCACTTCCACTCTGGGACCTCCAAGGGCTGTACCAAGCCTGGTGGTACCTGATGCTCTGCCTTCACCTGCTGGCAGTTGAGGCACCGTGAAACGAACTCTGCCATAGCCTTCTTCATGCCCGGCCACCAGTGCTGTCTTCTGAGGTCCTGGTACATCTTCTCCACTCTAGGATGTACCGCCAAAGGAGAAGTGTGAAACTCTCTCAGTACCTCCTCTCGTAAAGCGACTGGTACCAAGGTACGTCCTCTGAAAAGGACGTCGTGCTCTTCTCAAAGGGAGAAACCATCAGGTGCCTGTCTCGAGGATATTTGTGCACGCCGTGTCTCACAGTCAGAGTCCTCACGCTGTGCCTCTCTGACCCGCTGCAGTAGTGCATGGGTGACTGTGAGAGACTGAAGTAAGGCTGCTCCATCTCTATCCACGAAGGATATATGCAAAGCGGCTAGCTTCTCTGTCGCCTCCTCAAGTAGCTGGATGCCCGTCCTCCTGCTGAGGGCATCGGCTACCATGTTCCCCTTCCCAGGAGTATAGACTATCTCAAATTCATAGACCTGGAGGAACTCGAGCCATCGCCGCTGTCTCAGGTTCAGGTCCTTCTGCAAGAAGATGTACCTAAGACTCTGGTGGTCAGAAAAGACTGTAAAGCAATCGCCCATCAGATAGTGACGCCATGTCTTCAGAACGAAGACCATTGCTGCTAACTCCAGGTCATGGGTAGCGTAGTTCTTCTCATGCGACCTCAAATGACGTGATCCATAGGCAATAACGGCCCGCTCCTGCATCAGGACACACCCAAGTCCGGTCCCTGATGCATCGCAGTAAACTACGTATCCAACACCCTCCTCAGGCAACCTCAAGATAGGTGCGCTGGTAAATCTCTATCTCAGCTCCTGAAAGCTCTGTTGACATCTGTCTGACCACACAAAGGGTTTCCCCTTCTTCATCAAAGCTGAGAGTGGCACCGAAACTCTAGAGAAGTCCATCACAAATCTCCGATAGTATCCGGCTAGACCCAAGAAACTCCGCACCTCCGTCACGCTCCTGGGTGGCTCCCAAGCTAGCACTGCCTCGATCTTCACGGGATCCATAGCAACTCCCGCCTCAGAAATAACGTGCCCCAAGAAGTGGACCTCACGTAACTAGAACTGGCACTTCGAGAGCTTTCCATAAAGCCGGTGCTCTCGGAGTGTGTCTAGTACAACCCCCAAGTGGTAGGCGTGCTCCTCCTCGGTTGTCGAGTACACCAAAATGTCGTCGATGAAGACCACGACAAATCGATCGAGGTATGGCTGGAAGATCCTATTCATGAGGCTCATGAACATTGCTGGAGCGTTGGTTATTCCAAAAGGCATAACCAAGAACTCATAGTGGACATACCGACACCTGAAGGCCATCTTCTGCATGTCCTCGTCTCGAACTCTGAGATGATGATAGCCTGACCTGAGGTCTATCTTCGAGAACCACCATGCTCCCTTGAGCTGATAGAAGAGATCATCAATCCTGGGTAGCGGATACTTGTTCCTCACTTTCACCTGGTTCAGGCGACGATAATCAACACACAGTCGCAAGCTCCCGTCCGCCTTCTTGGCGAACAAAATCGGGGAAGCCCAGGGTGAAACACTGGGTCAGATGAACCACTTGCCCTGAAAGTCCTCCAACTGTACCCGTAGCTCTCGAAGCTCGGCGAGGGCCATCCGATACGCTGGAGTGGATATCGGGGCTGTCTCGGGGTACAAATCAATATAAAAGTCTACCTCTCTGCGAGGAGGTAGCCCTGGAAAATCTTCAGGAAAGACATCCACGTACTGATCCATCACTACAGGAAAACTAGGACTCCGCACGTCAACTGCTCCAAGGATGAGGCTAGCCAACTAATGAGTGATGGGTTGTCCTCTCCTCTGCGAGAGTCCATCCTGTGATGCTAAGGCTCCCTTCTCACCGGTGAAGGTGAACCTTCCCCCGTCGGTGCGCACACATCGCACCTTGCACCTAAAACAGTCAATCTGAGCATGGACTGTAGTTAAACAATCCACACCCAAGATGACGTCGTAAGGCCTTGACGCCGCTACAAGAAGATCCCAGCCGAAGCTCTTGCCTCCTAGAGTAAGCTCACACTGCCGGCACCAATGCGTAATCGGTGAGTCTACTCTCGTAGGAGTCTCTAGCTGTAAGGATCGAGCCAACTGCTCTGTCGGAATCTCCAAGCTCCGAACAAGGGCAGCGGCTATGAAAGAGTGACTCGCTCCTGTGTCTATAAGAATTGCAGCAAGGGTGGAATAGACATAGATCGTACCTCAAATCATCTCTGGCGCGCCGTGGTCGTAGGCCTCCACTGCCTGGAGCTGTGCCTGTCTCTGCCCACCAGCTCCCTGTGGTCGGGGCGGACCTCCTGGGGGTGGTGGTGGTAGAGCCTCAAAGCGTCGCCCACCACCTGCCGCTCGGCCAGCTCCTCTGCCTCGTCCGCCTCCTCCCTGCGGACCGTCACGGTCAACCCTCTGCCTCTGCTTGGCTGGCCCCTCCACCGTCTGCTGCTCCTCGGTATGGCGGGTCGGGCAGTCACGAGCCATGTGGTACTGCCCGCCGCACACGTAGCACTGCCAGCCTCTCGGAAGACTGGCTCCGCGCTGTGTGCCCCGCACTGCTGAGCCCGTGTCCCGAGGTCGTCTGCCGGAAGGTCTGGTTTGCCTGGAACCCTGAGTCATCCGTCGGCTACCTGCTGCCGAAGACTCCGCTACCTGCCTCCCTGCGGTAGGTCTCGCTGTGGACCCAGCCAGAAAGCTCTCGATCAGAAGGGCTCGCTCTAGCACCCCTGCCTGGGTCGGGATGCTGAAAGAGATCAGCGATGCCCTGATCTTGTGTCTCAATCCCTGCTCGAAGGTCTAGTCCTGGAAGAAGGGGTCCCGTACCATGTCGGTCGAGTAGCGAGAAAGATCGGTGAACCTCACCCCGTACTGGGCGACCGTCAAGCTACCCTGCCGCAGCTGAAGAAGCTCCTGAATGCGCACCGCACGGAGGGTGTCCAGGACGAACTCTGAGCGGAAGAGGCTCTCGAAGTCCGTCCAGATGAGAGAGGCCTCATCGTGCACCTGGAGCATCAGGCTCCACCATCGTCCCGCTGCTGCGTGCAGTAGGCTCGCTACGAGGATCACCATGAGGTCTGCTGGTGTCCTCACTAGTGTAACACCCCAAGAATTCATAGTGTGTTATTTCTTCAAAATAATTCAATAACTTGCACTACATGCAACACCAAGTTCAATTACACCATGACTTACCAAACAAGCCGTTCAGAAGAGGTTATGAATAGTATTAACTAAATTTTAAACTTTATATAATCCTTATAATTTTGGAATCTATATTATGAGTTTCTTAGACATAATGTAAGAACAAATTCATTTTCAGTATTGCACTTTTACCTACTTTTAATGGTGAACCCTTTTTAAATAAAATATTTTAAACTTTTTGACTAAATGGGAACATCAAAAAAAATTAAATGAAACATCCCAGGCTTCCACGGTACGCTTTCCTTTGAATAATACAGTAGCGTGTGGTGTACGCAACTTCGAGTTCTAACACACACCACAACCAATAAAACTATCCGTTATGAATAAGTAATACCTACCTTTTGAAATTATATATATTTTATATTTCAAAATGGACTTCATTTTTGGATTCGAAATATCTAATTTATCCTAAGGTGAAATTTTGTTACTTTTCGGATAACTTTAATATTTTGATGAATAGTGAAAATTACTAAATTTTAATTAAAAACAACTTTTTTAATCAAAATAATTAATAGTGATAAATTATGAATTTTAGTGGTTTTAAAGTATATTTAGAATATATTTTTACCATTTAATATAATGTTGGTCATTGAACATATTTTTACAATTAAACCGAATATAAACAAGTGTCAATCTTTTGATAGTTATTATCTCTTAAAAACACGCTTTTTCTTTTGACAGCGGGAATTAATTTTAAATTAATTTCTGCCACTTCTATGTTTTGAATTTGGAAAAATGGATTCCATATTTGGAATCAGGATGTTCAAATTGTGTAAATAGGTAACTTTTATTTTTAGACATTTTGAATAATTACTACGGTAAATATTTTATTTACCATGGTTAAGGGTAAATCCGGTAAATAAGGGTTAAAAAATAATATTATAATAATAATAAATTACCCTAAAACGTGTCCTAGCCTTATTGGTTGATACATGTTCGACCATAGGCATCTTTGGGTCGATTTTGGGACCCCATTGATCCACTTGTAGGTGATAGGGACACTTTATTTTAATTAAGTTAAAATAAGTACAAAAAGGACATAAGTATATATATTTTACAAAAACAATTTTTACATAGGGTTATATATGTTTTATTTTCGACTATAAATATTCATTAGAAATATAAAAAGATTTCATACATGATGATATTTTATTTTCAATTTTTAGAGATTAAATAATTTAATTTATTTATGACACAATGATGATGCAATAATTATCATAATAGTGAAAAATTAAAATAATTGATATTATAAATACCCAAATAAATAAAATAGGAAACTTTTAATGAATTAAACTAATTTTATAGGATAATATGATATATTAGGACTGATTTAATTGACTTTTTTAGAAGTAATCAATCTGTTATGAGTTTCATAAAAATCAACTATTGAATAGTGTCAAAATTGACATAAAAGAGTTCTTAAAACAAATATTATATTATTAATTGATATTAAATTCCTAAAAATCTAAGGTTCGGCCAAGTGACTTATATCATGATAGGTTAATCATTAATGGACCACTTGGGGTCTCTTGGATGTATATAGTAAGTTTATTAACCATATTATATAAAAATACAAAGAGTCATTGTAAAAGTGAAACTAATTAACTTAGAGTTAATACTTAAAGATAAGGTTAATATAAGTACCCAAACCTGTCTAAATTATATTGGTTGAGATTTTTTCGACCCATACCCACCTTAACATTTAAATAATAAACTTTGGAGCCATTAGAAACCGAATATGAATTTATGATAAACTAATATTTCTAGCTTTTCCAAAGGTGCCCCTCACCCCTCTTATAAAAGGGCACTCCTCCTTCTCATTTCTTCACACCTTCAAAACCTTTTGGTTCGGCCACACTCTACCCAAATACTCTCCCAACATCCCTCAATACAACCGAGAGGCCTTATTTTGTTCATAAAGCCAACCTAAGGAGCCCTTTTGATCAAATCAAAAAAAAGAACCCGAAAAAGAGGTAATGATTTCACCACCCTTTTCCAAGTTCATTTCGTCTTCCACTTCTTCTTCCTTTGTTGTTACCATTCTAAAATAATAACTCCAGTATCATATATATTCTGTGATGTTATTATAAATATGGTACAACCATATTCAGTATTATATCCTCCCTTTGAATAACATGTCACCATACGTGCGTACGTACGGCTTACCGTCTCTACGTCGTGGTGTAATTGTTATTCAATATATTATTATTTGGATGGGTATAATAATGATATGTAACTCATGTAAATAATAAATATAACATGTTAATGATTCTTTATATATGATATACCATCCATTTATATATTATTTTAATATCAAAAGAATGATATTGTCGCTCGTGCGTACGTACGAACTACCGTCTCCACGAACGCGATGAGATTCATTCTCCATCGTATCCATTCAAGTATAATTATCATTTGATGATTTAAAAAATGATGTTTAAGGACTTGATATCATTCTTGATATGAATAATATACAACCTATCCTTTACAAACATGTCTTACGTAACAAAACATATAAAAGAAAACAAGTAAGTTAACACCCGAAAAAACAATAATACTAAGATATTATTATAAAATCAATATTAAAAGATCATATATGATATCATATTAATGTATATGATTCTTGTATAATTTAATAACAATTATTTCACCATTATACAGGAGGTTAACCTACCCCAACCAAGGAAAAGTACAAGGTAAGGGTTATTTCACAATCTCTTCATTATCCGAGGTTATTTATATGTAATAATCTACTGGGATCTCCTTATCATCCACATCCATGTTTTCTTAAAAATGTATTTCAAAACATTTTTATTATTTACAAGAATATGGGTTAATTTCATTTATACCATTGTTTGACTTTTTATAAGAGGAATCTTTCCGTCGTTTTCAAAACAAGGTCCTTTTTAACCTTTTCGACAGAATTAAGGTAAGAATGTGTTTTTTAACTTATACGGCTGGTGCGGTTATTTTCCACCGTTATAAAATCATCAATGCTTTCCTTACAAGATTATAAGAATATTTTCAAAGAAAATGTTTTATTTTATATGGCTCTTAAATGATTTCAAAAATAGAAAGAGATATTTCTCAAAGAAGTGTTTTGATTTCATCTATGTCAACATCCTTTGATGGATTTTATGCTTATTTGAAGTTGATTTGTTATGATACAAAACTTCTATACTGTATTGAAGGTTTTGTGATACGTTTGACTGTGGATGTGCTATTTTTATACCATTCATAGTTTATGGTGAAATTATTGGCATTTCGTATGCTATTTTTAATACGAATGTTTATGTTATGTTTAAACCTTTTCATATGGGAATGCATTGGACTTAATATGTGACGGGTGGAGCCCGCTATAGCTCCTCGATGCATCGGTAGGTCTCATGAGACAAACTAGTGTCTTGGCACAAGGCCTTGGAAAAATCTTATTTGTAGTCTTGGCACGAGGCCTTGGCTATGTGGTTATGATAGTCTGGAATTATGCATTCCAACATTATGAAAGTGGCTATTGATATTGCATGTGATTATTCGATTAGTAGAATATCCATGTGAACAAGTAAATGGAATTATTTCATTTTACTTTTTCCATACTATGTTGAAGTTCAAGTTTAAAAGGCTTTTGTTTTAGTAATGCATTGCCTTAAATGTTTATGCTTATTTTGAATGTTCCGCTATATTGTTATCCTTACTGGGCATTTGAGCTCACCCCTTTTCTACGTTTTATTTTTCCAGGATGTGAAGAAGTAAGTCATGAATGACCTGCAGGGATATTATGTGGGGATAATAGTGTGGACTGTGGAGACATTATGTTTTTGTAGTAGTATTTCATTTTATGATGTAATGTAAAACTTATGAATATATCTAGTGTTTCCAAGGCTACTAAACCAATCGGTCTTTCGAGATTTGATCTTTCTTGTGATCATGCCAATGTTATGTAATAATGCACCGACTCTGGGTAACTAGGTTCGGGGCGTTACAGTTGGTATCAGAGGAAGTTTAGTACAAACCTTGGAAGTTAGATTTAGATAAACTCTGATTAGAGCACATAGATTTAAGATGAATTTTGAGGATTAGTATAGAAGAACTTCCTAGAATTTTTGTATTCTAGAGATTTTGTGAGTTTTCTGAGCAATACATCCCTTTCTAGATACGAGCAGGTAGAGGCGGCTCTGGCACAGATGTACCTAGGGGTAAAACCCAAAAACACCACTTTGAGCTAGACTCGAATGGGAACTGGTGCACGACAACGGGCCTTGCTGCACTCTTGGTTACGACACTCCTGGGGGACATGCTTAGGATAACTCTCATTTTCTTTACAAACCATTATGAAGGGTTTATGAGTATATACATACTCAAAGGAGACATTTTTATGATTATGGATTATATCCATAAACTATTTAATTTATGTTATGTGTTTTACATGTTTGGGATTAGGTATTGTTATTCATAAACTAATCTAATGTATGCCATTGTTTAGAAATGGCACCCAGTAGAAGGAATCATAACTCTAGCAATGCACATGATACAAAGAGAAAGAAGGAACATATATTTTATGGTCTTAAGCCAGAATTTACAAGATAAATAGTCTCGCATGTATTATCATCATATGAAGAAATAATATCATGTGTTGATAAGATAAGTAAAGAGTTTACTGAGTCCTATGGCTTTGAAGGGAAGTAAGAGAAGAAAAGGATGGAAGATAGAAAGATAGATAAATTGAAGAGAGAAAAGAAGAATTTTCCCATATGTGGTAATTGTGGAAAGAAACACCCTGGAACTTTCCTGAAAGGAATGGGAGTTTGTTATAAGTGTGGAGGAAAAGGGAACAAAGTACGTGACTGCAAGGGTAAGAAAATGGTTTCAAATGTACAATGCTTCATTTGAAAGGATTTTGGACACTTCGCGAACCTATGTCCCAGTCATCAGACTATGCCGCAAATGATGCTATTGGATAATAATCATGTTATTATACTACCACAGATGAAGAGGAATGATTAGAGTTCTTATGTTGATTATGTCAATTGAGTGTTGTATCAACAATGTACTTGTTATAATAATTATGGAGTATATAAGGATTGTAATGCAGTACTATTTCATTAAGGACTTGAGATTGTGTGGAACAAAGAAAAGTGACTCAATAGCAGGATAAATTTTTGGAAAATATATGGTTGAGAGAATTATAAACCATAATATAGTTCTGATACCGAGGTAGTGATTTTGGAATAATACATGATTGTTTTGGATAAATTATATTGGATATTCTTGACTACCTTGGAACTGATTAATGATTTGTATATTCCATCATTTTTGGGGTTTAAAACATTTTTGGATTGATGAAGTATATCCAGCATTCTATATGGAATAAGGGATCATGAATGTAATCAATAAGGAATATGGTAATTCAGGATGTTTCAGTGTATTAAAAGAATACATGATGAAGGTATTCATATTCTATTATGGGGTAAAAAGGATCTAAATTATGTTTACCTTCCTTATAAATGTTGGACTGTGAGTTTGGACAGAAGTATTTTGGATAGTTCTTGCTTGGATTATTTTGGATTGCCATAAAAGGACAACCCGGAGGTCGGGCGGCAACCCGTCGCGTCCGGCAAGGCTGCGAGACTTGAACCCACAACCGAAGGGCGACAAGGGTGTATCACCTACCACTGGCCCACGAGATGTCCTGGATTAAATAATGTAGTTTTTTTAAAAGATCTGGTAGATGAATTATAAATTCATTTATTTTGGAACCCTGTACGAATAGTATAAATAGAAAATTTTTTTACGTTCTATTATCTTTTAGAGTGAAAGATGAGTTTGTTGTAGAAATTTATAAATGGATAAAACTCTAATTATAAATTAAGTATATCTCATTATGATCTTAGCCAATCTCATAAATAAATTCCTCAATATTAATAAAAGGAACATAGAACAAAAATGTTGTCCTAGATGGTACCTTAAATCATCACTAATTTATGGCTTTGGGATTGTTGGCATTTTCATAGCCATGTTCTCTACCACTCTCTATCAGATAATTGATGGTTAGATTTCTCTTCCATATCCGTATTTTCCTACATGGAACCCTAGTATGTGTTATTTTCGGTAATCTTCATACTTTACACTCTTTATTTTAAATAGAGGCCTCATTAATTCATTTTTCGATGTGGGATTTCAACTAAGATATTTTGAAACGTCAAAAATGTGTTATCCCAATACCCTATGTTTTGTTGAACCGATGGTATTTCAAATCATCATAGATTGACGAGTTTAAGGACCTCAATTTTATACTTGTTTGTGAATGATGACCTCAATCACTACCTATAAATATTTACATTTTTCCTCCAATTATATGTCTCTAATTGCCACCAATGTTCTCCTAATAGAGATCATAATTTGGTGGTGACCCTTTGATTTCTCTTTTCCTCATATTAAGACTAAATTTTAGTAACCCAATTTCCAATGTGGGTTTTCCCACAAATATATTTTCTATTTTCAACCTTTTATTTTTGAAGAACAATTTCAAATTGCGAGGACGCAATTTATTGAAGGAGGTGAGAATGTAACACCCCAAGAATTCATAGTGTGTTATTTCTTCAAAATAATTCAATAACTTGCACTACACGCAATACCAAGTTCAATTACACCATGACTTACCATGCAAGCCGTTAAAAAGTGGTTATGAATAGTATTAACTAAATTTTATACTTTATATAATCCTTATAATTTTATAATCTATATTATGAGTTTCTTAGATATAATGTAAGAACAAATTCATTTTCAGTATTGCACTTTTACCAACTTTTAATGGTGAACCCTTTTTAAATAAAATATTTTAAACTTTTTGACTAAATGGGGACATCAAAAAAAATTTAAATGAAACATCCCAGGCTTCCACGGTACGCTTTCCTTTGAATAATACAGTAGCGTGTGTTATACGCAACTTCAAGTTCTAACACACACCACAACCAATCAAACTAGCCGTTATGAATAAGTAATACCTACTTTTTGAAATTATATATAATTTATATTTCAAAATGGACTTCATTTTTGGATTCTGAATATCGAATTCATCCTAAGGTGAAATTTTGGTACTTTTCGGATAACTTTAATATTTTGATGAATAGTGAAAATTACTAAATTTTAATTAAAAACAACTTTTTTAATCAAAATAATTACTAGTGATAAATTATGAATTTGAGTGGTTTTAAAGTATATTTAGAATATATTTTTACCATTTAATATAATTTTGGTCATTGAACATAATTTTACAATTAAACCGAACATAAACAAGTGTCAATCTTTTGATAGTTATTATCTCTTAAAAACGCGCTTTTTGTTTTGACAGCGGGAATTAATTTTAAATTAATTTCTGCCAATTCTGTGTTTTGAATTTGGAAAAATGGATTCCATATTTGGAATCAGGATGTTCAAATTTTGTAAATAGGTAACTTTTATGTTTAGACATTTTGAATAATTACTACGGTAAATATTTTATTTACCATGGTTAAGGGTAAATCCGGTAAATAAGGGTTAAAAATAATATTATAATAATACTAAATTACCGTAAAACGTGTCACAGCCTTATTGTTTGATACATGTTCGACCATAGGAATCTTTGGGTCGATTTTGGGACCCCATGGATCCACTTGTAGGTTATAGGGACGCTTTCTTTTAATTAAGTGAAAATAAGTACAAAAATGACATAAGTATATATCTTTTAGAAAACCAATTTTTACATAGGGTTATATATGTTATATTTTCGACTATAAATATTCATTAGAAAGATAAAAAGATTTCCTAAATGATGATATTTTATTTTAAATTTTTAGAGATTAAATAATGTAATTTATTTATGACAGAATGATGATGGAGTAATTATCATAATAGTGAAAAATTAAAATAATTGATATTATAAATACCCAAATAAATATAATATGAAAATTTTAATGAATTAAACTAACTTTCTAGGATAATATGATATATTAGGATTGATTTAATTAAATTTTTTCGAAGTAATCAATCTGTTATGAGTTTCAAAAAAAACTGTTGAATTGTGTCAAAATTGACATAAAAGAGTTCTTAAAACAAATATTATATTATTCATTGTTATTAAATTCCTAAAAATCAGAGGTTCGGAAAAGAGACTTATATCATGATAGATTAATCATTAATGGACCACTTGGGGGTCTCTTGGATGTATATAGTATGTTTATTAACCATATTATATAAAAATACAAAGAGTCATTGTAAAAGTGAAACTAATTAACTTAGAGTTAATACTTAAAGATAAGGTTAATATAAGTACCCAAACCTGTCTAAATTCTATTGGATGAGTTTTTCTCGACCCATAACCACCTTAACATTTAAATAATCAACTTTGGAGCCATTAGAAACCAAATATGAATTTATTATAAACTAATATTTCTAACTTTTCCAAAGGTGCCCCTCACCCCTCCTATAAAAGGGCACTCCACCTTCTCATTTCTTCACACATTCAAAACCTTTTGGTTCGGCCAAACTCTGCCCAAATACTCTCCAAACATCCCTCACTACAACCTAGAGGCCTTATTTGGACCAGAAAGCCAACCTAAGGAGCCCTTTTGATCAAATCAAAAGGAAGAACCGGAAGAAGAGGTAATGATTTCACCACCCTTTTCCAAGTTCATTTCTTCTTCCACTTCTTCTTCCTTTGTTGTTACCATTCTAAAATAATAACTCCAGTATCATATATATTCTGTGATGTTATTATAAATATGTTACAACCATATTCAGTATTCTATTCACCCTTTGAATAACATTTCACCATACGTGCGTACGTACGGTTTACCGTCTCCACGTCGTGGTGTAATTGTTATTCAATATATTATTATTTGGATGGGTATAATAATGATATGTAAATCATGTAAATAATATATATAACATGTTAATGATTCTGTATATATGATATAACATCCATTTATATATTATTTTAATATCAAAAGAATGATATTGTCGCTCGTGCGTACATACGGACTACCGTCTCCACGAACGCGATGAGATTCATTCTCCATCGTATCCATTCAAGTATAATTATCATTTGATGATTTAAAAAATGATGTTTAAGGACTTGATATCATTTTGGATATGAATAATATACAACCTATCCTTTACAAACATGTCTTACGTAACAAAACATATAAAAGAAAACAAGTAAGTTAACACCCGAAACAACGATAATACTAAGATATTATTATCAAATCAATATTAAAATATCATATATGATATCATATTAATGTATATGATTCTTGAATAATTTAATAACAATTATTTTACCATTATACAGGATGTTAACCTACCCCAACCAAGAAAAAGTACAAGGTAAGGGTTATTTCACAATCTCTTCATTTTCCGAGGTTGTTTATATTTAATAATCTACTGGGATCTCCTTATCATCCACATCCATGTTTTCATAAAAATGTATTTCAAAACATTTTTATTATTTACAAGAATATAGGTTAAAGTCATTTATACCCTTGTTTGACTTTTTATAAGAGGAATGTTTCTGTCGTTTTCAAAACAAGGTCCTTTTTAACCTTTTCGACAGAATTAAGGTAAGAATGTGTTTTTTAACTTATACGGCGGGTGCGGTTATTTTCTGCCGTTATAAAATCTTCAAATCATTCTTTACAAGCTTATAAGAATATTTTCAAAGAAATTTTTTTATTTTATATGGCTCTTAAATGATTTCAAAAATATAAAGAGATATTTCTCTAAAAAGTGTTTTGATTTCATCTATGTCAACATCCTTTGATGGATTTTACGCTTATTTAAAGTTGATTTATTATGATACAAAACTTCTATATTGTATTGAAGGTTTTGTGATATGTTTGACTATGGATGTGCTATTTTTATACCATTCATAGTTTATGGTGAAATTATTGACATTTCGTATGCTAGTTTTAATACGAATGTTTATGTTATGTTTAAACCTTTTCATATGGGAATGCATTGGACTTAATATGTGACGGGTGGAGCCCACTATAGCTCCTCGATGCATCGGTAGGTCTCATGAGACAAACTAGTGTCTTGGCACAAGGCCTTGGAAAAATCTTATTTGTAGTCTTGGCACGAGGCCTTGGCTATGTGGTTAAGATAGTCTGGCATTATGCATTCCAACATTATGAAAGTGGTTATTGATATTTCATGTGATTATTCGATTAGTAGAATATCCATGTGAACAAGTAAATGACATTATTTCATTTTACTTTTTCCATACTATGTTGAAGTTCAAGTTTAAAAGGCTTTTGTTTTAGTAATGCATTGCCTTAAATGTTTATGCTTATTTTGAATGTTCCGCTATATTGTTATCCTTACTGGGCATTTGAGCTCACCCCTTTTCTATGTGTTATTTTTTCCAGGATGTGAAGAAGTAAGTTATGAATGACCTGCAGGGATATTATGTGGGGATAATAGTGTGGACTGTGGAGACATTATGTTGTTGTAGTATTATTTCATTTTATGATGTAATGTAAAACTTATGAATATATATAGTGTTTCCAATGCTACTAAACCAATCGGTCTTTCAAGATTTGATCTTTCTTGTGATCATGCCAATGTTATGTAATAATGGACCTACTCTGGGTAACTAGGGTCGAGGTGTTACAACTAGCCTGAAAACTCGAACGACCGCCTCCAGCCAGTCCTCGGCTGCCTGGGGGTCCGTCTCCCCACGGAACCTGGGTGGTCACTGGCGCTGGAACTCGTGCAGAGCTCCGAGGCCTCGTGCATCGTCAGCAGTCGGCGCTGGAAGCATCGGGGGCTCGGCGGGTAAAGGTATCTTCGGTGCCTCTGCTGTCAACGGGCCCTGTACCGAGGCCTCGTCGCTCGGCGGGCTGTCGTCGCGCTTTACTCTTGGAACCCTAGATGGCTGCTGTCGTGGGGCCATCCTGAAAAGGGAACAAGTGTGCCACGGTCAGAACAGTACACCTAGTAAGATGACACAAGTAATCACAAAGAAAACTTGAACACACATGCAATCAATGTTTTCGTGCATTAAGTATGAAATCAGAAGTCAGGGTCCTGGTGTACGGATATGTTGGCCGCCGCACCAACACTGGAATCCCTGGACTGATAACCACACCCAATACGCTAAACACTATTGCTTCACAAAGAAGAAAGATCAGAGTCTGCGGTAGAACCGACCGCCTCTGATACCAATTTGTCACGACCCGTCCTTGGGGCCCGTGCCGTGACTACCCCAAGCCCGCCTTCCATAGGCCAGGGGCTGGCGACTAGTACCAAGGCGTAAATCCCAGAAAAAGGGAAGGCGTTGCCTTTGAAGAGTAAACAAGCACCACAGAGTAAGCAAGCGGAAAAGTAAACACTAAGTAAAAACTGTAACAAGCTGTGCTGAAAGTAAAAGGGGCCGGAAATACAAGCCCAACTATAAAGTACAACTGAAAGGAAAAACATCAACTGAAAGGAAAATCTGCAGCGTCGAGCCATCCTCTGGAAGTCCCACCTGAAGGGTGGGTATAGATAGCCTCCACTGCTCCTTTGGTCCACCTGACCGCTCCGAGTACGTCCCGCCCAGTGGTCCACCTCCAGGTACTCTCCTGCTCCGCATGCCTCCACCACGATCAGCGATGTCCGTCGTCTGCAACCAACACAACATAGTGCGGGCATAGCCCGTGCAGGGGTGAGTATAAGCTACTCAGTAGGGACCCTGAGACCCCCGAAGGTCTCCCAGAATCCACAAAGGATAATCCACGAAGCAAAGATACAATCACGAAGTAACAACCGACACTGCTTAGGTATATGCCCATACATATACCTAAGTCATCAATTCCCGTTCGGCTCCAACGTACGATCCCAAGAACAACCCAGTCCACACAGGAAAGCAAACGTAAACCCACACAGGATAGCACAACACAATCCAAAAAGGAGAGTAAACAGTAAATCCACACAGGATAGCTCAACACAATCCACAAAGGAGAGTAGCACAGGATTCATCTCACACAGGTATACTTCTTCGGATGACGATAAAGATGATCACTGATCTATCTAAGTCATCGGAACAACAAAGGATCGATAGGTAACTAACCCCCGCAAAGACCCTCACAGGATCGGGCCCACACAGGACCTGTAGGCGCTGGCTCACAAAGAACAGCTGAGCGCTGACCCACACAGGATCGGACCCACACAGGATCGGGCCCACACAGGACCTGTAGCACTGATCCACGTAGGATCACTGAGTGCAGTAGTCGTCGCAGTCCACAGAGGATCTCTGCACAGTCATCGTCGCAGTCCACTGAGGATCTCTGCACGGTCGTCGCCGCTGTCCACTGAGAATCTCTGCACGGTCGTCGCTGTCGAAGTAGCAGTCGCACCCAGCACTAGGGTTCCCGCACACAGCAAGCTCGTTCGGGAGGGTCCGCTCCACGAGCCGAGAGGCTGATACATCAACTGACACAAAATCCAAAGTTGATGAATCCAACAGTTCCGTATCATCAACAGGAACTCAGCGTCGCAGACGGCGTGTCAATCGGACGCCCGATCTGAGAGTTATTGGCTTTTTCGTCCCAGGGGCCCGGTTGGTTTTCAAGGCAAAACCAACCCGACCATACCCCACCTGCGTCCAAACCTCGGACGGAGTATTCCAAAAGATCTGTCTCACTTAGTGGAATCCACCAAAGCTGACGGCACGTCAATCGGACTTTCGTAGCTCAACATATGAGCGTTTCCGCTCCGAGGGCCCGGTTGGTCTCGTGTAGGAACCAACCCGGCTGAACACAAAGTATTCCGAAACCTTTAGTGCAATATACCGAAACGATCGTCTCGATCCAAGTATCGTGTTGCCCCTGACGGCGCGTCATTTTCAGGCTCGTAGATCAAGTTACGGGCATTTGACCGAAATGGTCCGAAGACGGGGGGTCCGGGCTCGGGCCGACCCGGCCCGACCCCCCATGGGTCGGCCGAGCGACGCGGGGGGACCCGCCGCCCCCGCGTGACACCCCCGCGGCACCTGCGGGGTGTCGCCATGGACGACACGAGCGATGCGCGGGGGAGCCGCCGCCCCCGCGTGACAACCTCGTGGCACCCGCGGGGTGTCGCCCTGGACATCCGGACGCGGCTTTGCCGCGTCCGTGAGCGCTTGACCCGCGTGGCCGCAAGTCCGCGGGATCCACCACCACGGCTTCAGCCGCGACGGCCTTGTCCAACGGCACTCCGGGGCGCCGCCGCTTCCGGCTTCCGACGTCGCCGCGCCGGCGACCCGCACCGCCGGCGGCTTCCGCGGTCCACCGGAGTCGCTCTGGTGGTCCGATTCTGTTCCCGTCTGCGCCGCTGCTCCTCCCGAGACCCATTCTTCACTGTGGAACCATCAAATTCCCGTCGCGGCATGTTACGTCGTCGCCCGTCAAATCCGCCCAACAACGAAGAACGACAGAGGGTTGTCGGGCCATGTTCATTTGGCCCGCACCCTCTACGTTAGATAAAACCTATAGCGGATTTATTCAACACATGAATACATATCCGAAAACAATTTTTAACGAAATAAAATTGTTTTATGAATCAGGTTCTTCATTTTGAACGGTAACGAAACGGGAAAAAGGAATTATTCACAACAACCCCTACCTCGTAGTCGTCGTCGCACGCACGTTCTTCGTGGATTTGTTCGTCGCGGAAGGAGGGGATCGTCACGTGGTCGCGGAAGGGCGTCGCGTCGTCGTGGAACAGGGCGTTGAGTCGGTGAACTCAACGGACGAAGAAAAAACAGATTTAATTTAATTATATAAAATTAAATCTGTGTTTTGCTAAAAGAAACACAAGGGAGATTTAAGAGAATCCCGAAGTCTCTTACCTCAAACAGCTGATCGAAGGTTCGTTGCGGAGGAAGAGACATCGCAGAAGAACGTTGCAGGAAGGTAACGTCGGCGTCGCGAAACACTACGTCGTGTCGTTGACTTCCGCGGGTTCGGCATTCTTCGTCGGAGGCCGGCATTCTTCGCGTTCTTCGCATTCTTCACGAAGGAGGTTGAAGGCACAAGAATCTCTGACAAAACCTCTCAACGAGTAATCCTCCAAAAAGACATGTTGGTCTTATTTTTTTATTACACCAACAAACGAAAAAGGTATGTAACGACCCATCAATTCGTTGAATTAATTCAACGAAAGAAACCGCCCATTTAAATGGTGCGTTAAGGATTTAGGAAAACGCGTCAGTTGACTTTCATAATGACGGGTTTTCGCGGGTGCGTTACTTAGCGGAAAGAAACGGCGGGGCTTGTGCGGGCCCCACCTCACAAATATCCTACCAAGGGGGGTAGGATATTTCTGGATATCACCCTATCCGTTTTAACCCAGTTTAAGCCGCTTTTAAGTGGATTCAAGTGGCTTCCAAGTGGCTTAAGTGAAATAAAATAAAGTTGTCGCAAAATTATTTTATTTCTTAACTTTAAGCCCGAAAATTAAAAACCACACCCGAGAAAACGCAACTTCGGAATAGGCGTTTCTAAGTGAATATCGGCACTGAAATTTCATCGGTTCCCTCATAATTCGATTCCGGACACCGTTTCAAATGTTAGAAAAACCCACTCGTCCGTTCACTGAACGTACCCGAGCCAAACTTCGAATAATGATTTCGGGCACACCGGGCCTCAGAATCAGGTGCCGTCAGAAACTGCGTTTTTGTGAAATTCCAAATAAAATTAAGAAAACAATTTCCTTGAAATTTACGGGTCCATACAATTGGGATATGTTATTAGATATCCCCCACACTATCCATTTTATGTATAAATTATGGTATCCACTTTCACTCTCATTTATCCCTCTTATGAGCCCTTTTTTACACCCATTACTATACCGAATTTTCGTAAGGGATATCCCTCTCTCCTTTTTCCTCAAACACATCTTTTTTTCCTGCCTTTTAATTTACATTGTATTGATTTCAGATATCTTATTCCATAACAACTTATAGTCCATTTTATTTTTACATGATGGGGTCAAACTTTCACTGCCATTAATCTCCCCCTATGATCCTTTAAGCCCACCCGTTATTGTGAAAAAAAATCTATAATGGTTCCATCCATTCCTAATTTTTTCAAAGTTTCCGTATATTTTTACTCCTTTTATTATCAATTAAAAATGATGTGTATGTTTTATCACCTCCCCCAAACTTCCATTATTATGTTTAAAGTATGATAGATACCTTCCTCTCTTAATAATCTCTCATGTGTACACTTTTTACCATGACAAATTTCTATAAGGGATTTCTATCTTCTCATTTCCATTGAATAATTTATTTTATATTATACTTATAAATACCATTTAATATATTGGAATAATATGTTCAATTATCCCATTAATTTCCATTTCATGTATAAATTATGAGGGATGCCTTTCTTTTTCATCAACACATTTTACGAATTTCTATTTGACATTGTTATGCTACAGAAATTGCACCATGATTTTCTATAAAAAATCATCATATAGTGAATATTATACCCATTTATATATCAAGGGTATTCACCATAATACTCATATAATTATTTATTAGGGACATTAATTTATTTATTCCACATTCCTTGTTCATATAATAAATTATGATTTTTAATAAATCAATGTTGTATGGTCTATGTGGAACACTTATACATGAAAATGAAATGTTTATGAAGGGTGTTCCCTAATGGTGATCAAACTAATTGGGTAATGTTTAGTATCATGATACTCTATGTGAAATAAGGGAAAACTCATGATAATTCATTTGAAATGGGGGTTTAATCATGCTAATTGATGTTCAATGAGGGTTTACTAATGCCAATACAAGTGAAACGAGCTTTGGCTCATGCTAATATCATGTTGTATGTTATTGCAACATTTCCATGTTATGAATATCATGATATATGATGTATTTATCTTAATGTTTCTTTTATTATGTATTAATATGCTTATTGACTAACATGTACTATCTTTATAATGTTTTTCCAGGTTTATTCCCTTACTAGGCTATATAGCTCACCCTTTTCTTATGTATGTTCTCATATTATCCCAAGAATTTCTATGTATGAATGAATATTGTGTCCATTTAAAAGAAGTTTTTAATAATGATGTGTATTTCATGTTTTATGTTGTTGTGTAATGTTCATAAGCCCTAAATACACTAGATCTCTCAATCTTTTGAGTTGTATTAAGTGCATGTTTATGTAACAAATCATGTTTAAATGTGAAATAATAATGTAGGGTTATAATATTTATCAATTCCAAGAATAAATATGTTGTACTTTTTAGACTGAATGGAATCACCATGAACTCATAAAATTCATACCTACTACTAAAATTAGAATGAGGTATGTATGATGTTCTCACCCTCAACTTATAGAACCCTAATCTCAAGTCAAGATTATAAAATATTTTGGAACCCCTCCTCTATTCAAAATGGTCATCAATGTGTAGAAGGGGATATCGATTCTTGATAATAATTCACTTCAATATCCAATAGTCCACACACAAGAGAAAAGTGTCATCAGCATTATTATAAAAAATAATACATGAACCCCAAGGTGACGTACTGAGATATATGAAACCCTTTGATTTTATATCTTCCAAAAAAACCTTTAATTCCTCAAAATATTTTGGTTCCATCTTGTAATGTGGGAAAGAAAATGGCTCTTCTCATAGCACCAACTCAATCATGAACTTGATATCATGATAGAGTGGTAAGCCATAAAAATTATTGGGAAAATAATGCTGAAAATGGTCTACCATTGGAGGGAATTAATCCTAATGTATTCCACCATCATCTTGAGATATACTGATTATCTAATCCTTGAGATGATTAAATATTCACTGAATTGGTCATATATGACTACGATGAAGATTCCACTCACCCTGGTGAATATAGATTCCTCCTTCTGGAGACAGAATAGTAACAATCCTCGGGTAAAAGATTATAAGATCTGGGTATATAACTAAAAATATTTATACAAAGAATAAAATAAAAACATGTCGTTTTTATTATAAAAAGATCCAAAAAGAAATGGTAACCACCATTTTCTAGAGAACATGCCTCAAAATGAATGATATTCTCTATCCACACTCCCAATAGTGTATCGATGTTCAATATACCATCCATGATTTCCACAAACATTCCCACAAAAGTTACAACAAGAGTAGATATAAAGGAATGTGATTCTCATGTATAAAATAACACGGGTATGGGTCAATGATACAAGAATCGTACCTAAAATGGTGTTAGGCTTCAAATCCAAACGAGCTGGTGAGGTCTACATAGCATGAAATTGACTTTCCCCTCTTCTATGGGCTCTAGTCTGGCTCCCCTACACTACTCCCTTTGATTGGTACTAATGGTCCTAAATTGGATCCCCATATCCCCTTACATAGCCTAAATTTTTGGTGTAACTCTAGCTACCAATATACTAAGGGGTAGAAAATCCTTTTCCAGAAATAGGGGTCTAGTTTGATCCCCTACCATTGATCTATTAGGGTGATATCCTAAATAACCTCGGAATATATCCTATCTTTTCATAAGATTTACACTCTAAATAGGGTTAAGGACACTGATAGAACTTGTAACTACTCCTTTCTCACTAGAATTACTCTAATGGAACACGATTCAAAATTGTTTTTCCACTCCCCAATCCTATGTCCACTATTGACCAAGTGTTAACTCTCCTAACAACAAAACTTTCTACTCGAAGAATATCTCCTAGATTTTCCCACTAAAATTACATGACCATGACCACTACTCATGGACACTCTTAGATTCAACCCCCACCCCCCCCTAATAATAACAACCCAATCCGTCATATCCTATAAGGTACTTAGGTGGAAGACGTTCACCTTTGATCATATCATGTAGAAAATCTCATCCTAAAAACATCCCACCCTGGCTACCTCATCATCTAGAAAGGATTGAGAAAAATGTTGCAGGTAAATGAAATGTCCATAGTAGTCCATTTCTGACATGATCACTTGTCTCATGTTAAATAACTCAAAAACCTTATCATCCCTCAACAAGTATAGTTAAAATTGGATTATGAAGTTCACATAAAATTCCTTCCATGTTAAATACTCATACTTATCAGAATTCTCTACAATGTCCCATTAACGCATAGTTGTTCCACAAAACATGTATGTTGCAATATTCACCCTACAACCAATGAGTGTATCTAGGTTATCAAAGATAATTTATAATTACTTGATATTGAACTCATCTATCTTGGAACAACCCTCCCTAGTGAAAGTAGGAGGATGTTGTAGCTAAAACTCTTCCATCAACACAGACATAGAGGGTAAAATTAATATAGTCTCCCACTCCATGGATTTCCTAACTATCAGGAAGATTTCATAGAGTTGATAATCCAACTGATTCTTAGGAGCCACAGGAATCTATTGTTTTTTAGTGTTAGCATTGTGCTTGTTTCTTTTACACTAATTCTTAATTTGATGATGATGAAGAGGAGTCATTTTCTATATAATATAAATGAACTCCTTAGAACACTGGATAAACATCATGGTCAACATCAGAAGGTGACAACAACAGAGAAACAATGAATCATGGTGTCTTTAATGTTATATTAACAGGAGAATTGGAATTATGTAATAGTATATTTATTCTAATTTTCATCAGATATAATAGGGATCTCATTTCACAGTTCATATAGGAAAAAATATCACATGCAATAAATATATCCCTTTCATGAACAATGCATGTATAGAATCATCCCTAGGTGCCTATAATAATTCATTTATACTCATCTCATGATATAAAAGATCATGTGTAAAAATATGATAAAATAATAACATCACACAACAAGTGAATCCCCATGGTGAAATAATTTCAACCATAATAAATAAAAAAAATGAATAGAAATCTCATCACTGGATACTATGTTTTCCCCACATATTTGGGTTAGATACTCCCATACACTGGCTCATTTCCATATCCTAACACATTCCTAGTCTTATTTCTACCTTCCTCATATAATAAAGTAACATAATAGAAAAACATGAACCTCTAATACCACGTTTTTCATCCCTCATCCCACGCTCTCTCAACTGGTCAAACTAGGTTGGTTACTAGACCTCAAGCACATCTCCTCATATTCCATAGGATGACAACTAGTAGTGGGGGGTAAGTAACAAATTGGATATAATATAAAACTAGGTATATAGTTTAAATAAATTTAGAATAAATATGTGAGTAATAAAAATAGTGGAAAAGGTATAACTATAGTAGATAAACCAAATATTAAAGCCAATTGTGCAATCCAACAATATAGAAAATAATGTAATGATAATATGTAATATATATAAATATCATGATAAATTTTATATAAACTAATGACAAAAAACCCAATGAATAAACCCATTTTCTTGGTCCTGATCCCCATGTCAGCCTGATCTCCAATCTCCAACACATCCAGAAATCGACAATAAAAAACAAGGTCATTTTCCCTTGTCTAAACTGGCATCCATAAAATCTTCTCATGTACAAATTTGAGGATTAGATAGGATGTGAGTAAAACTCATTATTTCAATACCCCGATGTCTAAAAAACTAGTCTCATAGTAACTTCATTCAATAACATGATAAACAGTTGTAACAATTAATCAATTAATACAATAAAAATGATAAACATGCCCACCCTTGAGATCTAGGATGACAGTCAGGGCTATCCAATCCTTATTGGGATCTAATATGGATGCCTCTATCACATGGATGACCCTCCTACATTAGGATGGTTTGCATATACCCTGTATTAAGGGGGACTACGGGTCTCCATGTGAATTCCCATGCTGGAGTTGCTTACATCTTCACAGGGCCCAATACTATGCCAAGGGGATAGTAACCACGTCATGTTGGTCTCCATGAAAATTCCCATGTCGTATTTTCATGTGTCTTCATGGGGTTCTATACCATACTAATGGGAAATTAACCATCTCATACTGGGATCCATGTGAGCTCCCAAAACGGATTCGCTTATGTCTTCTAAGGGTGAAATAACATACTAGGTAGAAATTAACCATTTCATACTAGTCTCCATGATAATTCCCATTATGGAATATCTTATATATTCCCATGTTCACATCACATGGGGTGAATCTGAGCACAAGAAGTGATTCCCAAATAAAAGGATGAACCACCAGTTCTACGCATCATGTGAGAGTGATCGAAGCCTTTAGGCATCCTGTCAGCAAACATATATATATACATATATATATATAGGAAAACCATGTATACCTCTCATCTCCATTCATATCACATGCCTAGTTGGTTAATTTATCTCATTATATTAACCCAGAATATATTCTGAACTGTTATATTCCTCTATGATATGATGAATCCCCTCATTCATCCCATTAAAAGATTCCATTTATCTCAATTCACTTGCTAAGCCAGAATATTCAAAAATCATTATTCACATTCTTAATCAAAAACATAAATTTATTAATTTATAATTCAATATAAATTAATGTAAGGATTACTTCATGGGTTGTCACAATACGATCTCAACACGATGGACCTAGTGGGGTCTGATATAAGGTCTAAGAACATAATTTTTACCAAGGAATATTTTAATCAATTATTTCGGTTGTGTGCACGGCCTACTGGCATGATTTCAATTATTTTAAATACCTATATAATTGAAAATTGACTTTGGGGTAAACTTTTGGAACACAAAACATTATTCGATGATCAATGTAACATAATCAAGGGGCATCCAATGAATAATGAAGGAAAAGGAGACCATAAGGGAAACCTCGATCGCACAAGCATCCATATCCAAATCCCAATTCAATGACTTAAAGTTTATCACAATGTTATAATGGAGTATAGAGAATGGAATAAGAAGGAAAAATTAAAGTAACTCATTGGGGATACAACGCTAGACCGTGATGTCCAAAAGAGAAGGAATTTACCAAAAATCACCAAGAGTCACCCAATGTTTCTAGAGAAGAGGATGTACAATGAAATAAAAATAAATCGTACATGTAGTGTGGTTAAAACTACTAATCCAGAGATATTCATGATGTTAATTTATCAATTTATAAGATATAAAGAAAAACACATTTCCTTGAATTAAATTAATATTAGTCGACCTTACATGACATGAACTAGTTTCATGGTGTGTATGATTTTTATACTTTGTAATAGTTCACAAAATCTTCCGGATAACATTTTCATATAATATAACCAATTCATGAAATGAAAGTTTTCAGCTGATAGATCATAACCCAGAATATATAAAGAAAAATATAACCACCTAAGAAGCTTTCAAAGCCCATAGAAAACCATCATAATACTTTGACACAATTATACCCAAACCCCATTAATTTAAACAAACATGAATCGCCAAACATTAATTAATTTTTCTTAATAAAATACCTCCATACACAAAGAAATGGTTAGGGGTTTAAATAAGAAAATAAAACACAACTTGGATAGGTTCAACAAAAAATAAAAGGGTTCTATGCATGGAAAAGACATGATCATTCACATTGTGATTCTGGAATGGGGTAAATGATGTATGTTGCCAACACCCTATATATATCTATCATCAAAACCTATATTAAGGTTGTATTGATCCTTTTGTAGGTCTAATAAATTTTTTTGGAATTTCCCTTTTTTAAAATAATATCTGAGAATATTTTGGGGTTTATTCCTTCAAAATAACCTATACTCCACCCTATTTCTTGGATATTTTCCCTCAAAATTTCCATGAATGATTTTTTATTGGGTTTGAAATCGATTTTTAGAAATTATATCTAGTAGTTTTCCTCCATCAGTGGGATCTCCATATTTTAAATTAGTGGTATGTGGTTTTAATTCTAGATTTGTAATTTTCTTAAGAGTTAAAAATAAATTCTGGTTCCCCATTTCTAAGGCTTTAATTTCCCTCACACATGGTGACATATCAAAATTTTCATCTTCAAATAAATTAATATTTTCCTGAATAATATTATGGGTTACATATTACTCTAATTTTAAATAATAATTTTCAATGATTCTATAAATCTATATATCCTTATCTTACATGATTTTGTTGACAAAAATAGATTTACTATAATGAAAATTTCATGAAACATACTTGGTTATTATATAGATTTAGTATCATTATTATGGGAGTGAAATAATTTATTATATATCTAAATCATTCCTCATTGAGTTAAAAATATTATACTGGATAGTATTTTCTTCAAACTCCATAGTGAGGGTTCCTTCATGTAAATTTATTATTTCCTAGGATATCTTTTTCAATGATCTTCTCAATATGATGGGTTAGTGTCCTAATGATCTATCATCCTCCATATTAAGAATGTATAATTTATTTCAGAATATAAATGATTTTTCTCCTACTAAAATATCATCTAAAACGCCTACTTGAAAAATTGTGGATATGTTTGCAAGTTTTACCACTACTCTTATGGGAATCAATTATCAAATACAAAAAAAATTAAATATAGAGTGAGGATATAAATTTTTAGAATTAAATACATCACATAAATCATCATCAAATTTTAAATAACCAATGGTACATACAATATTGAATGTCCCTAGATCATTAAATTTTTTGTGCAAAGTTAGTGTAATAAGTGTTGATACACTTTTTTCTAAACTAATCATCTCATTCCCATCAATCCATCTCTTTTTGATAAAATGTTCCTTGAAAATTTTGGTATATTTTGGGATTTTTTTGAAATATTCACGAAGTGGAGTATTGATTTAAATTTTATAGAAGGTTTCAAGAATATCCATTTGATTTTATTCTTAAAATTGAAAGGTTTTTTTCTCCCTGTGTTTCCTTTTCATGGGTATCATAGTCATTCTTTACTATACCATACATCCCTTTGTTCTTCTACTTTCTTCTCTTCTCTTCTTTCATATTTTTTAAAGTTACTTTTTATAAATATATCTAGAATTATTATCATTAATTTCCATAAGTATAGGTTTAATTATATTAAGGTCAGAGGGTTTAAAATATTTTCCACTCCTTTTTATCATACTCACTTTTTCCATAGTATTTAGGACTATATGAGTAAAAAACATCCATGATTTTTGGATTGAAGCTCTACCAAATAGTGGAATTAGGTTGTTATCTTGTTCATTTTATCTTCAGGACCTTCCACATTGGATTTTAGTTTATTTTTTTCAGAGTTTGGTACGCTAGTTGAATGTTGTTTATAGGTATTATTATATTGTGATTTTTTGAAAGTGGTAGGGTTATAAGTTTGATTACATTACTTCTAAAAGGTGGTGGGTATTAGAATTTTTTTGTTAGAATGAGATCTGAGGTGGGTATCGGTTCGAATAGGGGGAACTGGTTTTCTTTTTTCGACTACCAAATCATGGATGGGCTTGTGGTTTATCTCTCTATGGTTGGTTTTATTGAAATTTTTTTGCTAATGTTTTTTCATGAATCTCCATGGAATGTAATTACATACACTTATTAGAGAAATTATTAGATGAATTGCATATAATATATACCTTAGTTATTTCTTCTTTCCCATAAATTTGTTTCATTTTCATAAAACTCGTGTAACTGTTTAACTCCTCATGTTTTGATTCTATTAAAGGTGATTACTTAGATGTTCTTTCCTCATGAATAAAACATAGGCTCATACCTATGTTACCAAATTGTTTTAAATTTGTATATGTCTTCTCAATTAGACCATTGCCTTCTGCTAGGGTCTTATTAACCAATTATCCTCCAAATTATGCATTTAAAATATTTATATCATTTTCTTGTAGTCCTTTGTAGAATATTACATGAATTGTTTTCTTCTTTATCTTGATGTGGGAAGCTGGAACGTAACTTCGTTTATTATTCAATACACTCATAAAGAGTCCCCCAATATGGATTTTTTATGGCGTATTTCTATTTTCATCATTATTTTTCTTCTCATGATTAGAAGAAAAATAAACTCATGAAACATCTTTTTAGGTTATCCTGGTTGTGTTTATCTCCTCGATATATGATTTAAAATCACTCTTTAGTGGATCCTTCTAGGTAAAATTGAAATTTCCCCTATTTTATTTGTTCTTCAAAAAATCTTGGATGCTTTAATGTTGAGAAATCATGATTCAATTATTATATTTGTATTTTTGGGTCTTCACCAAAAAGACTATAAAACTTGGGAATAATAATTATCAATCCATTTTATATTTTGAAATAATTATATAACTCTAGAATAGTATGATGGTTTTATTGGTTAGAAATATGAGTTTAAATATGTCTCTTAAGGTCTAGATTGGGTTTATTGTCCTGATAGTATACTTATATAAAATACATGATGTTTCACTTAAGAATGAAAGAATTATTTCTTCAAAATTATTTTCTAAATTAATGTTACTATGTACGATTAGTAGCGCTCTTTCAATTTATGAATCTAATGTTTAACAGTTTTTCTAGAATTCATGGACATGAAACATTATGATTTATATTTAGAACCGTCACCCCAACAATGGTGGCATGTTTTTTACACAATATTTTAATCATATACAGAAAATAAATTTATTTAATATGTTGATGAAGTAGTAGTGGAAAACTATAGTTTTCCCCAGAGAGGAGTGAACTGAATATGTTTGCCACTTGTTTATCAATAAGAATAATATATTGATTTTGATAACATGTATGTTTAAGACCATGATTTTAAAGACCACTGATGGTAGATAATTGATAAAGTTAGGGTTTTCTTTCCAATTGTTATGTTGTCATATTCTCCAATTATCAATATTTTCTTCTTACTAATTGAAATGAGGGAGGTTCTGAAATAGGTTACCCTTTCACCCTTGGTTAAATTTAAATGGTGAGATTATCCAAAAAAATTCCTTCATTTTGGTCTAATATTAAAATAATATTTGATACTATAATAAGGGATTACCCATGTTTTTTTAAGAAACACCCAAATGGGTCTGGTAATTCTAATGAAATCTTGAAGTACCACCAACCCTTTCTCAAAAGTCACAACCACTTAACACTTCACTAAATTTTATAGACCAATTCATATAATGAGTTCAAGAACTATGTCATGGGAGGTAATATAACCTCAACCCAGGAAATAAATAAAAAACATATTTGAATCAAACAAAACTATATTATAAATCATAATTTTTTATAAAATATTCAAACCAATTAACAAGAGAGAGAGAATTGTGTTTAAATTATAAGACTCGAGAATTACAACATTCCTACTTCACATCCCCTAATTAGATAAAATATTTACCCTTCCCTTGGAGTGAAAAAATATGAATGGAGAATGGGAAGATATTATATAATTAAAATTAATTGAAAGAACCAACAAAAAGTAAAAGTATAATACTAGTAAGTTTCACTTATCCAACCAAGTTTTTACACCCCAAGAATTTACAATATGTTTGTATTTAAAAAATATTAATCTCTTTGATATATTTTGGTGCATGCATCCCAAAATTTTAAATGAATATTATGTCTGATAGCATATACAACACACAATGTTTAGCTTCAACGAACTCTGAAATATTATTTAAATATCGTCATTATAACAATTATGTTAAATTGGTTGGTATGAATATTATTAAATAAATAATTAAATATATATAAATATTACTCTCAATGATAAATTATTTATTAGTTCTTACGAAATAAGTACTAAATTTTCTATAAATTTTTTTTATCCTTCATATATACATTTTCTTCACAAATGTTTTTTATTTTTTATGGGAAAATATCATAATTAATTTCTAAAAAATATATAAATTTTAATTTTTAAAAATTATATCATTTTCTAAATCTTCATATAAAACTTATTTTAGGGTGAATTTTTTGAATTTTTTTAAAGTGGTTGATTTTCTAATGAATAGTGAGAATTTATATTTTGTATTGACATTTATATTTTTATCCAAACATTTAAAAAGTCAATTTAGTATTACACATTGGTTAAAATTAAAATTATATCTTCAATATTATTAATAATCAAAATAATTACATTTAAATCAATTATATTTCTAAATTTGGTATAAAACTATTTTATGCATAAAAAATACATTTTTATGAAAAACTATATTTTTTTAGTTTTATGTTTCAATTTTAAATAAAATTATTCCACTTATGTGTTTTGAATTTTTAAAAATGATTCCATATTTTGATTTAGTAGTTTCAAATTTACTAAATATGGATCTTTTAATTTTTTCAATATTAATGGCAACCTTAGTAATTTTTTTACCATAGTAAAAGATAAATCTAGTAATTAAAGTCAAACAAAATAAAATTATAAGGAATCTTAAATGACTCTAACACATTTATTAATATAATATTATAATTAAATTTCTTCCATAATCCTATAATATTGTGTTATATGTAATATTTTGAACATTTGAATGATATTATGGCCTTTATAGTGTTTTATTTCAAGAAATGTCAAACATGTCATACACTTGTTTTTAATAAATATAACATTTTTAATATAAGCTTATCTATATTATATTCTAAACTATGAATATTATTTTTAAATATAAAATATTTATCTTAATAATGATAATTTATTTTTAATTTTTAGTGATGAAATAATTACCTCAAATTCATACACAACGTCGACATAATAATTATTCATTAAATGAAAAAATAAAATAAATGATATTCAAAAAAAACAAATTAATATAATTTATGATTAATAACGTGTTCCAAAAATTATATATAATAGCATAAAATTTTAACAATTTAATAAGCAATTTTTTCAAATTATAAGTTCTTTATTGATATTATAAATGTCAAACTAAGGAATAGTTCTAAAATGTGACATTATTGACATTTTAAAAGAAATAATATTTTATTAAATGATATGAAATTCCATAAAATGTTATATTCCAAATATGTATTTTTATATCTTTTCTTATATCATCCACGGTCCATTTGCGGATCATTTTTTCATTTATTATAATTATGTTGACCCATAAAGCGTAAAAACCCATCTAGACATGATAAGTTTAAAAATGGTTAACGAGGGGTTAAAACCCAATGTTAATGGTACAAAAATCATTTAAAAATAAATTAAAATATAAAATATGAATATACATGATATCTATGAAATAAATATTATTTTTCAACTATAATATCATATATACCTTCTTACATTCTAATCCTTTGGAAAATGATAACGTTGCTCGTGCGTATATGTTGACCACCACCTCCACAAAGTGATAAGATCTATTTTTCATTTATTTTTTACGTTGATAAATATAAGGATATATTAAATAAATATTTATTATATATAAATTAAAATAATTATTCAAAAAATATTATTTTTTATCAACCTTTCATCCTTTCTATCCATTGAAAAATGAATGAAACGTTCACACGTATGTACGATCTACCATCTACTTGAACGGTGTAATTCATTTTTCTATCTCTTTATTTATACATCAATATATATATATATATATAAGGCCCCAGACTTAAACCTTACTTAATCTTGAGTTATTACAAGATTACACATTGAGGATCTTTTCAGGTTTAGAGTTTTAGAGAATTAGATCATAAAACTTGCATTACATTCCACATATAAACAAAGTGGTTACATAAAGATAGTATTCTTCTTTCCCATCAATGGAAACATATTTAAAATAAAACATGGATTCTTTCTTGAAACTTCCTTGACTCTATCATCATATCATGTACCTTTCCCTTGACCTGTGAAAAACATTTCAAAAAAATTTGGGATGAGAATAAAAAGATCTGTAAGGGATATAAAAATATATGGAAAGGAAATATGGGTACATATATACATAATAATTAAATCATACTTTACCCATAAAACATAATCACTTTAACATACCTCATCAAATCATGAATAAATCATCGAAATCAAAAGACGTAAAGGTAACTTGAGGCATTCATAACATTCTTACGTAGGGAGTAACCCTCTTGGTTACGTTTGGAATACCCATCACAGAATATTCCCTAAATATCTTCGGATAAACCTTAATGTTTCACTCCTTCGCATTACCCAATGCATTGGAGAGCTATATCGGGCTCACCCGCCCTTAGATTATCACGGAACCACCCGTCTTCATAATAATGCCCAAGAACCTCAACATAATCGTATCACATAAAACATGCATAAAGGAAACATAACATTTCAACCTTTCAATCACAAAATATCAATACAACAAATTGATATATAAACATTATGAAAACCATTTTCAATACCAAAATAAAATAAAACTAAAACATGGTATTTATTTTTCTTTAAAAAAAGGTATGGATTGTAGAGGAAGCCGAAACTCAAATAATGGTCACGACGGCGGAGAAGTCATTGTCGTCGCATATGTACGAAAAATAAAATTCTCTTTTGTCTTTTAGTAAAACTCTTCATATAAAAAAGATTATTTTTGGACAAACTTTAATGTCAAAGGGGTTTATACACCGTATAAAAGAAGGTTGTGTATAAAACAAAATATGCCTCAATGAAAGAAGATTGAGACGAAGTCCCATACCTCAGGTCCGACTTGACTCGGTCATTCTTTAATGTCCTGAATAATAAAATTGAGTTAATTTATACTTGATTAAGAACCTTTTTTAAGTTCATTATTCCTTTCATATCACTTATTTCCATGTCATGAACACTATGTAATTATTTAAGTTAATAACGGTCGTTTTAACGATCATTGGTACTTGAGTCAAAAATAAACCCTTTATAATTACAAGTTGTTCATGTATCCATTATATACAGAATGGTATTCATGATTTAGATATCATATAAGTCATATATATACAGTACATGCATGAATTTATAATATTACATAATCATTTAGAGGTAAGAAATGAAATGCACCGTTCATGGAGACGGTAAGCTGTACGTACGCATGAACGCTAATTTCATTTCTATTTCGTATTTTATAGAATGGAATCATAATGATAAAAAGGTATATTATAATTCCAGTGTAATATCATATATAATATCATAACTCCATCCTTTATACATCCCACATATGGTATTTAACAAATCAAATCACTTTGAGGGGGCGGTAGTCCGCACTTCCTTAAATGAAGATATCGCGTTTACCCATAATGGAAACCATAAAGGTATGCCCAAAATGAAAAATACAGAAGTTTATGGAAAACATAAATATATTATATATCATATATAAATATATTTTCATCTTAATGGCCACCTTTGAAGGTGTTTAAAGAATGTTGAACAATCATCGTTTCGAGAGGCAGAAATTCGCCATCCACGGAAACAGTATGTTCTTTAACCATTAAATGTAGGTGTCTGTAAGTGTATCTCGAATCCTTCTTATAACAACATCCTAGTACATTGAAGATATTTTAGTTGTTACAAAACAAATTAATAAAAAGTTTTTATGGGGTTGGAGAATCAAAATAAAACAAAAGGACTCAAGTGAAGACATTACCTTAAAATTGGGTAACTCCCATTGGTTTGAGTTCAAAGGCTTCCTTGGGAAGACTTCTGCCCAAAGTGAGGCTTCAAGGAGTAAGAGAGGGAGGTGGAGAGACAAAATGAGCAGGGGTTGGCCGAGCCAAAGGCTTTGGAAGTGTGGGTAAGGAGGTAGAGGTGGGGGCCTTTTATAAGAGGAGAGGAGGGGCACTCTTGGAAAGTAAAGAAATGATACTTTATTTTCAAATGGGTTTCGGATTTTAAAGGTCCCACATTGATATAATTCTAGGATAAGGTGATAAGGGTTAGAAATATACACACCCTATAGGTTTTGGACATGTGTAGGTCTTAGATTTTACATTATCTTTCCATTTTATTTAAATCGTCAAATAATGAGGTCATCGCTGCATCATTATGATGTCATAAATAATTTAATAAATTTAATGTCTAAAAATTATAAAAAAAATACTATGATGTATGAAATCGTTTTATATTTCCAATGAATATTTATAGTCTAAAATATAATCTATTTAGACAAAATTAAAAATGTATTAATCATGTAATACATTCTTGTTATATTTACTTTCTTTAAAAAAAATAAAAAGATAACAAGTCACTTTCCACAAAAGTGATTCCATGGGGTCCCCAAGTTTGGCACAAGACATCCCATGGTCTGCCATGAGACAACCATTAGAATTAGAACACATTTTGGTGTCATTTTGTATTATTATGATAGTATTTTATTATCCTTAACTACCCGATTACTCATTAATCAAGATAATTAAAGATAATTATCGTCGTTACTATTCATAATGTCCAAAAACAAAAGAGTCTTGATTACATAATTTGGACCTTCTGATTCCAAATATTTAATCCATTTTACCAAATTCCAAACACATAAATTTCAATAATTGATTTAAAAACAATTCCCGTTGTCAAAACAAATAGCGGGTTTTTTTGAAACAATATCTATGAAAAGTTTTGCATTAGTTTATGCCAAATTACAAAGTGAAACTAATCCTAATGACCACCATTGGATTAAATTGTAAAAATATATTATAATTTAACTTTAAACCAATTCAAAATATAATCTAATCATACAAATAAATTAGATTAAAAAGCAGTTTTGACTTAAAATGCAGTATTTTTCACTATTCATTAAAAAAATGAACATTGTCAGAAAAATACCAAAAATTTATCCAATGTAAATTTCAATGTCCCAATCATAATGAATATGTTTATTCTGACAAATATATATTATAAATTTGTCAAAAGTTTGATTTAAAAAGGGTTTGCCATCAAAAGGTAGTCAAACAATCTTTTAAGAATATTAGTGTATTCCATGCTTAAGATTGGATTTATTTTCATTTTAAGCCTCTAAAACAATATCTAATTCATTAATAGACATAGATAAAAATATCTATTATTCATTACTTACTTGGGATGGTACATCCTTCCCCCTATATAAAATTGCGTCCCCGCAATTTATTTACTTATCAAATAAATGGGGGTACTTATCCCTCATTGCATTTTCAGATTCCCATGTTGCCTCTTCCATCATGTGGTTTTTCCAAAAAACCTTTACCTAATTAATCACCTTATTTCGTAACACTTTCTCCCTGTGTTCAAGAATCTATACCGGTTGTTCCTCATAAGATAGGTTCTCTTCCAGCTGAACTACCTCTGGACTCAAAACATGAGATGGATCTGGCATGTACTTTCTCAGCATCGAAACATGAAAAACATTGTGTACCTGAGATAAACTCGGAGGTAAAGCCACTCGGTAAGCAACTGATCCAACTCTCTCCAGAATTTCATATGGTCCAATGAACCTTGGACTCAGCTTTCCTTTCTTATAAAATCGCATCACACTTTTCCATGGTGATAATTTGAGAAAAACATGATCACCTACCTCAAAAGATAGATCCTTACTCCTGTTGTCTGCATAACTCTTCTGCCTACTCTGAGCTGTTCTCATGTGTTTCTGAATCAGCTGAACTTTTTCTTCCATCTCTTCTACCAATTCTGGTCCCATCAACTTCCTTTCACCCACTTCATCCCAGAAATATGGAGTTCGACACCGCTTCCCATATAATGCCTGAAATGGTTCCATCTGTATACTGGAATGAAAACTGTTATTATATGAAAATTCAACCAAAGAAAGATGTTGGTACCAACATCCCTGATAATCCATCGAACAAGCTCGTAGCATATCCTCCAAGGTCTGAATTTTTCGTTCTGACTGCCCATCTGATTGAGGATGAAATGTTGTACTAAAATTTAATTCAGTACCCAACGACTTCTGAAGGCCCTTCCAAAAGTTAGAAGTGAACCTGGGATCACGGTCAGATACAATGGAGAGAGTAAATCCATGTAACCTGACTATCTATTTAAGATACAAATGGGAAATTTTATCTAGGGAAAAAGTATCTCGTATAGCAGGGAAATGAGAAGACTTGGTCAAGCGATCAACAATAACCCAGATTGCATTATTACCTCAAGGGGTCTTTGGAAATCCCACAATGAAGTCCACAGATATATTCTCCCATTTCCACTCTGGCACTGGTAAAGGCTGAAGCATCCCTTTCGGTAACTGCCGATCTGCTTTAACCTGTTGACAAGTCAAACACTTCACAGTAAAATCATCAATATCTCTTTTCATTCCATCCCACCAGTAATACTCCCACAGATCTCTGTACATCTTAGTACTGCCAGGATGAACTGAAAATGGAGAACTATGAGCTTCACATAACAACTCTCTCTTCTGCTTTGAATCACAAGGCACACACAATATCTTCCCAAATCTCAAAACACAATCACTATCAATGTTTAATTCAGGCAACTTACCCTTCTGAACAAGCTCTACCTTTTTCTGCAACTCACTGTCTTTCTTCTGTGCTTGATTGATTATGTATGATAGAGATGATCTCACTGATACCTGAAATAAAACAGAAGAACATCCTATACCAAAAACATCTATGCCAAAGTTCATAAAATCCTTAACCAAAGGATCATGCGCCAAACTCAACATTTCTAATGAAGCATTACTTTTTCGACTCAAAGCATCAGCCACTTTATTTGCTTTTCCCGGATGGTAATGAATTGTACAATCTTAATCCTTCATTAATTCCATCCATCTCCTCTGTCTCATGTTCAATTCTTTATGAGTTAATATATACTTTAAACTTTTGTGATTGGTATATATTTCACACTTTACTCCGTACAAATGATGCCTCCAAATTTTTAAAGTGAAAAAAACAGCAGCTAATTCCAAATCATGTGTAGGGTAATTTACCTCATGAGTTTTCAACTGATGTGAAGCAAAAGCAATTACCTGATCATTCTGCATTAGGACACAACCAAGTCCTTTCAATGAAGTGTCACAGTATATAACAAAGTCACCATTCCTGGAAGGTAGTGACAAAACTAGAGCATTCACCAATCTTCTTTTCAGTTCCTGAAAACAATCATCACATTCTTTTCTCCAGATAAACTTAACACCCTTCCGAGTTATCTTAGTCATTGGACTAGATAACCGTGAAAAATTTCTAACAAACCTTCGGTAATAGCCTGCCAAACCAAGGAAACTACGAATCTCTGTTACATTTGTGGGTCTTGGTCATTCTTCAATAACCTTTGTTTTTGTAGGATCAACAGTTATCCCATCTTTAGAAACAATATGACCAAGTAAAGAAATTTGTTGCAACCAAAACGCACACTTTCTGAATTTCCAATAATTTTTTTTTTCTTTCAAGGTTTTCAAAATGACCCTTAAATGTCTTTCATGCTCTTATTTACTTTTAGAAAACACCAAAATATCATCAATGAAAACCACCAAAAACTTATCCAAGATCTCATGGAAAATTCTATTAATTAAGTCCATGAATACATCAGGTGAATTGGTCAGCCCAAAAGTCATTACTACAAATTCATAATGGCCATATCTTGTACGAAACGCAGTCTTCGGAACATCTTCTTCCTTTACCTTCAGCTAATGGTACCCCGATCTCAGGTTAGTCTTTGAAAAATACTAAGCACCCTGGAGATGATCAAACAAATCATCGATATGAGGAAAAGGATATTTGTTCTTAACAGTGATGTTATTCAAGGCTCTATAATCAATGAAAAGTCTCATAGAACCATCTTTCTTTTTAACAAATAAAACAGGAGCACCCCATGGTGAGGTACTAGGTCGAATGAAAACTTTCTCTAATAAATCTTGCAATTTCTCCTTAAACTCTAAAAGTTCAATTTGATCCATTCGATAAGGGGGTTTTGAAATTGTCTTAGCATCAGGAACTAAGTCAACAGTAAACTCAACTTCCCGGTCTGGTATTATTCCAGGAAACTCATCAGGAAAAACATCAGGATACTCATTTACCACTGGCACATCATTAATCTGAACAATTCCTTTATTTTCAACGATGTGTGCAAGGTAACATTCATTTCTATCTTTTACAAGTTTCTCGGCCTCTTGATATGTTATCAACAATAAGGGTTTATTCTTGTACACAAACTGAAAGTCTTTCTGAAAAGAAACTTCTTTAGCTCTATAGTAATTCTTAGCATGGTAAATAGAGAGCCAATCCATACCCAGGATAACATCAAACTCTACTAGAGGTAGAACAATAAGGTTTCCAAGTAGGTTCTTTCCACATATAAGGATAGGAATATTCTTATAAATTCTTTTTGCCTCAACATTTCCCCCAGGTGTTTTTACCACAAGTTCAGGAGTCACTTCTTGAGATGGTATTCCCATTTTACTAGAAAAGTTTTCCGAGATGAAAGAATGTGTAGACCCCGAATCAAACAACACACTGGAATAATCTGAAAAAACAAACAAATTACCTGATACAACTTCATTTGACGGCCCGACATCTGCTGAAGTAGTTGCAAAGGATTTCACCACCCCTTTCTGCTTGTAGTCTAACTTCTTCCCATCAATCGATCCCTTTGTCGGACACTCATTTCCATAGTGACCCATCTCATTGCACTTAAAACATTTCACTAACTGTAAATCAAATTTGAACTTACCATCACCTTGATCTTTTTCAGTGCAATCATGAGCCTTATGTACCATCTTACCACATCGGTAGCACTTTCCAGAATTCAGAAGACATTCCCCAGCATGCCTTTTGCCACATTTATCACAAACTGGAAACTTAGTTTTCTTACCATCAGACTTTTTTGAAGAATTATTTCCTTTCTCATGCCACCTCAGTCTCTTCTTCTTCTGGTTGTTATAGAACACATGATCATCTGAAAACTCCATTTCCACCTTCTCAGCACATCGAAAAAGCTTTTCATAACTTTTAAACTCGCGAGAAGATAATTCCCTTTGATATTTTGGATTTAATCCTGAGTAAAAACGATTGATTTTACTATCAAGGTCTTGGATATAATTTGGAGCATACCTTGGCAATCGAGTGAACATTTCTTCATAGGCAGCCACTGAGTCTTCCTCTTGCCTCAATTCCAAGAATTGTTTTTCCATCCTAAGTTGAACAGACTTAGAAAAATACTTCTCAAGAAACATACCTTTGAATTCATCCCATTCGAGAGCATCAATCTCATCAGTGTCCCTGATATTTTTGACCATCGACCACCACTGATCTGCTTCACCCTCCAAACGATAAATAGCAAGACTAACCTTTTGATTGTCTGAACACCCCATGACATCGAAAATCTTCTCCAGTGCTTTAATCCCCCCTTTAGCTAGCATAGAGTTAGATGATCCTCTAAATGATGGGGGATGTTGCCTCATGAAATTTTCCACCACTGAAATGTTCCTCTGTGGTTGATCTGGCAGATCTCGTGCATGGATACCACCACCATTTATCGCTTGAGTCAACTGTTCCATTACTGCAAAAAACTATTCAGTTCCAATTCCGACCATCTCAGGATGCTGATTCGGAAGGTTATTTCCTTCTGTATGCCTTCCTAGCACTGCTTCCCTGTTTCCTCTATGGAAAACCATTCTGAACAAACATGTCTTAGATGAAGCAACACGGTAATCTTCAAATGCTATATCATTTAAATTTGACCATAAAAAAATATTTTTGGATAATCATTTAATAGAATTCTAACTCCTAAAGTTATCTAAATCGACCTTTGATACCAACTATAAGGCCCCCGCCTTAAACCTTACTTAATCTTGAGTTATTACAAGATTACACATTAAGGATCTTTTCGGGTTTAGAGTTTTGGAGAATTAGATCATAAAACTAGCATTACATTCTACATATAAACAAAGTGGTTACATAAAGATATTATTCTTCTTTCCCATCAGTGGAAACATATTTAAAATAAAACATGGATTCTTTCTTGACACTTCCTTGACACTATCATCATATCATGTACCTTTCCCTTGACCTATGAAAAACATTTCAAAAAAACTTGGGATGAGCATAAAAATCTCAGTAAGGGATATAAAATATATGGAAAGGAAACATGGGTACATATATACAGAAGAATGAAATCATACTTTACCCATAAAACATAAGCACTTTAACATACCTCATCAAATCATGAATAAATCATAGAAATCATAAGACATAAAGGTAACTTGAGGCATTCATAACATTCTTACGTAGGGAGTAACCCTCTTGGTTACGTTTGTAATACCCATCATAGTATATTCCCTAAATCTTTTCGGAGAAACCTTAACGTTTCACTCCTTCGTGTTACCCAATGCATTGGAGGGCTATATCGGGCTCACCCGCCCTTATTTTATCACGGAACCACCCGTCTTTATAATAATGCCCAAGAACCTCAACATAATCGTATCACATAAAACATGCATAAAGGAAACATAACATTTCAACCTTTCAATCACAAGATATAAATACAACACATTGATATAAAAACATTATGAAACCCATTTTCAATACCAAAATAAAATAAAAGTAAAACATGGTATTTATTTTTCTTTAAAAAAAGGTATGTCTTGTAGAGGAATCTGAAACTCAAATAGTGGTCACGGCGGCGGAGAAGTCGTTGTCGCCGCATTTGTAAGGCAAAATAATTCCCTTTTGTTGTTTAGTAAAACGCTTTGTATAAAAAGATTCATTTTGGATAAACATTAAATTCAATGGTTTTTATACACCGTATAAAATAAGGTTGTGTATAAAACAAAATATGCCTCAATGAAAGGGGATTGAGACGAAGTCCCATACCTCGGGTCCGACTTGACTCGGTCGTTCTTTAATGACCTGAATAATAAACTTGAGTTGAGTTCTACTTTCTTAAGAACCTTTTTTAAGTTCATTATTCCTTTTATATCACTTATTTCCATTTCAGGAACACTATGTAATTATTTAAGTTAATAACGGTCGTTTTAACGATCATTGGTACTTGAGTCAAAAATAAACCCTTTATAATTACAAGTTGTTCATGTATCCATTATATCCAGAATGGTATTCATGATGTAGATATCATATATGTCATATATATCCAGTACATTCATGCATTTATAATATTACATAATCATTTAGAGGTAAGAAATGAAATGCACCGTTCATGGAGACGGTAAGCCGTACGTACGCATGAACGCTACTTTCATTTCTATTTCGTATTTTATAGAATAGAATAATAATGATATATAGGTATATTATAATTCTAGTTTAATATCATATATAATATCATAACTCCATCCTTTATACGTCCCACATTTGGTATTTAACGAATCAAATCACTTTGAGGGGGAGGTAGTCTGCACTTCCTTAAATGAAGATATCGCGTTTACCCATAATGGAAACCATAAAGGTATGACCAAAATAAAAAATACAGAATCTTAAGGAAAACATAAACATATTATATATCATTTATAAATATAGTGTCATCTTAATGGACACCTTTGAAGTTGTTAAAATAATGTTGAATAATCATCGTTTCGGGAGGCAGAAATTCGCCATCCACGGAAACAGTATGTTCTATAACCATTCGATGTAGGTGTGTGTAAGTGTAGCTCGAATAATTCTTATAAAAACATCCTAGTATATTTAATATACTATAGTTGTTACAAAAGAAATGAATAAAAAGTGTTTATGGGGTTGGAGAAGCAAAATAAAACAAAAGGACTCAAGTGAAGACATTACCTTAAAATCGGGTAACTCCCTTTGGTTTGAGCTCAAAGGATTCCTTGGGAAGACTTCTGCCCAAAGTGAGGCTTCAAGGAGTAAGAGAGGGAGGTGTAGAGATAAAATGAGCAGTGGTTGGCCGAGCCAAAGGCTTTGGAAGTGTGGGTAAGGAGGTAGAGGTGGGGGCCTTTTATAAGAGGAGAGGAGGGGCACTCTTGGAAAGTAAAGAAATGTTACTTTATTTTCAAATGGGTTTCGGATTTTAAAGGTACCCCATTGATATAATTCTAGGATAAGGAGATAATGGTACAAAATATACCCACCCAATAGGTTTTGGACATGTTTAGGTCTTAGATATTACATTATCTTTCCATTTTATTTAAATCGTCAAATAATGAGGTCATCGTTGCATCATTATGATGTCATAAATAATTTAATAAATTTAATGTCTAAAATTTATAAGAAAAATACAATGATGTATTAAATCTTTTTAGATTTCCAATGAATATTAATAGTATAAAATATCATCTATGTAGACAAAATTAAAAATGTTTTAATCAGGTGATAAATTCTTGTTATATTTACTTTCTTTAAAAAAAAATAAAAAAATAACAAGTCACTTTCCACAAAAGTGATTCCATGGGGTCCCCAAGTTTGGAACAAGACATCCCATGGTCGGCCATGAGACAACCAGTAGAATTAGGACACGTTTTGGTGTCATTTTTTGTTATTATGATATTGTTTTATTATCCTTAACTACCTGATTACTCATTAATCAAGATAATTTAAGATAATTACCGTCGTTACTATTCATAATGTCCAAAAACAAAAGAGTATTGATTACGTAATTTGGAACTTATGATTCCAAATATGTAATCCATTTTACCAAATTCCAAACACAGAAATTGCAATAGTTGATTTAAAAATAATTCCCGTTGTCAAAACAAATAGCGGGTATTTTTGAAACAATATCTATGAAAAGTTTGGCATTAGTTTATGCATAATTCCAAAGTGAAATTAATCCTAATGACCACCATTGGATTAAAAGGTAAAATTATATTCTAATTTAACTTTAAAACAAATTCAAAAGATAATCTAATCATATAAATAAATTATATTATAAAGAGGTTTGATGTAAAATGCAGTATTTTTCACTATTCATTAAAAAATGAACATTGTCAGAAAAATACCAAAAATTTATCCAATGTAAATTTCAATGTCCCAGTCATAATTAATATGTTTATTTGGACAAATATAGATTATAAAATTGTCAAAAGTTTGATTTAAAAAGGTTTTTCCATCAAAAGGCAGTAAAACAATCTTTTAAGAATATTAGTGTATTCCATGCTTAAGATTGGATTTATTTTCATTTTAAGCCTTTAAAACACTATCTAATTCATTAATAGACATAGATAAAAATATCTATTATTCATTAATTACTTGGGATGTTACAATATATATATTGAAAATATTTATACCATGAATAATATTCTATAAATATGGAATAATAATAAAAGATCGAGTATCATAACTATTGAATCAAAAAATACTTGAAAAATAAAGTAGTTAAAACCCGAAATAACGATAATTGTAAAATGGTCATTAACAAATGGGTAATAAAATTTCATAAATGTATAATATATTAAATTTTAATTATTTTAATTAATTATAATAAAAATAAATTTATTATTCAGGAAATTAAAATAAATTAAGATGCAAGTCTGACCCGAGGTAAGGGTTTCTCATCAAACTTTTACTTATATGAGTCATATGTCATAATCAATAATTATTTCTTTTGTGTGGTGTATATACTACCCATTTAATATATTATATCATGAATGATTTCTTATTGAGGGTATTTAATGTTTTATTTTATGTTATTTCATTCATGGGGATAATTATTCAAAAGAAACCCACGAGATAAGGGATTATTTTACAACCTCATCATTATTAAGGATTTTTTACATTAAATTTTAGCTGAGGAATATTTATATTAAAGGTAAATGTTTTCTATAAAAACTTCTATCTCAAATGATTTTAAAAAGTATTTTTTACCCTTATTTTACTATTTATAAAACATTTTTAAAGTAATTTTCCTTTCATTTTCTGAACAAAGTACTTTTTGACTTTTCTTACAAAAGTCTGAAAGGATTTTTTTAACAAACACAACATAAATAGAATTTCCCATCATCATTATGCCTTGGTGAATTGAATATGACATTAAAAGTTTACAAGGTTCTTTTCAATGAAAAATATTTATTTATTAATTATCAAGTTAGTTGATTTTAAAGATTATTTTTAAAGTAAAAAATTGGAATTTACCTCCCAAAATATTGCATCAATATCGTAAAAGTATTATTATCTATGTCAACATAAATTTTTTTATCTTATGTTCAGTATATAATATAATTATTCCATTCATAATATTTCTTTGGATGTTTTATGATCAGTTTTACTTTGAAATGTTTTGATATTTTGAATGACTAGTTCTTTAAATATATAGAGTTATAAATTTTGTTATGTTTTGTTGATTCAATTGTATTATTTATCCATATAAGGAATGAAATGGACTTAGTAAGTGACAATAAGGGCCCTTTATAGCCCCTAGATGCATCGTTAAGTATCATGGGATAAAATACCTTGTGTTTTGTATAAGGACATACCAATTTATTTAGATTTCATGGGACAAGTCTATGATGTTATTTTCAGTTATATTAGGCAAGGCCTCAATAATATGTTTCAAATTATTTAATTATGTATTATATAATAATGAAATTAGTTATTCATGTACATTTGATTATTATTTTAGTTCTAATATCCATCGATAGGTTTCAATCTCAAGAGATTATTTATATGGAATTGTTGTATCATCATTTATTCCTTTCTTATTATTCCTCATTTCCAAGTTATTGATTAAATGTCATGAGTTTTAAATTATTTTCCTTGACATATTGATCATTTATTATTTATTCAAGATATCTTTCAGTGTATTCATTGCCTTACTAAGAATTAGAGATCACCCCTTTCGTATGCTTCCTTTATCCAGGATGCCAGGAAGTGTGTTATGATTGATATATAAGGATATGTTAAAGGGAATACAGGTGTAGTAAAATAATACACTATGTTTTATTTTGTGTCTTAAATTATAATATCAAATTCAAGTAAGTATCTATTTTACCTGTAATACTAAACTATTTTATCATTTGAGATGTGATTCTTTATATCTATTGCCAATGCAATAAAGTATCCACTAACTCTAGGCTACTGGAGTTTGGGTATTTACAATTTGAATGAGGGTAAGTTTAGTAAAAATATTGGGAATTATATTTAGGAAACACTATATTATAAAACTAGACCCCATGATATAATTTGGGAAATATTCCAAGATAAACCAATATTACTGTTTATTGATTAGTTACAACAAAATATTCAATTTTCATTAAGTGTTTCACTATTTTTGATATAATATATTTTGTTTCGTAATGATAGGATATAATTTTGATTATTCCATTTTATTGGAATGGATCCTAAAATATAGAATGGAAAATGTATTAATGCATGTGATCCATGTAGGTATTTCACTCTTTGGAAAGACAATGAAGACAAAGATAGAGGTGTGGCAGGAGCTGGAATATCTGCTAGAGCTGAACAAATTTTACTATATTTGGATAGTTGTCTTAGGTTATGAGAATTAACCTTGGTATTATAGAGTTGTCTAATGACCCACAATGTGGTGTAACAACTTTTGACTACTTCATGCATCAACATCATTCATTATTCAGTGGTACTATGAATCCATTAGTATCTAAGCAATAGATAAGTTCCCCATAGAATACTTGTATCACTTTGGAAACTAATGAAAGGGAGAAGGTTGTTAGGGAAATGTGTTGTCTCTCAAGGGATACAAGTCAATGGAGGTAATTTATTCAAAATAATAATAATTTTTGAGATATATCATGAATGTAATAAAATAATTACAAGGATATTTTCTAGGAAAAATATTTTCCTCAAGATCAACAAGAAAATATAAATAGACAGTTCTTGATTATGAGATAAAAAAAGAAGAAGAAAATGCTTCTACGTATGAAGCTAAATTTACATTGTTATCAAAGAATGATACAGACTGCATACACAATCTAAAGAGTAATACTGACCATTTAATTGACAGGATTAAACCAATATTACTATGGGAACTGGTCTCCAAAACATACTCATCATATTATGATGTAGTATCTTGTGATATAAAGAAAGAGAAAAATTATCCATGCCTTATGGTTATGAAGGAAGGAAAGATAATAAGAGTTTGGAAGAGAGAAAAACATATATGGGAAGGAAAAGAAATCTGAATTTTCCCACATGAGATAATTGTGGAAAGAAACACAATGGACCATGAATTAAGGGAATGAGAGTTTTTGACAATTGTGGAGAGAAATACCATAAGGATCATGATTTAAAATAAATAAAGAGGTTGTCTATTTGAAAAACATCAACTCTAATGATATGGGGAACTACACTAATGAATTCCTAAATAATCAAGTGAATATATATAGTAAGAAGAAAATGGATCAAGGTATTATTATTTTATTACTACAGTCCAAGTGGAAAGATTAATCTATTTGGATTCACGAATTATGTTTTAGAAGTATTTTATCAATGATATTCTGGTTAAAATAACATGAAATGTATAAGTATTTTACTTTGGTATTTTTTATTTATGGATTTGAAAGCATATGTGTAATGGTATGATAACCAAGAAGAATGATTAGTTTTAAGGAGTTATTTTTATTATAATGAATAATAACAATTAATATGTTTATGATGTTTAGTTAATAATGTTTATTCGGGAAAAATAGATGACAAACATTGACAAAGTAAATGAGATAGTATTGGGGACCTTTAAAATGGTTAGTGGAATTATGTATTATGGATTTTATTGAAAATTTTGATTTATGGAATATACTCTATAATACATTATTTTATAAGGAAAAGACTATTTTTGTGATCCTGATTATTTCCAATATGGTTTATGGTGATCACCATCTTTTAGGAGAATATATGGTTAAGGTACATAAGTATTTGTTATGTGAAAATAAGAGACACTTTATGTTATCTGCTGAATTAATGTTAATTTGAAATTTAGTAATCTTATATTATGATTTTGAATTTTGTAACACAAAATTTATAGGATCTTTAAGGATAAAATTTTCTAGAATAGATTAATCTAATATTTGGGTCTTATTATATTAATTGTATTAACCATATTGGTTTTGGTAAATATGTAGAGGCATAAGTAATTATATATGAAAATTATGATTCATTAAAACGTTATAGAGGCATAAATAAATAAATGAATTTTTTTCCTAGTGAAAGAGAAAAATGGGAAATAAATTGAAGCACAACCAAAGGTTCAAATTATTCTTATGACATTAAAATAAACCATGTAATATTATTTTCATGTGTGATTTATTTGGATAGTAAAAGAAACCATTGACTTTAGGAAAACAACATTGAAATAAAAATGTTATCCATTTACTTTTCATACCATTAAATCAATGGCCTTTCTAACCTATCACATATTTCCAGTTTTATGGTGGTTTACTTTCTCATGACACTATTCTTTATCACTACCTATTAATCCTTGAGTGTTAGTTTTATCTATAATGTCCATATTTTCACTTCCCATCAATGTTATAATTTTTTGAAACTGATTTTTGTGATGAAATTCATATTTCATATTCCATATATTTATGATGATGTTTTATTAACCATTTTAACAATGCGGGTTTTACACAGAGGAATTATCAAATTTCAAACTCTTGATTTCCAAGAACATGTTCAAATAGTGAAAGCACAATTTATTGAAGCGTGATAATCTGATAGCCTAAGATTATAAATTATGTTTTTTTAAATAAATTTAATATCTTTTATAACATTTTGTGTACATAGTTATAAGATGTTAAAATAAAAAATTGTTGGATAGTGTATACAACACACAACACTGAGCTTCAGCAAATAACAAAATATTATATATATATGGTTGTTATAACCTAGAAATTAAAATTAAGAGTATAAATATTATTAAATCAATTCTGAAAGATATATAAAGAACTCACTCAATAAAACTAATTTATTAATTATTAATATATTAGTACTCAATTTTCAGTAAAATTATTTTATGCTTCAAAAATACATTTTCATTAAAAATGGTTCTTATTTATTTTTTTGAGAAAATATTATATTTAATATTTGATAAGTATATAAATTTTATTTTATAAAAAAATATCATTTCTAAAATCATAACATGAAAATTATCTTACGGTTAATTTTTTATATTTTTTTGAAGGGATTTATTTTTGAGTTGCTAGTACAAAATACTACTTTTTATTGATAGTTTTATTTTTGTTTCAAATATTTAAATAGTCCGATTTTATTTCAAAATGGTTTTAAAGTAAAATAAGATATTTAATAATATTAATAATCTATTCTTGTTCTTTAAAATCAATGTTATGGACGGATTTTGTATAAAAACATTTTTATATTTAAGAAGACATTTTTGAAAAACAATATTTCTTTGTGTTTTTTTATTTAATTTTATATTAAATAAATCATATTTTTTAATTTAAAATTTTAAAATTTGATTACATATTTTGATTTAGGAATCCCAAATTTATTAAAATTGTCCATTTTATTTTTGGTCAATGTGAATAGTAACCTTAGAAAAATTTATCATTGTTAATGGTAAATCAGATAATTAATGTTAAAAAACAAAATTATAAGGTCTAGAAATTAATCCTAAAACATGAACTAATATTATAGAATTATTCCATTTCAAACATAATAATCTAATATTCAGTTTTGGAGAATTTTTCTGATTATTTTGATGAGATTATGAATTTTATAGTATTTTATTTCAAGACAATCCATACATGTTACGCTCTTGTTTTTCATAATTATAATATTTTAAATATGTGGTTATCCAGAGGATATTTTCGATTGGAAATATTATTTTTAAACAAAATGGATTCAACTAAATCGTTATAATTTATTTTATTTTTTATTGGAAATATTATTACCTTAATTTCTTACACAATGCTAATATAATAATTATTCAATTAACAGAAAAACAAATAAATGATAATTAAAATATTAAAAATAACATAATTTTTCATAAATAATGTAATTGATGAATTTTATATATGACCATGAAATTTTAAGGATATAATAATACATTTTATGTAATTATAAGTGTTTTCTGGATTTTATTAAAGTTAAATTGATGAATAGTTCAAAAAATTAACATTATTGATATTTTATTATAAGAAATGGTTTATTAAATGATAAAAAATTGATAAAAAAATTAAAGTCAGAAAATTTATTTGAATATATTTTATACTACCATCCATGGTTCGTTAATGGCCATTTCTTCCATTTATAGTCATTATATTGACACTCAAAGTGTAAAAAAGCTTATTGGCATGGTAAGTATAAAAGGGGTTAATGAGGGGATAAAACCAAAAGATAAGTATAAAAACATATTTAAAACAGCTGAAATTTTTATTAAATTAGAATATTTAGATCCATGTGCATCATACATCCAAAATAAATTATTATTTTTCCATTTGGTATAAATTTTTTAATTTATATTCATTTAAGAGATTTTTGGAAATTCCAAATGTGCCCCTCACCTCAATTATAAAAGGGCACCTCCTCCCTTACTTATTTACACCACATTGAGCCATATAACTTTACCAAACCCAAAAAATTACTGTTATAAAAATAATTATACATTTTATTGAGGTGATTTCCCTTCCAAAATATAAATCATTGGTCCCTTAAGAAAACATCTAAAGAGATCACACCAATGAAGAGATGGTCATACTTACTGACGCTTTCATGTTTATTTCTTCCTTTACTTCCTATTGATGTTGTGTTCCTATCCTAAAATAATAAATATAGTATAATAAATATATTTTTTATTTATTATTATTATTTTATGACCATATTCAATCCCTTTTACATTCTATGAATAGAAAAAACATAGCTCATGCATAAGTATGACTTATCGTCTCCACATAGCACTGTAATACGTTTTTCATCACTGATTTAATTGGATGGTTATAAATATTTAAATAATGGATATATATGATATATTTGATAAAAAATGTTTTTAACTATAATATCATATATACCTTCTTACTCTCCAATCCTTTTCAAAATGATAACGTCGCTCATGCATACGTGTGGACTACGCCTCCATGAAGAGATGCGATCCTTTTTTCATTTAGGATTTAAATTGATAGAAATAAGGGTAGATTTAATGAATTTATATGATAAATATGATATAATAATAAATATGGAAATATTAATTATTATTCAATTTTTTTCCTCAATCCATTGAAAAATGAGAACAATGTTTATATGTATGTACAACCTACCATCTCTATAAAAATGAAATTCATTTTATACAACAATATTTATAGATGAAACTAAATATATATATATATATATTGAACATATAGGATATTTATACCATTAATAATATTATTTAAATTTTGGAACCATACTAAAATTTCAATTATCGGAACTACAGAATGAAAACATACTTGAAAATCAAAGCAATTGACACCCTAAATAATGTTAACAGTAAAATGATTGTTAATAATTGGGTAAAAATATGTTATATATAAATCAAATATGATATTAAATATTTTTATATATTTATAACAAATCTGAAGATATTACTTAAGAGGTTAAAATCACTTTTAGGAAAGTCGGGCCTGAGGTTAGGGTTTCTCATCATACTTTTACTTCTATGAAAAATATGTCATAGTCCCAAAATATTTCTTTTATGTGATTTATATAATGAAACATTGATATATTATAACATAAATAAATTTATATTCATGTAATTTAAAGTTTCATTTAATGTAATTTATTTCATGGGTCTTATGATTCAAAAGAAACCTATGTGGTAAGGGTTTATTTTTCAATCTCATCCTTATTTAGGATTTTTTATTTTCATGTTACTGCTGAGGAATATTCATCTTCAATGTACAAGTTCTATAAAAATATTTTCAAAAAATGTGTTTTAAATTCTTTAATTATTTTTTAAATTTATATTTACCATAGTTATAATTTTTACAAAAAAAATAAACGGAATCATCCTGTCGTTTTTCAAATGAGGTAATTTAAGACTTTTCCAAAAAAATGTGTGAAGGGAATGTTTTTTAACACACACAATATGAATGGAATTTACAACCTTCGTGAATACTAAATTATTTTAAGATTACTTTATATGTTTCAAAGGTTATTTTAATTGAAAATGATTTTATTATTACATGTGTTTCATTTAGCTTTTAACAAAAAAATCAAAGTAAAAAAATGGTATTTCCCTAAGAAATATTTTAGTAGTCTCTTAAAATTAGTTTTTTCAATGTAAACATCCAATGATAAATATTATGTTGATGATTTTCTCTAATGATACAATTAATCATATTTTCTTGATGGTTCATGATCAAGTTTACTAGGTAATGTAATGATATTCCATATAAGTATTTCTTCCAATATAGATAGTTTTTTATTTGTTATGGCATATTGATTGCACATGAGCCCCAACACAATTGGTGTGGTATCTTTAAGTACATCCTCTAGAATAAGGTTTGAAACCAGGCAGAGGCATATTTCTGGGTACTATAGTCGGACCGTAGCAGTTATTATAGCAGACATTGTTCAGTACTGTAGCAGCTATGAACTATTCACCTAGGGCCACCAGTTTGGGCTTGGAGTCCTTAAGGCCTTTGGGCCACCCAGGCCTTTGAGTGAGTAGGAATTTCGGGCCACCTTTAATGTTTTAGGGCCATCTCAAGGCCTTCGGGCCACATGAAGTTACCCCAGAAAGACTCTACAAAAAAAAGGATCAGTCCTAGAGGTGGTTTCAGAGTAGGCGCACTCACCAGAGCAGAACCAAATTGATTGGGAAAGAATAAGAGGGTATGTTTATGCCATCTGGAATATCATGTTCTTGCATGGGTTGCTTATCCAGATGGCCATGTGAAGGTGGAGAGCTACCAACAGGATGTAGATGCTGGGAAGGGGTAGTTCCTTGTAGTTATAGTCTGGTGGAATCCCCTAAGCCCTTCAGGTCATTTAATGTCTCTCAATCCTATGTTAAATGTAATATCTTAGGCCTATGGGCCTTGTTAGGGTTCCCCCTAATCCCTTGAAAGGGGGGTTATCAAAAATCAATAAAAAAGAGGCATTTGATACATTCGGGATTGAGGCATATTGAATCAGTTGTATTATTTATTCATATATGGAATGTATTGGAATAAGTAAGTAATGGGTGGGGCCCAACATGACCACTAGATTTATCAATAGGTTTCATGAGACAAACAATATTGGGTTTTTTTGATGCCTTATCCATTTAATCATATGTCATGGAACATGGCCTTGAAGGTATTTTTAGATGTCTTGGACAAGGCATCGATGGTATGTTTCATTTTTCCTTTACTTTTCCTTCCATCTCTATGAAATTAGTTAATGATTTTAATGTGATTATTTGATTAGTAATAATATCTATAGATATGTTTCAAGCTATGTGAATATAAATATGGAATTATTTGATCATTTTTTATTATTGTCATTTTATTATTTCTATTCAATTTATTGATTAGATTACTTCTTTTTTCAATTATTTTCCTCTTTCATATAGATTATGTATTATTTATTCATGATAGCTTATGTTGTACACATACCCTTACTAAGAATTACATCTAACCACTTTCTTATGTTTCCTTTCTCTAGGATGTTAGTAATTATATTTTGATTGATATGCAGGGATATGTTAAATGAAATAATGATGTACTCAAAGAAACAACTATGTATTTCTTTATGTGTTAAATTATAATGTGAAATTCATGTCTGTGTATAATTTACCAAGACTACTAAAATATTTGGTATTTTGGGATGTGATTCATTATATCGTGTGCCAACGTAATGAAATATCCAAAGACTTTAGGCTAATGGAGTTTGGGTATTTACCAAATTTATGTCCCCTATTAAGAATAAACCCCCTCTATTTATAGGAGTAAAGTTTAACATTTGAATCTTTGAACATTCTATTTTGAATCATGTTTTAGGGTGTAATATTCTTAATAACATTCCAATGATTTTAATAGATATTCACATAATTATGACCTGTAATTGTAAAAAAATTAATCAAATGTGCCTTATTATCATGTGATATTTTTCTCTTTAAAGATTTTAGTCTGCACATGCATGCACTACATATGACTTTTCCTATGTGCAACTGGATCAAAAGTGTGGAAATTATTTCTTATTGAGATTAATATGTGTATTTACTCGTTTTGAAATATCCTCAAGAATAGTTAGGATTGACTAGCTTGAATTGATTCATTTTAAATCTCCATATGCTCATTGTGACATGGAACTCATACCCGACCTTATTGCAGCATTGTGACATACCAAAAATTTATTTATTCATGATAGTTCTCATGAACACATCCTTTATTAATTCATGTGAAAATTTTGAATACCATAATGGAATGAAAATGATCATTCCCTTACTATAGAAAAGAGGGTTGATTTCACTATTCACTGAACTAGGTATACACATTCATTGGGAACCTTCATTGAGAAGCATGTGTTCACCCTCCATTAGTGTTGCAGCCAGTGATTGGGATCTGAATGAGGTACCTACAAATTGCTCTCCTCCTCAACATAGAAATAATTAAAGAATCCACCTACAAAATGTGGGGTTCATATACCAAATCACTCTCAGATAAAACTGAAACCTTCGCTTCATATATCTTCCCTCTTTCTTTGTCAAATACTCAAACAAAATTCATCTTCAAAGAGCAGGGAATAGATCAATCTTCCAGACACTCAATATGAATTTTTTTTATATAATGGAAAAAACCAATTTCCCAAAATTGTTATATTGGGAAATTATTTTCCAATATACCATTGAAACTAGGTGGTATTCATGTTGAAGGGTGGTTGTTGCATTAGACAACACCTCCTATAGGATGCTTTTTAATAAGGATCTATCACAAATAATTCCCTCTTTAAAAACATTAGGTAGAAGGTGTTTTCCAACAGAGTGCCTTTCCTTTAATGTTTTTTAAATATTATTTTGTAATGTTTATAGATACATTTATATAACCAAAACAATTCAAAAGGTAAAAAATATGTATTATTTTTATATTGGGTAATTTATTAAAAAACTAATTCTCAAAATATTATGTAAAATTCCTCCAACCTCCCTTTTTAAAACAGTGTGATAACAGAGACCTTTTCTAGGTTTTTGAAATCAAAATTAAAAACCAATTTTCCACCATTTAATGAATAATATATTATTTATAATGATGCATTAATGATAATAAATTATAAATTATCACACATTTTCCATAAATACCAATAATAAAAAATAATAATTTATATCGCTAAAACAATTGTAATATAATATTACTATTATTGCTAAATATATGTAAATAACAATAAAAATAATGAAAATTAATTAATAAAAAAAAAACCTTTTTTACGTATTAATAAACAATAATATTATATATTAATTTTCAAATAAATCACAATTATATTGTCATTAAATATAGTTATTATTGAATAATAAATAGGTGCAAATATTTATTTTGACTTCTGATAATTTATAATTAAAAACATTATTAATTATATTATTATTTTTTATTATTAAATTCATAAATAATTTGATTATATATAACATTTAAAATAATTATTTATTTATTTTTATCAAAAATATTAATTATATTACTATTTGATTGTAATAAATGATAAATAATTTTATTATAAAAGGTTTATAATAACATTGTTATTAAAAATTATATTTTCTATAATAATAATTTAATTAATCTTTAATTAAAATTATATTAATTACTAATTTATTAGTTACATCATTATTCATAATTATTATTCTAATTCTTGTAAATATTTTATAATTTAATAATTATTTATTCAAAATGTAATTCATACTAAGTAACAAAAATAACATAGATAATAACACTTCCAAATAAAAAAATTAGCAATATAATACTTAATTTGAATTATGCCCATGTATTGTTTGAAGTGTCAATGTTATATTTTTAATTAATAAAGATTGTGTCATGTAACATAGTTTTGGTTTATTATATTAATGACATTCTTTTTCTTATGGTAATTTTTTATACGTTTAATACATTTTAAATGTTTCATTTAGATTATAATTATAAATTAAATTTTATAGGCTTCCTAATTCACATTCATAAAACATAAAAATGTTTCAAGTAGGAAACTTTGAAATCCTGTAAATTATAAAGTATAAATAAAATATAAATGAAATATAGAACATTAATTAAACCTATAAAAAATTGAAAATAAAAATAATTTTTTTAAAAAATTGTATAAATATGATTTCAATGTCACGAAGTATTGTTATTGCAAAAAATATTATTTTTACTTGTAGATTTTTTTCAACAATATTTTTTTTGTAAATTAATTTTTTACCTATTATTTTTTAACATTCGATTTATTTTCAATTAATTTTTCTTATAGTCAATGTTTTAAATTTCATTTAGATTTTTTATATGATATTTTATGCACAAAAATATTTTTTAATTGTAAATGTTATGGTTTTAATCAGTACAGTTTGTGTCATGCAAATTATTTTGGATTTTTATATGGTTGAAAATATTTTAATTTTCATTTATTTTGTATATTTTTAATCCATTTTTTAATTTTCATTTATATTGTACTTATATTTTATATTTTATAGGCTTCCAATGTAACCTGCTACAATTGTAGTAATTTTCCAAGTAGGTGAATTTGAAAGCCTATAAATTATAACGTATAAGTATAATATAAATGAAAGTTGAAAAATTACCTAACCATATAAAAATTAATTCTAATGAAAATAATGTCCAAAAAAATATTGATAAAAAATAATTTTAATGTCACAAAATATTGTTTTCTGAAAACATTACGTTGTACATATAAAATATATTTTTTTCAGAAAATGATTTTATGTGAGTTAAAAATTATTATTTTTTGACATTTCTTTTATATTCAATTAATTTTTATTTTTAAATTCATTGTTTTAAATTTCATATTGATTTTACATATACTATATTTCATGTGCATAAATTTTTTGATGTGTAAATGTTAAGTTTTTAATCAATAATGATTATTATCATGTAAATTATTTATTATGTATTATATTAATAAAATTATTTTTATTTTCAACATTTTTTATAGATTTAATTCTAGTTTTATGTTTCATTTATATTATATATATATTTTATAGGTTATATGCATCCAATGTTATCTAATTGAAAGATTATAAGTATTCTGGTGTTTTAATTATGCGCCATTGAAAGATTATAAAAAATAAACTATAAATATAATCAAAAAAAATTTAAAACATTGAATAAATACATATAAAACAATTAAAAATTTAAAAATCCACAAAATAATTAACATAAAATAATATATATGATCCAAAAAAATATGTTTAAAACATAAAATTTCGGCATTAAAATTAGTGGGTAACTCTAAAAGATTATAAAATCAATATTATAATTTTATTTAAATGAAATTTAAGACATGCATTTAAAATATATAAATTAACAATAAATTAAAATATTTTCATAACTATAATAAATATAAAATATTAACAATTAATAATAATACATAACTTCATAACAAAAATAAATTTAATTAATTAAATTTTAAAAATGATATTTTGTACTTATTAATAATAGTAAGTGTTATTATTTATAATTATATTATTATTATTCAAAATTATTTTTATTTTATCAATATTTAGTAGTAATATGATTATGTATAGCATTATTAATAATTATTAATTTTATAATTAATGATAATTTAAAAGTATCAATTTATAAATTCATAATTAACAAAGAAATAATAATTAATATATTATTTTTTATAAAGTCATAGTAATTAATATATTATTAAAAAAAAATTAAAAATAATTCTATTTTTGAATGACCATTATTTTTATTATTAATAGTATTATATATATATATATATATAATGAAACAAATTTAAGGGTGGGAATTGTCTTGGAAAGCATCTTCCTCATATGATCCGTAGAAGATGTTCTCTCGACCAACTCCTTAAAAAATGCTGTAAATAAGGTGCATACTTGAGAGGTGCATTCTTTACTAGATTTATGAAGAAGTTGTTATCTCAAAGAGTTATTCTTCAGACTAATTTTAAGGAAGTCATTGTACAAGTCAACACTTATCCCTGTTTGTCTGACCATCTGAAAACAACCCTAATTTGATAAATATTCTCCATATTTAGATATACATAAAAAATATCTATTTGGTAGGTTTTATGGGAAAACTCCCATCCAAAATTAGTTTCACATCACTCGTCAGATCAATTCATCTGCATAGATCGTCGTTATCCAGTACCTCACAGGTTATCATTTTCACTGCAGATGGGATCCTAATTCTATTTGAATCTGCTTCAACAACCATATATCATACATTATTTCATTATCTACCAAAATCTCTACAATTTCTATCTTCCAAATTAGGCACATTTAGATTTGTATGTTTGGTTTGATCAGATCAAGTCATATAGAAGGCTTCGATATAAGGGTCTTCCTCATCGCAATTTGGTCGTGCATTATAGACCCAATGAGGATGGATCATTAACCAAGTAGTATAAAAACCCAACAATTTCCAAAATTTCAATATAAATTGATGATAAATGTTGTAAATTATACTCAAAATAAATTAAAAAACTAATATCTGATCAACCATCAATATTTTAAGGTAGTATTCTTTTCATAACCTTTATGATGTGCTATTTATTCTATATGAGTGAACCACATTATTCAATGTGTATATTGGTGGTATATAATTTTATATTTAATATTTAACTAACATTGAAATCATTGTTTATTGATACCATGTTGGGTGAAAATAATGTGTGGGGATTCAAATTCACATCTTTTATAATAATGAAAGGTTATATGGATATCTTATAGGATTTGATAGTTCATGTGTTAAGAACATATAACATTATCATTCAAATTTATTCTTTATAGAAATGCAAGACTCATGTGGACTATTCTAGTTCAAGATTATTTTTTCTCACTTAATGGGTAAAAACAATGTTTCTAGGGAGATTGGGATATTAATTCTAGTAAATTTTCTCTAATTTTTGAAGATATTAGTTATATTTCTAGTCAATTGATAAAACAAGTTCTTAAAACTATATAAATTAATTATGATTCATAACATTTTACAATGGTAGATGTGTATCCTAATGAATATCCTTTTTATTTTTTAATATTTCTCTTGAAAATTGATGTACAATATTTCATTAATGTTATACCCAGACCGAGCCAGATCTCCTTATATTTTTTACTATGTGGAACCAATATAGCTGTTATAATTATATGATAATATTGATTACCTTAAATTAAAATTATTTATATGAAAAAGTATTTCATCATGGGTTGCACCGATGTTATTTATCAAGAAATGGAAAAATATTTTATATTTATATATTGAGTTCCAAAAGCTAAATTATGATATAGTGAAAAAATATACCCATTGACCAAAATTTATGATAATATTTATAAAATTAAAGGTTCTCAATGGTTTTTTAAGACTGATTTAAGGTATATATACCACCAGTTGAGGGTAAAGGACAATAATATTCCAAAGAGAAATTTTTAGAGACGTTATAAAGATTACGATCCCATGGAAATGTATTTTATGCCTATTTATCCTTAAATGTTTATTTAATTACTGAATAATATCTTCCAAAAATATATTGTTTCCTTTGTAAAATATTTCCTAGATAATAATTTCTTTTGTTAAAGAACAAGGGTAGATCACAAAATGTATTTAGAGATTGTTTGGATAAATTTAATGATCATTATCCACATGTAAATTTATATAAAAACCAAATATGGAATCAACGGGATTGTTTTTAAGAATTTTTTTTAAAAAATAATCCATTTATATATATTTGAAAATAATTTAAGTAATAATTTCATTGGATAATTTTAAAAATATTTTTCAAATTCATGGTTTTTATCTATTTGGTCAAACATTATAAGAGATTCATTTGAAATATTTCTAAAATCGAATTTCTTGTGTTGAATTTAAATTTTATTGGAGTAAATTCAAATAAAATGATAATTTTTAAGAATAATTTTATTATGTAAAAAAAATCATACCTCCAATATAGTATTTGATATTACATGTGGAAAGTAGAATCATAGTGGAATACGGTGGATTTCTGGAGAAGGTCTGGGTTTTTCCTTTATATAGTGTGAGAATGTATTGATGTATATGTTAATTTTGTTGAAGCCTCATGGGAATAATTAGCCTATGAAATATGAATTAGAGGTAGTGGATTATGTTTTAAATAATTGAATTAGTTTTCATTTTGAAGATAAATTTATAGTGTGTTCATATCCTAGTAGTCTATTTTTTTTGTATTGTACCAATAAAATTAAAAGATGATAAAATAAATGTGGTTGGAATTATTTAAAAGTATTTGACATTGAACTATTATATACACCATACAAAATTAAAATTTTACTGATTTTTTTGGGTGAAAACCCTATGTCCAAGTATATAAAGAATAAAAAATACATTAAAAATTGATGAATAAATTATGCAACCATTATTTTAATAGTGGGTTCCCTAGACCCAACTAAATAGTACTTAATGAATGAAATATCACGTATAAAATATGTTATGCATGATTTAAACTTACTATAATAGTGTTGATTTTTTTGTGTCCACTGATTATATAGTAATATACTTTTTTTACTTTTCGTATCAAATATTTATAGTAGTTCTCAGGGATAAAAGAGATCCCTAATATGATATGAAATTAATCATATATATATATATATATATTTGACCTATGTGATAGATACATCATACTTACTGGACATAGATTATGTTTGAAAATAAGTTTATGGGAGTTCATAAGAATTAATATATCTTATCATGAAGTTTTCACACGGTGATCTTGATCAGATAAGATCATGAGAAATAATCATCCCATAGAAACACAGCTTGTTTCAAGTTTCAATGGTAATTCCTATTTATGAACAATTGTATTGGTCTATTGACTATAAATTATTATCAATGTATATTATTTGATCACCTAATTTGATACAAGAAAAAACTAGGACACTAATGTCCTATCGAGGTAGCTTCTGTTGGATGTGTAATCAGTGTTATGACATTGATTGAAAAATCAAGAATGAATTTAAAACTTATGAAAGGAATTGATATCTAAGGTCAAGTTGTTCAAAATGTTAGTACCTTAACTGAATCCATTACCATGGAAGAATAAGTTATGTTCATCCAGTTTAGCTAATGAATAATAAAGAAAGAAATAATGGGAACAGGATGTGTGTGTCCTGATTTATGAGATATTGTGTGATAAATATATTATTTTACATGGAGTGGGTTCCTAAGAATGGTTTTCATTGCAATGAATTTTACTTATCTCTATATATACCTTGGTGGATTTTTATACTCCACTCATAGTATGTGAAAAGTATTCTCTGTTATTGAGATTAGGGAAAAGAGGGTCACACGGTTAGTACATTCAAATTTATATCATATTACGATTAATAGGATTTCAGGACATCGTGGGCCCCACTATGAGGTTCGGGATATGACCACGAGTATACGACTGCCAATGAATAAATATATTCATTTTATTAGACTATAGGATAATTTTTATTGAATTTATTTATTAAAATTAATCATAAAAATATTTATGTGAATACATAGGAAAATATTTTATGAATTAATATTATTTTAATATTCAAGGTTCGTTTAACATTTATTAAAATGATATGTCATGTTAATGGTTTCATGGAGCCATTTTTTGTTATTTGTTACTTATATATATAAGTTATAGTGGATCTCATTCGTAGGTATTATTAATTCATTAGATCTCCTCTATCCATCATCTAATAATGAGAATATCTTGATCCATGCAACCAAACCAATCTCTCATTCATGGATCAAAGAAACATTGATGTGGTGATCATCAGGACATCGAAGGTGTCATCAAATATCTGTGATGACACATGTAATTTTATGAACACTATTATGTTGGACATTTGAAGCATGTGTGAACAATCTATAGGGATATAGATTCAATTCTTCCTAGAAACATTTTTTTGTGATGAGTGTTTTCCAATAATAGATTCAAATAAAACGAATTAATTTTTTGTTTAATTTATGTGTTCAAAATAATTTTCAAGGGATACTCAGGATTCATACCAGGAAAAACTTCCACATAAATGATATAGTTATGTTCTTCACCTATTAAAATGTTTAAATCTTTGATCCATCTACATCCATTGTGCACCTCAATAACTTCAGTCAGTAACATAGGAGTCATGTGAATTATAATATAACTGAAAAAAATAAATTTTCATTAAATTATGAAGACGACAAAGATACGGTCCCAATTTTTTAAATGATGATTAAATCCATCAACCTATAGTGAAGTTGCGGGCATCCAAAATTTTAATATCGAATTGATATCTATTATTTTTTGCGATTCTAATAAAATAAAATATATATAAGTATATAGGTCATTTTTTTGAAGGCATTAGTGGAATTGAATTTCATTGGACCTGAACTCTAGTGGTGGGATGGGGATGGAATTGTATTTCCTAGCCATGTTGTGATTCCAAACAACTGTAGAAACATCAAAAAATTTAATTCCTTCACCTAGACTTTAGAAATGGAAATAAAAATAATGATAATTTTCCAATGTGAGTGGCTGGATTCATAGTTATGTTTACCAAACAACAAACAAAATCTTAAAAAAGGATCTGACTAGGATGGTACCACCTCTTTCCTTGGATGAACCTATCACCAGGCCACTGGCACCTTAGCCGCCCTGCTCCACCATCTCTTAAACCCCACCACACGACTCTCCCATAGTCTACCACTTCCCATCTGCTAGACCTGGCACAGGATTTCATGATAGCTAGACTTATTAAGGTTGACCAATAGCATGCTGGACTGCCATGTCCACATCGAGCCCTCTTGTTGAACTCTTCCATGCATCCAGCTAGATCTTCTAGTGTTTCCCACCTTCAAACTGGCCATCCCCTATGCACGACCTCCTATCGATTAGCCTGACCATCCTTAGACAGTTCAATTATTGTCATTTTCAAAGCCTAGTATCCAATTCATGCCATTCATCCCTCTCTGTGTTTCTTGGAAAATTCAGGCCGACCTAACTCAATATGGGACAGGTCGATCCCTTCATATCCCACCCAATCCATTATGGTCCCAGGCTAGGCCTGAAACCAATTTCATGTTATTTTGTGTTCCACGAGGGCCGAGGAACAAAAAACATTTCAATATAATTGAAATATTCAAAAAAATATTTCAAATTTTTTAAATATGATTAAATTAAATTATGATATAGTGATTTATTAATTATTTGAATTTATATTTGCATAATTATTTTTAATTCATTTAATTTCCCTGAATTTTTTTTTCATATTTATTTTAATTACGAATTTTCAATTCATATCGACTGATCTACAACATTGAAAAACCAATGTTTCTCTGGATTTAAATATTTTCAATTATTTATTATAATTTCATGAGATTTAATTATTAATTAAATTTCACTATATGGTTTGTACATCATCTTTTTTCATTTCATATGTAAATGGGCATGCATGTCCACTAACATTTAATTATATGTGTATTAAATATTCTTGACACCACCTCTCTAGTGTATGAGTTTTTATATATTATTATGATGGCATTATTAGAGTAGGATCGCACCGTGTCTTGGTTATATTCTAGACAATACAAGGTTACATTGGACTAGGGTGAGAAATTCTACATGAGTCAGACATGACTCAACTATTTTACCCTTAAGACCACGGTGGATCCATCGAGTGTAAATAGATCAACCAATACCAAATTTTCTACATCAATCATGTTTTTTGTTTAATTTATGCATTTTTTATTATTGTTTTGTGGATTTTTATGCTATCTTGATTACATAAAATAATAAACTAAAATGAAAAGATTTAAATGAAATGAGATGTGATGGATGTTTATTCTATTTACTACATAGTGAGGTTCTGAGTGAAATCACATAGTATGTGCATAACATATTAAAAATGATTTCATTCACCAAGATATAATAAAAACTTATAAATAAATATTAATTCGCAATTCCTTCCATTTTTTGAATATGAAAAAAACTAGGTGTAACAGGTGATCACCAAACATATTTGATGGTGACTACTACTATTGGGGAGTTATTTTGAAAGTGATGGGTCAACTATACTAAATATGGATGAAAATAAGTATCCATAGATATATTGTCACATCTTTAGAGTTAAATCATAAAGTAAATAAACTTTAGGAATTCTATAAGGTAGGACTTCACTCAATAGTTCAAGGAACCATGAGTTAATGTGGTTTTCCTGTCTAATACCTACCTTGAACCTCTCTGAGTAGTGGTATAGTTATAACATGGACTATGAGGAATGATTTTAATGATCATTCACACTATAATACTCAAGAAACTAAGTTATCTGAGTATATTAGTGGGGTCTACTTGGGATTGAAAAAAATAGTGGGATACATTTAATGATTTAATTAGTTAGTAATGTTTAATCAGTAATCAAAATAAAAGTAAAAATTATCTAGTATTTTTTAAAATAAATTAATACCACTTGATCACTATGATTAATCTTGGACATAGAATGTTTCCATACCAACATGAGTTTCCAAAGAGTAGTATAGGAACTCACAAAAAAGTATATTAATATAGGAAATTATAGTTGTTTGATTCCCCGAAACATATTGAGATAACTAGGGAAGTGAGGATGTAAAATATTTTTATAAGATGCTCATGTATGATGAATTTTAGGTTTACATCCAAATTACATTATCAATCCCCAATGAATTGAGGATACATCTTGCGGGTATGTATGGTTATATCATGATAGATCATTCCTGAACTGTCTATGAGGAGAAATAGAATAAATATTTTTTAAAGTGATGATTACATTGAATATGTGCTAATTAAAATATATATCATGATAATTCAATACAATCCAATACTATTTTCACCCCATTACTTCAGATTAATTTAAAATTACTAAATGAACGATATGGGTAAAAACATTTCATTTACTTTTGGTTAAGGTTTTCCAAGTTGATAAGAATATGAAGTAATATTAATCTCTAGTTCTTATGGGTAAAATGTTGAAAAACAAGGTAAAAGGTCTGATGAAAAGTGTATAACTAAAGAATACTTCATTATATACTTCAAAGAAAAGAGTTTGATCGTCATATAGGAGGTTATTTTGTGTTAATTTCCTGAAATAAATATATATTATATTAAATGAAATGAATTTAAGTAGAATTATGCAGATGATTCCACTTAGTATATATATATTCATTAGTGTTTTCAATATTTTTGTTGTACTTCATGGGTATTAAATACAATATATGTACCAAATATGTGTATAGAAATATAGTAACCTAGTAAGAATGTAAAATTTACAATAAGTAAGGTGAATTATCCAAGAATATGAAAAAAATTGATTTATAATTCAAGAGTGAGAAGTACATTATATCTAATTGATAAGATTAATGTTTCTAGTTTATCTTTTGGAAAGTATTACAAAAACATTTATCTCATGTGTCAATTGGAAACAAGTATACCTTATTCCATTTTCGAATTAATGTTGTTTACGGCGTCTTCTTCCAAATTAATAATTCTATAATTTTTCATTCATTTGTAATAATTTATGGATATAAAATGTCTGGCTCGGTTAAAACTAGTTGTAAAAACATGATTCCTTGACTAGTAAAACTATTTAGTTTTTCATGGATATAAACAAAATGGTTTTAGAGTCATTTTAGTTAAAGACCTTAATTATTATCATTATATTTACCTATTTAGTTTTGGATAAAGAGACATTCAGAAATAAATAGAATCTATAAATATTTATGAATGAGTTTACATAGATAGAATAAACTATTCCAAGTTTAAGATAGTGGTAAATATACTTCATAAAATTAATTTATGTTTTTTAAGGAATTTAAATGTTAAGAACATTATATGCATGGCCTGAAGAGATGAATTTCTTTGGGAATATGTGTTGATGAATGACTTGAAAAATCATTCTTCAATCATAAAATTTTGAGTGGAATTATTCCTAAATTCACATTTACTTAAACACATCATATTAAGTATGTTGGTAAAGGGGATTGATGATGATTCTTATATTAAAACATTGATCAGAAAAAAATATAATGTGAAGTAATTAAAAAATTTACATTTCCATACATACATCATTGTCATGGTGTAAGTAAAAGTAGCATTGATTTTAAAACTATTATTCATTAGAGAAATTGCCATTATTTTTAAGAAATACTTCACAAATAGTGGTTTTATCTCATAACCATATGCCAACTATTTTGTTAAATGGATATAATATGAGTTGTTTTTTGATATAAATCCATCATTTCATTACAATATGTGTTTATATGTAATGTGTTTTCTTAAGAATATAAAAAACATGAATCTAAAAAAACAAAAAGTGTATCTCTTTTATTATCACAATGTTTTAAGGGGATATTAACAAACCCATAATATTGAATATTTATAATCAAGTGATAGTATACAATTCTATAAAAGGGTTCACATATCTATTTCAGATAATGGGTGAAAGAATTATTTAGATTTATTCAATGCCAAGTATGCCCAACAAATTATCATAGTGACATGTTTCGTAAGGGCTTATGGAGAAAGGATTGTTCTAAATACATATACTAAATCATAAGGATAAAAACATGGTAATGGTTTTACATTCACCATGACCAATGCTAAATTATTCATTTTGGATAATAGATCTTATAAGGAAGTAGTAAATGGAAACAAGCTGAGATTGACAAGTTAAAATAATATTCAATAATGGATTCCATGTATCAAAATGTAGGTACTTATCATTTTGAATAATGTGTTGGGTATTTATGTGAAACTATAGATGGGTGGTATAATAACAGTACTAATAAGTAGTGATGGTTAATACCATGTTTTTATACCTAAATCCATTATATTTATAATTTTTATATAAACTTTCTATGATAATTAAATTGGTAATTGGATATCAAGACTACAAATCTTTGAAAAAAACAATATAAAATAACCAAAAAGGGTTGATGATTACATATAATTAAAATAAGGGGCGAAATTTAATGAAATATGGTTTGGTATTGATGTAAAAAATCATATAATATTCATTTGGAATGACTTTTTTTATACGTCTATAAGAGATTAGTGGGAGAATAACACTTTTTCTATGTAAAATATGTTTGATTGCATATGGAAAGAAGTTATTAGTATTATAGTTAGTCAATACTAGAATGAAATTAACTCTCCATATATTTACTTGATGTATCAACTTAATTTATATAGAATAAGATATATTGAGGTATATATTATGGTAGACTAGACCAAAGAAATAACACATATACTGAAAAGGTATTGGAAAATAAAATTTCGAATTATTGGAGAATTTTTTTTACCAATGTCACATGGAATAAATATCTTCAAGAAGAGATATTTAAGATAGAGGAGGAGATTAATGTGAGTAGAATTCCACATTCTTTGTGATGGATCAATCACATTTTCCATGCTATATATTGGATATTATATTGCCAATATATAATTCTTGGTAGGAAAATATCTGTAAAATATTTGAGCCTAAAAGTGATGTAATCATAAATATACTACTATACATGGGAGAGTTCAAGGAATACGTTCTGTGTACAAGGAAATTATGGGACAGTAGTTTAAAGTGGAACAAAATAGTCTTTCATGGATCAATATGATTTAATATCATAGTTAAGACAAGGTAATGAGAAATTAAAGGCTCGTTCAATCTAGTGATAGCCATATCTACAAATAGTGAGTGCATTGAGTCTTCATATACATGTAAATAAATATTGTATAATACACAACCTTTTCATATAGATCTTGGAATCACACTCCGTAATTAAATTTTCATCATAATATAAATTAGGATAATCTTACTATGGGTACTAGTGAATATATCACGTTTTGACAGTGGAAAAAAAGAGAATATTCTTGGGGATATCATATCTTAACGATTCGTAGTCAAAGAGGTGAGGTTAGAGATAGAATTATAGACATAAAATATAGATATGGAAGGCCTAACCAATAATTTCATAACTGAAAAAAATAATGATCTTATCATGTGAGAGCTAACAATGTTCATTAGCAAATTGTCTCATATACAAGTGGGCATGTTCTAATAGTGTATTTCCTTAACCAAACTAAATATTATTTTCAATTATAATATCAGGTATTCAATAATTTATGCATGATGTGTGCATACCATGATAGTGTTGATATTTTTTCATCTTCTATTTATAAGGTACTATCATTAGATTACTTATCATATCAACAGGTTATAGTAGGTTCCATAATATAATGAGAACGGTAAGATATAATGACATGAATATTAAACATATAACATATCTTCAAGATAGATCATACTAACTAGTCACATATTATGTTTCAATATCAGGTGATGTGGGATAATAATAACTGATAATTCTTATAATAATGTTTTCACTTGGTGATCTCGAGTAAAAGAGATCATGAAGACTAAACTGCCAATAGGAAGTCCACATTTTTTAAATTTCATTGGTATTTCCTATCTATGAACACCTGTAATGGTCTCTTAAATTGAGATTATTATTAGTGTATAAAATTTGATCATAAATTTTGATACAAGGAAAAGACTAATGAATTGAATTGTTGGTGAGGTAGCTCACATTGGGTTGAACATTGGTGGCATGGAATTGATTTAATAATCAAGAATAAATTTTCCACTTTAGAAAGGAATTAATATCTCATGCCTAGTTGATTTTTATGGGAGTATATTCACTAATTTCATGTAATTTTTTTGGGAAGGTTTTTCCATCCAGGTAGGTCAACAAATAATAAAGTAATAATGGATGATGAAATGTGGTGTGTGTCTTTCTTTATGAGATATCGCATGACTAAGAAATTATATTACAGGGTGTGTGCCCATTAAAAATATTTTTCATTGTTATAAATTTTCCTTATATCATTAGGGGCTTTGATTGGTTTCTAAAATCCACTCCAGATCTATGTATAGTATTCATTATTATCAAGATTTGGTTCTAGAAGCTCACACACTTAGCATATTAAAAAGTATGGACACTTTTAAATAATAAGAGTTTAGAATAATGTGGGGCCAAAAATGGCGTCTAGGATATCTTTGAAAATATATGATCTCTAATGAATAAATAAATTTATGTTATTTGAGTATAGAATCATTTTTATTAAATTTATTTATTAAATGTATTCACAAAAAAACTTGAACTAAACACATTAGATAATATTTAACAAATAACTATTATTTTATTATTATAGGTTCATTTAGTAATTGACGTCATAGAAATTTGAGTTAATGGATCATTTTTGGAACATAATATATTTATTATATCAAAAAAGTATTAAAAATATAAATGATATAAACAACTTAGTAAATTATTCATAAGATATTGTTCACAAATTATTTAGTGGGTAATATATATTCGGTGGATGGAGAGAAATTATCCAAAATTTATAAGTTTTCTATACAAGTAGGAGATTTTATCACTAATAGGTAACTTTAATTATATAAATTTGAGAGCCTCTCTCTCCTCTCTCCTATATTCTAGAGAGAGAATCTCTCTATCCAAGCAACCATACTGAGCTCTCCTTTACAGGTCAAAGGAAGTTCAATGGAGCGATCATCGTGTCATTATAGATGAAATTGAATCTCCATGATTGGACATAAAATTTTATAAATGATGTTCTTAAAGAAATTTTAAGCACATTTGGATTATATAAATTCATCCAACTTCAGTTCCTTCAGTAAACGATCACTGATGATGAGCGGTTGTTGATCATGGATTCAGATCCAAAGTGGTAATTCTAAATTTTATTTTATTTTTAAAATGTTTCATTTAGGATCCTTGAGATTCATACCCGGATGCTCTTCGACACCAACTATAGAGTTATTTCATTGAGTGATGAATAATTACAAATACCATGACCATTTTCATCCAATTTACGCCTGAGTACTTTTAGCATTTTATTAGAAGTGGATGAAGATATAGATCACATGGGGCTATCTAGTCGGAATATCTTGTACACAATTTTGTATGGAGTATAGAAAAAAAACAATCTGATTTCATGTGTAAGAAGATATATGACACATTAAATTGTGGAGAAACCACTGATGGATGGGTATTATAATATAATTTCATTGAATATTTCCATAAAAAATGAGTGGTTACTTAGAATTTGATATAGGAATTTTTGTAAGGTTTTTATTTTCTAACGTTAAATAGTTTATCATATTATTGCAAATATGTACTATTATTTTTAATTATAATTTTGGTATCTTGAAATAAATTTTTAGATAGTTGAATTTGTCTCTAAATTCTTGATTTTTTTGCAGATAAAGTACAAAGTATAAATGACTTGAAAGTTTTTTATAAACATTACATATACCAACCTGGATATGGGATAATATTTTTTTGTAAATTATAATTAGCATACCTTGAACCATAATAAATAATGATATTATCTTGGTAATGAGTGATTAGTGTATCAATTTAGCATAAATTTTTAGATTTTAGGTCCAAAATCATATTACATTTCAAATCAAGAAGGTTTTTCATATCATGAATGTTCTAAAATCTATTCTATTGGAATATGATTCAGGTTTTAATTAAGTATTATGGGAAGGAAAATATATTTTCATGGTAACATAGTTGAGTATGAGTATAATTTATCATCCATAGATAGATGGATAGACAAAGATGTTTATTCATATATTTAATGATTTGATTCATGTTTTTTCTGTGATTTTAGAAGGTCCTAGGAGGTCTATCATCCACTAGTCGAGTTTTCTTATAATAATAGATAATAAATATTTAACTTTATCAGACGTTTATTAATAATTGTATGATTTAAAGTTTTATTCACCTTTTTATAGTAAAATGTAGGAGAAATGAATTTTTAGAGTGTTAAGATACAACAAATAAAATTCCCTTGATAAGTTAGTAAAATATATTAACTCAAAGTGAGAATAAGTTTTATATCCATTGTAAATGACATACCTTTGAATTTAGAATCAATATCCATGTATTTCCAATGTATTCAATTGTGAGTCATTTTAATTTGAAGGCCATTGTAAATAATGGATCCATAAGAAGTAATTTTAAAGATATGCAGTATTCCCTTAGTGTGGATATTATTGAAACAATATATGATCTAAGTGGAAAATAAAAAGAGGGAAGATTATATGTGACAATAATGACCAAAAAAAAATTAAAATAAAAATTCATGGTAACATTTTGGGGGAAGGAATTGTTACATTTTGGGTAATTTTAATTATTGTGTTTCTTGATTAATATCACTATTTAGTTTTTAAGATTGGATAAAGATAACGACCATGCTATATTTATTTTTAAGTACCCATTATGGTTAAAGATAATATTTAATAATCAAATTATAAAACTATTATATTTTTAACTGGATAAAAAATTCTATGAGAATAGAAAAATGAATTTTTTTTATAATTGTGAAAATGGAGAATAAAATTATACAAATTAAAAATATGTTTATATACAGAATTAAAATTGATCAACTTTAAGGATGTGGGAAGGGATTTGACTCAAAGAATAGTCATTTATTCATAGTATATGTATTATACAAGAGTGTGTTTATTTTTTTAATGAATATTATTACACACCCTATTTTTCAAAAAAAACACTCATTTATTCTTTCCCCTATTATTTTCACATATCATTTTTTTGGGTAGTGAATTAACTGACAGAAGGTGAATAGAATTTGAAATTTTTAAAAGATAATCAAGTTATGTTAATTAAAATTTTTATTATAAGAAACCTGATGATTAAAATAAGATATAGATCAATCATATGTAGTTAATTATGGAATGTCATTAGCATAATATGAAATTCCAATTTCATAAATGTTATATTTCACCATCATTATCTCTCGGTACTGAATTCATGGTTGTGAAATTTGGTACATGACCATGAAAAAAAACATGGAGGCCATCAAACCTTTTAGAAGTTTACTATTATTTTTAACTCATTTCACTTATGTATAAAAAGAGATACATTGATAATGTTATAGGATATGGGAGTCATGAAACTTACTGAAGTTCATGTACTATACTACCCGAGAGTGGCACTGAAGTGATGTCTAAAGATCATGGGGAATACTAATGATTGGTCTTCGAGGTTTTTCGATATGTGTTATGAAATTGTTTTTATATAGTGATTTTTCTAATATCCCTTTAGTATTTTATTTGTTAACAAGGAATACAATTTTATCAAATTTTCAAACTACTATAAATCTCATTTAATATATGGATCTCATATATTCTTAACATATGGATAATATAAATATGAATTATTGATGTATTTTAACTATGTTGATAATGTAGTGATTAATTATTTAAAGAAAATTAATTATGTTATTTTTTTAAATAATTATTTTTAAAAAGTTGGTTTTACTTGGAACAAGTAGTTTTCAACATCCATTTATTTTTTAATCAAAACAATGAATTTATTTGATGAATTTTTAAATTTATTTTAAAATGATTAATTTTTTAAATGAATTCTAATAGTGATCAATGATGATATAGATTTATAAAAATTGTTTTTAACTCAATGAAGGTTCTCTATAAATGTTTTATTCATAATTTTTTAAAATATTTATTTTTTGAAATTAATCAATGAATATATTGTTTGATTATTTTTAAAAAATATGTATATATATTTCAACTACATGATTTATTGATTTATTTTTGAAATATATTTTAGTGACATAATTTATCTAGATAAATAGTATTTTGAAAGGATTTTCAAGTCCAAAATATGTACTCTTTTATTATGGGTTTTTATATTAAAGTGTCTGAACATCTATGTGTGGACGATTGTTGATTTTTTCTATTTGCTTTATTGTTTGGGTGATGAATTTATTTAGTTTTCATTCAAAAACTAACTTATTTATTCTTTCTCTATCCTTGATATAATATTATATCTATGTTAAATACTGGTTTTTTAATTCATAACATATTGGTTTTCACTGTAGGTTTTGATATCGATCCTTAGTGGGTTTATATTAAAGATATTTTCAATATTTTCCAATAAAATTGATGTTTTTATACAAAAATACTTCATTAAATAGATTATTTTTTAAAATCAATTTTTTTGTTTAAAATATTTCAATGATATTGAATATTTCATGATTTATTAAGAATATAGATGGAATTGGGGAAATCCAGGTGAATTGTTTACTCACATTTTAAATGTACTCATTTATATTAATGTATATATTCCTATTCGTGATATAAGAAAAAATGAATATTTAATATTTAATAGAGAATCATAGATCCATGGATAGAGGCATGGTGTTGAAGTTAAAGGATAATGTCTTAATGTGTGATATTTTTCATTTTTTTCATTGGTTTGTATGAATAGTTTGTTCATTGGATAAGAATTTCATCTTCTTAACTTACAAAATTCTATTTAACATTGAATTTATTTCAAAAAAATATCTAAAATTACAATTTCATTTTATATAGGTTCGCATTGGTTGTTTTGTTGATGAAAAGCCACTCCCAACAACTTTTTTGTCCATCTAAGAAAGATTTCAAACTCTGCTGGATGGAGGATGGGACTGATGCTGGGTGGATTTTTGGTAAATGGATTTGGATTCAAGAATCTAGGTTGGATCATTAAATCACTGATAAAAAAGGAATTTATTTTTATGTAAGAAGAAATCTATTTTCTGAGTGCTGAGAAAATATATTTTTATAGAAGTGGAACATTATTCAAACCAATTATTATTATTTGACGTAGGTGTGATGATCACTATGTCATAAATTTAATTAGAAAATTTCTATCCTAACTACTTTCATAGATTCATCACACATATTTACCTTTTTCCTACAACTAGTAGAAAAATAACCCATTTTCATGGTTCAAGAATATAGAAATTGGCTCCACAGTATTGAAAAAACCTATTTCAATGGTTCTATTGATTATGGTCATAACTATGTTAAAAATAGAGAGTTATTTATTCTTTGTTAAAACTACGTAAATAGGTTATTTTGGACCCCAGTTTTTTTGTTTATAAACAGTGGAAATATGATAAAATTCAAAAAAAACTATTGTCTAATTTTAAACCCCTTGCCTCATGGAATAGTATAAGGGACAAAACCACTGGTCTAAGAATTTTTTTATTTTATTAATTATTTTTTAATTATTATGAACTATTAAAAACCAAAAATTTTAAAATAATTATCATTATAGATTTGAAATGAATTAATATGTATAGACAAGACTTATTTTCATCGATATAGAAACTATGGAAATACTATCACAACATGATCTCACCATAACTATACCTAAGTTGAATATGAGGAAAATAAGTGGAAGAAAAATCCTACCTCTAATAGTCTATGAGTTATCAGCTAGTTATTAGTGTGTAAACTCACATTTTGAGAGTAATAACCCATATGAAATAGTGAAAAACATTGAAAACCACTAATCAATGAAAATTTTAAATTTAATAAGCTTATATGACCCAAATTTATCTTATATGTAATTTTACACTTCTATAAGAAAATATAACCTGCACAAAAACATTTTAAGAATTTGTAGGATCCAACAGATCTACATGAAAAACATATATATGACTCTTCTACACTAACATGGAAAAAAAACATGAACAAATATAGTGGGTACTAACTTAGATAATTTAGTAAAATCATATTTTAAACAAATCAGTATCCATGTGGAATAAATATGTAATTCTAATCATGTGTGAAATCATCAAAATCTAAAAAAGAATCTTCGAATGATAATATCATTATAAAAACTCCAACCACCACCACACTCTTCCACGAACTACTCCGTTCATTTCACCAAATCCATTATCATCCTAAACCATACTCTTACACAATTGATGTTGGAGAAGTCTCAAGGTTCCAATGAGGGTTGTTTACATATTTTTGGAGTTATTCATTACTAGTCAAACAATGCTCTTCATCAATATCATGCATATTATTTAGGCTAGTTTTTTTATTATTCTTGATTAATTATTGTTTTTTTGAGTCACACTTTACTCTTATTTATGATTTTAAAAAAAATTGTGAAACCAGCCATAAGATGTGGGTGTTGTCAGCTTAGGGTGTAATGGTGAACTGACATGATTTTTTATTCTATTTTTGTTGTGGGTCATGTTTTTTAATGCTTCTATATAATAATAAATTTTAATTTGTGGCAAAAAATCAAAAAATAAACAATTCACCATGAAGAAACCCCCATGTAAACACATCAAATCTATCCATCTCAAATGAATGATTAGAAAAAATATATAATTTATAAACTTGAAATAATACTAGAAAATTGATAAATAATCAAAATATAATGGATTAAAAATAAACTAAACCATGATAAAATAAAAATTCATAAAATACATAAATATAAAACCGAATATTTAATTACCCATATCAATAAAAGAGAAAATATACCAAAATTCATAACTTCCCTTATTGGTCAGATCAAAATATTAACTAAATCACTATCAAGTAGCAAGTCAAGGTTGGAAAACACCCCACTAACTATTTATGAATTTAAGAATGTGACAATGAATAAATGTGCACCCCATATCTTCCCATAAAAATCCTTCCACGACATCACACACAACCACTTCATCACATTTTCACTTCATCCACACTACCACATGCCTCCTTCCACAATATTATCAGATCACCATATACATCCATGAAACCATATAATCACACAATTTCGTAACCAAACTATAGCTAAGGTTTCTCATATTCCATAACATCACCACCTCCACATAGTCAATTCACATCACATTCATATCCCCACATCCTCATTACTATATCATAGAAATTCTTCATTTTTCTCCATCACCACATGATCTCGTTGTAACCTCCTTATAAATTTAAATAGGAGTTTCATTTTATTTAAATATTTATTAAATATTTTGTTTACAATTCTAAACCAATCAATAATGGTTTTAATAAAAAAAATATAAAATTTAGATTTGGTTCAAATTATAAAATGTCAATTTTAATGAAATTGTATTTTCATTAAATAAATGAATATTATTTAAATAAGTTGAAATATATTATCTACTTGAAAGTATGTTTTAATATTGAATTTTTTTAATATATTATTATTTTTCAAGAAAAATATTTTGATTCAAATTTATAAGAAATAATTTTGTATAAATGTGGTATTAATTTATTTACTTGATTATTTTTTTTAAATTAAGGATTTGAAAAAAAATATTAAGTTAATTTGAAAAGTAAAATAATATGCAATAAATGGTAACTTGATTATTTATATTTATAAATTTAATTATAAATTTAGGATACTTCTTAGACATTTAAAATTATTATAAATAAATAAATATCATTATATTTTATAATAATCAAAATTTGTATTAAATTTTTAATGAAATTATATAAATAATAATAATAATAGTAAAATATAAGACATAAATATATATGTGATACTATATAAATATATATTTCAGAATATAAAAATTTAATATAAATACCTATATGGGAGTAACAAAAATAAGATATAATAATGTGTTATAATGATAATAGTAAAAACATGACAAAAAAGGAAAAAAGATAAAAAAAATGTCGTAATTGGATATAATAATAATGATAGAAACCTAAAAAATAGAGTGAAATGATATTTCAATTTAATAATAAATTATAATAATAAACATGATGTGAAAAAATAGAGAAATGGTCATAAGATAAATTAATAAAATATAATAATTTTAATAATAAAAAAGAGGAGAAATGTAAGATGAAAAAGGATAAAATAATTTGAAAAATGTGATGTAGTTTTTATAAAAATACTTTAAAATAATAAACACCAAAAAGGGGATAAAATTTCAGATAAGAAATAACGTTAAAACAAATAAAAAAGATAAAAAAAGAAATGAAAATAGTGACTCACCTGGTATGTACAAAAAAATGGGATTCCCACATTAACGAAGTCTTCATTCCTAGAATGTAGGGATAATAATAATAGATACAAAAAATATGTCTGAAATTTAATAGAATAAAAATGAAAACAAAAAAATAAAATTAGCTTAAGTGGGTATTCCTTCCTCAACACAGAAGATTAATCAGATGAAAATAATAATAATAATTATTATTATAATATATAATTTACATGGGAAGTGGGATAATATATAAGAGTGTTTAAGAGGAAGCTTCACTACCCCTTCTCTATTACAACCTCATTTTCTTTTATGGAGAGAGTGAGATATTTAAAACATGTTTTTGGGTATAGGAGTTTTGAAAATGGAAAATGAAGTGTATTGCACTTCATGTATGAGGTAAGGGTGATATTTTATTTATCTATTTTAAATTTATAATGAGTAAGTGATGGAGTTTTCTAAAAAAATTATGTATATATATACACTATGATTTCTATAAAACCCTTATTAGGGAGTTAGTTTTCTAAATTCATCAAATGATATTGTATTAGTAATTATATTTTCAAAGTTTATTTTCATCTTCAAGGTAAAAAACCACACATCCATTATTTTTTATTGATTGACACAATATTTTAAAAGGGTATTTTATTTTATTAAAATTTTATTGTTATTGTTATGATTTTATGTAAATTGAAAATATATTTTTTATATGTGGTTTTTATTTATAATACTTTTAAATAAACCTTATCATTTTATGTGAGAAATTCCCTAGATCATACATGTATTTAATTAATAATTTATATAAGTCCAAAATTTAAGATATTATTGACATGTCATGCACTTTAGCTTAGCTATTCATTTAATTTATTAAGAAATTATATTTATGTCTTTTGAATAGAAAACATTCTTTATGAATATGTTTTTCCCCAATTTATTTTATAAAATTCATTAAGAAAATAATAAATTATCATGTAAAGAAATTTTTATTATTATTTTATTCTATAAAAATAATATAAGTTTTGTTTGGATTCGTTTTGGTTATCAGTGATAAAGGCATCACCATTAAATATGTTTTCTTAAATTGTGGCATAATAGTATCGAATGGTTTGATGTGGTTTGAGGAGTGAACCCATGACCGATAGAGGATACATTCCCACATGTTATATAGCTATGTGGAATTATGGTATTTCATATGATCTGCTAAGTATCATGATTAATCCATAAAAATATTATTTTCAATATGGAGAAATTCAAAATAGTATTTCAAAAGAATTATTAATTTTGAATATGTATGGTTTTCAAACTAATATACATTATTTATGGTTTTTTAGAAAATATTTTCTATGTTTATAAAACACCTGTTTAAGAAAATTTTATTAAATTATTTATTTCATAAATTGTTTAATATAAATCCTATATTTTTCAAGGAAACCCATTTCCAGATGATTTTTAAACCCATTACTGGGAAATTTAAAGCCCATCCCTTATTTTAAACATATTTTCACATATCAATTAGATGGTATAATATGGGAGATTTTTCTTATGAATATAACACACAAAAATTGTTTTAGTTATAATATTTTATTTTTGTATATATTTGTTAATTTATAATGTATATGTCTAATTCCCAAAATCCTTGACCGAGAAAGGTCATGTTATCTGAAATTCTATTTGTATTTTTCATTTTACTTTTATAAAAAATACTTTTTATTCTTATGTACGGAATCTAATAGTATGGGTTTAGGGCATTACACTTGGTATCCAAGAACCAGTCTAGAAAATTTTGGAGATTAGATGTCTTCCTTCGAGAAAAATCCAATTGGGAGAGTATATAAGTTTACCATTTTTAGTTTTTATTAATTTTGAAATGTACATTCAGAATTTTCCTATAATGATCAATGTATTGTGAGGGTGAAATTATTTTAATGGGGGAAGAATATAACATCCTATGAAATTCAAATAATAATTTTATTTTAATTAAATATTTATTTAATAATTTTTTTACAATTTAAAACTAATTTAGAAATTTTTTAATAATAAAGTTTATAAAAATAAGATATCTTATATGATAAAAATAATATTTGATTCAAAATATAAAATATCACTTAACACAAAATAGTATTTTCTTTATATAAATATAATTTCGTAAAATAATTTAAAATATATTATTTATTTAAAATTATGTTCTAATAAAGAATGTTTCTAATATAATATTATTTTTCAAGAAAACTAATTTTATTTAAAAATTTAAAATATAAATTTTATTAATTTTTTATTAATTTATTTACTTGATTATTTATGTAAAATTAAGGATTTGGATAACCTGACTTTTTCTACATTGAAAAGTAAAATAATATGACTTTAAAAAAACATGACAAATTATATTTATAAATTTAATTATATTTTTAGGATGCTAATTAAACATTTATCGTTAATTGAAATATATAAAGTTTAAAATATTTTATTATAATCATAATTTGTTTTAAAATTTATTGAAATTAAATAAATAATAATAATAATAATAACAATTGTTATAGAATATAATTCATAAATATATATGTGATAAGTTATAAATATATTGTTCATAAGATATAAATTTAATATATACATATATATACATATATGGGACTAATGGTAATAAGATATAATAATATGTTATTATAATAATAGTAATAACTTGAAAGATAGGGAAAAGTGATAATAAAATATAATAATAGGATATTTTAATAATGATAGAAACATAAAAAATGATTGTGAAATGATTAGTAAATATAATAATACATAATAATAATTATTATTATTTGATAAAATCAAAAGAAATGGTGATAACATAAAATAATAAAATATAAAAATATTAATGAAAAATATATGATAAAACGTTGCATAAAAAATGATAAATTGATTTAAAAAACAATAATATTATTTTTATTACAAAACACTACAAAATAATTAAAAAACAAAAAAGGAAGAAAACATTAGATAAGAAAAAATATTGAAAAAAATTAAAAGATAAAAATAAAAGATAAGAAAACTCATACTCGCATGGAATGTACAAACAAAAATGAGATTCCGAATTTAATGATGTCTTCACACATATAATGCTAGGATAATAATAATATATACAAATAAAATAGTTCTGTCAATGAATTTAATAAAAAATGAAAATAAGAAAGTAAAATAGGCTTATGTGTGTCTTCCTTTCTCAACACATATTAATTATTTTATGAAAATAATTATTTTTATTTTTATTATTATTATTATTATTTCATAGATTTTACATAGTAGGTGGGATTATATAAATATTATTAAAAAATGTTCTTGGATATATGAGTTCTACAGATGAAAAATAAAGTGTGTACAGCTTCATGGATAAGGTTACCCTGATATTTTATTAATCCATTTTAAGCTTATGATTAGTATGGCATGAAGTTATTTTTAAAAATATATATATATATATATATATAATATAATTTATTTAAAACCCTTAAATGAGAATTAGTTTTATTAAATATTCCAATGATATTATATTAGAAATTATATTTTCAGAGTTTATTTTATCAACAATCTGACATAATTACAAAAAAATGTTTTTTCATGTTTAAAATAAGTATTTAAAAGCTGTATTTGGTTTTATAAAAACATTATTTTAATAGTTATGATTTTACATAAATAGACATTACCATTTTAAGTGTGGTTTCTATTTACAATACTTTTAAATAAAATTTATCATTTTATCTGAGATATTTCATTTCTCATCATTGTATGTCATTCATAATTTAAGTATGGAAATCATCTAAGATATTATTGAAATTTAATGCACTTTAGGTCAAGCTTTAATTTAATTTCATAAGAAGTTATATTTATGACTTCTGAATAAGGGAAATTATTCATGAATAGGGATTTCTCAAAGAATTTTTTTAAATTATTTATTAAAATAATATTGTACAACATAAAAAAAATTTGTAAGATTATTTCCTTCTATGTAAATAAATTATGCATGGTTTTACATTTTTTTGGGCTATGAGTGAGAAAATAAAGACCACTCAAAATGTGTTCTTAAATTATGGAACTAGAGTATTGAATGGTATAATGTGGTATAGGGAGTAAACCCTTGACCTCTAGGGGGAAGTATCCCACATGTCATATGGCTAAGTGGTCTTATAGTTTTCAATATTGACTTTTGATTATCATGATTAATCCATAAAAATTATTATTTTCAAAATATATAATTCCAATGTAGTATTTCAAAAGAATTATTATTTTTGTAATACATATGGTTTTCAAAGTAAAATGCACTATCTAAGGATTTTTGGAAAATTTTAACAATTTTTTGAAAACCCTATTGTAAAAAATAGGTTTTAAAAAATGATTTATTTCATAAATGTTTTCATAGATATTTTAAATTTTTTAAAGAATGGAATTTTGATTTTATTTTTTTAAAACCCCTTACTGGGAAATTTTTTGTTCATACTTTATTTTAAAATTATATTTAAAGTTCAATTAGAAGTTATGTAATGGTAGACTTTGGTTGTGGAGTACTTACATGTGAATAATTTTTGTTAATTTATTTTATTTTTGTAAATATTTGTTTATTTGTAATGAATATGTCTAATTCTCCAAAAACTAGATCAGAAAAGGTCCTAGTATGTAAAATGATCTCTCAATTTTTCATTTTCCTTTTATGAAAAAATACACATCATTTTTATGTAGTTAATCAATTACCATGGGTTCGGGGCTTTACACTTTTTATCATTCTAAATCACCATAATAACATATTGATACCATGTAACAATATCATGAATAACCACATATTATTTATCTAATAAAAAATAAGATATAGCATAATCATAAAAATTTATTCCATAACGTCAATCAACTACACTGAGGATTCCACAAAAACAACAACAAGGAATGATACCCCCTTGAACTCATCATCCACTCCTTCATCAACCCAAATAAACTTACACAAATTATCATGAGATGAAACACTTCATCAAAATCCCCAATTTTCAATTAATCCTTCACTGAATATCCCAATAAAACTAACTTATCAACAACTCATAAAATAAGGATAAAACATAACACAATCATTCACTATCTCACATCCTAACCAAAACAACAACTATTTTATAACATGGACATTTATATTACCATCTTCCATTTATAGAATCACCACACTACACCTCTCAACCCATAAACAGAAACAAAATATTGAAAGATAGGGAAATATAACATCACTCACGTGACAAAATATCACCAAACACACCCTCTTGATTAAAACTCTTCCCACTTCCACAAGACACAAACGATCACCATTATAATATCTATTATAACACCTTTCCTCTAACACTAGAATATGAAAATAACCCAACCTTAAAATCCTAAAATAGAAAATATTACTTAACATAAATCCCCATGATGACGGGAAAACCATCCATTTATAATTATCCACCAACTTATAACTTCTAAAATCTAATCCATGTATGATTACTCCACCGACAATAAATGAGTGACCCATGAAATAAATAATAAAACCATTACAAGAATCAAGTTAGTAGATAAAAATAATTCCAAATAATTTTTGTTTTTAGGGGAGAGATCTTAAAAGAATACATTATGAGGAAGAAAAGATATAATGGAGTATTTTAAAAGAAACATAACAATTAAAACAATAATATAATTCCAATCTATAGAATCAGAGTAAAAAATTATCCTACCGTGGATTGATGTTCAAAACCACCAGAAAAGATACCCAAATTCTATTTTTCCATTGTGGTTTCCCAGGAATGACTTCAATTTTATCTCAATATGGTATGGAACTTGTAACAACTTGACCTCGTGGGATACCCAGTTTCCCCAGAAAAACATGTTTCCCCTCCCTAGGTGCCACCCATGTTTCTGAATAGGTCCAAAAATTAATGAATCCCTAAAGTCCAATATATGTTTTTCTTATGCACTTTTCCCCACTCATAAAGAAAACCTAGGAAAATTCTCATTTATTCTCATATATCAATAATTACTCCTGAACAAACCTCTTCAAAAAGGGATTTCTAATTAGGTAATCTAATTCAAAAGGTGAAGCTTGTTGACGAGGGTTGTAACATTTATACTTTTAACCCTTTAATATTCTAGGGTGTTACATTTATTCCCCTCTGTATCCCAATGTCATCATTTGGACCATATATCTCAACCCTAGTAGTTCCACCACACTTTTGATTGGGTACCTCCTATGATACCAATGTAACAACTAGACCTAATAAACAGCCTAGTTAATGTGCATACATTTATTTCACCCTCCCTTGGTCCCACCCATGTAGCTTAATTGGTAACTACACTAATGGATCTCTACATAAGCCAAAGAATGTTCTTCGAGTTTTCCTTTTACTCACTCAAACACACTCAGGGAAACTTCCCAGGTGGTCACCCATTCGGATAATGACACCAGGCCAACCCTCTTTAATTGTGGAGTTCTAATCAGATATGAGCCAAAAAATAAATATGCATATTGTTGAAAAGTGAAGTAAACTTTATCCTTTTAACACTTTATCATTATATGGTGTTATATTACTCTATCATGACCTGAAACACCAAGGCCTGTCTGGATGGCGTTATACTGGGTGAGGCACCAAAAGCCCACTTCTAAGAGGCTAGTAGACTATGACAAGCACCGAATTGGAAATAGTGAAATAGGGGGCCTTATACTAAGTACTTATACATACATATAAAAAAATCTCAATTCCATAGTGTATAGATATATGAAGAAACCAAATCATATAGAGTGTAAATCATGTATCCAAAAACATTGTGGAATGAATCAAAGTACATACGTGTAGTAAAAACATATAAAGGGGAAAATAAAAGCCAAACTAGAAATTATGTCACAACCTTAAGAAACTATAAATAGGGAGACTAAAGAGATCCTAGATCAAAATCATCATAGCCTACCACTGAACATGGTCATCTCCACTATGTACTAATGTGATCCTCAGAAACCTAGTTATCCATGGTTGTCGCTGATCTACATATCATCTATATAAGAAAAAACATGTGAAGAAAAAGACAAATTTGTGATGAGTATATACATACCCAGTAGGATGCCCCAAAAAATAATAACTGATAAATCAATAAAAACAAAATCTACCTAAACCCATTAGAAGGAGGGAAACAAAAACAAATAGATATTCCCTTAAAGAAACCCATGTGAGGGATAAATGGGATCTCCATCTACATAGCTCATGTTAGGAGCAATCCGTTAGCCTACAACTCTAGAGGTTTATCTATGATGCCCAACACCATTCATAACCTCACAATATTATGTGTGTAAGGGTCATTCCTCGCTATTGAGCTCCATAGCTGAGGGATAACTAACTCTCGTTGAGGAGCTACTCACCATCAGAGCTCAATTACAGGGGAGTACCACTCCATATATAGAGTAATTGTTCCCTACTATAGTATGTGGTACTATCAGATATACATGTACAATGTGTATGGGGGACCCATGTCGGGGTGTGGTGGGGGAGTAACAAAACTAACATCTATTTTTTGACCACACCTGGTCACTACCATCAATGAATCGCCAATAACAGAAGAATTGCACTTTTGACACCTTTTTTCATATCTGTGCTCCTAAAAAAATGCCAACATCACATTCTATATAGAAAATAAATCATGATAGGCCACTTTTCTCCCCAAATTTTATTCTTGAAAAAAGTGATAAACAAGGTGAATGTTATTGGGGAACGTACACAAAATGTACCTAGTTTCACATGACATGTGACCTTGCATAGAAATATGGTCATGTTATCTCCTATAAATGAACGGGTTTTCAACATAGAACTAAATGGCATGTACATGTAGTACAAAACATGTCTTGGATGCTTGGTGTATTCCCATGTCCTCCCTACTCATGCATGTGTACTTCAGCCTGTGCCTATGAACTCTATGTGGGAACTTGAACACGGTCCATGATCATATAATTGTACATGTATGACTACCCTATTCAGCTCTATGTACATAGTTATGCATGTATACTCTAGTAGGGCCCATGTAATTTGTCATATCCTTGCCCATGTATTCATAGGGAACACAATGATCCAGCATTACTAGGTCACAAGTAATGTATGTTTTATTCATGGAATGGGATATTTAACTCTTCCCAAAAGCCTAGTCATTGTAGATAGTGGACTACATGGTGTTTTTTCCTAGACTACACACCATTTATATCGAGATTTTTCAAAAACCAAGGAATTATTTTTGCATCTCACCTTCTCTTTTTCTACAACAATTTACACCTATAATCGTGCTAGGGAACCTGAATCTATTTATTAACATTCCCATTCCATCCATAATGACTAGATTCTGGACACTTAAACCCCATGGGGTTCATCTCCAGGTAGCGTGTCACCATGTCGCCCCACCCATGGAAAAAAAGACCGACGATTAGGCCTCAGATCTATGTTTCCAACACCCACATCCCACGTCGCATCCCAATCCAATCACAAAATGCTGATATCAAAAGAATTCATGCATCCTCCCATAATTTTTTGGTCTGATCATGCTCGAACCCATCCTAGATATGACAAAATGTGACCCCATGGGTTAATGGTGAATAGCATGTAGAAAAGTGGGTGAAATAAATAAGAAAAAAGTGGTATCACCACTAACCAATGTGATCCCATCCAAAGGCCATGAATTTTATTTACAATTGGGGTGTGAATAATATGTTAAATAAGGATCAAAATTTTGGTTTAAGAGTACCAATAGAATAGTGTCTCATGTAAAGAACATAAATTTAACCAAATAATTAGATTAAATCCATGAATTTCAATTAAATCATAGCGGGGGGAGGTCTAATAAATAACATATCCTACCTTGGTTTTAGATTCATTGTTTATGTAGAACGAGGTCATTACATTTTCATTGGAAGTATCCATTATATTTTTTTGGAGAAGATGAATCATTTGAATAACGATCACTCTTATATGATCCATTATCGCTTTTCAACGAATATCCTAATTGGAACCTCTGAAATACCCAATGATTATGTGAATTAACCTATATATTTGATATAGTGGGGAATATATAGAGGTTAATTAGGTTTTTTGTGGTTAATAAAATTAATGAAATTAATTTATAAATTACATAACACACTCCCCAATGATCATATCTAACCAAATGCCTGATGCTGACCAATTGTATGTCAGTCTAATGGTAAAACAAGCATTTTGGAATCAACTATGATCATAAACATCCAATCTAATGTCATGATCAATGGTAAACCCATTTATTCTGACGGATTCATGTACGTGATTTAATATATTTTAATATTTTTAATATATTAATTTTAGATTCTTGTGACACCCATGAACAATGCTGACTCTAAGAAAAAATACAAATACATATATTGAAATATTAAATGGTCTAAATCAAAAGAGACAATATTGTTAATTTCTCCACTCTTTCTGGTATTCTAAACCCGAAAACCATAATCTACACAAAATAGTGGGGGTACTAGGCTCTTAGATAGAAATCATGCTCTCAGGAGTTCTCTTAAGCACTCTTATTCTTCCAAATCACTCAAAACAAAGAGATTGTATATCCACACCAGATCCTCTCATATTGATGCTCGATCACTATCGAGTACTCTACAATGGTTACTTCATCCTCAATGTCCATATCACCCCAATTAATAATGTATAATGAGTCGTTATTGTGTCTCCTTAGTTTCCACACATGGAAGATTTCATTCACGGGGTCCAACTATAGGGGTAAGGCCAAGTGATATACCACATTGCTAACCCTCTACAGGATCGCAAATGGCCTGATGAACCAAAGGGATATCTTTTTGTCCTGATGACACCTCTATAATTTTCATCATGAGGAGATTCTCATGAAAACATTATATCCTTGTTTGTACTCCAAAGTCCTACAACATAAGACTGTGAAATATTTCAATCGGGTTTGGGTTGCCTTCATATGCCTGTATATTACTTGAACCTTCATTGTCATTTCTTTCACCATATCTAGCCCAACTAGTGATGTATCATCAATCTCAATCCTGTATAAAGATCACCTATGTGGTCTTTATTATAGGGACTTGAAAAGTTTCATAAAAATATTAGAGTGATAGATATTTTTATAAGTTAATTATACCAATGAAAATTGATCCTCCCAACTCTAGATAAATATCGACATATAAGCTATTAGCATATCCTACAACACCTATAGAGTAAGCTCGGTATACCTGTTTGTCTAGGGTGAAACATTGTACTCATCCGTAACTGGGTCCTGATAGCCTCTTGAAAACCCCTCCATAATCATGACATGAACCGAGAAACATTTTTGGAGAAAATATTAATGGTTACCCTTTGAATTAGATTGGTTTAACACACACAAAACTAACCTAATCTCTTCACCAAACTCTTCTCCTTGATGAAGAGAATTAATGCCACCTTGGTGAGTCAGTCAACAATAGCCCAGATAGTTTCATTTCCTCTCACAGTTTTTGGAATACCCATCAATAAATCCATTAATATTACATCCATATTTCATTTTTCGATCTTATGTAGTTGATTGAAACCAATTAAAACCTAATTTTGTTTCATTACTTCCTGATATATGAGACAGCGAGAGAAAAACTAGGCTTTTCTCCACCTCTTTGTAGCCCACCAAAACAATTTTTGTAGTTCGCTATACATATTTTCCATAGATGAATGTATAACTAAGGGACATATAGAAACTCCCCCAACAACTCACCATGTAACATGATTGGAATTACCATTCATCCCTATAAATTTATGTAACAATTCCCTCCTATAGAAAATCGAACTGGTAAATCACCTAAGGTAATCTAGTTACTATAACCTCACAGTCGATGTCTCCCATCTAAGCCTCTCTCACATGTTGAAGAAGAAGTGGATTTACCACCATCAAATAAATATAAGATGAACCCATCTCCTCCACTGGGGTCAATTTCAAGGTATCCAACTATTCAGACACCTCTTACACCAAGTGATATTGATACTTCTTGCTAAGAGAATCTCCCTCCACATTTCCTATTATAGAAGTATAAACTCTCTCAAAGTCATAGTCTTCTAGAAACTCTCACCAATTTATCTGACTTAGGTTAAGATCTATCTATGTGAATATGTACCTATAAATATCATGGTTTTAGTAAACAATGAAATGATTGTCCATAATATAATTCCTCCAAATCTTCAAGGAAAGATTACAACTTCAAACTCCAAGTAGTGGGTAATGTAACTTTTCTCATTGGGTCTCAACTATATCGACCCATAAGTGATCACTACCTTAGTCAACATAAACATGAAATATATCCCAACTCCATTTGAATCACAAAACACCATGTACTCAATTCCCTCTACTAGTAGCCTAAAAAAGACCACTGGTTAGCCTCATCCTCTGCACCTCAAAGGCTCTCAAACACTTCATAGTTGAAACAAACGGTGTCCCGTTTCACATAAAAGTAGTCAAATGGGATCTTATCATATAAAATTCTGTCAAAAACCACCTATAGTACCCCACTAAACTTGTAAATCTTTGTACCTTCAACAATATCTTCAGTTGCTCCCAAGAAAACATTGATTCAATATTTGTCAGATCCATAGCTAAACTATGCTCAACAATGACATGACCTAGAAAGTGAACCTCATGGATCTACAATTAGCACCTCAAGAGATTATAAGAAAGATGGTTCTATTGAATTAAGTCTAAGAGCATCCTGAAATGTTCTTCATGATCATCCAATTGCTTAGAGTATATGAGAATGTTATCAATAGTGACAATTATAAATTTTTTCAACTATGACCGGATGATTCAATCCATAAGATCCATGAATATAGCAGGGGAATTATTCAAGCTAAAAAATATCTCTAGGAAATTACAGTATCTGTAGAGACATTGGAATTTTTTCATTATAATATCATCCTCACAAACCCTCTATTAATGATACCTAAACATGAGATCAATCATAGAAAACCAACTTGTATCTATCAACCGGTCAAAAATATCATCAATACTCAATAAGGGATAGTTTTTTATTTATCTTTACTTAATTTAGGTTATGAAAATCAACAAAAAAACAGAAACTCTCCTCATAAGTTTTCAGGAAAAAAAAGAGTTTCCAAGGGTATACACTGGGCCTGACAGAGCCTTTCTCTCATGGGTCCTCCAACTACACCCTAAGCTCCCAGAGCTCAGTGGGGGCCATTCGATATGTTGTAGATTATATAATGTTGGTATAAGGGTGAAAGTAAATGTTAATTTTTATCCTCTATCACACAGGTATTCTGGAATAATACTTTGTGATGATGTCCATGTAATTATCCACTAGCAATGGTAGCTATACTCCTAAAAATCCTACAAAACCAAGGGATAAACTTCTCAAGTAATGTGTGATGGGTAACATATTTATGCATGGAATACCCACTCCCTTGGACATAAGATATCTCTTTCCATGAAGGATAATTTCATCTTATCTGTACAATGTCATCTAAATCTATTTTGATGGAAGTCAGTCTAGTAACGCACCATATACAACAAGTCCATACCCAATATGACATCATAATATTTCTTCATGATGACTATGATGTCCCATGAGAAACTCTCACCACTAATAACCAATTCACACAGTTAGAAAATGTGTGATATAGAATAATCTCTCCAAGTAGGAACCTCTATCCATAATAGCTACTAACAAATCAACTCGAATATCTTGACTACGTACAAGGGATAAATAGATAATGTAATGACTCGATATTTTGTATACCATTACTAAAGAATGTGTAGAAAAGACACATTTTGTACCTCCTATAATCTCACACGAATCCTGGTCATATCCCAACATAGCATAAAACTTCTTGAAGCCTCAACAACCATCCCTATGAACATGGAATGTCCCACCAGGTTGTGGTATTAATAGTATCCCATAGAATAAACCTACACCATAATATCCTCCCTCTTGAGCTCCACTCATTCCTCTGTTAGTTCCACCTCCCTAGGGGTAGCTCTGAACAAACATAGGATATCCTTGATAATAATGCTTGCTCTATTGTGGTGGTCCATCCACCATCTATCTACCTTAGTCAGCCCATCCAATCAAGAAATAATGAGCCATGTGACCTATACCATCACAAGAATAGAATTTACCTTCATCTAGATAGTTAGATACTCTATGTGAACCCAACACCACATATCTGTGATGTCTACTTCCATCTCCACCAACTTAGAATCCCCATTCTAGGAAGCTCTCTATAACCAAATCCTGCTCCAGTACATTAAAAAGAGTGGTAATAGACAAGGTGACTACTCTTTCATAGTTGTCTATGAATTGGACCAACACAAACATCCATTTCTAGAAGTATCTATAATGTACCATATAAATATAATGACACGGGGGGTCAGTAAACATCATGACAAAAACCAAAACAAGAATATCAACCTACTGCAACTCAAGAAGCAGTTGAATATGTGTATATAACAATATGAAAGGATAATAATCACCATGGAATAGATTATGGAATTTTGACCATATAAACATAACCTCATTATGATTCTCAGTTATCAAAATCAACCAGCACCATTCTACTCCATAATTAAGGCTAGAAAAAAGCACAACCATCTAATTAGTCGTGGTTCGAACAAGCTTAAATACTCAAACACCACCTCGAGACAATCCTATTTTTCTGGAGGGTTTAGATTAATATAAAACATCAAAAATATCTATCACTAGAACTCATATAAAGTTATAAGCATTTGTGAATCACTGTCCTAGCCTACAAAAGATATTAGTTATCCAACACATAGTTAATGGTCCACATGAGCGACTGGGGAAACACCTCAGGAGTAGGTCCATGAATTGAGGCTTGATCACTCAAGTGATCATTCACTTAACCCTATTTTGGTATCCCAGATGGCTTTAATCATGGAGGTATCTTAAAAGTTTTAAAGACATAACACTGTTAGATGGGAATATATATGGGGATTAGACTCAAGAATAACATGAAATTCTAAAGACCAAAAACTATATGATGCATGTACCATTTTTCCTTGAAAATGTTGTCTCAGTCTGCAGAGTTGATAAATAGGTAGTTAGAGTCTAGATGTATGGATATATTGTTCACTACATGAATATTATATTCTTTGTTCTAAAATATAAACTAGATAAACTCTGATAGAGTTTCCCTAAGTTACCAAACCAAATAATAGAATATTTATATCTCCAAACACCTACAAGGTGAAAGACCACCTTTGATACAACTATATCACGACCTGACCCATCAATCCCCACCTAATTGGCTATATACAAAGTGATACATCCCTTCCCCACTTACAATAGGATATAGATGATCACAGGTTCCTCGTTGGCAATACTAAAATGTGATTCATTATCTTATGAATCTATAAAAATGTCAAAAAAGATTCATGCAACGATATTGATATATAAGAATAAGATGAAACATTTAGAGTGTAAACCATGTATGAACCAACCTATAAGATAACATCAAAGTACAAAAACAAAGTAAAAACAATAAACGTGAAAATACACACCCAACTAGAAATGGAGTCCCAAACCTAACAATAATAGGAAAAAGGAATATTAAGAGATCATGTCTCACACTCTCTAAGGATGACCACTAAACACATCCAACCCCACCTTGTACAATTATGCCCCTTTAAAGCCTATTCTACCAAGGCCACCATCGATCTGTCTATTATCTTCCTAAGACACAACCCATGTTGTAAAATTCCATGCAATGGTGAGTATAGACATACCCATTTGGATGAACCAAAAACCAAGGTGGTAAAATATACAAGGAAACAATAGATAGCATAACCCATAAGATAGAGGGAAACAAAAACCAACAAATATTATCATAAAAAACCCAACTGAGAGATAAATGGGATCAATATCTCCATAGCTCAAGCCAAGAATGATTAGTTAGCCTATAGTTTCAAGGGACTATATCTGATTCTCATCACCATAAACAACCACACTAGAATATGGGTAGAGGGGCCTACTCATCGATATTCTGATCCATAGCTAAATGAACACTAACTCCCATGGAGGAACTTCTCACCACAGAAACTAATAGATGTGGGAGTAACATTCCAAAGATGGAGGTCATGTTCCCTGCTATAGAATGTATTAGTATGAACTCTACCTGTATATAGAGTATGTGGGCCCACACCTTGGTGCTACAAAGGAGTAATAACCCAGAAAATCCTCTGATGAACACACCATATAAATACCACTGGAAAAGCATCAATGAAGTAAGTTTCATGATTATTACACCTCGTGTCATATAACTAATTCCAAACCAAAGTACACCTAAAATTCTATATAGACAACTTCTTATGATAGGCTAATCACATGACCAAATATGAGTCCTAAAGGATGATATTCACGAGGTGGGTTTTATTATGGAAGGTACATGGAATATACCTATGGTGACTGGGTGCAGGACATCTCCTAGATATCAGTTTGTGTCATCACCTACACATAAATTAGCAAGCCATGTAGAAATACATGGTGTGTACATGCAGTACATGACATTCCATGAATTTCCCGGGTATGCCTTTGTCATCCCAACCTATGCATGTATACTTCAGTCCATGACCATGTAATCTGGTCATGCCCTTGTACATTATTCATGCTTGTGTACTTGGTCATGTTTTGAATACCCACGGAGTGTCATATTACATGGTCAAGCTTGGGTAATTGGGTCGTCCATTTGTACTTGGTTTTTTCTCTTCTCCTATACTCCTGGGGTACATGTCAGGCCACTTGTACAAGTTCACATAGAGTTTTTGGGATATACATAGTGTTTCAAATTTAACTTTTCCCAAAACCCTAGCTGAAACATCTAGATGACAACACAGCATGTGTTCCTAGACAACATGTTGTGTATGTCATGAATTCTAGAAACCAGGTTATTCTTATCATGTCTCTCTCATGATTCAACCTCCACTATTTCCACCTCAAATCACATCAAGGAACATGGAATTATGTTTTACATCACCTAATTCATTACTAAGGACTTAATCCTCAACATCTAAACCCTGGGTGGTTCATCCCATCACACCATGTCACTATGTCACCTCAACTGTGGATGGAACACCAATGATTCATCCTCTGATCTATGTTTCCTACACCTTCATCAGGAATCACAACCCGTTATAATCATAAAACACTAATCTCTACTTTATTCATAAATCCTCCATGAATATGGTGGTTTGACCTTACTTGACCGTATGTCAGCAAAGTCAAACTGTGGCCTTGTGGACCAATAGTGAATAACATGTACAAAAGTGTGGGAAATTGACAAGAATAGAGTGATACCACCATTGGCTAATGAGATCCTAGCTAAAAAATATCAATTTCATATACAAAATGAGGGTGAATAATATGTGTATTAAAGAAAATATTTTTTTAATAATAAATAAATATATGGGGCTCATGAGAAGGAAAAAAATTGAAGCAATTAATGACATAAAATACATGCTTCTAAATTAAATTATATATGATGGTAATCTATTAAATAATGTGTCCTACCAAAAGTTTATATTGATTGTTGATGATGAACGAGTCCATGTCACTTTCATTGGTGAGATCTATGAAGATTGTTGGCGAAGATGAATCCTTTAAACAATTATCATTACTCCAAGATCCTTTATCCCCATTAGAAACTCTCCTCCTTGGTTCCTCCCAAGTCACTTATTCTTATGTGGCTAACCTTAGTGATTTTTTATATTATGTAATATATATATAAGAATTAGGTACTTGGTTTTTAAATTAATTAATTTAATTAATTTAATTATTTACATAACACACTGACCAAAGATCACCTCTAAGCAAACACCTAACACTGACCAGATTTTTTATTTCCTAGGGAAAACCGTCCATTATGGAATCAACTGTGGTCTCGTATATCCCATATGAGGTCCCAAAAACTTGGAAATCCATTTATTCCAAAAATATGTTTTCACGTGATTTAATATATTTTAATATTTTTAATATATTAATTATCAGGTCATTTGACACCTCAATATAGTGCTAACTCAGAAGAAAAATAAAGAGACATATATAGAAATATTCAAAGGACTAAAGAAACAAAACTGAAATCATTAAAAATACAATATAAAATGAATGTACCACCTAGAGCACACCATATTTATCAAATGATACCCAAGAGCCTCCTTATATCACACAAAGTCATGGGAAATCCTAACAATCAAAGTGAGGAGTTGAATTTAGAATAAGATGGACCTAGCCTCATTATAGTACATTTAACCAAATATAAATTCATGGTTGATTTATTAAAATATGATCCACATAACCAAATTTCATTAAAATTGTCACTTCTATAGATCTCAATGCTAATTTCCCACATCAATGCCAGATTAGGACTTGACCATTTATAAATCCCTCAAACTATAACTTAGTCCTCCTATTCTATAGACTCAAACCATTGTAACCATGATATATCCATATTTATCCTCATCATTTCCTCAAAGAATCCATAACATTAACATAACATAAAACCCACAATTCACTAAAACTATAACCTAGTCCTCTTATTCTATAGACTCAAACCATTGTAACCATGATATTTCCATATTTAGCCTCATCCTTTCCTCAAAGAGTCCATAACATCAACATGGAATAAAACCAACCAAACAATGGAATAATCAACCATATGAACCAAAACATTCATTTTAAACTCCCCCATGGTAAAGAGATGTAATTCATTGAAAATTACATTTTTTATGTTAATATAACTATTGTTTTAAAATGAATTTTTTATTAGGATCACATAGAAATAATTTTACATTTCATAATAAATTTACACAACCTGAACAACTATACTAGGAATAGTAAAGGGATTATTTAATCATATAATGACACTTGAATTATTTTTGGATACTATAAAAATAATAAATTAAAAATAAGTTTTATGAAAAATTTATAACATTAAAATAAAAGTTTTTTAATGTAAAAAATCCTATGAAACACTTATTAAATGATAATTTATTTTAAAAAATAGTTACGTCATTTTTAAAATCGCTAGAATATTTATTATTCCATAAAAATTATTAATATTAAATAAATAATTATTTTATTTAAAAGATTAAATTATCCTATATATAGAATTAATTTTACATAATAATTTTTATTTATGACTCATCGCATCAAAATTATATTATAGGTAATTTTTAGGAATTTTTTGACAATGTTTGTTTTTTGGTGAAAAAGAAAAAATTGTAGTTTTATGACCACTTCAAATTTATGACATCATTATTATGTCATCAAAAATAAAAAAATAATGAAAATTTTCTTTAATAAATTTTTTATCAAATAAGTACAAAAATATAATTTAAAAATATGAATTTAAATTTATAAATTTATACCTTACATTTTGGAAGCAAAAATTTGAATATTAAGATAAAAATTATATTTGGATTCTGCACATTAAATGATAAGTTTGGAATATGTGTTTCGGTTTGGGTATGCCTTGTATTTACAGACACTTCCTCCCACTAATTATTAGGCATGAAATATGGTTATAATTGATTTCACCCACTAGTGGTTGACTTAAATTATAAAATAACATATATTTTAACCCTTAAAACACCTCTCCTTAGGTATAAATTCCATCATTCCCTCCTCACATTCCACAAAAAGAACATTGATCATGATTTATCTCTCAATTACCCTATCAATAGTCTCTCTATGTTTCTTCTATGGTTTTAAGGAGTCCCTCTAAAGTTTAAGAAGCATACTATCGATATAAGGGTTTCCTAAAATCTCCCCTTTCCTTTTCAAGTTCATTACTTTTGTTATATTGTATTTGAAAATATCATTACATATACAAGAATATATTTTCTTCCATGGTGTTTTTATCAATGTGATAAACTATAAATATGATTTTATTTATTTCGTCTTAGTAAAACCTTTTCTTAAGTCGTTACTATACTCAAAAGGGGTTCCTCACCCCTCCCTTAACATTAATTTTTTGAACCTTGTTAATTTTTTCTCTATTAAATGTAAAATTTTATTACACATCATAATTATAATTTCCTCACAATTTTATCAATGATTTATCAGCATTACCTCTCATTATTCCACAATCATAATCTATTTTAGTGCACCGGGTTTTTTGTAGCCATAAAACCATAATAAATTTGGTAAAGAAAAGAATCTTTAGTTTTCCTGGAAATGAAAATACCATTTGGATACTATAAGTGGATGTGGCTATGAAATAGTAAACACACAATCCATTTTTTTTATTTTTTTAAAACTAATTTTTGGTTAAGTGGGAACAATATATATAAAGACAACTATTAACACATATCCTATATCAACATAAACCACACACACAACATTTAGAAATCAAAAATTCCACATCCAAATTTCAAAAAGTAAAATTAAAGAGAACTGTCATTATCCACCTCGAGCCACCAGCTTACTCACCTTGATCCAAAAACCATCATCTGTCATGAATAGACCATGAAACAAGAGTTCTTATTACATCTAAACCTGGATCCATCATCAATGTCATCATCATCACCGCCTTCACTGCTAGAGAAGATAACCAAAATCTTGCAACAAAGTTCACTATTAAAATCCACCACCACAACCACAAAATCTACTAACATCAATACCATCGCTACCGCCAACCGTCCTGAAATTATGTTACCATTATGACAACAGTTGGAAGCCATCATAACAAAGAATGAAAAAAATCAAAACGAGAGATTAAAAATTACTTGATGATATCATTGAGAAATAAAAACTAAACAAAATCCATAGAACAAGAAACAATCTCCATTTTCATAGCCACCTCCACTACAGAAAGACGACATATTAAAAAAAAGATATCCGAGACATCACTAAATGATAAAACCGTAAGAATACAGATATTTTAGAATCCACCACCATTCACATAGCCTAAGAACATATACCACTCCCCAAACACATCCCAAAACCTCAATGTAATCCATCACACCCAACATACCTAGAAGGAAGAAAAGGACTGCGAGGCCAGGGTAAGAAGGAGCAGAAGATAATGGAAAAGGGTGAAACAAATCCATCATTGGAAAAGTTGGGGGAACACTAGGACTGAAACCCTAAAGTAATTCGAAACAAAGGGGTTGGCGAAGAACCACTGAAATAACCATAAAAATGAAAGATGAGACTCGGGATAAAACCCAAGATTAATGAACCCAAGAAGAAACAACTGAGAATATCGGAGGAGTTTCATTGCAAGAATCCATCAACACCTCCTAATCACCCATGTTTTCCATCATGCCAGACCAATAATGGGGTCAAGAATAATATAGAAGATTGAATGAGTATCAGAATAAACCCAAAACAGTAAGTCCGAAGCATTGATAATCGAAGAAGAGCTACAAAAATATAAAGAATAGTAGAATAAGCATAGGCCATTAACATATGCTCTGATGCTAGGAGAAATAATCCATATGAGGAGAGTCTCTTTAGAGAGATAGAGTGTAATGAGAGAGAGAAGTGGCATAAATATGATATGGCTGTGAAATATTTATACTTTGGGGTAATAACCCTATGAATATTTCATTGTTTTAATATCTCATGTTATTTAATCGGGTCAAAAAATCTATCCCTTTTTGAACTATTTTTCTAGTAGTTATTTTGTTTTTATATCATTGATATAAATTCAATTCCAAGAGTTCTATTAGCTTTATATCATGTTTTTACATTGTTTTGGAGGATTTGGGTGTTACTCTATTGTTTTTATAGTGTTTTGAGAGAACTAGAGGTGCAAAGTCTTGTTTTGGGGTTATAGTTTAGAGCGTCTGGTTTAGGGTAAATAGTATAGACCCTTCTAGGTAAATATGCAACTCATTTTTGAACTGACTCATTGTTTGGATAAACCATGAAAGGAGGTCGCCCAACTGTGTGAGGGGATCTACAGTAATTACATATGCTTCCATAGGGTAGGCGCATGGATAGACAAACTGTGCAGAATGTCACATGGGTACTACCACTTAGGCAGTACCGATGCATTGTAGCTCACACCGTTTGCACGTAGTTTGGAAAACTATGTGACTAAACTATAAACCCATAATAAAGAGGTAAATTTTAATTTTCCCCCTATATTCTCAATTTCATTTTCCTTACATTTTCTCCTTTCTTCATCCATGGGTCATGCAAATAGTATGAGGAATCCTCCTCCCCCTATCCTCCATAGAATTGCTCTCCCTCCTCCGTCTGACCTCCGATTTCATATTTTCTAGGTGCGTCGAATGCATCTTGGTAAGGATAACACCACCCAAGATTGTTCTTTGTTTCCCTATCTCCTCATGGAGAAATAAATACTTCTGATCCACTTACCCCTATTTTCATGGTTTTTTATAGAAACTAATATCTACTCCAATCCACTTCAAATTGGAACTTGATATCAGACAAGCCTACATATACATGTCCAAGGTAGGTGGTTCATACCTTACTTTCTATATTATTAGAAATTTTTGTGGTGCAGGTTTTTAGCACGTCAACAGGTAGTCAAGAGAGACCTTGTTTCCTTATATTAAATTGACCATATACCTTATGGGATGTCGTTAGAAATTCACTAATGTTGTTTATGGGAGTATGGTCAGGTTATATGACATCGATCCTTTACTGGTTTGGTTGGTTTGTTAAATTCATTTGAATTGAATTATTTAATTTGAATAGGTTTGTTTATTTGAATTTGATTTATTCAAGAACTTTTCTTGATTTTTTATGGTTGTTTAGTTTTCATAATTGAATCACCTAAATTCAATTGCATATTTAAAGTGAATTGAACAATTCAATCCTTTTAAATTGAATTGTTTTATTAAATTTAAGCAGTCAAATTACAAGAATTTTTTTTGAATGATATGATACCCATGGGGCCATGATGGACTTTGATTGATGTTGAGGAGGGTAGGAAATCAGGATTGAGGTGATATTGATTGTCTAGATGGGCTTGACCCAGATTGATTGAGTGATTTCAATCATAGGATCAAGCATTGAGGACATCAATTGAGGTGGTGATTCCATCAAGTTAGGCATGGCCTATGATATTGGGATGGAAAGGCCATCGTTTTAGAGGTTAACGGTGGTAAGGGAAATTGGCTCTAGTGATGGTGTGTCTTAGGAACTATATTGGTGGTTTCCACTCACTCGTGAGGGACATAACTCCAAATTGAGTCGTGTTCAAATAGGTTGACTTTGTGATGAGGTGGTTTTGACCATATGTGTGGGTAGTGGCCCCCTATATTTATGAATTAAGTGTTTATGGATTGGGTTGATTTCATAGAATGACATGTGGAAGGTGTGAAGCATTCTGTTAATAGTGATGACGATATCGGTTTGGAAAATGAACCTCAACGTATTGAGGTCGTGGAAAGGGTTTGATTTTAGGGAACATTTATCATAATTTTTTAGGACATCGTTCTATAAGACAATGAGGAATTTTATTTGAGGACAAGTATCATTGTGCCTATATTTTCTAGGCCATGGGAAGATGAGTGCCTTCAAGCAGGGGTTTGAGGGACCAGTATCTAATTTGGGAGTTTGTTTTGTATGTTCATGATTTTTTTGAGACATGAGGTATTAGTAGGAACATGGTGCCATGTCACTTGACATGAGGTGGAACTTGAGGTTTAACTAGGGTATTTGACATTAGAGGGATACCTTGGTACATGGGCCAAGGACCTTTTCCCCTTCAGACCTCTGACGCTAGTTGTAGTAGGTTAAATCTCTCTGGTTTCTATTGAACACCAGGAGTGGTTTTATAAATATTATAATTAAATGAGGTGTGGCCTTTATTTAATTACGAATTACACATATTCATAAAAACTTATACAAGGTTTGCACACTCTAGGTGGTATACTGCTGAGACACATTCTCACACCACACATGGGCCCTTCAAGATGCATATAGAAATTATGTATTTACTTTCATGTAATCGATGGGATTCGAGATATAGTAAACAGTATCTAATAGACAGGGGATTTTGGAAAGATCCTTTAGTTATTTCCTTTTCTAATGTTTCCTAGTTTGGTTTATTTTCTCTTTAATCATGACTATATATAGTTATCTAGTTGTAGTGGTCATCCATGGGGAACCCACTTTATGTATATTGAAATGTATGACCAAATGTGTATGCATGCTTGGTTTTAGTTATAAAATTGGTATATTTGGCATATATATTAACTTTACACTTATTTATTCTATTATTTCTTCTTCTATATATTTATATTGATTGTGATTCCGCCATTGGTAGGTCTATTCAGAGTCCAGTGAGTCTTTTATTTCCACTCCATGTTATATATTATTATTTGAACAAGTATTATATCTTCCCCCAGAGGGTATAGCCTCCCCACTATACATATTTCACAACCACGCTTCTAGTTGGTATCCTTTGGAGTTTGTAAAGGTGTGCCTAAGGACAGTAGAACCTGACATCATATCATTGTTCTTTATGAGTATCATGACACACATGGGTATCGTGCGGTTGGAGGTGGACTTGATGAGGAGGGAGGAATGCACACAAGTAGACAAGACCCATTGCGTGGAATCAGAGGCCCAATGATAAGGGAGAGGACCAAGAGAATGAAGGAGGACTTAAATGGGTTAATCGTGGAATTCCAAGAGGAGGCCCAACACCCTTTCTAAGGGTAAGCATCTGGGCCTATAATTACATTAATTAATTCCAAAACATGATTTTAAAGACCCAACCCATAGTGGGATATGAATTTCATGCCCACCCCACTATGGAATCTTCAATGTCAAAAGGTATTGGGATACATGTCTTAACATTTCTAAAAGGGTGTGCTACATGTCTTCTAAAGTCATGGTCAAGTGCCAAAGTTTTCAAAATCATTCTTTAGGATTTTGACAATGGAAAAATAGGCATTAGACTAAATTAAAGAACCATATAATGTGTGATTATAATTTCAAGTATCTTTGTCTATAAATAGACCCCCCCCCACCATACTATTGGAAGATCGTGAATGAAGGTAATGTTATTATGGTGAGTTTTTATTGAAACCATTGTGTTCTTGCTTAATTCTTGACTTATAAAAGGATTGGTCATACTTTTTGGCATCTTGTGGCTAGAGTTCAAAGTTACAAGTTCTATTTCGGTTCTACCTTGACCGTTTCCCCCTTCCTTCTCATTTTCACTATCCTCGCATCACATTCACCTATTTTCTTCTAGCGATATAGGTTCTCAATGTGCGGACATTATAAAAGGTTCATAGGAAACTTTCTAGAGGGTCTTGCATCATGTATCATTTGGTATTAGAGGGAGGTTTTCAAGAAATCAGGTTCCTTCTATCTTATCCTTTCTTCCATTTTCATTTCTCTTCGAATCGGGACGATATCAATTCTAGCCCATTTTCTTCTTCACCTATGGACTTCATTACTCCATATTTTAGGAAGTATAGTATATCATTATTTTAGTTGATAAGCTCATATTTTTTTCCATTTAGAATCAACAAAATCAAACTATAAATCGTGAGATACAGTGGGTTCAAATTTTTCAATAAATTCTACAAATTTTAAAACCACACAAATCTCATGTTCATTCCATTTGATGTTACAAATTATGGATTCTCTTGCATTTAAATATTCAAAAATTCGTCTTGTTGATGCTTCATTTACTCAAAAAAAGATCCCCCCAAAAAAATCAAAAAATAAAAAATTAAAGGCTCAAAAAAGAAATTGAAACATTTTGAATACTACATCCCATTTTCATTCTTCTTCATAAATTTTCTTCAACTTCCCACATGTTACATCTTGAATCCATTTTTTATTTTATCTTTTAATTCTAGTTCAGGATTGCCACATTTCAACAATCCTTTTGATTTTTTTTAAATTGGTAAGAATGCTATAGGAAGTAAGTTGAGTGGCAAAAGGCAAGAGTTTCACATTTTGATAACATCCAAAAATTGAGTGTAATCAAGCAAAGGAGTGTGTGATATACAGTTTCTTTTCTTTTCAATTTTTCTCAAAGTATTCCTAAATGGAGGAGTCGAGTAACACAAATGAAGCAGAAAATAATTTGTTCATGAGGGTTGTACTAGAACAATTCCAAAGGATGGATGCGAGGATGGATGAGCTTCAATACCCTTCCTATTCTATAGAACCACTAAGGAGGTGGATTATTGAAGAAGAGGAGGAGTTATCCTATTTTCATGAGTCAAAAATTTTGAGAAATCAACCTCCATGGAGGAAAGACAACGATCTTGGAGGATTAAAGTTTAGGATCCATTCATTCCAAGGTAAGAATGATCCTGAAACTTACATGGAATGGGAAAGAAAGGTTGACCATGTTTTTGGTTGTCACACTTATTCGGAGGAATAAAAAGTGATGTTGGTGGTCATGGAGTTCACTGACTAAGATAGTATTTAGTTGGACCAACTACAATTGATTCGACGACAATGTGGGGAAATACCCATCCACACTTGGGAGGAGAAGAAAGTTGTAATACGTAAGAGGTTCTTTTCTAGCCACTATTATCGTAATTTTTTCCTCATGTTTCAGGGTTTGAAGAAAGGGTCCATGAGTGTTGAGGAGTATCACAAAGAGATGGAGATCATCATGATTTGGGTGACTATTGATGAGGAGAGTGAGGCCACCAGGGAAAGGTTTTTGAAAGGCCTCAACCATGACATTCGTCACATAGTGTACATGCACCACTACTTGGACATGAAGGATCTACTTCACATGGATACCAAACCATATAGGTTATTGAATTCCAGAAGGATACACCCTACATATTATGGTAAGGATTATAGATCTTATTTTAAGTTTATGGATTCCAAACCACAATATCATGTAAAGGAAGACAAAACTAATTCAATGGATTTTCCCAAACTGAAACCGTTAATTCAGGAATCCAAAGGTAAAATATAGGGTAAGGTTGTTTCCAAATCAAGAGATATCAAATGTTTTAAATGTCAAGGATTTGGAAATATTTCCTCACAATTCCCAAATAAGAGGAAAATGATTATTTTGGATGATGGAGATGTTTTTAGTGCTAGCTCAAGCAATGATTAAATTTCATCACATGAGGATGATTCAGATGTGGAAGTAGAAATCTTTGTACATGGAGAAATTCTTGTGGAAAGGTGTGCTTTGAGTGCTCATCCCGAAGGAGAACATGATCAAGAGAAAAGGGAGAACATCTTTGATACTATATGCCACGTCCGACAAAAGGTATTTATTATGATTATAGTTGGGGTAGTTGTACAAATGTATCATGTGGTTTGATGGTTTATAAATTGGGATTGGCTATGACTAGACATCATAGGCCTTATAGATTGCAATGGTTAAATAATTGTGGGGATGTCAATGTGGCTAAGTAAGCACAAGTTCCATTTTCTGTTGGGAAGTATGAATATAAGGTTATTTATGATGTTGTAACGATGCGTTCTAGTCACATTTTAGTGGGAAGAACTTGGAAATTTGATAGGATGGTCACACATTATGGATACACTAATCGATATTATTTTTTGTATAATGGGAGGACAATTATTCATACACCATGAGGCCTTTTCAAAATTATGAAGGACAAGTGAGGATTGAGAGAGATTGTGAGAATAGATAAAAATAAAAGAGAGAAAAAAATATACAGAAAGTGAAGAGTGGAAAAATAAAGAGTGAAAAGGGAGTGTTGAGTGAAAGAAAAAAAAAGGAAATAAAAGAGTTGAAAACAAGAGTGAAAATAAGAGTGAAAGAAAGAGTGTTGAGTAAAAAGTGGGTTTATTTTCAAGAAAATGGAGATAGAGAGAGCTTTAGAGGGGGATGAAACTCTCATGCTTCTATGAAAGGGAAAATTTTTTACCTCTAACTCTCATAATCCTTTAATTACTTCTAGTGTTATATCCATTTTGCAGGAATTTTGTGATGTGTTTCTGGAAGAAATTCATGATGGCTTACCTCCCTTGCAGGGTATTGAGTACCACATCGACTTCCCCTCAGGAGAAATGCTTCCCAATCAACCGTCTTACCAGGCTATCCCAGTGGAGACATGAGGAATCCAACAACAGGTGGAAGAATTTATAAGGAATGAATTTTTTTGGGAGATATTGAGTCTGTGTGCGGTATCGGAAATTCTTGTCCCAAAAAAAGATGGTAAGTGGGGAATGTGTGTAGATTGTAAAGAAACAAAAAAATCACAGTAAATTATCTCTATCCCATACCTCGTTTTTATGATATGCTTGATGAACTCCATGGTGCATGCTTGTTTACTAAAATTTACCTAAGGAGTGGATACCATCAAATTAGAATGAAAGAGGGAGATGAATGGAAAACGGAATTTAAAACTAAGTTTGGATTGTATGAATGGCTAGTTATTCCTTTTGTACTAACTAACACCCCTAGTACATTCATGAACACAATGAGTCATGTTTTACATCCATTCATTGTGAAATTTGTGGTTGTGTATTTTGTTGACATCCTTGTATATTCTAAGATCCTTGATGAACATCATGAACATTTGAAACATGTTTTTGAGACTCCTAGAAAAAATAGGTTGCTTGAAAACTTGGAAAAATGTATATTTTGTTCAAATTCATTTGTTTTCCTTGGTTTTGTAGTAGTATATGATGGCGTGATGGTTGATGAAGAAAAGGTAAAGGCGATTCGGGACTAGCCAACACCAAATAATGTCAACAAGGTGAGGAGATTCCATGGACTTGCGAGTTTTTATTGAAGGTTCATGAGGAACTTTTCAACCATTACAGCACAATTGAATTAGTTGGTCCAGAATGGGGTGAGCTTCAAGTGGGGAAAGGATCAATAATATACCTTCTCCACAATAAAAGGTATGTTGACCAATTCACCTATTTTAATTCTGCCAGACTTTTCTAATGTTTTTGAGGTTGAGTGTGATGCCTCTAGAATAGGGATTGGGGCTGTTTTAATGCAAGACTCTAAGCTTATCACCTACCTTAGTGAGAATCTTAATGGGGCTACATTGAACTACTCTACTTATGACATGGAATTTTATGCTCTCAAAAGAACTTTAGAAAAGTGGCAACATTACTTTTGGCTAAGGGAATTTGTGATTCATTCGGATCATGAAAGAAAAATTTTCTTAAGCTGCAAGGAAAGTTGAATTGGCGGCTTGCAAGATGTCTTGAATTTATTGAAACATTTCCTTACATCATTAAGCATAAAAAAGGAAAAGAAAATGTTTTCAGCGATTATTTTTCTAGGAGATACTCTCTTATCACTTCTATGCATGCTAAAATACTTTGTTTTGAAATGATGAAAAGCATGTATGAGAATGATGTGGATTTTTCTGAAATTTAGAATTTTTCTGAAAAACATTGGAAAAGTTATTTTTACAAAAATGATGGGTTTATTTTTCGTAAAAATAAATTGTGTGTTCCATATTGTTCCATGCGTGAATTTCTTGTTAGAGAAACTCATGGTGGTGGATTAATGGGGAATTTTGGTGTTGAGAAAACTGTGTCCTTATTGAGTGAACATTTTTATTGGCCTCACATGCATAGGGATGTGGTTAGTGTTTGTGGAAATTGTAATGTGTGTAAACATGAAAAGTCAAAAGTGCTTCTAAATGGATTATACACCCATTTTCATGTTTCTTCTCATCCTTGGGTTGACATTTCAATGGATTTTGTGCTCGGCTTGCAAAGATCACAGTCAAGTAAGGATAACATCTTTTTGGTGGTGGACAGGTTTAGTAAAATGGATGATTTTATTACTTGTTCTAAAACCAATGATGCAACTCATATCAATGATTTGTTTTTTAGGGAAATTCATAGGTTTCATGTCTTACCCAAGAAAATTTTGAGTGATAGGGATGTACAATTCCTTAGTCACTTTTGGAGGAAATTATGGAACAAACTTGGAACCAAACTAGTGTTCTCCACCACTCCACACTCAAAAACAGATGGTCAAACTAAGGTAGTCAATAGAACACTTTCCACATTTTTGTGTTCCATCCTTGGAGAAAATATGAAACATTTGGAAGGATTCCTGCCTCACAATGAGTTTTCTTATAATCGAGTGGTTCACTCCACTACTAATGCTTCACTTTTTGAATTAGTGTATTTTTTTAACCCATTAACTCCACTCAATATTTTACCTTTTCCTACTAATCAATTTTCTAATCTAGAATGTGAAAAGAAGGCAATTTTTGGGCAGGACTTCCATGCAAAGGTAAAGGCCAACATTGAGTGGAAGAACTAACAAGTAGCAAAAAACGCCAACAAAGGTCGGCAGGAAATGGTGTTTCAACCTGGAGATTGGGTGTAGGTACACTTGAGGAAGGAGAGTTTCCCGAAGAAATGAAAATAAAAACTTCATCCATGATGAGATGGCCCTTTCCAATTATTGTATAAGATCAATGATAATGCCTACAAGATTGAGTTACATGGAAGGTATGAGAATTTTAGTGCCTCCTTTAATGTTGATTATCTTTCTCCCTTTGAATTTTCAGATTTGAGGACGAATCCTTTTGAGGAGGGAGGAGATAATGAGGATCATGACACACATGGGTATTGCGGGGTTGGAGGCAGACTTGATGAGGAGAGCAGAATGCACACAAGTGGACAAGACACATTGCGTGGAATCGGAGGCCCAATGACAAGGGAGTGGGCCAAGAGAATGAAGGAGGCCTTAAATGGGTTAATCATGGAATTTCAAGGGGATGCCCAATACCCTTTCTTAGGGGAAGCATACGGGATTATAATTACATTAGTTAAGCCCCAAACATGATTCTAAAAACCCATCCCATGGTGTGCTATGAATTTCATGCCCACCCCACCATGGAATTTTCATAGTCAAAAGGTGGTGGGCTACTTGTCTTTACATTTCCAAAAGGGTGTGACACTAGTCTCCTAAAGTCATGGTCAAGTGCCAAAGTTTTAAAAAGCAATATTTAGGCTTTTTGACAACGGAAAACTAGGAATTTGACTAATGTAAAGAGCCACACCATGTGTGATTCGATTTTCAAGATTTTTTGGCTATAAATAGCCACCCCCTTACACTCTTGGAAGATAATGAATGAAGGTAATGTTATTATGGTTAGTTTTTCTTGGAACCTTTGTGTTCTTTATTAATTCTTGAATTATCAAAGGATTGGTCATCCTTTGTGGCATCTTGTGGCCAGTGTTCTTAGAGACAAGTTCTCTTTGGGTTCTACCTTGACTATTTCCCCCTTACTTCTCATTTTCAATATTTTCACATCACATTCACTTGTTTTCATGTAGCGATCTGGGTTCTCAACGCACAAACATTATACAAGGTTCTTAGGACATTCCTAGAGGGTCTTGCATCGTGTATCATATCAGGTGGCTAATCAGGTCAAGGATTCTGCAAGTGGCATTAGAGAATATCTTGACTTAGATTTAGTAGTAGTGTAAGGATGGATTATAATGATATAAATAATTATTTTTCGTTGTTCTCTATTTTTCATGTCTTAATATTTGGGTTTTGGTATATTAGAGAATATGTGATATCGTAACTGGGTTTAGAGCTTGTTCTTGGGTGCATGAAACCCCATGTACGAGGTCAGTACCATGTTTCCATTGGTTGGGAAATGTCATTCTATATTGATTAGTTATAGAATTATATGATTTCCACCATAGGTGGATTGTTTTTATTATGGTGTTTCCTATTTAGACTTGTGATCGTTGGCCTAATGAGTCAAGGTGTGAATGTTATTCTTGTTTTTCTTTTTGAATATGCTTATTATAGGTTGTTTTAAAATTAATATTCATGCTCGATGATAAAATGATTTGTTAAATATGATATGTCATGGTATTAAATTTATTATTCCATGTAAATATGTGTTACACCATTCTATATATATATATCATTCATGTGAAATGTTATACGAAATTTCTAAATTCCATGTGATATATATATATATATATATCATTTGGTATGAAAATGGGTCTGGGTCTTATATGAGAAGGCATGTATTATGGCATGGGGTGATTTTTATCACCAGGTTCGGGGAATCAGTCATCATATTATGGAAACAATGGTTGTCTAGATGGTCTTGGCCCGGGGTACTATGTCACGACCCGTCCTCGGGGCCCATGCCATGACTACCCCAAGTCCGCCTTCCATAGGCCAGGGGATGGAGACTAGCACCAAGTCATAATTCCCGGTAAAAAGGGAAGGCATTGCCTTTGTAAAGTAAACAAACACCACAGAGCAGGCAAACAGTATAAGTAAACACTAAATAAAAGATGATACAAGGTAAGTGCGGAAAAGTAAGTGGGCCAGAATACAAACCCAAACTGAAAGTAAAGTACAAATGGAAAGGGTAAAACAACAACTAAAATTAAAGACGCAACATCGAGTCGTCCACTGGAAGCCCCACCTGAAGGGTGAGTACAGATAGCCTCCACAGCTCCTCGGGTCCAGTCGTTCACTCCGAGTACGTCTGCCTAGTGGTCCACCTCTAGGTACCGTCCTGCTCCACAATCCTCAACCACGATCAGCGTTTTCCGTCTTCTGCAACCAACACAACGTAGTGCGGGCATTGCCTGTGTAGGGGTGAGTATAAGCTACTCAGTAAGGACCCCGAGACCCCCGAAATTCTCCTAGAATCCACAAAGGATAATCCACAAAGGAAAGATACAAACACGAAGTAACATTCGACACTGCTTAGGTATATGCCCATACATATACCTAAGTCATCAATCCTCGTTCGGCTCCAACATACGAGCCCAAGTACAACCCAGTCCACACAGGAAAGAAAAACGTAAATCCACACATGATAGCACAACACAATCCACGTAGGAATGAAAAACAGGATTCAGCTCACACAGGTATACTTCTTCGTAAGATGATATAGATGATCAGATATTGCCACTGATTCATCTAAGCTGTCAGACCCACAAAGGATTGATAGGTACTAACCCCTGCAATGACCCACAATGGATCTGACCCACAAAGGATCGATAGGTAACTAACCTCCGCGAGGACTCACAAAGGATCTGACCCACAAAGGATCAATAGGTAACTAACCCCCGCGAAGACCCACACAGGATCGGACCCACATAGGATCTGTAGGTGCAGGCCCACACAAGACCGCTGAGTACTGACCCACATAGGATCGGATCCACATAGGATCGGTAGCACTGATCCACGTAGGATCGCTGAGTGTTGTAGTCATCGCCATTGAATCTACTGAGGATCTCTGTAGAGTCGTCGTCGTAGTCGCAGCCAGCTCTAGGGTTCCCGCACACAGCAAGCTCCTCTCCACGAGCCGAGGGGCTGATACATTAACTGACACAAAGTCTGGAGTTTATGTATCCAAAAGTTCCGTATCGTCAACAGGAACTCAACATCACAAACGGCGCGTCAATCGGACGCCCGTTCTGAGAGTTATTGGCTTTTTCGTTTTAGGGGTCCGGTTGGTTTTTAAGGCACAACCAACCCGACTGTACTCCAACTGCGTCCAAACCTCGAGCTCAGTATGCCAAAAGTTCTGTCTCACTAAGAGGAAACCAACAAAGTCAACGACACGTCATTCGGACGTCCAAAACTGAAGTTATGAGCGTTTCCACTCCGAGGGCCCGGTTGGTTTCGTGTACGAACCAACCCGGCCGAACCCAAAGTATTCCGAAACCTTGAGTGCAATATACCGAAATGATCGTCTCAATCCAAGGATCATATCGCATCTGACGGTGCATCGATCAGAGGCTCGTAGCTCATGTTATGGGCAACAGACCGAAAAAGGTTCGGTATTAGGGGGTTCAGGCCCGGTTCGACCCGGCCTGATACCCCCAGGGTCGGCCCGCAATGGGTTGACCCGGGTCCGAGTCTGGCCCGCTTGGGCACGGCCCGACCCGACTAGCGTGGCCCGGCCCAGCTGGTGCGGCCCGGCCCATCCTGGGCTTGGCGCGGCACGGCCTGGGTGCGGCCCGACCCAGCGGGGTGCGGCCTGACCTGGCGGCCTGGTCTGGCGGACCGGCCAGGGCAGCCGGCCCGGCGCGCGGCGCTCTGGCATGCTGGCCAGGGGCTCGGCCGAATGGCCGAGCCGTTTCGGGTGCGGGGGGCACTGCCCCCGCGTGGATAAACCGCGGCCCCTTTATGGGGCCGCTCAGCTAGCGCGTTGGCCAGGGGCTCGGGCACGCCGTGGTCATAGGCCTCCGCTGCCTGGAGTTGTGCGTGTCTCTGCCCGCCAGATCCCTGTGGTCGGGGTGGACCTCTTGGTTGTGGTGGTGGTAGAGCCTCAAAGCATCACCCACCACCTGCTGCTCGGCCAGCTCCTCTGCCTCGTCCGCCTGCTCCCTACGGACCGCCACGGTCGACCCTCGCCTCTACCTCAGTGGCCCCTCAACCGCCTGCTACTCCTCGGCAGGGCGGGTCTGGCAGTCACGAGCCATGTGGCCCTGCCCGCCGCATGTGTAGCACTGTATGCCTCTCGAAATACTGGCTCCGCGCTGTGTGCCCCGCACTACTGAGCCAGTGTCCTGAGGTCGTCTGCCTGAGGGTCTGGTCTTCTTGGACTCATGAGTCATCCGTCGACTGCCTGTTGCAGAAGACTCTACTACGTGCCGCCCCGCGGTAGGTCTCGCTGCTGATAAAGGCTCAGCGATAAATCTCTTGATCAAAAGGGCTCACTCCAGTACTCCTGCCTGGGTCAGAATGCTGAGAGAGATCAGCGATGTCCTGATCTCATGCCTCAATCCCTACTCAAAGGTTCGGGCCCAGAAGAATGGGTCTCGTACCATGTCTATCGAGTAGCGCGAGAGATCGGTAAATCTTGCCAAGTACTGGGCGACTGTCAAACTTCCCTACCGCAGTTGTAGAAGCTCCTGGATGCGCACCGCATGGAGGGTGTCTGGGACGAACTCTGAGTGGAAGAGGCTCTCAAAGTCCATCCAGAGGAGAGATGCCTCATCGTGCACCTGGAGCATCAAACTCCACCATCTTCCTGTTGTCGCGTGTATTAGGCTCGCTGTGAGGATCACCATGAGGTATGTTGGTGTCCTCACTAACCTGAAAACTCGCACCACTGCCTCCAGCCAATCCTCGATTGCCTGGGGTTCTATCTCCCCGCGGAACCTAGGTGGTCACTGGCACTGAAACTCGTGCAGTGCACTAAGGCAACGTGCATCATCAGCGGCTGGGGCTGGAAGAATCGGTGGCTCTTCGGGTAAAGGTACCGCCAGTGCCTCAGCTGTCAAAGGGCCATGTACCGAGACCTCATCACTCGGTGGACTGTCGTCACGCTCAACTCTCGGAACCCTAGCTAGCTGCCATCGTGGGGCCATCCTAAAAAGGAAAGAGCTGCGCCACGGTCAGAACAGTATACCTGGTCAGCTGACACAAAGTAATCCCAAAGAAAACTTGAATCACAAATGCAATCCATGTTTTCGTGCATTAAGTCGGAAATCAGAAGTCAGGGTCCTGGTGTACGGATACATTGCTCGCCGCACCAACACTGGACTCCCTGAACTGATAACCACCTCTAATATTCTTAACACCATTTCTTCACATAGACAAATATCAGTGTCTAAATTTCTGTGGTAGAACTGAACTCCTCTGATACCAATTTGTCACGACCCACCTCCTCGGGCCATAAACTTGTCATCTGACCCCATGGGTATCCTGTAATACCTTGGTTGCATTCCCAACACACCATAGGCTATTACTCACTAGGGTCTCTTATCATACTAATGACTATCCCCACAGGCCAACACATGTTCTTTCAGTGTGTTTTGTCCTCACTCACACACACCCTGTGAAACTTCCCAGCAGGTCACCCATCCTGATTACTACTCCAGGCCAAGCATGCTTAACTGTGGTTGTCTAGATGGTCTTGGCCCAGGGTACTATTGATACTTGGATCTATTGAGGGTGGGTAAGGAGGCTATGGGGATTGGATGTCATATTTCATGGTTTCAGTAGGGGAGAGTAAGGGTAGTGATTTGATGGTGCCTTTTTACAGATTTCCCTATCTTCTAATATATATATATATATACACATATATATATATACACACACATATATATATATATGGGATGTCTGGACACATGATGGTATTCAGTGGGTTTCTCTTAGATGGATTGATGATGAATCAGGTGGGTGATGGTATAGTATTGTAGGAGAAAAATCATGTTCAAAACCCTGAGGGTCAGGAAGAGCTGGTTCATCCTCAATTACAAGCTCAGGGACGGGCTTATGGACAGGTTCCAGCACAGGTTCATTTACAGGCGGGTTATCCTCTATGTTTCACAATGTTTGGCCCCTGAATTGATGAGAAGATCCATGAGATCCTAGATTTTGTGATCTAGGGTATCAACATGGGTTCATAGGGGGAATATCCATCTATGGAATAACTTACTCAGGAGTTCTAGTCGCATCTCTCAATGCTTGTTTAGGGTGAGGGTGGCCCACGGGTGAATGAGAACTATATGAAGAACATGAAGATGGTCTTCAAGAAACTCGAGAGGCCTCCAGGGTGGAGGATCAAGTTTACCATGCCCATGATTATAGGTCCATCTATGCACTGGTGGGATGTATGGGTTTAATTTATAAGATAAGAGTTATTGTCCTAAAAACATTTTGATTCCAGATTCTTTGAGAATTTCTTCCCAAAGACACTAAGGGCAGTGAGAGCTCAAGAGTTCTTAAGCCTTCAGCAAGGTGACATGTATGTCATGGACTACACAACAACATTCACTGAATTTTATCTCTTTTCACCCAACATGGTGAGAAATGAAAACTCAAGGGTGAGGTGCTTAGAGGATGGTTTACAGAACACCATTCAGGTGTAAGTAAACATATTTCAGTTGGCCCCATTCTCTGTGGTAGAAAACCAGGTGCACATAGATGATGGAAAACTGACAGGAATGTATTATTCATGCTAGGAAATGGATTTAAGTGATATTAGTGGTGATGATTCAAATAAAAAGACTTGAGTCAGAGATGAGTTTTAGTAGGTAATTTGGGATAAGGAATTCGCTAGACCACCTCAGAGTGGGACTTATATGGTTTTCTTCCAATGTTAGCAGCCAAGAGATGTTTGGACTTAGTGTAAGTTTCCACTAAAGGAGTGTTGGGCATGTGGGAAGTTAGTTCATCTGGATAGGTTCTACAGGAAGCCTTCTCAGACAACAGAAAGTCAGCGATCGGAGAAGACTTAGGAATCTGGGGTCGATTTAGGATTGGTATAGGGTAAGGGTATCCATGGTTAGGCTTTGGGAAGATGTTTATCTAGAGATAGTGGGACCCATTATTGAGGTTAGTAATTGGTGGTTGTGGAATCACCATAGGGAGTCTAGCCTTTAATAATTAATTTTTCGGGCTAGGTGCATGCCACGAAGCTACCAAGGGTAGAGCAGGCTGGTGAGATGAAGACGTTCCAATGTACACCGTAGTCATGGTCATTTTTAATTTTCCTTTATTTTGCCATTTAATTTTAAGGTATGTCTATCTTTTCATGGACTATTAAGGAATTTCTGTTTTGATGCACGATCTGCATAGGCTATGTAAATGGACTGAGTAGATGATGGTTAGTAGGTTGGAATCGTAATGGATGTGATATATATATGTATGATGTGTGAGGAACTATTTTTTGTATTGATCACCTTTTCATAAAAGATTTTAGGATGAGATAACATCAAGAGCATTGAGGAGATGTGGTATTTATTGAGATGCAATGGCATCAGGATCATCGAGGACATACATGATTTTTTGGGATGTGATGACATAAGGAGAATCAAAGAGATGCTATAATTATTGAGGTGTGAGGAATTTGGGAATATTTACAGTTTGATACTAATTTTAATTTCGGGGAACTGAGATTTATTTGTGAATATGTGGTATGTGAGACCTCAAAGTGCCATATGGGACATGGGCATGAAGAGGTCACTGATGCGGTGAAAGATATAAATGGGTGTCTAATATGAAACAGGAGCACTTGATAATGTAAAGTAGTTATGATGTGTCACGTGAGGACATTTGAGTCCTATAATGGTCATTGGACTATTTTTTTTTACTTTGGTCAAGATAGACTGGGTTAAGAAATCCCTAAGGTGGGGGCCACTTAATGTACTTAGACTCTCTCATTGAGATTAGGGTAGTCTGAGTTTTTTTAAAGGGGGTGGGTTTGTTCGGTACCATCTACATGCTTTCTTTTATACCTTGGGATGAGCAATTTTAAGGTGGGGATATTGTAACGTCCCAGGTTTTTGAATCATTTCAAAAAATCACTCCATTTTTGAACTTTTTATTTAGTGGATATTCTATGTTCTATATCATTGATTAGTACTCAATTGTAAGAATTACATCAAATTTATATCATTTTTTCAATGGTTTTAGAGGCTTGTAGAGTTCTTTAGGTGTTTTGAGAAGGTTTTGGGAGTTTCGGGGCCCCGAAGCATTATTTGGAGTTGCAAGTTTTGGTGCACGGTTTACGGTAAACCATGTAGCCCCTTACCAGTAACTATGTAGCTCATTTATTAACTGCCACACTGGATAAACTATGTGAGGAGTGTGAAAATCCATGAAAGTGGCTCTATAGTAATTTTAGAGTCTTCCACATAGTTGGTGCATGGTTATTGAAAACGGTGCCGATTGTCACATGGGTACTACCACTTACGTAGTTAGAATGAACAATAGCACATATGGGTTTCTTAAAGTTTGGAAAACCTTTTGAGTAAACTGTATAACCCTAATAAATAAAGGGAGGTTTATTTTTTCCTTTCTTCTAATTTTTTTCCTCCTGTTTTTTCATTTCTTCTTATGTGGGTTGCACCCACTGCAAGTGGAATCTTCCTACTCCTCTCATGCATTAAATTTCCCTCCCTCCCCCATCTGACCTTCGATTTCAGATTCTTCAGTTGTTTCAAATGAGTCTTGGTAATTATAACCTCACCATATCCTCATATTTATTTATCATTCACCTCACAAAGTTCCAAATCAGGTTTACTTGTTTTTCCATATTTTCAATGTTTTTTATGGAATCTCATATCCACTCAAATCCTCTTCAAATTAGAACATGATATCAGATGTTTTTATGCCTGTGATTCTAAGGTAGGTTGTGCATATCTTACTTTTTATTTTCATATAAATTTGGTGGGGATATATTTTTAGTATATAATCGGTTAGTTGAGTGATACACTATTGACAAATATTAAATTTACATTATGTCTTATTGCATGTCGTTGGGAATTATCTAACCATATTTATAAGAGTGAGGATGGTTTAGAGGTCATCGCTCCTTGTGTGGTTTTCTCAGGGGTTTCAAATTAATTTAAATGGATTTTTTTAATTTGAAATGGTTTTGTTATTTGAATCTTGGAAATTAAAGATCTCTATCTTGATTTTTTATAGTTAGTCAGTTTCTGAAATTCAATCTCCTAACTTTAATTTCTTATTTAAATTGATTTGAATAATTCTATACTTTTAAATTGAATTTTTATATTAAATTGATGCATTTAATTTATAAGAAATGTTTTTTGGAATGAGATGAGACCCATGGGGTAATGACGGGCTTGCCCTAAGGTTTATGTGGCTAGGTCATAGGGATTGAAGTGATATTGATCATTTGGTTTGGCTTGGTTTGGCTTGCTTGAGTGATTTCGATCACAGTATTGGGCATCGAGTATGTCAGTTGAGGTGGAAAGATTGTCGGGTTGGGCATGAACTGTGATATTGGGATGGAAAGGCCATCGGTTTGGAGCAATATGGTCATAGGAGAACAAGAATCTAGTGATGGTGTGGCTTAGGAACTATATTAGTGATTTTCTCTCACCTGTGATGACCAAATAACTGAATTGAGTCATGTGAAAACATGTTGACTCCATGATGAGGGGGTTTTCACCACTCATTTTCAAAGAGGCCCATATTATTTGGGGATAAGGTGTTTATGGTTTCAAGGTTATTGTTGTAGAAATCTATGTGGAAAGTGAAAAGTCTTAAGTTAATAGTGTTGAGGCTATCAATTGGGGGATGAGGCTCACTGTATTGAGGTCATGAGCCTATTTTGAATTGAGGGAAAGAATATTTCCAATTCATGGAACTTCATTCTATGATCCCATGAGGACTTTTATTTGAGGAAAATTATCATTTTTACACCAGTTTTTGAGCCTTGGGATAATGAGTTACTTCGTGCATGGGTCTAAGGGACCAGTAATATTTTTGGATGTGCCTTTAGGATGTCCATGTTTTGTTTGAGACATGATGAGTGAGGAGGAACATGGTTCCATGTTACTCGATCTGAGGTGGAACCTAGGGGTTTACATAGACTATTTATAATATAAGGATACCTTGGGCCATGGTCCACAGATACTTTCCTACTCAGACATCTGGTGTTGGCTGAAGGAGGTGACATCTCCCTATGCTCTATTGAGAACCATGGTAGGTTGTATTTATATTGGAATTTCATGAGCTTATAATTTTTCTAATTCCATATTACACATATACTTAAGCACTTATTTTCATGACCTGTCCCAGTGGGGCCCACACCATGACTCCCCAAGCCAGCCTCCAATAGGATTGGGAATGGTGACTAACACCAAGTAGGCATATTACTAACTTTGGAGGCATTGCCTAAGTACCTATACACACACACACATCTCCAAGCCTACAAATGATGAAACGTAAAAACCCACTCTGGAACAAAATGCATGCATACAAATAAACCCATCAAACAGACTACGAAGGGATGTAAAGTACTAATGTAAAATGGGCCAGAATATAATCCCACCAAAAACAATATTCTAAAAACTACAAATTCCAACCTGTAAAACACAAAGACATACTAGGACTGTTACTCGTAGTCATAGGAACACCTCGTCCTGTGGGGAACTCAGAATACTCGGTCCTGTCTTGGTCTGCCCTAGACTTTATCAAACGGTTGTTCGTCTACTTAAGACACGACACGTGTGGGAAAAACCCATACAGGGGTGAGTATAACAATACCCAATAGAGGAACCTGAAAACCAAAAATAAATACACAAAGGAATGGTACTGTCATCTCTACACAGTATATATCTATTGAACATATAATAGGTGAAAACAAACCAGAATACTCAAAACCCAGTCCCGTAGTCTAGAGACAAGTCACACAACCATATTCCCATGCTAGGGATTCAGTTTGAAGATTCCACGAGGCACTTGTCTGGGTGAACTCCCTCCATAAGTCTAATAGCTCTGATTACGTCCGTCTGAGAAGTATTGTCCATCGAAAAAAGTCACAAAAGATAGATACACTCAATCTAGGAGAACGCACTCCTAAGTAGGGAAAGATCTCAATACACATATGAGGATCACTTCCAGGGCCTTGGAAGATACCATGACTCATCAGGATTCACCTTCTATGTAGAGGATCGGCGCCCTGTGGGGATAGTCACGTCGTTTCCTGACTCTACCTAAGGTCAAGAATGGATAGAGGATCTCGCTCTAGGCCACTCGGAGGGATACCTGACTTTATCTCAGAAATTCCTGCTCAAGTGATAATACTCCTAAAAAAGGAAACGATACCCGACCTCTAGGGGAATGAGAAAAAGGGGCACTAACCCAAACTAAACATGTCCAAGATACAGTGGACAAGACGATCAATCCATGTAATGATAAGTACATTGTGTGTAGAAGTTTCCCATGTCGCGTCTTCTAACCCTGAGTACTGCCCATGTACAACGGCCCGTGTCTCAAGTATTGTCATGTAGAAAGGTCAGTATAGAGCATGTAGTATAGATCATATGTTGTATCTGCATAACTAGGGTCAGCTCTGTGTATGCGGTCGTGTGTCAGTACACGGTTTTATCCTGTGTGCACCATCCCGTGTAACTGGTACATGGGGTAACCCTTATAGCCATCCTGGTCTAGCCATGTGGTGGATTACACGATTTTGTACTCCATCACATGTCCGTGTATCGCCTGGGATACATGCCGAGTCCACATAAGAACCCATACACCTTGTTCTTTAGGGAACAAATTGTGTCATCTCTTCGTGCATCCCAGAACCCTAGCTGCCGCTGAGCCTGTCCCACATGGCGTGTTCTTAGGGATACACGCCATGTTCTTTAGGAATTTCCAGAAATGATGCATGTTTCCACCAGGCAATGGTTTCTCCTCCAATCCTTGATCCGACCACCCGATCACCTCGAAACTCAGCATTTGAGGTCGTCCTACCATCATGAAGCCGATTCTGTCGATTTTGGGCCTCCGATCAGCCCCAAAAATGTGTTCCAATCCACCTACGCGAAGAAAACTTGAAGAATGAGAAATAACAAACCATGTTTATTCGTCTACCTCCATCACCATCTCACCTCCTTTATTTCCTCACGACATCGGATCTCCAATTTGGGATCGTTGTGTTGCAGGACGGATGCGCAATGATCCGTTGTTCATCTCCCTAAGAAGAATGTGAAGAACACAAGTAAAAAGGGGAAGAAATCCAAAAGAAAATCGAGGAACGAACCTCCATCGTCATTCGTCATGGAATTGATCTGCTCCTGTTAGTATGATCAAACACAGCAGAATCAAAACAACCAAAAAAATCTAGCAAGTATTAAAACCCTGAATCAGAAACCGAACAAAAGAAAATAATAACCCCCCCATAAGACCGTATGATCCGTGGATCAACCTATTCAGGGGTTGATCTGCATTCATCATTTTACCCAAGAATGGGGAAAAGAAGAATCGAAATAACAAACCCCTACCTCATTCATCGACAAAGAGGGAGATTGGCTGTCAGCCGAGATTCGATCTCGCTGCGCAATGATCCACACATCGTTGTTCGTCGACGTTTGTCAAAAATCATCCATGTTTGGCTCCTCTCCAATTCTCTAGAGGATTTTAGGAGAAAACTCTTGGGATATGAGTCTAACCCTGGGCTACTTCTCATTTAATGAAAATAAGTATCGTTTTGTTGTGTAAACATTTAAAAATAAAATAAATTATTGATTTATTTTATTTCTTCTAAAATGTTTCTTCTAAAATGTCCAAAAACTAACTTTTGTAGCCGACCTGCGTCGGTCGATTTTAGGCCCTGCCTAAGGTAATGTTGCTACTCTGAATGAAACGATTCCCTCAAATTTCTGATCCAAGAACCCATTTTAAATTTATTTATCTATTACAAGAAAACCACTCAAGCACATTGTTTAAAATTTTAATTTATCTCAAACATTTATTTTTGAGCACTCTGAGCCTCAGAATCGCAGGTAGTCAAAAGATATGGTATCAAAATAATTCTGAAAAAATATTAAAAAATAATAGATGTAAAATACAAGATATTACATTCTCCCCACCTTGGGGATTTGCATCCCCAAATAGCCAAAACAAGAGCTAATCAAAAAGATATGGGTACTGGGTATGGATTTGAGCCTCCCACTCTCACATGCTCTCCTGTAGATTCATGTGCTGCCACCGAACTTGCACTAAGGGAATCAATCGCCCACGAAGGATCCCCTCCTGCTGATCCTCAATCACTACTGGGTACTCAGAAAAGTTCGCTTCATCCTCAATGTCCTGCTCTCCCCATTCAATGACGTTATATGGGTCATGCACATACCTACTCAGCTACGACACAGGGAATATATCATGTAACCTATGCAATTGTGGTAGTAGAGCTAGGTGGTACGCCACCTCGCTAACTCTGCGTTGTATCTATAAAGGTCCAATGAACCTCGGAGATAGTTTTCCACCTCGGCCAAATCACTGTAACCCTCACCGAGGTGATAACCTAAGGAAGACATGGTCCCATTCCTAGAACTCTAGAGGTCTCCATTGTCTAATAGAATAAGACTTCTACTAGCTCTGTATAGTCTTCATCCGCTCTAGGTTGATCTGCACCTTCTCGGTGGTAGCTCACACCAAATTTGGACCCTTTAGTGCTGATGCTCCAGGGTAGGTCCAGTAAAGAGGTGATCGAAAGGGTATCCCATATAAGGCCTCAAATGGTTCCATACTAATGGTGGAGTGGTAGCTGTTATTGTACGCAAAATCCACCCATGTAAGGTGGTCCTCCAAACTACAACAAAAAACTAAGATACATGACCACAACATATCCTCCAGAACCTGAATGGTACTCTCCGTCTAACCATCTATCTAGGGATGGAACATTGTGCTCAAGCGTAGATGAGTCCCCAAATCCTCCTACAATCCCTTCCACAACCAAGATGTGAAACGGTTGTCTCGATCTGAGACTATTTTCTAAGGGACGCCATTAAGCCGAACTATCTCCTGCACATAGAGGTGTCCCAAGCTCTCTATGAAACTCTTCTCCCTGATAGCTAGGATGTGGCCTGACTTGGTGAGTCGGCCAATGATCACCCAGATGGAATCATGTTCCATGGAAACTATGGTAGGTCTATTACAAAGTCCATCAATATTCCATACCACTTACACTCTGGAACTTCTTGGGGTGAGCTAATCCAACTGGAATCTGGTGCTCAGCCTTCACCTCTTGACACGGAAGGCATTGAAAAACGAACTCTACTACTGCCATCTTCATTCTTGACCACCAGAACTGTCATCGGAGATCCTGGTACATCTTATCCACTCCAGGATGTACCACCAAAGGGGATGTATGAATCTCACTCAGGACCTCCTCCCCCGATACCACTGGTACAACTGTGCATGCTCTGAAAAGAACTATGTACTCGCTACCTTGTGAATATCCATCATGAGCATGTCTAGTAGATAACTAAGCACGTAAAGCCTCACAATCGACATCCACACGTTGTGCCTCCCTAATATGTTGTAAGAGTGGAGGGGTGACAACCATTGACCGAAGGTATTCTACATCCTCTCTATCTATGAAGGATAACAGAAACGTGGATAACTACTCTGTCGCCTTGGTCCACAGCTGCGAGCTTGACCTTTTTCTAGGAGCATCTACTACATTTTCCCCCTTCCCAGGAGTATAGATGATCTCAAAATCATAGTCTTGGAGAAAATCTATCCAACGCCTCTATCTCATTTTTAGATCCTTATGCGAGAATATGTATTTGAGGCTCTTGTGGTCAGAGTAGATGATGAACTACTCGCCCATCAGGTAGTGTCGCCACATCTTCAATGTGAAGACTACCACTGCCAACTCAAGATTGTGGGTCGCATAGTTTTGCTCCTGTGGACTAAGCTAGAGCAAACCATAAGCAATCACTTACTATCTCTGTATCAGTACTTATCCAAGCTAGGTCCCTGATGCTTCATAGAAAACTACGTAATCAACACCCTCCTCTGGTAATCTCATAATTGGGGCGCTCGACAAAACTCTATCTAAACTACTCGAAAGCCTGCTGGTACTTCTCTGTCCACATGAAGGGTTTCCCCTTCTTGGTCAAGGTCGTCATCGGTGTTGATATTCGGGATAAATCAGGAATGAATCTCTAGTAATATCCCGCCAACTCAAGGAAACTCCGCACCTCTATCAGGATATGAGGTGGCTCTCATGCTAACACTACCTCCACCTTGGCTGGGTCCCCAGCTACTCCATCTTCTGAAATGACATGTCCCAGAAATGGGACCTCCTGAATCCAAAACTAGCACTTCGAGAGCTTCCCATAAAGTTGGTTCTCTCAGAGTATGTCCAGAACCATACACAGGTGACTTGCATGCTCCCCCTCAAATGCTGATTACAAAAGGATGTTGTCGATAAAGACTACTACGAACTGGTCCATGTAAGGCTGGGAGATCTGATTCATAAGTCCCATAAACATTGTGGGGTTGTTCATACCACTGAAAGGCATCATAAAGTACTCATAGTGATCGTAGCGGCTTCTGAAATCCATCTTTGGTATATCCTCATCTCGTACTCGCAACTGGTGGTAACCTGACCAAAGGTCAACCTTCGAGAACCATTGTTCCCCTCTCAGATGGTCGAAGAGGTCACCAATCCTCGGTAGTGGATACCTGTTCTTCACCATCACCTGGTTCAGGCACTGGTCATCCACCACAACCTCAAACTCCTATATGCCTTCTTGGGAAAAAAATTGGGGCTCCCCAGGGTGAAGTACTGGGTCTCACGAAACCCTTTCTATGAAAATCCTCCAACTGCACCCTCAGCTCGCAAAGCTCTGCGGGATCCATCCGATATGCTTTTGAGGAAATCAGTGATGTCCCTGGGTGTAAGTTGATGCCGAAGTTGATTTCTCAGTGGTGAGTTTGTCCTGGAACATCTTCAGGAAAGATGTCCTCATACTCTGCCACCACTGCTGGGAACTGGAAGCTCACAACATCTACTACTCCAAGGGTAAGGCTAGCCAACTCATAAGTTATCGGATATACCCTCCTATACAAGAGACCAATTTTTTTTGCCTAAGTATTCTTTTCAACGACAAAGGAAAACCTCTTCCCATCGCTGCATACACACCACACTCTTCGCCTAAAGCAGTCAATCTGGGCATCGACCGAGGATAACCAATCCATACAAAGAATGATGTCGTAAGGCCTCGACACTGCCACGAAGAGGTTCCAACCAAAACAATCACCTCCAAGGGTTAGATTACACTATCTGTAAAGGTGTGTGATCATCGAGTATCCTCCCATAGGTGTCTCCAATATTAAGGATTGAGTTAAAGGCTCTACCATGATCTCAAGGTTTTTCACAAGACATGTGGCGAGGAAGGAATGGCAGGCACCTATGTCTATAAGTACGATAGTTAAGGTAGAGAAGACCCATATCATACCTTGGATCATCTATAGAGTCCATGGGTCATATGCCTCAACTGCATGAAGTTGTCCCTATCCATGTCCCGCATCTCCCTGAGCCTAGGGAGGACCTCCTCGGGGTGGTGGTGGAAGTAGATCTAAGCATCGGGCACCATATACAGATCTCCCTACTCCTCTTCCACATCTTCCACCCAGAGGGTCTATATGATCCACTCTCAACCTCTACCTTGGTAGTCCATCCACCGCCTCCCAGTCAACTACTCGACTGGTCAGAAAATCTCTAGACAGATGTCCCCTACAGTCACACGAGTAGAATCATCTCTCTCTAGGCTGACTGGATCCATCCTGAGATCCCTGGACTGCCAAACTCCTACCATGGGTCCTCTTGTGACGTCTCCCACATCCTAATGCCTATCCCTAACTTCGGTCCCTACTGTTGAGGTCTCCACACCTGTCTTCTTACTGCTGACTACCATCGGCTATCTCTACTCCACCAAGAATCTCTCGATCACCATGTCCCGCTCGAGCACTCCGACATAAGTTGGAATGAAAATAGGCATGAAACAGGCTCAGATATCCCATCGTAGACCATATTCGAAGGTCTGAGATTTGAAGTACCGATCCCTGACCATATCCATCGAGTACCTAGCGAGGTTGGTGTACCTTGAAGAATTGTAATCCACCATCAAACTACCCTGTTGGAGCTAAAGAAGCTCCTGGAAATGCACTTCCCTCGGTGTAACTGGTGAGATCTCCTCCCTAAAGAGTTGCTCAAACTCCGTCCAAAAAAGAGTCTCCTTGTTGTGAGTCTGTGTGGTCAGACTCTACCATCGTCCCAGCGAACCACAAAGAAGGCTCGCACCTAGGATCACGATCTGGTCCGCCCATGTCCTCACGAGATAGAAAACTCTAGTCACTTCCTCAAGTTAGTCCTCAGCCGGCTGAGGGTCCAGCTTGCCCCAAAACCTGAGGGTTCTCTTCTCTGGAACTCATGGAGTGTGCTCAACCATCACCCCTTTTCTATCAGTACTACAGGTACCATAGGCCACTCCACTGGTGGTGGTATAGTAGGTACACCACCTGGAGGTAACGCTAGGGGAATTGGACCTTGTATCGAAGCCTTGTCACTAAGGGGGTCATTCTCGTGATCATGCTGTAGAATCCAAGTGGGTATACATCGTGGAGTAATCCTGTTAGGAACAAGATGTACCATGGTCAAAGAGAAGATCTGGATAGCTGACATAAAGGACATCAAAAACACAACCCATTCCTATATGATGCATGTTCCAACCTCTTATTTCCCTACAACTAGTGTTTTCATGTACCAAGTCAAAAAGCAGGTTATTAGAGTCCGGATGAAAGGATACACTGGCCCCTCGCACCAACACTGGAGTCTCTGTCCTGAAAGCTGAGCTCGAAACACTTAACACTGTTTCCCCAAACCAAACTCATAGACTCTTAGTTCTAATGTTAAATAAAAAACTCCCTTTGATACCACTCTATCATGAACTATCCCAGTGGGGCCCGCATTGTGACTCCCCAAAAACTCCACCAATAGGCCAGGGGATAGTGAATACCATCGAGTAGGCATATTACTAACATGGGAGGAATTGCCTATATACATGTACACATGCACACATATCCAAGCCCAAAAATGCTGAAATGTAAAAAACACTAAGGAAAAAAATGCATGCATACAACTAAAACCAACCAATAGAGTATGGAGGGAAGTAAAGTACTAAAGTAAACTGGGCCAGAATACACGTCTACCAAAAACAAGAGTCTGAAAACTAGAAATTGTAACCAGAAAAAAATGATGTAATAGGACTTCTTCTCATAGCCATAAGAACACCTTGGCCTATGGGGAACTTAGAAATCTCGGTCCCATCCTGGTCCACCCTAGACTCTATCAAAAGTCTGCTCGTCTGCACAAGACATGACACATGTGGGAAAATCCCGTGCAGGGGTGAGTATAATAATACTCAGCAGAGGATCGCGAAAACCACAATGTAATACAAAAAAGAATGGTATAGTCATATCTATAGAGTATATATATAATGAACATATAATAGGTGAACAAAAACTAGATATACTCAAAACCCAAACCCGTAGTCCAGAGAAAATTCCGAAAACCGCATTCCCCCAGTAGGGATTCAGTTTGTAGATTCCACAAATCACTCATCCGAGAGAACTCACTCTACAAGTCTGATAGCTCTGATGAAATCCTTCTAAAAACTAATGTCCATCAGGAAAGTTCATGAGAGATAGATACACTCATTCTGGGAGAACACACTCCTGAGTGGGGAAAGATCTTGATACACAGATGAGGATCACTACCAGGGCCTTGGCGGATACAGCAACTCATCCAGATTCACCTGCAATGTAGAGGTTCGGCGCCCTGTGGGGATAGTCACGTAGATGCCTGACTCCAACTAGGGTGAATAATGGATAGAGGATCTTTCTCTGGGCCTCTCAGAGAGATAACTGACTCTATCTCAGAAAGTCCTACTGAAGGGATCATAGTTCTGAAAGGGAAACAATACCTGGCCTCCAGGGGAACGAGAAAAAGGGGCATTAACCTAAATGAAACTTGTCCAAGAGACGGAGGAAAGGAAGATGAAGCCATGTACTGAGGTGTACACGATGTGTAGAATTGTCACACGCCGTGTCTTCTGACCTCGGGTACTGCCCATGTTCAACGGCCTGTGTCGCAAGGTTTGTCTGGTTGAAAGTTCAATACACGGCATGTAGTATAGATCACACACCGTGTACAGGTAACTGGGTCTGCACTGTCTATGCGGGTGTGGGTCCGTACATGATTTTATCCAATGTGTGCCATCCCATGTAACCGATACATGGGGAAACCCATGTAGCCATCCTGGTATGGCTGTGTGGTGGATTACACGGCTGTGTACTCCATCTTGTGTCCGTGTATCGCCCGAGATACATGACGAGTCCGCGTAAGTACCCACATGCCATGTTTTTCGGGGAACACGTTGTTTCATCACTTCATGCATTGCGGAACCCTAACAGCCACTGAGTTGGTCCCACACTACGTGTTCTTAGAGATACACGCCTTGTTCTTCAGTAATTTCCAAAAACGACTCATATCACCACCACACCCCATTTTCTCCTCCAATCCTCGATCCGGCCACCCAATAGTCTCAAAAATCAAGATTTGAGGTCTTTATAATATCATGAATCTGATTCCGTCGGTTTCGGGCCTCCAATCAGTAAGAAAAACGTGATCCAATCCACCTGCGTGAAAAATGCTCGAAGAGCCAAAACACCCGAACTGTGTTGATTCGTCTACCATCATCGTTGTTGCACCTCAACTAGGTCCTCATGATGTCGGATCTCAAATTGGGGATTATTGTGTTGTAGAATGAATGGGAAATGATCTATTGTTCATCGCCTCACAAAGAACACGAAGAACACAAGTAGAAAGGGGAAGAAATCCAAAACGAAATCAAGGAACAAACGTCCACCATTGTTTTTCACGGTGTTGATCCACTCCCATTAGTAGGATCAAATAGAGAAGAATTAAAAAACCAAAAAAATATAGCATGGATTAAATCTCTAAATTAGAAACCTGATGAAAATTAAATAATAACCCTCTCACAAGAATGTATAATCCGCAGATCAAATTGTTCGTGGGTTGATCCGCATTCATCGTTTAACCCGAGAATGGGGAAATGAAGAATCAAAATAAAAAACCCCTACCTCAGTCATCAACGAAGAGGGATATTGGTCATCAGTCAAGATTTGATCTCTCTACGCAACAATCCATGCATCGTTGTTCTTCGGTGATCATAAAAAATCATTCATGGTTGGATCCTCTCTAAAGCACCAGAGGATTCTAGGGGAAAACTCTAGGGTTATGAGTCTAACCCTGGGATCCTTCTCATTTAAATAAAATAATCATTGTTTCATTATGGAATCATTTTAAAATAAAGTAAATTATTATTTTATTTTATTTCTTCTAAAACGTTTCTTTTAAAATGCACAAAAACTAACTTTTGTAGCCAACTCGTGCGAGACGATGTCAGGCACCACTTATGGTAAAGTTGCAGATCTGAACGCAATGGTGCCATCATATTTCTGATCTAGGTTCCTGTTTATAAGTTCTTCCACTTTTACAAGAAAATCGATCACTCGCGCTATTTAAAATTTTAATTGATTTCAAACATTTATTCTGAGCACTCTGGGCCTTAGAATCTAACACCATCAAAAGGTCTAGTCTCGAAATAATTCCAAATAACATTAAAAAATAACACATGGAAAATACAAGACATTAAACTTATGCTTGGTATGCACCCTTTGGGAGGTATCCTACTCAGACACTTTATCACGCACTACATAGGCCCGACAGAACAAGTGTAGACTTTTTGATTTTTACATTTAGGTAGGGGATCAACAATAAGAGATGGTTTATAGTATCCATTGGGAATGGGATGTTGGAAAGGACCTTGAGGTTTTTCCTTTTATGGAGTTTCATACATTTGTTTATTTTTTATTTCGGCATGCTTATGTATAGGTATATAGTTACAGAGGTTAGCCATGGGAGACCCTCTTTCTATATATTGACATGTATAACCTGATATGTATGCATGACTGGTTTTAGTTCTACAAGTGGTATTTTTGGAATGTATATTTACTTTCTACATATTTAATATATTATTACATCCTCAATAAATTGATATTGACTATGATTCCACCATTGGCGGGTTTAGTTCGAGTCTGTTGAATTTTTTTATTTGAAATGCATGTTATATATTTTTATTCAGACCAGTATTATATATTTCCCTAGAGGGTATAACCACCCCAATATACCTCTTTCAGATCCTTGATACTAGTTGGAAGCCTTTGGCATTCGGGGAGGTGTGCCTAAGGCAAGTGGAACCTAGCCCAGAAACACTGTTCATGTGGATAATTGGGTTGAGGATGCTATAATTAAGACTTAAATAAATCATCACCTAGTGCATGGAAAGAGGGATTACTCTACAACTGGTTTGATACTATGAGGGGATTTTATTTGTATAACTCACATGAAATTTTTGAGCCCTAATAAATGATCAGAATATATGGATTGATATTTTCCTTCAATTGATATCCCTATTCCATGAATGTATAACAACTTCTTTTTTATTATTCCCTCAATCTCAGTATTGTCTCTATAAATATAAATATCTATTTTTTTCTAATTTTATTGTTTTATATTTACAAATATTGCCACAATTTTCCATTTTGAAGGTTTCTTTACCACCCTACATATAAAAAATGTATATTTTATCTTTCAATCACTATATTCCTCATGGATTCTATCATAATTCTTCATACACATGTTTTTATATACATATTGTTTGGTGGAATTATGATCTCTATAGAGAATGATATATCATTTTCTTTTTCATTCCTTATCATCAGTAATGCGAAATTGAATCTTTTATTCTAGTAACATTCTACTTGAATACCCACAAATGCTTTTTTTGATTTATGGGTATTCACTTAGACACCCATACATTGATTGAATTTATAAATTTTTGTCTAAAAAATATACCCTTTTAACTATATGTTGTAAATACCTCATACTTTATAATGTTTATTAATGGGTATTTAACTAGAATGTTATAAAATTTCATTTTATACCCATTTTATTTCCAATTGTTTTATCATGCTATTATTGTTTTATGTTTATTTCCATATGTGTCACACAAGAATTAAGACATGTGAAGGGTACACCTTAATAGTTCTCTAATGCATTGGGTAATGAGATAGAGTTAACTGGATGAAAGTTACTCCTATTAGATGATGGATTCTACTAGTTATAGGTTACTCCTAAGTGATATGGTAATTACAAGGATAAGTAATTCCATTATGAATCTTTCATGTTTCATGATACAAATAGATTTTCATTATGATTTACATAACATTTTTAATGGTTCATTTGATCAAGATTGAGATCACATGGCCCATTATTATTGTATCATATAAGTCTTTTACTTATGTTCAGATTATTATGATCTTTCTATGACTATTTTACTTATGTTTATATACTCATATCATGCCTCTTGTTTTAACCACGGGGTTCAATTATGATCTATTTGCTTTGTTTATCATATACTAGGATTTATATATCATCATTTGCTTATGTATTCCCATTTCCATAGGAATATTAACAAAAGGGATACAGATAAATAAATTACAGGTGTGGAGAATCCTGATTGATGAAATGTATATCGCCCAATGTTTTATGTTGTAAATGAAGCTTGTTTCAGAAGAAAATAAAATTTAGATATTGGGATTTTTCTAATTCAAGTGTTGTAAATAATGTATACATGTTTAACACCAGATCCAAAAGTGTGAGTCTATGGCATCTCAATAGAGATCCCACACAAAATCCCATATAACCAGAAATACTAAAATTATGACTATCAGAACATAATTATCTTACAATTGAATAACATACTTTCAAAATAGTTGGAATAAATCCTTGACTCACCTCTACATAAAACCTGCAATTGTAAATTCCCATATATTATTCACAACTAACACTGGGTCTACCAAAACACAGTGGCCCACCATCTTGTCTATTTTATATTAAAAAGGTAAAAACTAATCTATAATTTATCTAAACAACTGAAATATATATATCCTTCTATTTTGAAACCTCTATATAATAAAGTAGAAAATCATAAAATCCTAGTATGTTATATTAGATAACAATGAATTGATTATCATCACTAGGAATAATTTTTTTCATAAACAAAACCTTAAACACAACTACAATGGGAGAAACTTATCCTATAGAATTTACACTCACTATCAATAACCTATCATTCCCATAAGAAATATTCATTCAATGGGAACTACCACAGAACAAACCCCATTATACAATTTAAGAACCACACCATAAAACTAACCGCCAAACATTAAATATCATACAAGATACCTCAAAACCAATAATTTATCCATCCAAAGTCTCAATGTGAAATAGAAAATGAAATAAATCATTACCCACCCTAACTCATGAATTATTATCCATCTATTATACATTCCTCCAACTCAAAAAATAAAAAGATTTAATATTAATATAATATCTCAAACAATAACCAAATTCTCCTTTACAACTTCAAAAAATATATATGATTTAAAAAAACTAACTAGTGTCAATATTATTTTACAAAAACAACCTACATGATTGGGAAAATAAGAAAATCACATTAATTTTATTTAAAACTAGATAGAAACTTATTGTATATTCTCTTTTATAACCAGTTGAAAAAAATAAAAACAAAATTTAAAATAAAATATTTAAATTCAAATCCAACATATTTTAGAACATTAATAATATTTGAGGTTACTTGTGTAATGTAAATCATGGTATTACACTAAAGAAACATCACCTCCAAATAAGATAACTAACTATGCACTGGTGAAAGAGAATCATGTTTTTTCACATGATATTCATACTAAGAGTGCTCAATTATAGTGTAATAAAGAAAAATTAACTACCTAGATATAATACACTAAAAATTAAACCAACCTAGAGGTATGATCCATGCTCAAAATGTAGAATATTAACTCACTGTCTAATTTCATGAACTATGGGACCCATAACGCAATGAATTTATTTTAATATTCTAGATAACCATGGATGATTTTAATAAAAATCTTACTCTATAGATATTCCCTTATCTATAAACAATATAAAGTCTCTAATCTCATCCCATTACTTTAACTACATATTTTTAATTTGTTATTAAATCTAAAAACTAAAATTAGAAACCAAATAGTTCTATCATTCCTCCTACCTGGCTAGAAAATCTAAAAAACAAAGTAATCAAAAACCCAAAATGATTTCCAATGATACATACATTTTACCCTCCCTATTTTACCTTCTTAGTTTTCTTTATTTTCAGTTTTAATTATACATGATAAATAAATTATTTATTAAATCAATCAAGAATATCTAATCATGAATTCTATTTGAGTTACAATTCTTCGTCCTACACCACAATTAGACCTCATTCCAAAGTAATACCACTATTAAAAAACTGGTAATCAATCTAGGATATTCACCAACTCAAAGGAAACTTCAATCTCCTTAACTAATTTATCGACCTTATAAATCGATGCTTCACTAAGAAACTTTGATACTTTTTTACACTAAAATTACAATGACACTATATGCTATGAAAATTCCTTCATAATCTTACACACATTGTCCCAATGTTTCTTAGTAAACATGTCTTCATCTAAAAATTAAAAGTAATAATGTTTTAATAAATAAAATAGATCATATCATTATCCCAAAAAACAACTTCCCAAATAGAAGAAACATCCACTTCTCCAACATTCTACCACTCTTCTAAAAAAATCATCCCTATAACACTTTCTCTATACTCATAGATATATCAACACTCACATATCACCAATTAAAAAATCATCCACAATAGGAAATATTTGGAAAAAATATCCATTTCCCAAAATCAACTACATCGACCATATGAAAATCACAGCAAAATTTCTTCATAGAAATAGTTATAATAATTTCAAAGAAATTCCATTTCATTAACATTATAAAAAAATTATAAAGTAATTACATATCAATTTAATTAATTTTTAAAATATTTACCACCTAAATAAAATTAAAATAAATCAAATTAAAAAATTGAACCAACAAAATTTACAAATCAATAGAACATGTTATATGATATGTATATCAATAACAAAAGTAAACCATGGAAACAATTCATCACATACATAAGCGGGGGATATAAAAATGTTTTACTCATTTTTATTTAAAAAAATTATAGAAACACAACAACTTTATCTTACTAAATAACTTACTAACATAATTTTAAAATTATTTTAAATTATAAAATTTAAATATTCAATGCACTAAGTTAAATCATTATGCTTCTCATGCCTAAACCAATACATCTTAATAATTTCATAAAAACATTTTCTAGAAATTAAATATCAAATTCAATTCATTTAAACTAAGTGATAAAAAATATGAACATAACATTATTTATAATGGCATCAAACATAACTTGAGAAACTTGGAATCCTTGATTAATTTGAAAATATCATATATTTAAGCTTGCATATGTAACAAACTACTTAATAAATTTTATATAACTTGTAACTTATACATGTTTTCCATAATAATTAATATATATATTCCATATTACATATATATTTTAAAAACGCATCACCAATAATATTTATTCCTAGAATGTTCTATCTTAAATATTTAATTTTATTTGGTTATATAGAACCATCAACATAAAATATTTAATTTTTTTTGGCATGGTTTGTTTCCAATAAACTTTTTCCTATGACATGCAACAAATATATCATATACCAAAAATATAAATAATACCTCAACTTAAAAACATAAAATTAACCATCTTGGGTATACTAAAAACAACATGTAATTACATTTATAAGAATTATGATAATTGTTTCAAAACGTAACACCTCAGAATTATAAAGGGTTAAAAGACAAAATTATACGACTCATGTCAACATGGTTCACCTGTCATTTCGATAATATAATCGAATAGAACTCCACAGTTGAGACTGATTTTATATGGGATTTGATCGGGATGAGTGAACTGTTATAGTGTTTCCCATGGTGTGTATAAGTAAGGAAAAATCACATAGAAAGAAAAAGTTTTGGCTTGTGGGGATAATCATTAGTCTGATAATCCGTTCGATCATGTAGGCGGGACCAAGCAAGGGGACCGTGTGTCTATGAGGAAACTAGTGGTGCTTTGAGGGCCAGGACCCAATGACTAAGTTAAGACGATGCGTTTGTGTTGTTAGTAGAGCCCAGTTGTTACATTGGTATAAGAGGAGGTACCCGACCATAAGTGTTGTGGAACAACCCATGTTAAGATTTAGGGTCCATAATGAGGATTTTTTTCTCCAAATGGGGTGAATGAAACACCCTAGAATGATAAAGGGATAAATGAATAAATAATATGACTCATGTCTACCAGGTGAACCTATCATTTTTGGAGTATGCCTGAATAGAACTCTATAGTTAAGCGTACATGAGATAGAGTAGTGATCAGGATGGGTGACTTCCTGAGAAGTTTCATTGGTTGTTTATGAGTGAGGAAAAAGAATAATGGAAGAAAAACAATTTTCCTATGGGGATATTCATTAGTCTGATGATCCGTTTGGGAATTTGGTTGGGCCCTAGTTAGGGGACCACATGTGTGTGCGGCAACTGGTGGTGCCTGACTAGCCAGAACTCAATGTCCATGTTACGGGAAGGTGTCTATGATGTCCACAGGGACTAGTTGTTACAAAAAAAATCATATGTAATAACAAAAATATCATTAACATAATTTCTTAAAATTTTAATCATCAAAGACTTGTAATAACTTATGATGCATCTTAATAGTTTAAGATAATATTTTCTAAAACATTTATAAATAAATTGATATCCTATCAATTTTTCGTGTAGAATACAAAAAATTATAAAAAATATATTACATAGAAAATAAATAAGGGAAAAATAATTACTATATCATAGATTACATAATAAAACACAGAAAATAAACCAAATAAAATTACTTGAGAAATATTTAAAGATTTCAATGTCTATACTATTTCATTTATCATTGGAAACAAAATTAATTCAATCAACCTGTTTCACCATAGTAATGATACAAATTTGTCATATTTTTAAAAATCAATCCAATGATAATGAAACGTGTACAACTATGATGTTTCTAATTGGAAACCATTACACTTTCACATAAATATGATTAGTATCCTCTCAAGGTCCTCGCATCAGATCGCAGGGTCCTTATACCACATAGTCAGTCACCTTAACATACATATCATATTAAATTAAAATGATACTTGTTTCCCTAAATACCCAATGAAATAAATATAGGTTCTTAAATTCAATATCCATCCTATATCACAAAAAAATCTCTAATTCCACTCTCACAAAACCTGGTCCCACCTAAGCACCACTTTATTCAGTTATAAAACTTATTGATGAACCTAAAATCCCTCCTCTAATAGGTCATGGGTTGGAAACTATCACAAAGGTTGTAAACTCACATTACATTGTAAATTTCCATTATTATAGTTAGAAAACACGTGGTTTATCCCTAATTAATTCCAATTTTTAAATTAATTAAAAAACTCTCACAAACCAAATATTACTTACAAATAAATTCACACAACCAAAAAGAAATGGAACGTGCATAAAAAATCTTTTAAGACTCTTAATAATCCACCAAAATCAACTTGAGATATCTCCACTACACTGACCTGAGAAACGAACCCAATAAAATATATGTATGGGTGATCACTTAGGATTAATAAGTTCTATAATATCCCAAAAAAATAATCACCTATGTTAAATAAATATAGAAGTGTAGACATGTGTAAAATAAACTGAAGTTAGAAGTCATTAAATAAGTATATCATCATAGAATCAACAACATACACCATACTATTTAACAACCATCCTAATCCATATCACCACCTACATCCACATCATCCAAACACAATCATGAAATGTTAAAGAAAACCTTTTCACTATCAAAAAACCCATATTCCGACACCTCAAACATCTTCACACTAAATAATTTTACGGAAACAAAAAAAGTATTATCAGAATATAAATAATTAAAAAATATAATAAATCCAAAACTGAAGGATTGAAAATATCATAAACAAATAACAAATAAAGAATAATTGGATAAATATAAAATTAATCACAACATTTATCTACAAAAAAAAATAATTAAAGACAAAAGAGCTCAAAAATTTATCAATAATCATACCTATCAATTTAACAGTATCTCCAACTCAAAATTATGACGTGATATATGGTTATAGAAACCCTCAATAATTAAGTTAGAGTATGAAAATAAAATAACTAAAAAATCACACCAACACATATTCTCATCGAAATCCATCCATCGCATCACACATAACCACTTCTTTTCATTTTCACATCATCTACATTCCCAAATTTCAAATTCCAAAATAATTACACATAACCACATATGATCATAGATCCATATAACTACACAACTACATAACTATGAAAAAAACATCAAAAAATATTTGATAACATCACCACATATTCAAATCCATCATGCCTATCTTTTAGTTGTATCACACTACCTATCAGAAAACATAAATTAAAAAATTACATTAAAAGGAGTAAAATATAAGACCACTTACACAACACCTCATCAAAAAATACAACCCTCAATGAAAACATCACCCACCGGCACAAGACATCGGTAGCCACCATCTAATTCTCTATTAAAGCCATTTAACCCTGACAAAAAATACAAAAACAAACCATCTTTACAATCCTAGAAAATAAATTATCCCCTAACATCAATCCCCAAGAAGAACATCCAACTGTTACCCAGTAATTCCACACAAAATCTTGAATTCTAAAAGAAAACCCTCATCAAATTACTTCAACATAAAAAAACATGTGAAATAAACAGAGAATGTATTACTTCAATTCATCTTTTGATAACAAATAAACTAAAACAATAATATAATTTAATATAAATATCATAGAAGAATAAATAAAAAGTAATACAATACATAAAGAGGGATTTTATAAGATACATGTGAGGTCCCCCAAGCATATATTTTTAGGATATAAATAATAGATCAAAAAACCTACCATAGAAAAATTTCTAATAAAATGTTGAAGATCCCCTAATTCTACAACTACATATTACTCACTTAAAAAATAAATCAATTCGGTCTTTGAAAATTATGAATAATATATTAAATCAATTGAACCTCCCAAATCCCTTAAGGTCATAAAAGGACAAACAAGAGTATAATTAGGCAACATATTATTGAGAGAGAATGTAATAATATAATATAGTGGATAATTCATAAATATAGAGACACAACCGAACCATGGAATGGTTTTTTATAAACCACAACTTGGTTGAACCTATCAAAGAAGATAAAAAAATAATGGGTTTTTAAAATGGATTCTACCTTAAATATTGTTTGCCTATTTATCTCATAAAAATTCGATCTGACATCAACCATGAAATAACACCTCTAAGATATTCCAAGATTATCCTATTCCCTAAAATCAAACCCTAGAGACCAATTTATATCCATCAATGGACTCACTTTTTCTACAAATCACCCGTAATATGACCAGGGAATAAAACCCACAAAACTATGGTATAATACACTATTGGAACTAAAAAACTATTTCAAATTCCCCCAAATAAGAAATAGATCCTACTAAAGCTCCCCCTAAACCATGAACACTAAAATAGGGACCATCATGGAATAATTCATTTAGAATGATAGAATCGCATTTCAAAATTTATGGAATCATCCCCATCCTAAAAAATATGTAAAATGACAAACCAACCACTCCCAATGTTTTACCATGACCAGTAGAATGTCCAATATTATATAGTTGGTCACTAAATTGGGTTTTTTCTTCATGAAACAAAAAATCACATGTTTAATACCTAACCACTTACAAACTCTCTTATACACTACTTTTACAACCCAATATCACAAAATTAGGGATCAAGAAAACTCATAAAAATACTAATAGTTTTTATATTTCCCTGATTCACTAAATATTTATAAATAGTTCTCACTAAAGTACCCTTAATATATCAATTTGAAAAACCATGAAATCAAAGGTCTTATGAGGCCTGTATTACCATGAATTTAGAAATTATGGCAATAGGGACACCCTTATGACCAATAAGAGTGTGCACCATTATAATATACTATTAAAACCAATTGATTCCAACCACATTAAAGTGGTAAAATTTTGTTTAAATACCTTAATTAATTAAATATGGTTGATAAATAATGTATATTTAGGTTTTTAATTTATTTCCAAAAAACATATAATTATTAATAAAAAATACAAAATTAATTAAATATATAAATTATTCCTAAAATATATTTTTATGATTAAATTTCTGTGATTTAAGATGATTATAACATAATTAATTTATGTTTTTTCAATATAATGAAACTCGATGAACATATGATAAGCGTTAGTGAAAATAAGTTAATAAAAACATTAATAGTTTCCACTTACAATATTAAATACCTTTAAATATCATCTATGTTTATGGATATAACGACCCTCCCTTTTGATGAAGTTATGAACAATTAGTTTTTCATTTGGAATATTTCTATTAATATTGTAAAAAGTATACTAGGTCCTAGGGAAATCATGATGAGTGTATGGTTCTTTTTCAGAGACAAAAGTTCTGGGAAAGTGGGTTACAAGCTAGGAAACATAGTTAGTGTAAATTGTGCAATGCATAGTACATGGTTTGTTTAAACTGTGTGGATGTTGATTGGGGAACTAGAAAGTCTGCACAGTTTGTCTGTAAATGTGCAGGACCAGGCACATGACCATGTGACCTATTGTAGCTGGGGGGTACAATGTTATTTAGAATGGTCGGTGCATGGTTTGTAAAATATTAATGGTCGGATTTTGGGAAAAAAAATTAACATTTTACCCCTATTTAATCATTATATTATTTTTTCCCTTTTCCCCTACCTCCAGTGGAAAAAACCAGTGGATTTCCTCCTCCTTGAGCTTAGGAACCCTCCAAGGGTAGGCTTTGAGAGAGAACTCCCCTCCAATGTCTAATCTTCAATGTGATTGGGGCTTTGGTTTCCTTTAGTTAAGTTCCACTAGGCTCTCCAATCATATATGAGTTTTTCTTTGCATATAGTCCATTGTTTAGATATGGGCTCATTCACCCTATTTTAAGGGTGTTGGTGTTAAACTCGGATCTCCACCAACCTTCTTGAAATCTGAGTTAGATATCAAGAAATGCCTCATCTATAGACCTAAGGTAGGTGGTCATGCAGATTTCAATATGATTTTTGTTCATTTTGAATTTATACAATCATTCCATAATCCATCATGTGTTGAGCTTATAAATTGTATTGGTTCATTCATGTCTAAATGAACCTATTCCCTCTAAATATGTCAATTGGTTTTTGTTTAGGTTTTTAGATATCACACATAGTCTATATGGAAACCCTTATTTGTGCCACCTTGAAATGATCATTTCATCCAAATGGTCCAAAATTCATAGAACCACCACCAAGTATATATTTTTTTTAAAGACACTTTTCTAGATAAAGTGTAGAAAACCATATTGTAAAACCCAGCTATTAAACACTATAACACATAAAAAAATTATTAAAGACCATCCTGAAACCACTTGACTTAAATTCCTTAAACAATTTAAAGGAAAGAGTTGTTACCTTTTTTCCAGGATCATCCCTAATAATGTTCTCGAAATGAGTGGCCAGCTTACTCCACACTCGCAAGAACTCCTCTTCAACAATTTTCTTTTTGTTGAAACCTCTGACTAGAATTAAGTGTTGTTTTTCAATCCACCTATTTTTCTCCTTGTTCATTTCTTCTTGAATAAATCTTGCTTTCATCCTTTCTGCAACCTCTGTTGTAGCACGTATCGGTATCTCTTTTTCTTCCATTTCTTCCTCAGATTGTAACAACAACTCCCAAGGATCATCCTTGATCACAGCCTCTCATTCCGACTCCACATGAATCCCTACCACTTCTACCTTAGTAGTTGAGACTAGTTCCTTATCTTTCAACTCTATCCCCTTGCACCAACCATACATGTTCCTGCCTCACACCTCGGACCAAGGGTGACTATCGGTTCCATCTCCTCTATGTGAAATTTCTGCTCCACTTGTTGATCTCCTTCATTTAGGGGGATGTTATCTTGCTTTGGATATTCGGAGACCAAATCTTTCTGGCTTTCCAGTCCCTCTTCTGGCTAAATCTAAAGTGCCTTGTGTGTCCCCCCTTTTTTGGCCAACCGAGTCTCCATCTGTCTTGTAAGGTAGGAGTAGTCTTTGTGCCCCTTCACATTCGTCTTCCTTGGAACAATGCAGCACCACGAGTCCCTAATCTTCTTGTTCCCTTTCTTACTTCTTTGGATTTGCAGATCTTTACAAACTCCTACCAAGCCATTATCTTCGAAAAAACTAATCATCATCCTCGGACTCCACCTCATATGGACCCTTATAACTGCCCTTAGACTTGCCTACATTGTTGAAGCTTCAAAATCAGTGGTTGAGGTCAATGCAGGACAAAGATCCCTTTGAGATGGAGTCCTTCTTAGTATCTAGTGTCATGTGAATCCCATGTGAACATTGTTCCCTCTCATGGCATGCCTTCAACTTGCTCTCACCAGGAGACACCCTACCAGAATTCTTGCTACTACCTGTTCACAACGCCATTGCATATGTGCAAGGAGCCACAGCCCCAGAAGATGGACTAAAAGCATTAGCAGCTCTAACAGCCTCCCCCGGAGCCTGAGTAAGAGCATTTCAAGACACAAAAAATGATTCATCCTTTACACAAGCCTGAGTTCCCCTACTCTTCTACTAGAAGGGCCAACCAGATCACTCTGTAACCTTCTGAAAACATCCAAACCCTTAGGCCCAGGAAGGGAGGCCCTAGATGGTTTAGGTATCATGTCTCCACCTGATCACCTGATATACTCTGTCTCCATATTCTCTTGACTGCTTCTAGAAAACCCTACACCAGTCACAACAGCAAGAGAATGTCCCTAGACCTCCTGGACCTCCAGAACAGTTCCCTGTTGCCTCTCCCTTTGCCTGCAGATCTCCAAGTTATGTCCCAACCTCTTACATGAAGAACAATATTCACTCTGTGATTCAAATATGACAGACTGCTTGTATCAGAATTCTTCCACCACAACAATCTAGAAAGATTCAATAGGTTCCTTCGATACATCCACTTGTATACAAACCCTCGAGGAGATAGTGTGGCTCTGCGCTTAGGTCCAGCTGTCAGAACATAGGAAACGCATGACCAAATTTCTGAGAAACCAAAGGATGGAGGGATTTTGAAAAGGAAGTGGGACTTTAGTGAAACTTACCCAAATTTCCATCTTGGATGGGTCTCGCTTCATGTGAAAGTCAGATGACCATTTGAAGAGAAATATGCGAGAGACATCAAAGTAGCGAGGCATGCTCGACCACGCATGGATCAAATCCTCCTTGTAGTTGAAGAGAATCATAATATTTCTGGAGATGAGAAGACCTACCGTGACTCGATCCTGTAAACCCCATGATTCAAAAATCCAGTGGTTGAAGAATTCCACCGATGGACAGAGTCGCTTGAATCATGCTATCAAGGTCAAGTCAGTAGGGAGTATCCCTCTATAAATTCCTGGGCTGAAATTGGTAGGAGCAAGAGGCCCGCGTAGCATTTGGGAACTTTTAGGCTTACTAAAATCTAAGGAAAGGGAGGAAGGCAGCCAGGGTTTGAGAAGGGGATGAAAGGGTGAGCCCCAAGGAGATGCAGAAGAGGACCCTCCCCCTCTGAGTGGGGTGGGGCCAAAGTGAGGGTCATCACCTCCTAGGGCATGGCTTCAGCAGCAGCAAGAGAGACAATCCCCGCATTTATTATACGCATAGAACCCAATTTAGCTTCTGGTTTGATTTTTTAAATGAATTATCCTTTTAATGAAGGGTAATTAATGTATTATAAGGTGTTTAAATGGTGTTTGGATCCTTTTTACTTGGAATTTTCTAAATGGGTAGTTGGGTTGTACATGGCCTTACTATTGACACATATACGTTAAAATTGAATTTTCTATGTTTTGGAAAATTGGATGACTGGATTGTATAGGTTGGCTAGGGTAAGATGGATACAACTTATATAATCAATTTTTTTATGGAATTATTCCAATGGATGGAATGGAATTACCCTTATTAATGTTTTATTAATTGCCGTCATATGAAATGGAATGTCTTATTTGCATGAACATGATATATGGATGGTGAACCCATGCCTTGTCCATGCCTTGTGTAAATTAATAAATATTAAATGGGGTTCCTTGAATGTTTTTATTATGGTTAAAGGAATACTTGAGAGGTTTTTCATCATGTGTCATGTGGTATTATTATTCAAACTATGGTTTCTTTGTGAAAGGACCAATGACATGACACATTAGGTAATCCTTTGTGATCATCTTTTTTAATGTGAACATTCTTATGAATTATAATGAGATTCATGAGAGATTAATTCCTCATATATTAGATGTAATAAATCATTATTCTATATAGGTAGTGGATCCATTGAATTGTGATATTCCTTAGGAGGGGAGACTGTGGGAGCTTCCAAGCTGGAGCCAGGGGACAGATGGTGAGGGCTCCCCTATTAATGGATACCTTAGGGTATGTACCATTATTTCATTTAGCTAGATCATGGGTATAGACCATGGGCTATCCCCTTGTGATTGATGATAGTGGGTATTTTCTAGTCCAATCAATACCATATTTCCAATATAGTGTGAGGGCTCTAGGATTTGGGTTAGGGGCTAGAACATGATAGATTCCCATGGAATTGGATGGCGATGGTTAAATCCCGATTCTCCCCAATATATATATATATATATATATTGTTGGATTGATCTGACATACCATCCATGGGCCGATGAAGGTATACCCACCAGGTGTCCTTTAGGAACCTAAGTGTGAGGTTAATTTTTTATTCAGCATTTCATTATTTTCATGTTTATACCCACACATTGTTTACTTACAGTGACCTACTCATATTACATCTGGACACCATTGGGGGTGGAATATTGATATTTTTATCTCACACCCTACTCAAACATCCCTTAACACCAGAGAAGATTATATTACTATAGGTACTAGAAATGGTAAAGGTCCTTCTATAGGTTTTTGAATTGTACTACTTAGCTAGAGCTTAGGATTAGAGGATTAGGCATAGTCTCAAGATGCATGTGGAGCTGTTTTTTCCCTTTTGTTTTATTTTTTACTATTGTAGAGGGTTCACGTATCTTCTTGATCATTCATGTACTATAAGAATTACATGCATCCATATATGTATCAGACACTACCCTTGGGGAAATTGGTTATTTTATTATGTTAATTAGTATTCTATTATTATATGTTTATGTTTCCACTATTTACTATATCAGTCTATTTTATGAGGTTTATGCTACTATTTTTCTATTTTTTATATCTGCAATGTTAATCTGAAATGGGGGGTCTAGTCTCCCTGCTATACTACTTATACACCCCCACTATAATTTGGAAACCCCTTGTAGATGGGGAGATACACCAGGGTTCATGCAGCCAACCGGGCTTAGGGAATGGGTTAAGTGGCATCCGGGTGTGGTACATCACAAAGTGGTATAAAATGGGTTCCCTTATTGACATAATATTTGCAGATAATAGAATAGATATTGGGAATGCTTGGGAATTTTTCACAATCAGTGCTTGGGTGTTCAAAACACATGTATGTGGTAAAGGATGAGTTTCTTTGAATGAGATGGATATTGATTATTCTATTCAATATTGATATCAGTTCACCATTGGGTGTTTTACATGTTTTGTGATGTTATTGATACTGGTCATATTGGAATTTTCATTTCATCATTTGTCCCCACGCAATGAGGGTTATTCATTATAATCATGAATAATCATAGGCACAACATTAATTATAGGCCATGAATTTTTCTAGGACATGTTTAATTTTTAGCAGGCATTGCTTGTTGTGTATTCTAGTGTGACTTGTTTTATATATAAAATTTTGATGAAAATTAATAAATAATTCTAGATCATATACTAGAGTGAGTTTAGTGGGTTCCACTCTTTTATTCATAAGGTCTATAGGCCATGAAGGATTAGAAAATGGAATTCCAACTAGCTCATCTATTTAAGAAAATGATATAATTAATTGAATAAGCACAATTTAAGTGAAACTAATATCTAAATGAATGTCTTATTTCGATTCAGAATGTGTATTTTCCCTTATGTATATGAAAATGGCATAGTATTTGATTCAACCTATTCTCATGTTTTAAATGATTAAATGATAACTCTTCCAAATGGGAAATGGTTTATAACATGAGAACAACCATATTTCACATTCCTAACATAAAATCATGATCCAAACCCAGCCTTAGTAGCGTGTAGTAGGTGTTTCATTATTTCTATGGCATGTTATGGTCTGTTCTAATTTCTGGTTCTCGATTTAGGAGTAGGTAGAGAGGTGAGTCCATTTCTATAGGAAGGCTTTTGTACCTATCCAATATTTTTTAATACAATCATATTTATTTCTTTAATATTTTATGAGACATTCATTTTGAATTATAGCATTATGCCACCATGATTTCCTTGAGCCACACACCCAAATGGGAATGACGATCATATTCCTGAGGTAGTGGAACTTAAGCCACCGGTCGTTACTCCTATTGAGCCAGCTGGGGATCCTCTTCCTATACCTGATATGGGATTTGATTCCTAGTTTTGAGGAGGGTTATTATGTATGATATAATTGATGAAAGGAGGAGTGTGACCTTCCCTGATTATTGAAGAGTTGACTTGTGAGTTCCAGTAGCAGCATCCACCCACCTTCTTGAGGTAGGGTGGACCAAAAGATGTGGAGCCTTGGATTTAAGAGATACTATATATAATTTAGCAGATATAGAGGCCTCTAGAGTGGAGGGTTAAGATAGATTCTTACATTTTTTGGGATTCAGCTAAGAGGTGGTGGTATGTCATCACCCAGGAAGATCAGAATAGAGGTGTAGTTTGGGCTGACTTTTAGACCTTCTTCTATGACTACTTAATTTTAAAAACTCTGAGGACTGATAGAGCCAGAGAGTTTATGAACCTATAGTAGTAGACCATTTCAGTTACAGAATACTCATCTCATTTCTCTTTTCCATATTGGTTTTCTCATTCTCTAATTGTTGATGATTTGATGGTTTCTCAACGGTTTGAGGATGGGTTCTGTTATGCCATCCTATCATAGGTCAATGTATTCAATCATATGACCATCTCAAAAATTATCAACAAGGAAAAAATTATAGAGAAGAATTTAAGGGATACTGAAGCTTGAAGATAGGGTTGTTCTTCACCTGGAGCTTCCAGTGGATCTTTATCTATGTGAAAGAGGTGCATTGAGGAAACTCATGGGGGTGGTAGAATTCAGGCTACTAGCACTAATAGTTCTCTTGTATTCACTTGTGTGGAAATATATAACACTTTATTTCATTGTGTATGAGGGATCTAGTTGATTGTAGAGGTTATGGAAGGATAGGTCATCTCCAGTGTTGGTGTAGGGCATCCCCTCCAATTCTTAGTGAGTGGTTATCTGCACCTACTCCTTGGTCAAGAGATGGGTCAGCTAGATCAAGATAGTTAGGTAGCTGGAATACCCCTGGTTATTCAAGACGAGGTCATGGTTGATGAAAAGGAAACCACAATAATGATTCTTAGGGCCAATAGAGTGGTCATGATTAGGGAAGTTAGGTAGTGAGTCAGGGCTACAGTACCGAGCAGTAACATGTACTTTAGCATACAATATAGGGGCATAGTGTGAGGCCATCTATTGAACAAGGTACGATTCTAGTTACCTACACTTTAGTTTCTTATTTTTTTGATATGAGTGTGTATCGCTCTTTTATATCTGAGGAAATCAATGAGAGTTTGGGCCTCAACATCGAGTACTATCAGGACATTATGACACTAGATATGCCTTTAGGTATCCGTTCAAAAGGAATTCTGCACTGTTAGAATATTCCCCTTTAGATAGGTGGTTACCTATTCATGTAGAACCTATATGTCCTCAACATGATAGAATTTGATGAAATCGTTGAGATGGACTGGCTAGTTTCTTATAGAGCAAGTATAAATTTCTATCATTGGAGGGTGATTTTTACATCACCTAATGATAATAATTTTGTGTATAAGGGAGAATGGGATGTTAGTGCAGCATGAGCAGTACCATAGTAGCAGAGGAAGGGTAATGTTAAAGCATGGGTCGTCAATCTTTACTTTCATGATCAGGGGTTATAACCTACTATCTTTTGAACTATAATGGATCTTTACGGATACGTATTTCCTAATGACTTCTCCAGTCTACCACTGATGATAGAGGTAGAGTTTATTATTGGTATTAAGCTAGGATATGAACCTTTGAACATTCCTCCTAATAGGATGGAACCTAAAGATATTTTGGATCACAATAATTAGTTGGAGGATTTGGAGGTGAAAAGATTTATACGCCCCAACATTTCTCCTTAGGGTTCACAGGCCCTCTTTTCCAAGATAGAAGATAGTACCCTTAGGATCTTTGGGAATTACTGTTGGTTGAATTAACTTAATATTAAGAGTCGGTATCCACTTCCTATAATAGATGGCCTATTTGATTGGCTCCTAGGAGAGAAGGTGTTTTCAATTATATATATGAGGATAGTATATCATTAGGTTCATGTTATTAAATCATTCATAACTTGCACACCTTATATGAGAAATTATGGTCTCTATGAGTGCCTGGTTATGTTTTTTAGACTCATCAATTCACATATTATTTTCACGGCTATTATAAATCGGGTCTTCCACCCATACCTGGATTATATTTTGGTAGTTTGTGTCAATGATATCTTTTTTATTAACGCTCTATACATGACCATGAAACCCATATTGAGATCATGCTGAATACACTGAGAGAGAATAAGCTTTATGCTGAGCTCATTAAATGCCACTCCCAGATCAATAAATTTCATTTTGTGGGTCATATCATCTCAGAGTCAGGAGTTTCCCTTAACCCAGAGAAAGTGAGAGTTTTTTTTCTAGGGATTTTCCCAATAAATTCATTGATATTTTGAGTTTCATAGGTATTTTTAGTTATTATAGATGCTTCATTTAGGATTTATCATGCCTTATAGCACCATTTACGTGCATGAAAAATAAGGGTGTGAAATTCGAATGTTATGAAACTTGTCACGAAGCCTTTCAAGATTTGAACGGTATACTATCTTCAATGTCAATTTTAATTTTTTTTGAGCTAGGAAAGGACTATACTGTCTACTATGATTCATCATGTGATGGGATCATTGTTTTTTTGATGTAGGATGAGTGAGACATTGCATATGGTTCATGTCAGTTGACTCATCACAAGAGGAACTATCCAACACATGACCTCGAGTGTCCTACCATTTTTCATGTTGTAATATATTAGTGAAATTATTTATTGGGATAGATTTCTATGGTATTCACAGACCACAAAATCCTAATGTACATCTTTTCTCAATGGGATCTGAATCCTAGGCAGTGTAGGTGGGTCGAGTACCTATAATCATTTGATTTCGAACTTGTCAATACTCTAGGGAAAGGGAATTTAGTAGCTGATTCACTAAGCTAAAAAACTTAGTTAGATTTAATCTAATAATCCAATGATGACTGGAATATTATGGATTTATTCTTGGAGATTAAGGTGGAGGTTTAAGAGGACCATGGTTAGAACATTCTCTCAACCTTAGCTATAACATATTCACTTCTAGAACAGGCAAGGATGAGATAGCTCTCTAATCTTAAAGACCTTGTCCTATAAGAATGTGTCTCAGATGATGACACTTCTTTTGGATTGATAGTTTATGGGAATGACACACTAATATTTTCTGGGCATTTGTGGGTCCCACCAGACATCGTAGAGGATATGATGAGGGATTTCCACACCTCAGCATGGGCGGTTCACCACTGTGTCACCAAAATGTATCAAGATCTATGACACAAATACTGGGGACCCAACATGAAATGTGAGATATCCAGTTTTATCACATGATGTTCCAACTATCAATATGTGAAGAAGGAACACCAACATTCAGCAAGGATTCTCCATCCATAGTCCATTCTTGAGTGAAAATGGAAAAATGTTTTGATGGAATTTTTGATCGGTTTACCTAGATCACCTCATGGAAATGACACGGTGTGGGTTGTCATTGATCTTCTGATAAAGGTCTCACACTTTTTACCTGTGTGATATACCTTGTCTATAGGTGATTAAGGAAGGATATATTTCAAATAGGAGGTACGTCTTCATGGATATCCTCTTTCAATCATTTATACTAAGGACACTTGTTTCATTTCATGGTTCAGGTAGGGGTTACCACTGTCCTTGTGTCTGTATGTACTTCTGATAATGGACTATCACCTGTAAACACACAAAAAGATGGAGCATAAAATTCAAGAAAATATTATATTCTCTTTGAGTGCATTATTGGTTTTAGATATTCCATGGAGAAATGAATTACTCTCATAGAGTTTGCTCATAACAACATATTTCATGCTACCATTGACATGGCGCCCTGCGATGCCTTCTACGGTAGGAATTATTGCTCACTTCAATGTTGGATAGAGGAAGAGGAGGTAGATGTTATTGGACTACATCTCATTCTGGATTCTTCAGAGAAGGTCTTGTTGATTCAAACGAATATATTGAAAACTTAGTCTAGAAAGAAGTCTTACACCAACTGCATCATCAAACTCTCAATCTTGAGGTTGGAGACTAGGTTTTCTTGAATCTCTCTCCCAGGTAGGGGAACAAATGTATTCAGATGTGGGGTAATATATCAACAAGATTCATCGGACCCTTCGATCTTTTGAAGCAGGTCAGAATGACGAATTACTAGCTTGCACTTCCTTAGAGAAACCAGTTCATGCATGATGTATTTTATGTATCTCATCTTCTACAATAATATAAAAACTCAACTCACATCTTTCATCCTGATGAGGTCGAATTATATATGGATGCATCCTTCGAGGAGTGTCTGTTACGTATTGTTGAATGACTCATGAAGACACTCTGAGGTAAGTCTATTCCTATTATATGGGTGACATGGTAACCGACCGTGTACAAGACTAGACTAAGGAGACCGAAGATGATATACGATCTCAGTGTCCAGACATCTTTGTTGATAGTACCTCTCTATCCTCATAAGTCCAACTCAAGGATGAGTTTATATAAGGAGGGGAGGTTGTAATTACCCTCTATTTTAACAATGGTATAGATCATTAGTTTTCATTTTGAATCTTTCGATTATGCATGATAAATGTATAGTACTGCCTATCGAAGTCCCAAGGAGCATTTGGGCCTGGTTTAGATCCTAATGTTTTTGTCATGGGGTCTAAATTATAGGCCGTATGTTTAGTGGAAATCATGTGACCTAGGCCACATGGATTTTTTAAACAATGCAGCTGCAGACAGGGGTACTTGCAAGTCCGCACAGTATGTCTACAACCATGCAGGGCTGGGCACATGGTTTTTTAGCCTGTTGAAGATGGGGGACATAGTTGTTTAGAACAATTTGTGCATGGTTTATAAACCGTGTGCATAAACTATGCTTAGTGGAATTTTGGGGAAAATTTCCGTTTTCCTCTCTTTGATCATTAACTTCAGTTTTCTATTACCCAACCTCTAATGGACAAAACCTAGGGATTTACTCATCCTTTAGCTCAAGAACCCCATAAGAATAGTATTTAAGCTAGACCTGTCATATTATTTCTAATCATCAATCCATCGTAGGCATTATATCTCTTATGTTAATAACCTCGAGTCTCTATTATCATATCTATGTTTTTCTTCGCATCAATTGTGTTATTTGCTTGCTGGTTCATTAGCTCTATTTTTAGGGAGATACAATAAAACTCATATCCATTCCAAAATTATTCAAATATGATGTGAATATCATAATAATCCACTTTTACAACCCTAAGGTAGGTGGTCACATCGATACGAGTTTTGGTCATTTCATATTTATACCATCATTCCACAAGTTGGCCTTTTCTAAGATTCTAAATTATGTTTGTTCCTTAATGTCTAAATGAACCTAGTCCCTAGATATAAGAAAATTGGTTCTTTTTTAGGTGTTTATACATCACACATACTCTATATGGACACCCATAGGTGTGCCACCTTGAAAATGGAAATTTGGCCCAAATGGTCCAAAATGCATGGAACCCAATTTAGCTCCTAAATCAAATTTTTAAATAAATTAGCAATTGAAACATGGGTAATTAATGTATTATAATGTGCCTCAATGGTTTTTGGATCCTTTGGACTTATAATTTTCCAAATGGTTAGTTGGGTTATTATAAGGACTAAATCTTGGCCCCTATACCAAAAAATGGAATTTTCCATGTTTAGAAAAATTTGATGATTGGACTATAGAGGTCGGATAGGATAATATTTCTATAAAAAATATAATGAATTTGTATTGATGGAAGGATTATAAGGGATGGTATGGTATTTCTATAGGTCATGTTTTATTAGAAAGGGATCATATGAAATGGATTGTGTTATTCGCATGAACTTGATGTATGGATGGTGAACCCATGCCATGTACATGCCTTGGATAAATTGATAAATTCTAAATGGTATGTATTTAATATTTTTATTGTGTTTAAAGGAACACTTGAGAGGTTTTGAAACATGTTTAATGTTGTATTATTATTCTTTCCCAGGTTTCATTGTGAAAGTCTTGATGTCATGACACAAGAGGCAATACATTGTGATCATCTTGTTTAATGTGAACATTATTATGAATTATAATGAGATGTGTGGGAGGTTAATGTCTCATATATTATATGTCTGAAATAATTTTTCCATATAGGTAGTGGAACAAAGGAATTGTCATATTCCTTGGGAGGGGAGATTGTGGAAGCTTCCCAGTTGGATCACATGGATAGAGTGTGAGAGTTCCCCTGCTTATGGATGCCTTAGGGTATGTATCAGTCCTGCCAGTAGCTGGAGCTAGGGAATACATCGTGAGGGCTCCTATTTTGATTGATGATGGTGGGTACATATCGATCATTCTAGTACATGAATGCAATGAAAGTGTGAGGGATCATGGATTTGGGTCAGGGTATAGACTGTGAAAGATTTCCTTAGAATTGGAAGGTTGTGATTACATCTCGATCCTCCGTTATATATATATATATATATATATATATATATCTACATTGAATATATAAAATGTTTTCATGATCTGACATACCATCTATGGGTTAAGTTTGGTACACCTTCTATGCGTCCTTTAGGAACCTGAGCATAAGATTGATTTTATATTCAACATTTCTATACATACTTATTTATATATACACACTATTCACTTACAATCACATACTCGAATTACATATAAACACCAATGGTGATGGCCTACTAAGAGTTTTATCTCACAACTTACTTTGGATGACCTTGGAATGTGAGAATATTATGTTGGTGAAATTATTGGAAAGGGTAAAGGTCCATCAAATGTTGTTGACTTGTACTAAATAACTGGATATTAGGAGCAGAGGACCGAGTTTAGGCTCAACATGCTCATGGAGCAATTGTTGTCCTTTTTTGTTTTTTTACTATTTTATTGAATGATTGTATTTTCTTTCTCACTTCTATACTATGATCTTTACATGCATCCATACATGTATCATACACTACACTTTTTGTTATTATATTCAGTTATTCAGTCTTCTGATGTAATCTATTTATGTTTCCATTGTTTACTATATCTATCTATTGTATGATATTTCCCCTAATGTTAGGTATTTATTGAATAAGTTGTGTTACTCTAACATATTGGTATAGTCTCCCCATTATACTAATTATACACCCCCACTCTAGTCGGAAGACCTTCGCATATGGGGATAGGTGCTATGGGTCATATATCCAATCGGGCTTGAGGAACAGGTTATGTGTTATCTAGTTATGGGAAATCATAATAGATTTATCAAACTATTTCATTCATTTTAATATTGAATTGATTTTTTAGATACATTCCCCCTCTATTTTTTATTTTACCATGATGTTCATATTATCTTAGAACCCTTTATAACGGAATATTAATGTTTAATCATTTTTAATAACTCAATTTTATATTATTTAACTATTTTCAATGTTTTATTAACTGATACAAATTCTTTTTAACTAATAAAAATGATGTAGTTCGATTTATGTTAGTTATGAAAAAAAAATTTCATTTTCATTTTTTCCTCAAGGTAATTCTCTTTCAATTAGTTCTTTGAAAAAAGTGTCTCTAATCATATTATATAATTATGTTTTCCGATAGTGAATTTTATTTCCATATCTCCAAGAACCTTTCCAATATGAGGTTTACTTAAATGGTTTTTATAAAACATGTTAAAAATAAATGGTAGTAACCTAAATTTCATGAAGTATACAATGTTTCTTAATTATCATACCATACTCATATACCATCAATTTGCATGAATCTTTTTATCTTTGATTACTGAAATAGGACTTCAATCCTTAATTATGAAGAATATAACTATATAATATGTACATGCATGGAAAATGTCATAAATACTCAACATTAGTATAAAATATTATTTCTCAATGATACAAATTTCTCTATCATAAATAAAATTATCAATTTCATTATTACTCATCTTAAATTTGTTCAATTCAAGTTCATTAAATAAATAAAACCATTAAATACTTAGTGTAACATTATAAAAAATTATTGAATCAGTCATCCACTTCAATTATAAATATTAAATTTGATAATAAATAGTAAAAAATACTCATATCCTTTTATTATATTCATGTTGAATTCATCATAATTTCTTTCTTTCCTTTTCTTTTCATCTTGAAAATTAAATTTATATGTTTTAAATAAATAACATAAGAATTATAGTTTCAATAAAATAACAAAATTATTCTTTGTATCATGGATATACCACTATAATTACCACGACCTTTTATATATTTTTTAGATCTACCTTTATTCCTAGTGACATGTGGCTTTGGTTATAAAGTACAAAGCTCTGATATTATTCTCATATCTTCATTCAAAAATTTTTTGTTGGTCATCTCCATCATAATAAAACCACTTTGAGATAAATTAAAAAAAATATAATTTTAACTTTTTCCTAGAATTCAATGGAAGTACTAACAATACAAAAAAAGTGTGACATCTCTAAATCTGAAACACATTCGAGGAAACTATTTTATAAAAAGTGTTTAAGTATTGCATCAAAGGAGTGACATCCTTGTTTAAAAAACACATCAACTTATTCATTAGTAACATATTCATATTTCATATATTCATGAGGTTGAATGTTGTTTCATTATACTAAGACATCGAACTCCACCACTTTTACATCACTATCTCACTATGTTTCATCACCACAAAAAAATTGTACCACAATTTCATATCGATTACTACTATTCTATAAAAAAATTCTTTTATATCTGATATTAGAAAAGTTTCCTTCATTTTGATTCATAGATCAGAAAATGGAATACCAATAAATTACATATGTGACCCATATTCCTCATATATTTGATTCCCAATTCTATCATAAATAAACCACATTGAAATATCCAACCGAGAGACTCACTCCCCATTCTACAATTACAAACCCTAAGAGAGATATAGATCACTCCACATCATTATTATTTCCATCATCCATTGGTCAGTCCATTTACACTACCTCCTCACATGTTATTCCTCCATCCACTTTCCACTATTCATAAAACCCCTAGGATAAAACCACTCCTAGAAAACATTTCTCTTCATCCCTACCAACCCCCACTACAAATGGTAGTAGAGCCTCACATTATCAATGAGACCTATGTGAAAGTCCATAGTATGATTCATAATCCAAGTTCATTTAAGTAAAAAAAATGTGGCTGAAAATAATATAAATATCTAGACATTGTGAATCCAAGGATGTTGAATACTGATCAACAAAAAAATAGTAATAATTTAATTATTTATAAAATCTGTACTATAAGATACCAATAATTTTATGAGGTATGTTTTGATTTCAATATTGGTTAATATCATTTTAAATGGTCATTAGAATTCCTCCGATGACTATGGTAGGTATTAATAGATACATTGAGGTTCAAGACAATAAATAGAGGAAAATAGGGCCATGAAGTGCATGGTGCACCATTGGCACGTAGTTAGTACTTATCACGCTTCATCATTTTTCACCCTATATATGGGGAATTAATTGTTTATAAACCATGCATATGGGTCACAGAATCTATGTGGGCCTTGATAAATCCATCCACATAATTCCCTCATTGTTTTTCAAACCATTTGGGTACCCCAGGAAACAATGTGATATAGTTTCCTCATGGATATAGGGGACCTACATTTAGAACACTATTTGGAAAACTATGTGACCTAAGAGTTCACATCCTTAATAGTGGTTAATTTACCATTTTTACCTCCCATTCTTTAACGTATTTCCCTAATTTTTCAACCTCATATTCTCTCTAGTAATCGAGGGTACAAACCAAGAGCTCCCAAATCTTCCTAGGATCATTCTCATTTGATTCTAAGGATATAGTGTCATTTTGTATTGTGATTTAATGCCCCATGTGATTATATGAGTCGTATTTATTATATTTTCTAGAGGATTAACACCATGGTTGTTTCTCTTCTTATAAATTCTATTATTCATATTTCTTATGAGCTCTTCTCCTTTGTGTTTGTGATTATTTTAGTTTGAATCAAGGAATAAGGTTGGATGAGTGTTTGCCTATGAGAATAAGGTTGGTGGTATACAATAATTATCTGATTTCCATGATTTTTATTTTTTTCTTTTTGTTCATTTTTTTATCAAGAAACACATTTGTGTCTTTGACTAATAAAAGTAACTTGAGTATTTAAATGTCATGCTAGAGCCTTCACCAGCCGCATCATATCCATTATGATTATAAAGTCAGGTTTAAGGCTACCCATGGGGTATTCTAATTCCATAAAATGGGTAAATGGGTTCTACATAGAATAATTGAGTGTTTAAAATTTTAGGCAGGTAATTAATATTTTTGACTTGGTTGGGAATAAAAAGGGTCATGAAATAATAAATGGTTAAAAGGGGTTGTTTTGAATAAATGTGGAAATATTTTAAAATTTGAAATGGGGATACAGGATTTTGGAAATTTAAATCATGGTGAATAATGGGATATGGTTAATTGAAAATGTTAAACCTTATGATATTTATTTATTTAATGGTGAACTATGTCTATCCTCGAATAATGAATCATGATTGAGTGGTTTGTGTATGATAGAAAAGGCATTCCAAATACTTAGAATCGAATGGTAGAGTTGTTACTCCACAGCCATGGGTACGGATAATGTGAATGAAATTTAATATACATTATTTGATATGTCTTGACGTGACTCTTGACATACATAACTTTAAATTATGGAACTGATGATCCTTGTTCTTAGATAGGGTGTCTCTATGATGATTTGGGCACTGGTGGAATTTGACAGTGTATAGGTAATCTAACAGGAACACTAATCTGTCTATAATTAAAATTATTAATAATTGATTATATTTTATATTAATTTTTCATCCCATATGATACATGTTTCATAATTCTAGATTTGAGAAATTATTTTTTGCGAGCTAGGGTCACCATGAAATGTTAGGGTCCCAGCGACTGACTAATAATTGTTCATTATGGACCATGATTCATTTTTTTCCAATTTATTTGTTTCTTTTATACACAAATAAAAACTATATTAGACTGTATGTTTCCTTAAAAACCATTGGTTGTGTCCTATTGAGATGTACTCACACCCAACCTTGGCCTCTATCAGTACCTAAACCCACCTTAGGGTTTCAATTTAGGATAAGTGCAATGGTTGAGTGTTAGATGGATGTTTTTGGATTTAGGATGGATATTGGATGAGTAAACCTAATTTAATGTCCAAAAACATTTTAGGGATTTTAAGGGAGGCTTTATTTTTAGTTTTTCCTTTGACACATGACACTATTTTAACAATACATATATTCTATATTAGTTTTTGATAATTTTCCTAGTTTTGGGGGGTTTTTTGTTGGTTATTGATCATTATCACTTTATTTATAGTTAATATTGATTTACACTATCTTCATACTCTTTTATGTATGTTATAGTCCTTCCCATTAACTTATTAGAAGATTGATACTATCTAGAAGCATTTGGTGTATGGGGAGGGATGCTTGAGGTCAGGTGAAAAACCAGATTTGGGCACTAGTTTTGTGGCACCTAGGGAAGAACATTAAAAAGTTGTCTAATTGGAGTTTATTTTATGATGATTTACTATTTTTTATAGGTATAATTGATTCTATGTTGGTATGTTCCTTGGTTATGATCATGTGCATGGGTGTAGATAACCCATATGTGGGGGGAAACCCTTGTTCCAAGGGTGAGTGTAACACCCTCAGATTTTGAGAATTATTTTTTTTGAATTAATTTAAATTTTCAATATTTTTAATTTCAAAAGATATTATAAATAGTTCTATATATATATATATATTAACACACTATTTCAAAAAATCCTTTCACATGTAATACCAAATAGGATTGTTCTAAAAGAAACACCGACTTGGCATACGATGCAAGCGACACTGCGTTTCTACAAAACAACTCTTTTTATTGTTTTAATTATTTAAATAAGATAATTATAACCTATACACTAAATTTACTAATATATAGACTTAAAATATTTTTTTTTCATAAAAATAAAACATGTTGATAATGATAGATAATGCTTTTGGTAATATCGTATTTGTAGAGACCTGAAGCTTGACGTACATGGACATTACATTACTTTTGCAGAATACTTAATACATAACAAAAATAGACACATAAGGACCGTAATAGTTTAGTGTCTTTGGAAACTCGGAATATAAACTACTAATCATGTTGAAATATCTTCAACAACTCCCATAACGATCTTACCCTTTTTGTTTCCTTACCTAAAACCTTTCTTTATTTCCTAGTGAAAATAAAACATAAAAAGGGTGAGCTCAAATGCTCAATAAGGGAAAACATAGATAACATAAAACAATCTATAAACATTTGGAAGCAAAAACATGAACATGAATTTTAAACCTCAAAATCTTGAGCAAATACATAAATCGTGGAAGTACGTAAGGCATATATCATAATGGAACATCAACCATGATAAAATATAATGGGAATAAAACATGTAATTGTGGAAACCATTCATCACATTTTATGATTTCCATAGTATCCAAGGCATTTCTGCCAAGACCATCATAGTGGACAAAGTCCCTTTCTGAATGAGTTCACTCCTCGTTTCAGTCCTGTAACACTGAATCGGATTAACTTACCGTTCCAGCCATGTCTATCTCATGAGATATAAATCTTTACCCAATTCATTGTAGGGAGATATAGGTCCCACCCATCTCATAATGAAATCATTTTTACTTGTGCGACAAAATAAACATACATCATTCATAATAACCCAACAAATAAAATGGGTTTCATAAACATCATCCCATCATCACATAATCCATATAAAAGAAATGGATTCCATTTCATAATAAGAAAATTTAAACCATGTAAATCATAGAGGCATGATAATTGAAACATACACATATGAAATAATGTCATTTTAGATGGAAAATGGTTTTGATAAAACACTTGAAATGAATTCTTGAGGAAAATATCCTTTCTTCTTCAAAATCATTTCTTTTCCCAAAACATCATGAAATTTTAAAATAAATAGAATTTTTTTAAAAAATATTCATGAAATATTTTGGAGGAAGCTTCATGAAAATAAGGCTTTATAAAACCGTAAAAGTCCTTTCATTCCGTATAAGTTAAAAAAACAATCTTCTCGTACTTTTGCCAAAAAAGTCAAAAAGTACCTTGTAAAAGAAAGATTCCTTCCATACGATGTGGTAAAAGTAGAAAATGGTAAAAATGACATTAAACATACATGGAAGAAAAGTAAACATTTTATGAAAACATTTTGAGAACATATGGACATGGATAATAATCATAACCCCAGTAAATACTTACGAATAAACAATCTCGGATAAGAATGAGATTGGAATAATTATCCCTTACCTTAGGTCCGATATGCTTCGTATGGATCCGAACCTCCTGTATAATGATTAAAATAATGTCATTGACTTATTACATAATCATATTAATTGTTATTATATCATATATGTTTCACTTATGACTTTATATTACCTGTTCATTTGTAAATTCCATGTTAAAGCAGCGTTTTGGGTAAAATCATTTCATTTATCGTATGTGTTTCGACTTTTCGTTCTTGATATTATTACTTATATCCTTATTTACATAATTACAGAATGTAAAACATGATTTATATATAATATATATTCATCATATACATATATATTATAGATCGATAAAATAAATGAAATACACTGCTCATGGAGACGGTAGGCAGTACGTACGCATGAACGCTGTTTTCGTTTCCTTATTGAATTGAATGAAACTAAATATATGACATACATATATATATACATAAATCCAGTAGCATTATTATTTCATATATTTCATTATTATTCATTATATAAACTATATAATCATTCATGTATGGTTAACATGGAGAATGAATCTCATCGTGTCGTGGAGACGGTAATCTGTACGTACGCACGAGCGATGATATCGTTCCCATAATTATTGAATAGAATTGGACTGGATGATATAATATATCAGATTTAGTATGATTTTATAATAACAATATATAATTATTCTTTACACCATTATATCCATCCATGTAAGGTGTTGGTGGAAAAATAGATTACACCACGGCGTGGAGACGGTATACCGTACGTACGCACGCGCGGTGGTTTTGTTTTCCGTAGGAGGGATAGAAGGTGAAATAGGGTTGTTTTATATTTATAATAACAGATCAGAATATGAGGGATACTGATGTTATTACTTCATAATGAAACAACTAAATAAGAGGGAGTAGAAGAAGAATGGAAATTGAAGAAAACGGTACAAGGTATTACCTCTTTCTCGAAGTGCCTCCTTTAAACTTTCTCTTAGGGCACTAGAGTTGGTCTTTTGAGAAGACCAGTACCTAGAGTAGGTTTCTAAGGAAGTGTTAAAGTGAAATTTTTAGGTTTTGGTCGAGCTTTAAGGCTCAAATTGGTGTGAGGAGGAGAGGGAGGAGGTGCCCTTTTATAATGGAGGGGAGGGGCACCTTTGGAAATATAAATATTATTAGTTTATATTAAATCCCAACCCCACATAAAAACATCCAAAATGACTCATATCCTAATATTAGATTAGATTGGGTTTTAATATCATCAACCAATAAAATTTAGACATGTTAGGAATTTATTTTAATGATTATCAACTTGATTTATCCTTATTTATCAATTTAATTTTATTTGTGGTAATAATATTCTAAATTTTAAATTATTATAAATAATTACATATGTGTTGTGAATTTTCCATAATTTGACACTTTATGAAATTTTAGACCATATAAATTTTAATTTCTAATTTTTAAATATTTTTGTGATTTTTAAACAATTTTATAATATGTTATTTTTATAAAATAACAATAGTGTCAATTTTGACACTATTCATTTATTTGAATTTAAATAAAATATATATAGAAGATATGATCTCACGAAAAGCTTTAATACATTCATAAAATTTCATATGTATCTATAAAATTAGTGGAGAACATTAAATAGTTAATATATTATTTATTTTAACATTTTTAAGATCATTTATTAGATATTTCAATCAATAAAATAATTTCAACATCACTATTGTGTCATAATTAATGATGATTATTTAATCCCTAAAAATTATAAATAAATTCATATGATGTAGATAATTGTTTTAGTTTTATGTAGAATATTCATTTTCGAAGTTTCATTAAGTTTATTACTAAATTAAAATTATTATACTTATAAGATTTAAGAAAGTTACATGTTGTCACTTTCTTTTGTTTTAATAATAATTAAATTATTTTCATGGAACAAAGTCTATTAAATGAATCTAATCCAACCCTTAGGTGATATGGGTCACCTTTTAGTCATCCAATAGGTTTTTGGTAGGTGTTAGTGTAATTTTGTTATCTACTCGATTTACCTTTAATTATGGTAAATAAAATTTACCGTAGTTACTATTCATAATGCCCAAAAATAAAAAACAGCTTATTAAAATAATTTGGACCCACTGATTCCAAATATGGAATCCATTTTTCCAAATTCAATACACAAAAGTTGCAGAAATTAAATTAAAATTAATCTCATTGTCGAAAGAAAACGGGTTTTTGTTTAAAACATTGCAAAAGATTGAATTGATTTAACCTACGAATTCAAGGTAAAATCAATGATAATGACATATATTATATTAAATGGTAAAAATATATTCTATTTATACTTTAAAACCATTAAATAATATAATTTTACCATATAAATCATTACGATGAAAAAAGTTGTTTTTAATTAAAATATAGCGTGTTTTTACTATTCATTAAAATATGAAAGTTATCAGAAAAATATCAAAACTTTATCCAATGTAAATTTTTATATCCTGATTCAAAATAAGAATTTTATTTTGTATAATTGAACTTATAAAAATCTCAAAAACTAGATTTAATATGGGTGCGCCGTCAAAGGGTGGAAAAACATCATTTTTTGAAAAATACTTATTTTACCCGAAAAATTTATTTTGTTCACATAAAATGTTTTAGAAAATTTATGAGATGAATAATAATGTTATAGAATTAAAAATTTAGTTAATACTATTCATAACGGCTAGTTCGTGATAATATTATAACCATATATTGTTGTTTAGTGGAACCCATTATTGCGTACAACACACGCTATCGAGGAAAGTCGTGATTGCGTGTAATGAAAGCCAAGTCAGGGTTGCGTGTAGTGCAAGACTCCTTTGTTATTGTGTATAACATAATCCAACCATATTTCATTTATACATTGAATATATATATATATATACTCAATGTTGCGTAAAATAACTTCTATCAAATGAACTTGAAATTGTGTATAACATGATCCAAGAATTGTGTTGTGTATACTGCAAGCTAATATGGTGTTGTGTATAGCGCAAGATAATCTTGGTGTAGAATACAACAAAAGACAATAAATAAATTAAAAATAATACTTCTCATAAAATCTCGGGTTGTTATAGTATTCATGTTTAAAAACATCATTTTATCAAATGAAATTATTCTAATAATGAATGTAATTTTAGAAAAATTTAGATATTTAATTCCATAAAATAAACTTTATTTTTTAATTCATAACATCAAAATTATCCTATAGTTAATATTTTTTTATTTTTCTATGAAACTTCATTTATTTATGAATAGTAAAAAATAATGATTTTAATTAAAAAATGCATTTTCATCTAAATAATTATTTATACTAAATGATATTATAAATATTTTTTAAGGCCACCTTAAATTAATATTAAATATATTAATATAATTTAATTCATTATAATAAGGTTTACTTGTAAACTGAATATAAAATCTCAACAATCTTTTGAACTTTTTCCTATATAAAAACCCTGTTATTTCGCCCTGCCTAAGGGATTAGAACTAATATTAATTTCCCCTCTTCTATGATTGGAATTTAAAAAATCCAACATAAACTATTATATTCAGTATAATTTTTATATTTATAAATATTCCATGTTAATTTTTGAAAAAATTATTAGTAAAATTGATTAAAATTAAACATAATGATTAAGGCCAAATTAATGTAAATTAAGGATTAAACCTTAAAATTAATGGCCCAAATGACCAAGAACCCCTTCCAAAACCAATTTTATATCAATATTTATCCCATAAACATTATATTATTGATTTTTATTGGTTTTTAAAACTTATTTGTGGTAATACCATGTGAAAACACAATTTGTTTCTAAAACTTCCATGTGAGTCTTTTTCCTTCCCTATAAAAGGCTGCCACCTCTACCCATTCCTCAAACCTCTCAAACCTTTTATGTTTATAAGATATAAACCCATATATCCTCTAAAAGACCTACCTTCTACTTTTAAGCCTCACATTTTTCATAAACCCTCTCAAGATATCTTTTTTCCCCAAACCATAGGGAGTAACCTGATTAAGAGGTAACGTCTTCTCTCAAGACCATTTACTTTATTTTCCTTCTCAAAAACTAAAATATATGTATTCCATTCTTGTAAAAAAACACCATTATCCTAAATATAATATGATTTTGTATTTTAATTGGTTTAACCAACATGTACACACAGCTCCATCTAACGGATGTTGAACATATCGTTTCTATGTATGGTGAACTATTGCCTCATGAAACGATGATTGTTCATTTATCATTTTCCACAAATCATGGTGGCCATTATGATGGAAAATATATTTGTATGTGTAAAATATTATATTAATTATTCCATTAATATTTTTTATTCCTTTTTTAACACACATATTTTTACCTTCCATTTGGCGTTAATACGATATTCTTGTTTGAGGAAGTGTTGACGATCGCCCCTCAAAGTGATGTGATTCGTTCACAGACAACGTAAAATGTATTAAGGATGGTTCTAATGAACATGAATGATATATATTATATATTCATGATTATATAATAATTATATACATATAAATATATATATCTATGTGTGTGTGTGTGTGTTATTTACAAACATTATTTTAATACAACAATAAAAATTGAAACATCGTTCATGCGTACGTATGGATTACTGTCTCCATGAATAGTGTATTACATTCCATAATTATATATGATAAAAATTATTATAATATGAATATGCCAGATATAATTTATATTTATATCATGATCTACATTCTAGAAGCATTATATAAGTTTAAGGATGAACGATATAACAAATTAAAATGCATGTGAAGAACAATGTGAATATTACCGCAAGTGAAACTTCAACATATGATCATTAAAAAGTGGGTGATATAATGTCATAATAAAAATATATATGGTATTATGTGTAAGAATATTATTCTGTAAAAGATTTATAATAAACTTATATTTATTATGCAGGAATCATGTATGAGTACATATAGAGTCAAGACACAAGATAAGGGGATTCCATGTCACTTTTAATTTTGGTGAGATACAAGATATGTTCGCCACTCTTTCCTTTTGTTTGGTGTATGTACCTCCTTTTATTGAATTCTCTGTATCAATAACATAAATTTAGGGGTATTCACATGCCCATTTTATGATCCTTCATTCATGGGGTTTATGTTTAAAAAGATTCCAAATAAGTAAAAATGTTTTCTCTCAATTTGCCTTCTTTGAGACTCATGTTTTGTTATGCCCCTAAACTCCTTTTTAGGGTGTATATACATTAATTTTACCTTCTATTTAATTAATATAAATATTTTCATGATATTATATTATTCATGTAATTCATTTTTTTACATCGATAGCCTTATCCCAAGATACCATGTTATAAGAGTTTATTGAGACAATCTCATTGATTTTTGAGATTGTTTATATTTATTCTTCCATTGATGAAATATTATGATCCATATCTCGAAAATATTCATAAATTTACTTATCCTATTTTATTGCAAGATATAATTATTTATTGGTACCATTTTCTAATCTTTCGTACATATGATATTTAAGTAAGTGTTTTTAGGAAAGACCGACTTTACCCTCTCTTCGGTCAAAAATCTATGTTTCCTAAAAAGATTTTCCAAGAATATTATACCATTCCCCTATAATATCTAAAAGGCATTTTAACATATTTTTTTTACAATCTAATTTAGTTAATAATATTGTTTCTTTTCGAACAGGGCACTCTTATATCCTTTTTACCATTCAAAAGGAATGTTCTTTTAACCTCAAAGAACATGTATGAATTTACCCAGCATACTTTTATTGAAGTTACCATTGTATTATCTTTAAGAAAATGTTTTTAAATAGTAGTTTTAATTGAAAAATATTTTCAAAATATTTTCATGCTTATTTTATATGTTTTCAAGTATAATGGTTTCCAAAACATTTTCAAACTTCATTTATAAGTTTTCAAGTAAAATGTTTTTGGAAATGTTTTTAAGCTCTTTTTATAAGTTATCAAAGTATTTTCAGTGAAATTATTTCCAAAACATTTTCAAGATTTCTATAAAAATTTTAAAATTATTTCCAAGAAATTATTTTTAGAGTGTTTTCAAGCTTTCATTAATGGTTTTCAAATTATTTTCAAAGAAATTATTTTCAAAAAAAATTCAATCTTTCATTAAAAAATTTCAATGCGTTTTCAATGAAAAAGGTTTTTAAAATGTTTTGAATCTTAATTTATATGTTTCCAAGGTAAATGATTTTCAAAATAATTTCATGTCTTATTTATATGTATTAAATTTTCTTTTATTTGAAATTTTTTTCAAATGGTTTTATGAATTAAAATTCCTCTCTCAAAGAAGAAATCATATTTTCCTTAAGAAATGTTTTTGAAACATATTTCAAAATTATTTACCATCTAAAATGAATCTGTTGATTTCACTCATTCATTTCTTGGAAATTATCTAAAGGTTCAATTCATATCCTTTCTATGAATGAGTTTTGATTAATCCTCTGTTCTTTATGAATCCAATTTCTCATTCATGGGTAATTTGTTTGTGAAACTCATTTCTCTTTCTCAAGATATATTCTTCTGAAACCCACTTCTTTTCATGGGTTATGTTTATGATAAAATGATTATGAAACCTATCTCTTTCCATAGGTTATGATATGTTTACATGTTTATGATACCCATTTCATTTCATGGGTATTGATATGATTATTTATGATCTTTAGATATATGTATGTATGATTTCCTAATGTGATGGGTGAGACCTATATCTCCCTCCAATGAATTGGGTAAATATTTATATCTCATGAGATAGATAGGGGTGGATTGAGGGTTTAATCGGTTCAGTAATACAGGGATATAATGTGGGTTTAATTGATTCATTAATATAGTGTTGGAATGAGGGTTTAATCGGTTCAGTAATACAGGGCTAGAATGAGGGTTTACTCAGTTTAGTAATGCAGGGAAGGAATGAGGGCTTACTCAGTTTAGTAATACAGGGCTAGAGTAAGGGTTTACTCAGGTTAGTAATAAAGGGATGGAACAAGGGTTTACTCGGTTTAGTAATACAGGGCTCGAATGGGGGTTCACCTAGTTCAGTAAAGGGATTTTTACACTGTGTTGGTATTGGCATTGATGCATTGGATACTATGGAAATAATTATATGATTATGTGTTTCCACAATTTCATGTTTTAATCTAGTTTTATGATTTCATGGATTATTTCCTTTACTTCCTTTTGATTCATGTCTTATAAACTACCAATCTTTATATCATGATTCATGTATATAATCAATGATATGTACGGTATGATCTTATATTTTCATGATCATCTTCTCATACCCATATGATCATGTTTATGCTTTTATGTCTCCCCTGTTTACCCCTATTGAGCATTTGATATCCCCACTTTTTATGTTTCCTTCACCAGTTCATGAAGATATGTATTATGTTTGATTTGTCTAAGAAGGGTGCCAGTTACAAAGAATCTTGTTGGCAATAATGTAAATAACATATGTACTAGTCTTATGTTTTCATGTTTCTAAGGGCACTCTACCAACTATGGTCATTTTTAATCTTTTTGTATATTGTTTAAGTATTTCAAAAAAGTTATGTAATGTCTATGTTTGTAATGAAAGGTTTGTTATTGTTGGTATTAGAGAAAAGGTATAGTTATACTTTGGAAAATAGGATGAGAAATCCTTAGTGAGATACCTAGGTTTATTTCTAAGGATAAGTCTTGGGATGTATCTAAGGAAAAATATAAGGATGACGTAACTTATTGGAGAATGTCTTAAAATTTTGCTAATGGATAGAGTGAGAGGATTCTTAGAAATACATCTCTGTATGAATATTGTAAGTGGATTTGTCTCTAGAATAGATGTACCTAAGGGTAACAACTTCGACAAGATGTTATGGGCTTGACTCAGGGTTATTTGGTACCTAACCATGGGCCTTTCTCAACACCTAGTTTTACACTCCCTGGTGATATACTTTTTGAATTCACAAACTCATCACGAACCATCATGAAGGATTTAGATATAAGTTAGCTATGAATAACCTAGGATAAATCCAAGTTTTCATATATTATGGAAGTTTTCATGATTTAGACATCCTATAAGTAATTATTTTCATGACTATGTGGTTTTATTATATGATAAGTAATGTTCACACTATTGTTCTAGTTTTAGTCAATAGAGAGAACCGGAAGGAACATGATTAATGTTGAATATGATGGAAGATTTTCTGATGGGAAGTCTAGTGGGATGATCATCGGAGTGAAATATGTTGTGTTTATTATTAATCAATTTTCAAAAATCATTATTAACGATGTTTACCTTAAACAACTCTTGGACTCACCAAGAAAGAGAAATAAGGATTTTGATGAGATTTTGGGTAATGGAGACCATGGAGGAAAGAAGATTTGGTTTCCTTTGTGTTAAGAATGTGGAAAGAACCACCTAGTTGAATTTCATAGATAAACAAGAAGGTGATTTGACTGTCAAAAATAAGGACACAAAGAAAGTGACTGCAAGGGAAAATCAAGAGTTTGGTTAATGAAATGGATGAGAATTTTGGCCTCCCTATGTCTTCATCAAAGGTTAAGTGTTTTAAGTGTGGAATAAATAGATATTATGAAACTCAATGTCCAAATAGGAATGTTACTGATGTCAATCAACAAGGTTGTGCGAGTAATGGTTACATTTCTGATAATGAAGAGACTATAGAGGAAATGTGAAAGGAAATAGGTATCATTATTAATGGATTAAGGGTGAAGTAATCAAAGTATTTATGTATTTTCATTCTAGAATTAAGAATGGTTAATTATGTATAGTTTTTTTGTATATGTTTTTCTAAGGATTTACAAGAATATGGTGGATGGTCAGGATGGACTAGAATGGTTATCTCGTGAAGGAAAATTTTTTGACTAAGGTAACGAAACCCTTAACATGTTCTTTATCTTAAGATAACATTGTATGGATAAAGATACATGTGATATGAATAAGTAAATAAGATAGTACTATTTACCTTGGAACTAAGTAAGGACCAATTTATATGTGGTTTAGGCTATCACTAATGATGTTTACAACATTTTTGGATTTAAGTTGTAAATCCAAGATACTTAGTAATAAGGAAGCATGCATGTTTTCCAAAATGATTTATGGTAATTCATGTTGTTACCATGTTTCAAGAAAATATATGTTGAGTTTATTCACATGATTTGAACATGAAAACCAAGAGATAATTTTTCTTATAAAGGGGAATAATTGTTAATCTAATTTCATGACTCTCTTTCTAAGGTTTTTAATTTTCCCTTTTAAGAAGGGTTTTAAGGTTAACCCTTCCTAAAAAGTTTATGTTAAGCTCCGAAGGAAGTATTTGTGCTCTAATTTTTTGTCGAAAACCTTGGTTAAAATACTAATTAGTGATTAACCTTATTTCAAATATGACCATATTATTTTACTGTGGTTTTAAAAAAGTACATCATGTATGTCGGGTGACAACCAATCAAGTCTATCAAGGTCACGGGTCTTAAACCCAGGAACGAAGGATGATAAGGTTTTCACAACAACCATTGGCCTACAAAATGTCCTAGTAAATGTGTATTTATTTTTAATGAAAAAATATTTATGATGAACTATTGGTGTTATATTCTATTTTTATAGATTAATGAAAACGGCGTCGCAACAAGAATTATTTGCGACGGGCCCGTCGCTAAAAGTAGTATTTGCGACGAGAATATGTCTCGTCGCAAATATGAGTCGTTATATTTAAAAAACTTTTAAAAAAATATTACTAAATTATTTTAATTAATATAATAATACTTTTTGCGATGGGCATAGTACTCGTCGCAAATAAAAAAAATAGTAATAAATTATTTTAATTAATATAATAATAATCCAATTATAATTCAAAAATAAAAAAATAAAAAAATATTAATAAATGATTTTAATTAATATAATAATAGAATTATAATTCACAAATAAAAATAATAAATTATTAATAAATAATTTTAATTAATATAATAATAATAGATTTATAATTCATAAATAAAAAATAATAAAATATTAATAAATGATTTTAATTAATATAATAATATAAGAATTATAATTCATAAATAAAATAAATATAAATAAGTTATTTTAAATAATATAAAAATAATAAAATTATAATACATTCAAATATTAAAATAATTCAAATATTACAAAAAATATAATTAAATTATAATATTATAAAATTTTAATGTATATATATAATTTAATATTATAAAATATAAATAATAATATTATTCATATTAATATTTTTATTTAAAAATATAATATTATTTATATTTTATAATGAGACAGAAACTACGAATAGAAAAAAATTCATATTTTGATTTAACAAACATTATAACATAAAAACAAACTCTAATTTGAAGGAGGGGGGAGGGGGGAGGGGGATCTGCTGATACTGGTGGAGGAAACTCCATCCCTAAAGCACGAGTGAGTCGGTGCATGTACTCCATCTGCTCCTGCTGCTGCTGCTGCCACCGACTCATCTGCTCCTCGTACAGCTGTTGCTGGCACCGACGCTCCTCCTCATGCTGCTGCTGCTACTGACGCATATCCTCCTGCTCCTGTCGGAGACTCTCTATCAGTGCAGTATGAGATCGCAACTGATCCTCATACTGTGTAGCAGAAGAAGATGCACGAGCTCCTCTCAAGCTGGACGCTGACATCGCAGCACTGCCATAATAATCTCCGGGGGTCAGTCGAGAGCTGATACCAACTACCTGGCCCTTCTCGAAGGCATACTAGGTGGCCTGCATCCATGTCGCCTCATCAAACTAACGGCCACTGGTCTGATCTGATGACTCGGTCTCACTCTCAGGCTGGGTCTTTAACGCTACGGCCTCATATGACTCCTGTAGTTGCAATTTAAAATTTAAATTGTGAATATATTATATGCAGTTAATTTTTGAACTTGAAAACAAATAATACTGACCATGATGTGACAACTATCCAACGACTCATTTTCCTCAGAATATAAAATGCAGTCATTTGAATATGCATGAATCTTCTGACAAGTAAGTCCCAAATTTCGAACAACCCTCTTACTCTCATAGTAATTTGCAGGCAAAACATTTCCTTCGGGTAACAGTGTTTTAAGCAAAGAAAATATCTGGTCAAAATAGGTGTTTGACATTCCGTTATCTGATTTGATAGCCATAAATTTTGTAACTGGTTCTAATTTTCTCATCTTTCAGCCAGGATATAATGCATCCTCAGCAGACCTCAACAACTCATAAAATTCAGAGGGTTCCAACTCAAGATTTGATTCCTAATTATTGGTAATTATTCCTAATTATTGGTAATTATTGGTAATTATTGGTAATTATTGGTAATAATTAGTAATTATTGGTAATTATTGGTAATTATTGGTAATTATTCGTAATTATTCATAATTATTCCTAATTATTGGTAATTATTCCTAATTATTGATAATTATTCCTAATTATTGGTAATTATTCCTAATTATTGGTAATTATTCCTAATTATTGGTAATTATTCCTAATTATTGGTAATTCTTCCTAATTATTGGTAATTATTCTTATTTATTGCTAATTATTCTAATTATTGCTAATTATTTCTAATTATTCCTATTTATTGCTAATTATTGCTAATTATTCTTAATTATTGCTAATTATTGCTAATTATTGGTAATTATTGCTAATTATTGGTAATTATTCCTAATTATTGGTAATTATTCCTAATTATTGGTAATTATTCCTAATTATTGGTAATTATTGGTAATTATTGGTAATTATTGGTAATTATTTGTAATTATTGGTAATTATTGGTAATTATTCCTAATTATTGGTAATTATTCCTAATTATTGGTAATTATTCCTAATTATTGGTAATTATTCCTAATTATTGGTAATTATTGCTAATTATTCCTAATTATTGGTAATTATTGGTAATTATTGCTAATTATTCCTAATTATTGGTAATTATTCCTAATTATTGGTAATTATTGGTAATTATTCCTAATTATTCCTAATTATTGCTAATTATTGGTAATTATTCCTAATTATTGCTAATTATTCCTAATTATTGGTAATTATTGGTAATTATTGGTAATTATTCCTAATTATTGGTAATTATTCATAATTATTGGTAATTATTCCTAATTATTCCTAATTATTCCTAATTATTGCTAATTACTGCTAATTATTGCTAATTATTCCTAATTATTGGTAATTATTGCTAATTATTGGTAATTATTGGTAATTATTGGTAATTATTCCCAATTATTGGTAATTATTCCTAATTATTGGTAATTATTCCTAATTATTGGTAATTATTCCTAATTATTGGTAATTATTCCTAATTATTGGTAATTATTCCTAATTATACCTAATTATTGGAAAGTATTCCTAATTATTGGTAAATATTGACAAGTATTGGGAATTATTGGTAAATATTGACCACTATTGGCAATTATTGGTAATTATTACTAATTATTACTAATTATTGTTAATTATTACTAATTATTGTTAATTATTGTCAATTATTACTAATTATTGTTAATTGCTACTAATTATTGGTAATTATTGATAATTATTGGTAATTATTACTAATTATTGATAATTATTCCTAATTATTGATAATAATCCCTAATTATTGATAATTATTCCTAATTATTGGTAATTATTCGTAATTATTGGTAATTATTCCTAATTATTGGTAATTATTCCTAATTATTGGTAATTATTCCTAATTATTGGTAAATATTTACAATTATTGTTAATTATTGGTAAATATAGGTAAATATTGGTAATTATTGAGAAATATTGACAATTATTGACAATTATTGGTAAATATTAGTAAATATTGATAATTATTACTAATTATTACTAATTATTGGTAATTATTGTGAATTATTGTTAATTATTGTTAATTATTATTAATTAATACTAATTAATGTTAATTATTTCTAATTATTATTAATTAATTCAAATTAATTTTAATTTTTCATAATTACTGCTAATTAATTGTAATTACAGCTAACTATTTTAAATTAATTAGTGTTTAATTGTCTCTAATTACTATTAATTATTAATAGTTATTCATAATTATTTCTAATTAGGAATCAGAAAAAAAAATTATAAAAATTAAAAATAAATAAATAAAATAAATAAAATAAATATTAAATTAAAATTTAGATAAAAACCTTAAACTTGATGTCAATGTCGAGCCACTGTAGTTTTAGGACACCACCAAATGACTCCTCGAAATCGGAAAAAAAAATTATACAACTGATCGTCGGAAGAAGTTCAGAGTGAAAAAAACTGTAACGGTTGGTAGTATTTATAGGTTAGATTAATTGTGACGGGCTTATTTGCGACGGGATTCCCGTCGCAAATAACCCCGACCGCATTTAATTATGGGCGGCATTAAAACGGTTATTTGCGATGGGCCCCGTCGCAAATAAACTTCGCGCCAAACCATTTGCGACGGTTAAAAGAAACCCGTCGCAAATACTCTTTAACTGCCGCCGGTTATTTTCGACGGGGTTAGAACCCCGTCGCAAATAAATTTCGCGCAGTTTGGCGCGCATTTCGCACCAAACCATTTGCGACGGGTAAAAGAAACCAGTCACAAATAAGGGGTTATTTGCGACGGGGATAGCTTCCCGTCGCAAATAACCCGTTCCGAAAGGTATTTGCGACGGGAATAATTCCCGTCGCTATTAACCATTTTTCCCGTAGTGCATTAAATTCATATTTTAGGGTTTTATTCAACAATGTTAATTTATAGAAATTCATTACATGACGTAATTGATGTATTAGAAAATTTTCAAAGCACAACCGAAGAATGATTTTTTTATAGAAATTTAACAAGAATTACTAAATGTTAAGAAAGTGATCGATAAAATTATGGTCCTAGTCACTTAATTTTCATTGAGCTGATAGCCTTTTAAAAAATCAAAGATTTCTTAATTTTATGTCTTCAACATTCCATCAAT